>OY728137.1:1324700655-1325323155 GCA_963277665.1 Viscum album | reverse complement strand
CACTGCCCAGCCCCCCTCCCCCCTGCCCTCCTTGCCCACCCCCACACCTCCCCCTGCAGAAAGTTCATGAAAAAAACAAGGAGTAAACAGAATGACATGTGAAAATTACCTAAATAACTGACAAATAACACCCCTGATGAAAACATAATCCAAAATGCATTTCATTGCATAAAGAAATTCACATACAAGCAGTCCACCAATACAAAAAAAACATTAAACTCCAACACACGTCTCTCTGCTAAGTCAAAAATGGAGGGGATTAATATCCCCCCCATCGCCATCACTGTCATCCTCATGTCCAGCATCATCATCATCAGCAGCAACATCAACAGCAACATCATCACCAACCGCACCGTCAACATCATCAATCAGCAATCTCATCACCAACAACATCATCAGCAACATCCTCGTCAGCTCTATCGCCACCACCGTTATCGCCACTAGGACCCTCATGGGAATCACCCGAGGCATTATTTTAAAGAGCGCATTGATGTCATACATGAATGAAAAGTGGCAGCAACCTCTGATGGTAGTGACTGACTCAAAACTGACAGAGCTTTCATGAAATGTTCATTCATCAGCTTACTTTTTTCACGCTCCTCTAATACTATTTTCTTTGTCGCAGCTAATTCAATTAGCTGCGACAACGTCAACTCAGTCCTTAGAGGAGTCTGATGATGACCAATACCTAGAGGGGACAATGTTTTTTCCTGGTCTACAACGGACTCTTCCTGGATGCTCCACACCTAACACCTGACTGAAATGATCATTTGGCCCTAAGTTGTCAGCTTCCTTCTCATCCATGGCCTCCAAGGCAGACTGTTGAAATTATAAACATATTAAATTATGAATTTCGTATAAATGTTTGAAATATAAATAAACAAACTTACAATTTTATCTTGTGTTTGTGAATTAACTGCAGTTCCATCTTTTTTTTCCTACTGAAGCAGAATAATTTGGCACGAGGTACAGGACCTTCAATGCCCAAATCAGCTTGCTGCATATAAGAAGTGCACAAATTTGAATTACAACCATATATGATAAATGCAAAATATTGGATTGAAGTGAGTTGCAACAAAGACCCACAAACATTGAGGTAAAGACATGGACTAACCAAGGGAAAGCATGAATAAGTTATGATGACATGTTATAAATAAAGACATTATTTTAATTCAGATGAACGTACCAGCCGCTTCTCTTTATCGGGCATTGTAGTGCGCCCCAATGTGTGTAGATATGTCATTTCATCTTTGTTTTTTTTGTTTTTCGCTGACACTTCCTAAGAAACAAAAAAACAATACAAGTAATAAAAATTAAATTTTATATAAAAAACAGTAAAGATGGGTAGTACCTTATACTGTTCAGTATTCCAATGTGCGGTCATTTTTTGATATTGACTTTTTGGACAGTCAGGGTTTGTGGGTACACCCTCTAACTCAGTACCCACTCTGCTCCTCCAACCAATATGTAACTCATACTTGTATGACCGCCAATACTCTCCAAGATCACTCAACCTAGCAGCTTTGGCAGCTTCACCGTTAGGAAAGTTAAATCGACTCTGCAACAAACATGTTAAGTCATATAAATACATTACTAATATCAATATAAATTTATAAAATTTTCGTACCCATATCTGCACCCATGCCCTATCCTTGATGTCGGCACTGATATGTCTCCATGAGACCGGTTCCACCGGAACGATATCATGATATTTGGCTAAAGTATCCATGAAACTTCTACACTCCTTAGCATTTTTACCTACCATTTGATTTTGAGAATTGTAATCCACCATAATCTGAGTTTCACGATTCCAAGCATCCCGCATTCGAGTGCGCCCACGTCGCCTACTAGAAGATCCCACTAAATAAGATAAGAGGTGAAAAGAGAAGAGTTAGGTGACAATACAATAGAAAAAAAGTGAAATGCTATAATTTGAAACATTTATAATAAAAAAACCTGATGCAGGCTCCTGAATAGGCTGTGAGGCATCCGTAGACTGTGCTGGATCAGCATCCTCCGATGGAAGTATCTGTTCCACAGCATGCTCCGGCTGATCTTCATGAACAGGAGTGGAAACTGAAGGAACAGACTCAATATGTGTAGGATGGATGGTAGGAAAAGGATGTGGCGTAGACATGTCAGAATATGCATAGTAGGTCTGGGGATACATGAATGGATATGAAAACTGTGCAGGTGAGAACATCGGTCGAGTCGGCGTGGACATGGAATGGGAAAAAGAGGGTAAACGGGATGATGATGGCGGCATGTATGGGAACATCCCAGGGGTCTCAAGCGGAGGGCGGACATGTGTGGTAGATGGGATGTCCACTAATGGGTCAGTGTGGGGAGTGGTAAGACGGGAGCTCCACCTAGGTCTAGGAGGATCCCTACTCGGTCCCATACTGGGAAGAGGATTCTCTGGAGTTACATGTCCCTAAAAAAATTGGATCAAAAATATGAACTTGATATTATTTGTAATGCAGAAGATAAATATTTAAATTAATATACTCACTGAAGACAACTCGCGCTCACGTCTAACAGGATCAGCATCAAATAATCTCTTCTTGCGAGCTTCTGTAGTTTTCTTCATAATCTGCATAAGAATGAAATAAATATTTTTTAGCAACAATTTTTACAAATCATAGATACTACTTAAAAAATGTCATAACATCTTTCAGTAATGATAATTTACAACCAAGTTATACAATTTTTAAAACCACATTTTAAAACCACTTTTCTGAATTGAAAGAAATAGAATTAAATGAAACGAAACCAAAAATTACTAAAACATACATATCATTTCAAACTAAAAGTAAATTAAAGTAATTAAATTAGTACCAACCTGAGAAACTCACGTCAAGGTAAACTGAATGAACTCTGAATATATATGGTTGCTTTTATATATTACCCTCCACTACCTCAGGTTCAACATCATCCCTCACAATGGGACAATTTGTGTCATCAAATGCAATATTTTGGCTAACACTGATGGGGGCGTCAATGGTGACAATTTCATCCCCATCATCATGAAAAATATGTCTTGGGATTACTTCATTAATGACACCGTAATCAGGGTTCAGATGATCTTTCACATAAAACACTTGTTTTGCCATTGATGCCAAAATGTATGGTTCATCGGTATGCAGGAATCGACTCATGTCAATAACTCTAAATCCGCAATCATCAATAAATGTACCATGGCGCGTCATTGAATCAAACCATTTACATTTCATCATAGTGACTCGACCTCGAGAGTAGTAATCCAATAACAATATTTTCTCAACCAGTCCATAATAATACACATCTTCATATCGAGGTCGACTATCAGATGCACTGGCATAACAATCCGTTCTAGCAATTAACATAACGCCATCATGCTGTGTTCTCATTTTCACCGCTTTATCAGTTGTAACAAATTTGTATCCATTGATTATTAAAGATTTGCAGTCACGAACCAAAGAATTGGGACCAAAAGCCAACGTTCTTAATTCTTGAGAAATGAAGTCAGCAGGTAAACTCAATACCTGGAATACATGAGTAATATATTTAAATATATATCTATATTTTAAGGTATTTAATGTAATGGTCATACCTTTGATTTCAACCAAGCTGGGAACTCTTGGCTATGCATAGCCTCTCTCCTTCTCAACGGCAAAGACCGATGAACTCTACTTATAATTTGTTTATGTTCTCTACATAAAATGACAATAAAAGTATAAGGTATATGTGATATGATATCATATGAGATAACATATATATATTCAAATTACTTACTTGATATAGGCATCGAACAAACCACAATTAAACAAGACTGTACGATGTGCCATATTCCGCTCTTCAGAGCTCAATGTAACCAATGTATATGACCCGACAATTCCACCTGTTTGGGGAAGAGATGGAAACGAGGGTTGAATTTCCTCATACTGCTCATCTTCATTTCTCATTGGTCGATTATGTCTTGTGCTCACATCAGACAAATACATTGAACAAAAATCCATACATTCTTGGGCCAGATAACTCCTCACAATGGAACCTTCAGGATAATTCTTATTTCGGACATATGATTTCATTGTGCACATATTTCTTTCAGTGGGATACATCCACCGAAAAGCAACTGGTCCCCCAAGAAGTGTCTCAGTTGGAAGATGAACTGTTAAATGCAGCATGCAAGTGAAAAAGGATGGAGGAAATTTTTTTTCCAACTCACACAGAATTAATGGTGCCTCTTGCTGCATTTTTATCAACAATGATTTGGATAACCTTTTAGCACAAAGGTCTCTAAAAAAATGACACAACCGAATCACTGCCACCCTTACATTATTGGATAGCAAATGTCGAATTGCTATTGGAATCAATTCATGAAGAAGGATGTGGTAATCATGAGTTTTTAGGAATTTCAATTTCAAATGTCTTCTATTGACTCGTTTAGATATGTTGCTGGAATAGCCGTCTGGAACCTTAATATTCTCCAATACTGCCAGAAATTGATCTTTCTCTGCCTGTGTCATCACATAAGAAGCATAGGGAACTTTCCATTTGTTTTCACCGATACAAAAAGGATGTAGTTCTGGTCGAATACCCCAATCCAATAAATCCCGACGAGATCGGAAGTCATCTTTGGTCTTCCCCATAATATTCAAAAGAATTGCAAGCAACATTTCACATATATTTTTCTCAATATGCATTACGTCTAAACAATGACGTAACAAATTAGTAGACCAATATGGCAACACAAAAAAAAATACTTCTCTTTTTCCAATTGTAAATGACTTCAGTATCAGCATTCTTCCTCTTTCGAGATGTCAAATGACCTTTTCCTAATGAAAAGCTGAAATCTTTCAATTCATCAAGCACATCATTTCCTGACATACGTTGAGGTGGTTCTTCAGTGTCAACATTATTATCAAACCTCCGACGATTCTTCCTGTATTGATGATCCATTGTCAAGAATCGGTGATGCCCCATGAAACTGAAACTACGACGATATTTAAGCCTTCTCGATCGTGTATTCTTCATACAAACGGGACATGAAAGTTTTCCCTTCGTGCTCCACCCAGACATCATTGCATAGGCAGGGAAATCATTTATGGTCCATAGAAGGGCAGCACGCATCTGAAACGTATTCTTTGAAGAAGCATCAAATGTCTGCACACCTAAATCCCAAAGTTGTTTCAACTCTTTTATTAAAGGCTGCAAGTATACATCTATGTCATTACCAGGATCCGAAGGTCCAGATATCAGTATACTCAAGAAAGTGAAAGGTTTTTTCATACACATCCACGGAGGAAGATTATAAACATGAATAAAAACCGACCACGTGCTATGAGCAGTAAGCATCTGACCAAACGGATTAAAACCATCACATGATAGGCCCAATCTGACATTACGCACCTCAGCTGCAAAATCAGGATGTTGTGCATCAAATGTCCGCCATGCTAATCCATCTACTGGATGGACCAGCTCATCATTTCCTTTAATTCTCTCAACATCGTGCCATCGCATATTGGCTGAGATTTCTGGAGACATGAATAGATTTTTAAGTCTGGGAATCAATGGAAAGTGCCACATGACTTTCTGTGGCACACGAGACGGTGTTCCATCTGCATTTGTCTTCCATCGAGATGTACCACAGTCTTTACAGTCATTACGGTCAGCTGTTTCCTCCAAAAATAAACTGCAATCTTTCGGACAAGCATGGACTTTATTAGTAGCAAATCCAAGCTGCTTAATTAACTTCCATTCCATGTAATGATTTGAGGGAATATCTGCACCATCAGGAAGCAAGTCCTTCAAAAATGTAAGAATATAATCAATGGCAGTATTAGAAATCCCATACATAGTTTTCCCATGATATAACCGCATTAAAAATTCCAACTTGGTCATTCTAGTACATTCTTGATATACTGGAGTTCTGGCATCATCCAATAAATTTTTCACTATGTCAACATCATCATTTTCAGCATTTTCCTCATGTGTACTGATATCATTGTCTTCTTGCACCGGCATGCTATCTCTCTCGGAATGATGCACATATGGAAACCAATCAAATATAAAATTATCCATGTCACTTCGTTCATTTCGTTTATGAACAGTCGAAGATTGACTCATCTCTCCATGGTGAAACCAAACATTATAGTTTTCTTGAAATCCAAATTTCGTTAAATGGTAACTAACTTCTTCTCGTCTTAACCATGGTCTTCCAACACAATTATAGCAGGGGCACTGTATACAACCTCCATCTGACGCATTGCTAAATGCAAAATCTAAAAAATTCTCCAAATTATTTTGAAACTCGGTTGAAATCCGATCGGTACGATACATCCAGCTTCTATCCATTCTATAACAAGAAAAAAAATTATCATTCAATCAACAATGTAAATCATATTTAAAAAAATCATTACAATCAATTTTATTATTAAATCAATCAAAGCATATTAGTAGCTAGCAAAACATATTTAATGACAAGTATTTAATGACAAGAGGAGAGGGTTGGTTGGTGCAGCAGGGAAAGGGGGAGGGGCCAGTGCAGCAGGGAAAGTGGGAGGGGGAGGGGCTGGTGGTGGGGCTGGGGAAGCATGGGGTAAGGGGATGGTGGGGGTGCAGTGTGGGGGGGGGGAGGGGCTGATGTAAGGGAAGGGGGGAGGGGGAGGGGCTGGCTGGTGTAGTGGGGGGGGGGTAGGGGCTGGTGGGGGGGATGGGCTGGTGCATGGTAGGGGGAGGGGCTGGTGCAAGAGGGGGGAGGGGGAGGGGCTGGTGCAGGGGGAGGGGATGTTGCAGCAGGGGGTTAAGGGAGGGGCTGGTGCAAGGGAAGGGGGAGGGGGAGGGACTGGTGCAGTAGAGGGAGGGGGAGAGGTTGTGTAGGGAAGGGGGCTGGTGAGTCTCCCCATTCGTTAGAGGTTTTTGACTTGTAGTGAGGGTCTCGAGAGGTGATAGTGGGGACTATACCCTCTTATCACATATACACAGTGGTAAAATTGAATAAATAACAATCAAAAATGAAAGAGGTAGTAAATAAATGACAAAGCAGCATAAGATAAATATTATTATAACTGAATTAAAGTGGTCAATGGTAGTTTAAACAACAGATGAATGCATGTCATGGTAATGATACATATCTAAAAGTAGTAAACATTACATAATTATTTTCAATAAAATAAAAAAATAATAAAGTCACATCAAAACCCCATGGGCGATCTCCTTGAGCATCCCGAGATCCAACTCAGTCCTTTTCTCCTAACTCTAGTTACAAGCATACATTGAAAAGCAAGGTCCAAGGTCCTGAGAAAATGAAAGTATACTCGAGTATCCCAATGTAATAGCGGCCTGAGTAGGGTGTGAGATATAAATAATAATAGGATGGAACCACTGATGTCTAGCCCAATCTAGATAGTGCAGTATAAAATATATAGTTCACTGGTATATAGAATAATAATAGAGAGATAAATAAACATCACCCGTACAGGTTCCTATGGGACACATAGCAGTTATACCTTCTTTAGCCTTTGACTGGTGTCAGAATGTGTAACCATTTCATTAATCAATTTTATCCAGTTTAAATATAATTTATATGAGAAAGATATTGAGGTTCTAAGATGTGACAAGAAAACATGTAATGATATTTAATAATGAAGTTCCAAGGTTATAACCAAGGGAACATAGACCTCAAGTGTCAACAACTTAGTAATAACTATAGCCTCACATGGGGTAAGAGTGTAATCCAAGGATAACAGTCCAACTAATTCCACAATAAGAGGACTATCTAGTCTAAGAAGTTCATCCAAGGTAAAATGGGTCTAAGAAAAGATTGGGCTAGGATTTAACCATGGCACCTACTTGTCAATTCTGGAACCAAGGAGTGTATCTAAGGAATCTTGTTGTAATACATGAGGGATTATATGGTGTCATACCAGGCATCTAAAGTTAGACAAGGATCAGGTTCTATGTAGGTCTCAACCTAAGAAAGTTGTATCCTTGAATTCGGAATAGGGTCCTTGAGTGCTCAAGGCTTTCTCTCAAGTATCCAAGGTGAGCTTGAGTCAGGCCACACCTACTTTGATATTGAATTCATATAATATTCCATTTGGTTCAAGCCTTTCCTTTGATTAGTGTGACAAGGCCAAGTAGCATGAAACCCTTTAATCAAGTAATAATTAATCAATAAGTCAATTTTGTTCAACCCTAGCCTTTCATTAGTGTGACAAGGCCATGTAGCTTGAAACCACTCATTTAATCCATTTAAGGCATTTTCAATAATCAAGGTTCACTCTGGTACCTTCCATTAACATGGTAAGGGGTTCTATGAATACGCAACATATTTTTCAATTACATCTAATACGGCTAATTCATGTACTTAGTATACTTTACAATTTCTATTTCACATTTAATTATTACATTGAAGCACTTACATTAGGCGGGTTAAATGATGTGCATACAGGGTAATTTCCATTCTGAAATTAAAAAGATAATTCAAGCCATTTAATATAGAAAATCATACCCTTAGAAATTTAAATCTAAGGCTCACCGAATGGTGGCTCAAACATGTCAACATACTAAAATGAAAATTATGGGAAACAATTATACATGGGTAATTCCAATATAAAAACCGGTCAAAGAAATTAAACGGTTCCTTGGTTATTTAATCATTTAAAAAGGAAAACTTAGTTTTTTTAATTCCATTAGGGGTCATATATGACATAATTCAAACATAACATCAATTCATAAAGAAATATCAGTACAACAAGACAATAAATCCTAAAAGTCTAATAATTGTTTTTTAACTTGAAGACAGCGCACCTCCGTTGGAGGGGTTTTAATATATAAACATGATATTTCTTATGAAACAATCATTTATTACCTTTAACTCTTAAATCATGAAACATACTAAATTCAAGATTAAGAGGAATTTAATCTAATGTATTCACTGCATTAACTAAAAACAAATAAAAAGTGTAGTAAGAAACTAATTAATGCATTAATAAATTTGAGGAATTGGAAGGGTACCCTTCCTCAAAGAGGAACCAAACCAACACCTGAAACTTGATAGATTTATAAACAACCACCCGGAACTGCTCAACATGTGTATGTACATACCTTCATATATACTATTTTAAGGCCAAAATAGTGCATCTTAGGATTATCAATGCTAAATTAATTTGGGGAAATATTCTCACTGGGTTTGATAATCAGGATATTTATATCATTCATCTTTTAGTATTCCATCATAAAAAAATGAAATTGCTTAAAAAAATTTAGAATCAAACCACTCCATTAACCTATGAATGCATCAACTGCTACCTTTGACTACAACACTAATTGATTATCAAGAGGTAATATGATGAAATTATGGGAAATCAACCAAGACTAAGAAATTACCAGGAAATCTGGGACTCCAGCATAAAAAAAATCAATACTGAGAAGGCCGGGAGGTCCAGGTCATGAGCCGGGAGGCCGAGCCGGGAGTCGGGAGCCGGGAGTCGGGAGCCGCGAATCAGGAGCCGCGAGTCGGGAGCCGCGAGTCGGGAGCCGCGAGTCGGGAGCCGGGAGGCGGAGCCGGGAGTCGGAGCCCGGGGTTGGAGGCCGGGGAGGGGAGTCGGAGGCCGGGGAGGGGAGTCGGAGAGGAGAGGGGAGGGTCAGGAGTCAGTGGTCGGGGAGCGGCGTCGCGGCTTGGGGAGGTAGGGTAGAGCTCGATGCGTCGCGGATTTGAGGAGAGATTGAGGAGAGATTGAGGAGGAGCCCGATACAAGGTCTCGAAAAAAAAATTAATACCCACGGTTTTAATAAAATCGTGGGTATAAACAGCAAAAAAACATACTATCCCCACGGTTTAAAGAACCGTGGGAATAGGTGCGTGGGGATAGACCCCATTTCCAGTAGTGGTAGTGGGGGTGCATGCTGGGGGGTCCAGGGGGTTTTCAGGGGTGTCGGGGGGGGGGGGGGGGTCAAGGGGGTTTTGTCCAGAGGGGAGAGTGGGGTGTGAAAAGGGGGAGGGGATGTACTGGGGGGTCTATCCAAGGGGGAAGGGAAGGGATTCAGGGGGTTTGTCCAGTGAGGCAGCTTATATTTCTAGGAAAAGAATAAAAACCCACGGTTTGAGAACTGTGGGTAAATATGCTGCTTCAGAACCTTTTATACCCATGATTTTTAAACAGTGGGTAAATATGCTGATGCATAACCCTCTATACCTACGGTTTTCTTAAACGTTGGTATCTAATTTCTACTGTAAAAAATGTATATCCACAGTTCTGTAAACCGTTAGCATAGATCTATACCCACGGTTCTTTTAAACCGTGGGTAAGTTGAAATTTTAGTGGGATATACCCACAGTTTCTATAAAACCGTGGGTATATGGCTATATCCACACCTCGGGAGCCCATGGTTCATCAAATAGTGGGTATATCCTATACCCACAGTTTAATGGGCTACACCCCTGATTCGAAACTGTGGGTATAGGGCACTTTTCTAGTAGTGAGAATTTTTGCAGAAGTATTTTGGATAGCTATAAAGGTTGGAATGGATTATATTGAACATTGGATAATATTTATTAAGAATATTTTTTGAATATTATCACACTATAGTTTTATAAAAAGGACAACCTGCAGGTCGGGCGATAACCCGTTGCATCGGACAAAGTTGTAGGAATCAAACCCAAAACCAAAGTTCAACAAGTCTTTATGACCTACCACTAGCCTACAGGAAGTCCCTGGTTATTATAAGTTAATTTTCTTCATGGTATATGTATGTAAGCTTATATTATTGGGATAAATATAATATTTTTGAGTTATATTATCTTTTGAAGTGAAAGATGAGTTTGTGGTAGAAATTAGTTAATGGATGGAACTCTACTTTCCAAGTATATATATATATATATATATATATATATTTATACGAAGAAATTAATTCTTAAACTTTAGTTAAGGGATATAAAAAACCAAAAATGTGTTATCCTAATACCTTATGTTTTGTTGAACCAATGATATTTTAAATCATCTTAGATTGATGGACTTGAGGTATTCAATTTTACACTTGATTGTGATTGATGACCTCAATAACTCCCTATAAATATTTACATTTTTTCTCTAATTATGTGTCTGTAATTTCCACCAATTTTCTCCTATTCTAAACACTAAGACAGTGGTGACTTTTTCATTTTCCTTTCCCTCTTATTAAGACTAAATTTTATTAACCCTATTTACAATGTGGGTTTTCCATTAAGGTATTTTATATTTTCAACCTCTTGTTTTAGAAGAATAATTTCAAATTGCAAGGACAAAATTTAATGATGGAGGGGAGAATGTAACACCCCAAGATTTCATAGAACATTATCTCTCTAAAGTAATTCAATAACTTGAGCTACACACAACACCAAGTTCGAGCGTACCACGAATTACCAAAATAGCCATTCAAAAAGAGGTTATGAATAATATTAACTGAATTTTGAATTTTATATACTCCATATAATTATAGAATCCAAATTATGTGTTTCTTAGACATAATATAGAAACAAATTCATTTTTTCATATAAAAGAAGTGTTTTTCAAAAAATATAATTTTACCGCCTTTTAATGGAGAACCTTTTTAAAATAAATATTTGAAACTTTTATACATTAAATTTAATGAAATGAAATTATTCTTTTGAATGGGGAGATACAAATTTAGTTTTCATAAATTTTTGGTACTTTTCTGAAAACTTCCATATTTTGATGAATAGTTAAAATTACTAAATTTTAATTAAAAGAAACTTTTTTAATTGAAATAATTTATAGTGCTAAATTATAAATTTTAGTGGTTTTAAAGTATAATTAGATTATATTTTTTTCATTTAAAAAAATTTATGTTATTGGATGTAATTTGACAATTAAACTAGACATAAGCAAGTGTTAATCTTTTGATAGTTATTATTTTTTAAAAGCACACTTTTTTTAACAATGAGAATTAATTTTAAATTAATCTCTGCCTCTTTTGTGATTTGAATTTGGAAAAATGGGTTCCATATTTGTAATCCTAAGGTCCAAATTGTGTAAATATGTAAATTTTATTTTTATACATTATGAATATTTACTACCATAAATATTTTATTTTCCATGGTTAAAGGGTAAATCTGGTAAATAAGTGTAAACAAATATTATTATAATAATATTAAATTACCCTAACATGTTTAATATTCCTACTGGATGATACATGTCTGACCATGGTCATAATTGGGTCTATTTTGGGACCACTTGGAGCCACTTGAGAGTGATAATGACAATTTATATTAATTAATTTAATGTAAAGACAAAAATGACATAAACATATATCTTTTAGTAAAAAAATATCAAGGTGTTATATAAGTTATATTTTCGAATATAAATATAAATTAGAAAGATAAAACTATTACCCACATAATGGTATTTTATTTATAATTTTTAGACATTAAATAATTTAATTTATTTATGACACAATGATGATGTAGTAATTACTTTATTAATGAAAGAATCAAATAAATGGTATTATAAATATTAAAATAAATATAATTTCAGTGTTTTTATGACATCCAAGAATTTTCTAGGTGAATATGACATTTTAGTATTAATTAAATGTATTTTTTTTAAGTAATCTAGTTGTGATGACTTTCACAAAAACCAAATACTAAATAGTTTCAAAATTGACATAAATGAGTTTTTAAAACATATATTATATTATTAAATTATATAATATTCCAAAAAATCTATGGTTCAGAAAAAGGTAATAAATAATATTATATAGAATATTAATGAACCACTTGAGGTTCTCTTGGAATCTTAGAGTATGTTTATTAACCATATAGTGTAAGCATAAAAGAAGACACGATAAAAGTTAAACTGTTTAACTAAAAGTTAAGTATAAAAGATAAGGTTAATATTGTGACCAAAACTAGTATAAAACCTATTGGTTAAGTGGTTTTAGACCCATTCCAACATTATCATCTAAATAAATCATTTTGGATCCATTATAAACCGAAAATTATTTTATCATAAAATAATATTTCAAGCTTTTCCTAAAGTGACTCTCATCCCTCTAATAAAAGGGAACTTCCCCTTCTGTTAATTTCACACCTCCAAAGCCATTTGGCTCAGCCAAAACCTACCCAAATATCATAACAATTTCCCTAAATTAAACCTATAGGCCATACATTTATCATAAAGCCAACCTAAAGAGACCTTTTGATCAACTCAAAAGAAGAAATCCAAAGTAGAGAAAATAATTTCACCACCCACTTTCAAGTTCTATTCTTCTTCCAGTTCCTATTTCTTTGTTGTTTCCATACCAAAATAATAACTCCATTACCTACTACATGATGTGATGTTATTATAAATATGGTACAACCATATTCTTTATTCTATCCATCCTATAAATGACAAAGTCACCATACGTGTGTACGTACGGCTTACCGTCTCCACGTCGTGGTGTAGTTTGTTATTCAAAAACTTCATTTTCTGGATGGGTATATTAATTATTATAATTTATGTACATAATAAATATAACATGTTAATTATTCTTTATATATGATATACCATCCAATTACATACGATTTCACCATCAATATGTTGATATTGTTGCTCGTGTGTACGTATGGTTTACCGTCTCCACGACGCGATGAGATTCATTCCCACGTTCACCATAAAATGATGAATATAAAAATATTTATTAGTAATAATTATTTAATATATGACACTATAATGATACTTTATATATATATATATATATGTATTTATGTACTTACATATATCATATTCACTTCCGTTCAATACCATAAGAAAATGGAACAGTGTTTATGTGTACGTATGGCCTACCGTCTCCATAAACAGTGCCTTCCATTTCATATATCCATATATTATAAAAATTTATATTATAAATATTTATGATATATAAAACAATGTTTATAATATTTAAGTATTTAAAGCATGATTCATATGATATGATCGAGAATAACAAGTTTAAACACGTAGGATAAAAAAATTGATTATTACCCAAAATGTTAATTTAAAATGGAAATCGTTATTAAATGGGTAGTATAAAGTCTTAAATGAATCATGTATGATATAATAAATATTAATATGGTTCTGTTATAACTTAATAACATATTATGGTCATTATAAAGAAGGTTAAATTTACCCTCAACCAAAGGAATGTGCATGGTAAGGGTTAATTTCACAATCTATTAATTATCCGAGGTTGTTTTTACGTAAGTATCTACTGGGACATATTTATTATCCACGCCCATGTTTCATAAAATAGTTTTCAAAGGGATTATTTTTAATAGGTTATTTCACTAAAATATCATTTTAAATGTTTTAAATATTTATTCTTTTAAATATTTCTCATTAATGTCCATATTTTTAAAATGGTTTTAAGGATTTATTTATATGGACATGGATGTTTTAAAATGTTAATTCAATTCAAAAGTTTCAAAGAGGTATGGGAAAATTTCATTCAAAAAAATAATTTAAATAAATTTATTTATGAATTATGTGACTTTTAAATGATTTCATTAAAAAGAGATATTTCTGTCAATGATTTTTACTGATCATTTTCAACTATGACAACATCCTTTACGGGATATTATAATTTCACCACCAGTTTCAAGTCCTTTTCTTCTTCCACTTCCTCTTTATTTGTTGTTTCCATACAAAAATAATAAATCCAGTAACTACTATATACTACGAAGTTATTATAAATATGGTACCACCATATTCGTTATTTAATCCATCCTATAAATGACAAAGTCTCCATACATGCATCCATATGGCTTACCGTCTCCACGTTGTGGTGTAGTTTGTTATTAAAAAAATTCATTATTTGGATGGGTATAATAATTACTATAATTTATGTATATAATAATTATAACTTGTTAAATATTATATATATATGATATATCATCCAATTACATATTATTTAACCATCAATATAATGATATTGTTGCTCATGCATACGTATGATTTACTGTCTCCACAACACGATGAGATTCATTCCCATGTTCACCATTAAACGATGATTATAAAAATATATTATTAATAAGTATGTAATATATGAAATAATAATGATACTGGATATATATATATATATATATGTACTTACATATATTTTATTCACTTACTTCCATTCAATACGATATGAAAACGGAAACTGCGTTTATGCGTACGTACGGTCTACCGTCTCCATAAACAGTGCCTTCGATTTCATATATATATCTATTATAAATATTTTTATCCTAAATATATATGATATATAAATCATGGTTTATATTCTGTAAATATTTAAATCATGATCTAAATGATATGATTAAGAATAAAAAGTTAAAACACGTACGATAAAGAAAACGATTATTATCGAAAATGTTAATTTAACATAGAAATAATTATTAAATGGGTTGTATAAAGTCATAAATGAATCATGTATTATTTAATAAATATTAATACGGTTCTGGTATAACTTAATAACATACTATAGTCATTATATAGGAGGTTAAACGTACCCTCGACCAAAGTAAAGTGTAAGGTAATGGTTAATTTCACAATCTCTTTATTATCCAAGGTTGTTTTTACATAAGTATCTATTAAGACATATTTATTATCCACGTCCATGTTTAATAAAAGAGTTTTCAAAGGGATTCATTTTAAGGTACTCTTTTACTAAATGATCATTTTAAATATTTTAAATATTTATTCTTTTAAACCTTTCACATTAATGTCTGTATTTTTAAAATGGTTTTAAGTATTTATTTATATAGACATGGATGTTTTAAAATGTTAATTCATTTCAAAATTTTCAAAGTGGTTTGGGAAAATTTGATTAAAAAATATCTTTTAAATGACTTCCTTTATAAATTATGTTACTTTTAAATGATTTCATTAAAAAGGGATATTTCTCTCAAATATTTTTACTAATCATTTTCAAATATGTCAATATCCTTTAAGGGATATTATATTTTATCAAGGTTGATTTATTATACAAATATTTCATATTGTATTGAATTTTTTGTGATATTTTTGAATGTGGATGTGTTATTTTTATACCATTCAAGGTTTATGGATATAATATTGACATTTTGTATACTAGTTTTAATACAAATATTTATGTTATGTTTCAACCTTTTCATATGAGGAATGTATTGGACTTAGTATGTGACGGGTGGATCCCACTATATCTCTTTAATGCATCGGTAGGTCTCATGAGATAATTAGACTTGGAATTTGATGAGACCTTTCCCAATTTGATATATGGTTTTGGATGTGGCCTTAATCATTTTTAGGCGTCTTGGTTGAGGCCTTGAAAAAATGTTTCAGAATGTCCGGCATTATGAATTACCTCATTATGAAAATAATAATGATGTTCATGTAATTATTCGACTAGTAGAATACCCATGGCTATGTTTTATTAAGGAATTATTTAATCAACTCATATTTTTTCCATAACGTGTTCATGTTTATTATTTGTAAAGGCATGTGTTTTTAATTATTCACCATGCCTAATGTTTATGTTATCTTCCATTGTATTGATTACCCTTACTGAGAATTTGAGCTCACCCCTTTTTATGTTTCATATTTCGAGGATAAGAAGAAGTTAGTTATGAGTGACTTGTAGGAATATATAGGAGACATATATATTTCTAATGGAATAAATAATTGTTTTATTTTTTTTCAAGTTTTAATGTTAAACTCATGTATGTATCTTGGTTCCAAGAATACTAAACTGACCGGTACTTCGAGACTTGATTCTTTGTAATCTTTCCAATGTATTAAAATAATTTACCAACTCTAGGTAATTGTGGTTCGGGCGATACAGTTGGTATCAGAGGAAGTTTGGTACAAACCTTGGAAACTAAATTTAGAAAAACTTTGATTATAGAATGTTACCCAATGATAGACTTTGATGATTAGCATAGAAGAACTTACTATAATTTTGGTAAATTAGAGATTTTTTGAGTTTTATGTGAAATGAATCCCTATCTAGATACAAGTAGGTAGAGGCGGCTCTAGAATAGATGTACCTAGGAGTGAAAACTCTAATAAGGAGTTTCAGGCTTGACCTGGGATATCCTAGTACACAAAAACATGACTTGATGCACTCTTGGTTACAACACTCCTAGGGGATATGCTTAGGATAATTCACATTTTCTTTACAAACCATTATGAAGGATTTATGAGTATATACCTCCTCAATGAAAACATTTTTTTTATGATTATGGATTATATCTATACACTATTCAATTTATGTTAAGTGTTTTACAAGTTTGGAATTACGTATTGCGATTCAAAAACTAATCTACTATATTCCATTGTTTAGAAATATAACCTAGGTAAAGGAATGGAAACTATATCAACACACGTAATCCATGTAGGTACTTCCCTCCTACTCAAGAAAATTATAGTGGAGATGGTGATGAAACTAGTGCTGATCAGCTTATCACCATACTAGGACAACTCACTCAGGTTATGAATAATAACATTAAACATATGGAGCACCCTGATCGACAACATGGAGGATCAATGTTACACCGATTCATGAGGAAAAAACCACCAATATTCAATGGGTCTAAAAATCCATTTGTATCTAAGTAATGGATAAGTTCCTTTGAGAAAATATTTAATGCTTTGGGGAGTAGCGAAAGAGAAAAAGTTGTCATGGTAGTTTATCACCTCATGGGGGATTCAGCTCAATGGTAGTCATTAATTCAAAACACAAAGGAGGATTAATAAGTATCATGTATGGAATGGAGGGAGTTTAAATATCTTTTCTTAGAAAAATACTTTTCTCATGACCATCGAGCGGATATAGAAATAAAATTTTTGAGTCTGAGGAAAAAAGAGGATGAGAATGTCGCAAAGTATGGAGATAACTTTACAAGGTTAGAAAGGCATGCTGAAGATTATATACATAACCAAAAAATTAAGATTGATCGCTTCTTTGATGGGTTAAAACAATTTCTTCCTCAAGCATTAGTCTCTCAATCCTTCTCATTGTATGAAGATATTGTCTCATGTGCTGTCAAGATAGAAAAGGAATTCTCTAAGTCTTATGATTCTAAAGTAATGCAAGTGAAGAAGAGATTTGTTGAACACTCTAGGAAAGGAAATAAGGAAATAGGGAAGAAGGAAAGAGTTCAGTTTCCACCCTATGATAATTGTGGAAGGAAGCATCCTGGTGCCTATCTGAAAGCAGTGGGTGTTTTTTATAAATGGGGAGAAAAAGTCCATATGGATCGTGATTTCAAGGGAAATAAAGAGGCTATCAATGTTGAATGCTACAATTGTAGAGAAATGGGTCATTATTCAAATGCATTTCCAAAGAGCCAAGGAAACTTACATTTGAAAAGGTCAAGGGAGCAAGGCCAAGCTTATGCTATTACTATAGTTGAAGTGGAATAATAAATGTATTTGTGTTTTTGGATTCAAGAATTATTTTCTAGTTTTAATATGATGAACATAATCATATTTTGAGTATGTGACAATAATAGAAACTTTATATTGTTTTTTGGAATCTGATGTTACAACTGATTTTGGAATTTAGAGACCTTTTAGAGAGATAATACCAGAAAGGGGATCTTTCCCCATGCATCTATCCCCACGGTTTAGAAAAACTATGGGGAAATCTCTTTTCTTATTATCTATTCCCATGGTTTAAATAAAACCATGATAAAATTATACCCAATTCCCAAAATACCATCATTCTCCTCCTCCAACTTACATCACACCCCTATACTCTTCCATCGCACTCATTCTTACCCTCGCTTCAATCAACCTCTTCTTCTTCCTCACTTCCCCGACTCTCGGCCCTCACCTCCCCTCCCCGACCACCACCTCTCGGCCATCCGACCTCCGCTGCTTAGCCCTCTCCTCCCCTCACCGACCTTTGCCTCCCAGCTATGCGACCACCGAGCCCCGTCCATCTCCTCCCCTACCCAGCCTCCACCACTACTCCCGACCTCCCTCCCATCCTTTGCCTCAGCCTCAACATCCCAACCTCCACCTCCCTTTCCCTGGCTCTAGCAACGTCCCCCCTCTCGGGTCCCTCTCCTCCCAGCCTTGGCCTTCGCCTCATCATCCCCCAGCTCTGAAAACGTCCCATCCCGGCCTCCGTCTCCCTGCCCCCAGCTCTGGCATCTAGATATTAAATTTATTCTCCTCATTTTTCCAGTGGTTGAGATATATTTTGTCGAGTTGGTTTTTTGATATATCATCTATCAAACTTATCTTTCTTTCAATATAAAGCATATGACAAACTTCAAAATATGTGTTTGATCAACAAGTGAACCCAAAGTGAGGTTTAGAGTAAAAATGTGATTCTCAGGAGCATTAGGCCCCACTATTTTCCTATTAGATGAGTGGATGAAGAGGAATTTGGGGTTGTTTGGTCTCATATGTTTCATGTTTTTCAGACTCTATATTATTTATGATGTGTTGGAATCCGATGATTCATGCATTGAAAAATATTCCTTTTGAATTTTCTTTATTTAGATCCCTATAATTTAGCTCTATTCCAAGAATTTTCGAGTTCTTAAGCATTTTGGTGATGCATTCAGTGTGTTCTTATAGGCTGATTTATTGGAAATGAAAGGAAGAAACCCATTTAGGCTAGATTATGTATTTAATCAAGACTATATCAAACTCTCCTAGATTTCATTTAGTTTAGTTTTTATTATAGTACTAGTATTATCCCTAAGATTGTTTATTAAGGTAATCCTATGTATCTTCATCACTTTTTCCTTTTGGAGAATCACATGGATTAATGTCACTAAATTCATATAGTGGTTTGATATATACTTCCTTTACATTTGTCGATGAATGTTGATGGTCCTATATTTTTTATTACTAATTCGATGCTTGAATTAGAATTATTTGTTATTGTTTTGGAGCTAAGGATGGAGGCTCTTCCTTAGCTTCACAAGCTGGGTGGTGGCTTTGATAGGAGAGAAAGGGGTGGAAAGGAGCCCCCTCTAATCTATTTACTAGTGTTTTAGTGAATTCACTAATGAATTATGGTGAAGTAATTCTAGGATTCTAGTTTAGGATAGGGCTCTGTTAATCCTCCTTCAGATATATTATAGGAGTTAATATAGAAAGGAAATTATATATTTTTTGTGAATCCCATGATGGTATGGAGTAATGGAGGATCCTTTAGGAAATCCTAGGTTAAATTTTTCTCACTTAGAGGGAAGGATATTTAGGTAGTTGTTCTCCCTCGTGGGGTGGGTGAGGGGGGAGAGAATCTCACTAGCCTCCTCTGTAATGAGTTTTTCCTAGTATTAATGATACCACTCTTTTTAGTGGGAGGGTGTCTACACGTAATTCACAAAATAGGGTAGGAATTTGTTCATGGGGTTTCTAGAATTACTGTTATAGAGTGACCCATGTCTTTATAGGAATCCATTCTAACAGACTCTAAGATAGGGGTAGTTATGAAAGTAGTGAAAACCAGTAGGGAGGTGTATTGACATAAGTTTTCTTTTAAATTTAATCAATATTCATGTAGTAGATGGCCTTTTAAATTATGATATTTGGTTGAAATTATGATATTGGGATAATTGATATTGGGACTAGAAATTACTTCTTTGTTAATTTATTGTATGAAAATTTAGATGATACCTAATCATACAGGATCATCACATCCATTCTTTAGGTTTCTTCTATTTCTCACACCATTCTTTACATGTTCATCACTATCTTTATATTTTAGCTAATGATTCAACTAATATCACAGATTGATTTTATTTCACAATTAAAATAGGTTCCATATATTTACATTGTGTGTTCTACATGTCGAATTATAGCGTGATGATGGATTATATGATAAGATAAAATGGGATAGGGGAGTCGGTATTAGGGGTTTCTCCATGATTAAAAATATGTACATCGACAAGATTGTGATACGAATCATCAATCTAGGTACCAAAGGATAGAAAACACTTTACATAGGTGGAATTATCATGTTTAGAACGACCAAAGGCAATTCAAGTGATATATGAAGAAAAATAAGTGGAAGTAGAAATTAATTGAGGACTAGAGTAATGTTTAGATCTTAGAACCCAACTACATGGAGTATAGTTCAAAAGAACACACATCATGTAATTTGGTAGGTACAATAGCTAGGGATTCTAGGATATGTTAAATACAACACATTGTGTGGTTAAATCATACAATATGTTACCCTTATCTAGATATTTTATTTTGTGAATAGGGAATATACACCCAGGAAGGCCGAGTAGCCTCACAAATGATGAGGTTTAATACCACATTCCATTTTTCCTTGATAGAGCATGACCTGTGAAGATAGAGAACCTACCAACTATCCCTATGGATCCTACACACCATGTTCACCTCTCCACACATATTATTTTCATATTTTTACTTCCCCTTTTTGTGTTCTGTACATGGTCTATCAATTTCCTAAGGGATATATGATGTTTACCTTGGGAACACATCGTATACCTATACCAAGACTATATGGTGACCCAGAATCATCATTCAGGATTATATTTTTACATATAACCAGTACCTTAAAAGTGACCTTACACATTGGACATGATGGTGTAGGTACTTCTAAAGATAGATATTTGGCATGTGCTAAATCTATCCCAATTGATCGTATCAGCATTATAGTAAACATGCTTATCTATTAACAATTCTTGGTAAATAGAATCCCTCCTTGATGATAAATTTACATTAGGGAATAATTTCATCTCATCATTCCTAATAATGGTTAGAAATTTACCCCTTGGGTTTGGGGCATATGATCTTCTACCTATAGATCAGATAGGTTTGGTATTCCCCCTACCATTATAGGGTGTGATATCCTCAATATATGTATTTTGTATTACCCTTTTCTGAAGAAGAAATGTAATTTGAATAAAAAAACCATCAAATGACGAAAAATGTATAAATAAGAGAAGAAGTTATGGAGGTATAAGGACTGTTATCCTTTCCAAAAACTATAGTAATAATATCAATGGGAACATTACTAGCATTAAGGGGATGGAGAAATAATCCCTTGATCCTAAACACCCTATTCTATGTGACGTTTCTAAGGAAGATTCAGTGGCCTTATAAGATCAAATCCAAACATAGAATGAAGGTAGAATATGTAGGTAGGATAATATATAAGTTTACCTAACACAAATTTTCAAAGAAAATAACATACAAAGAACCTAAACCTAAAATCTTCTCTAAGGGAAATCATTCTACTACAGTAAACACATTTAAGGGTTTTTAGTTGGACCACAGATGAAAAGATGGAACTGATCCCAAATATAATTTGGATCTTATTATATAATATAATGAATATATAGATACATTGACCATAAATACTTCACTAGTGGATATTGATTGAATATAAAATCAAATGATAGAATTTGATACATATGAGGAATAAAAATAGTGGATCAAGAAAAAATATCAAATTTTTTCCCTTGAGTATTTAATGAAGGGAATATTAATATGGAAGATTTTATCAAGACCTAGGAAAAGATGGTCAACTACTTTGAGGACCTCATTAAAGATGATCCAAAAAATAGGGTAAGTTATATTACATATAGATTATATTGGGTGAAATATTTCAATATTGTATTTTTTTAGACAGGTCTAATGATGCCCTATATAATTTAATTTTATGTCTGGATTTATCTTTTTTATGTGGGATAACACAAATACCCATAACTGTGGTCTACCTAAAAATAAAAAAAATTAATTTATGGATGACTGAAGGGGGATAATATGAGAAAATAAATATTAGATAATTAAGAAATTATTTTATTAATATTGTTTTGTTTTATAACATTATTATAAAAATGAGAATTTGAGATTTCAAAGATGTTTATAAACTATTATTATTTTATTTAAGATGTTCATTATTTATTAAATTTTATTAGTTGATTTACAATGTTAGTATTTGACTATAATAAATGGGTAAATATTAATTAAATTAAAATGATGACAAAGAATATATTATTTTGAATTATGACTTGTTAATTATTTGAGTCACTTGAAAAAAGTTACGTGAAGGATGAATATTGCATTATCTCATAATAAAACTCATAGGTGAGCCTTTCCATTCTTCCTAATCCATTCTTCTAGTCTAAAATCAAGGAACCATCCTTAACATTTAGAAGAATGGTATTATTATAACCCATAGCTTATGATGGAGGTATTCCAACCAAATAGATCAATTCTAATCCAGTTAACTCATCATTAAAAATTAAATGAGGGTATTCCATCAGAATACAATACAGTAATCAATGAAATTTGATACAGAATACATTACCTAAATCCCAAGGGAGATTCTCTTGGTCATTTCACATCAATTTCTCTCATTTTCATTTCTTATGAGAACCCTAATCCCGGTGTGTAAAATTTATTGTTCGATATTAATCTAATAACGTGTATTTGATTTTTCAATTGATTTTAAATTCATTTATTTTACCAAAATGACCTTTTCCTTTTTAAGAGTCTTATTGTGACTTGTTCCACTTTGTTTTCAGTAGGTGTTTCTAGGTAATTACTTTATAAAAAAAATCATGAAGTGATTTAGTTTATTAAATTCATCTTCTAGTATATTTATACCAATATTTGATACCCATGATTGTTTTATATAAATTATCTAAATGATTTTAATTAATTCATGTAGATGAAGTGATTTTATTGGAATTTTTCCCTCTTTTAATTAAAATTATAACCATATAAAATATTAAATTATGAATATGGGGCTCGTTTAAAATATTTTTGATGATGCCAGAATGTTTTTATCTCTCCCTTGATTTTTAAAATAAATAACCCTTGTTTAAGGGTGTGTTTTAATGTTAAAAGCTGATTTTTTTATGTTACACCTAAGGAAGGACACACATTTTTATCTCTCCCTTAGTTCAACTATAATTACACATACCACTCTATCATAGACATGTAACCTTTCTTGGCCCATTATGGATTACCTTGTTGATCATCCATTTATAGGATAGAGGTAAGAATTATATCTCTGATACTGAAAGGGTTGAAATTGGTTATAAAAATAAAGGAACTTTCAATATAAATGTTAATTAACTATTATGTTTTTATGTTCTAATAGTTTTCTTTTCTATAGTATATATCCCTTTTTTAATTATGGTTTACATTGTGGATTGGAAGATAACTTTGGGCCACATGATCATTAAAGTCAGGTATTAAGTGAGGAGCACCGAGGTAGAGTACGATGTCGACCAGGGAAAAACATCATCCCCTATAAGTATTGGTCATCATTGGGATCCTATAAAGCCTCCGAAACCTCTGAGCTAGAAATCACTCATGCTGAAGTAGCTGAGGAAAAGAAAATAGTTTTAAAGGAGTGTGAAAGATGTAAGCTGATGACCGAAAATTTCATGAAATCTATGGCAATATTGAGTCAGTTTCTTACATCAGAGGCTATTTCTACTTTCTAATCATATATAGCATCAATATTCTATTTAAATTATCCATCGGGTGATTCTAATGAGGGTTGTAGTGGTAATGAAGGAGGTGGAGATAGAGCTGTTGGTGGTGAGAATGTTGCTGATCCTGCTGTTGGTGATGAGGATGTTGCAGATGCTACTGTTGGTGATGAGGCTACTGACGATGTTGTTAATGATGATGATGATGGGCATGGACATGGGGATGGGGATGTTGGTGATGGAGGGGATATTAATCCCCTCTATTTTTGACTTAGTAGGGATACTTATGCACGTACTTTAAGAACATGAATTGAATTTTTGTATGGATGAGAATGGTTAATTTGTTTTCTTCTAAAATGTTTTGCATAAATTTGAGCAGGAATTTACATAAAGCTAACAATAGAATCTTTAGTTATGCATATGGGTAAGTGATTCCCTTATTACCATCGAATACATAGCTCTAAATTATATCCCATATAGTGACATTGGATTTCATTTATTATCTCTTTATTTTTCATAAATTATAGAATTGACAAGTCTAAATTAATGTAGGTAAAAAAGGAATATATTCCTCAGTTTTTATTTCTATAATTTTCATTTTGTGTAATCTGAAGTTGTTCTATTGATTGAACTGGTTGGGTTTTTTTGATATCCCAAGTCCTAGAATGATATGGTACATGCTAGAGATTTATTTTGGGTTATAGGTAGCTTTATAAGAAGGGTGAAGGGGGGGAGGTGGGGTTGGGTGTAGGGGATATAATAATCATTAATGGAACCTTATGTATTGAAATGACATATAAAGAAATTGAATTTAATGCTTAATTGTATGGTAGTTTCATGATACAATGGATTGTACTTACCCGATTATTATATAAAATTTATCATAAAGTAAAATATAGAACATGTTATATGATTCCATAATTATCTTTCCAATATTATTTTATTTTATCCACCTTTCCAATACAAGCCTACGATCAATAATAATAAAGATAGGCCGGCTCACTGCATTCTTGCATGTACTCTTGCATTTTTTTACTCTCCATTGGTTTTTTCTTGGTTTATAAAGTTACACATGATATTGTTTAAAATAATTCCAGATCAGATGTAATCCCACACTTTTTTTAATACATGGAACATGTAATAATCTATTGTATATAATGATAATCATGTGTTTCTTTTGTTTATCATTTAAGAAAAAAATGCAATGATTTTTCAGTATGTTTGGAATATTGTGACAGTTCATTTGATCTTGTCACCACCCTGAAGCATGATTTTTGTGATGGAAAACTGAGTTTTAGTGGAAAAAAAGTATGCAAGGTAATTATTTTTCTACATCCATGGTTTCTTTTTTTCATTTAGGTGTTTTTTGGCTACTCAACTCAGTGTTAATGGAAATGTTATAAGCTCATGTATGATTGGGTCTTTGAATGTGTTTAGTTTCATGACGTTATTTGCAGCTGGGATACATATATGGGATTCCATGGATCCTGTCTTGCTGGAAGGTATGTTTCACTGAGGTGTGTTTTTTATGTCTGTCTTCAAAGAATTATCATGGTTGTTTTTGGTCTATGATTGTATTTAGTAATCTATGTGTGTATTGTTTAAAATAAAATGAATATTATATTCAAACTGGTCATTGCACAATAAAATAAACACCTTTCAATTTGTATTCAAATGAATTTCTATGCATAATGAACTCTACAACCATTTTAAACTATGGAAATGAATTATTAATATAGTTTAAACACCTTTCTATTTTTATTCAAATCATACTAATTCTATTCTGTACATGTGCATGGAAACAAGAAAACAAGGCTGTGCTGATATCAACATATATGACTATGTCATGAAATATTTTCTTAAAAAAGGTAAAGATGACAATTTTTTGGTATTACAACTTATGAGAGACAAAATATTAGGATGTTATTACTCCTATATTATTTAATATTTAAATATCTATAACATAAAATATCTAATAATTTTTCCAATCCTATTATGCAAGTTCTGTTATTTTTAGTAGCAGCATTAAATGCAAGTAAATTGATGATCAATCCGAATATTCCAATATTTGACACCATCAAAAAATAGGTTCAAATACATATTTACATTATTATCACTAGAATAAGACTAGTAGTGGTTAAGTAGTATTTCATACATTAGCACGAATTCTACTGTAACCTTTATATTAGGAGTTCTTACACTATCATCCCATACTAACAACAATGTTTTCATTGGAAAAGTTTACATATTTACACATTTGGCTTCATTAGTAGAATCATTACACTACAATTTCTTACAGGAGTAGTATTCATAGTAGCAATGTTTATACTAACATCATTACAGTAGTAGTTCTTAAACTATTTGTTCTTAGACTAGCGATGCATACACTGGAGCCGTTCGTAGATACATTACATGTAAAACATTTTTTCATAAAGCATATGTCTGGGGAATACAAGGGTGAAAAATCTAGGAAACATGGGAAGAATCCTGCTAAAGATTTGTTTGCAATGACACGAGTCGCCCACTCACTGGTGTTGGGGAAGAGGATAGGGGTGGGATGGGGAGGGTGTGTTTGTGTGGGGGGTGGGGGGCTGGTGCTGGGGAAGAGGGATGGGGAGTGTGTTGTGGGAAGAGGGGGGAGGGGGTGTGCTGGGTGAGGGGTGGGGGGTTACAAGTAATCAGGGGGGGGGTGGTGCTGGGGAAGAGGGCATGGGTTGTTGGGGAAGAGGGTAGGGGTGTGTGTAGGGGGTGGGGGTGGGGGGGGGGGGGGGGGGGTGGGGGGAGGGGGGTGAAGGGAGAGGGGGCTGTCCAAGAGTGTGCAAGGGTAGGTAGGGGCAATCCAGGAGAGTGCAGGGAGGGGGCAGGGTGCAGGGGGAGGGAGCTGTCTAAGAGGGGGTGTCAAGGGGGTGCAAGGGGGTCTATCCAGAGGGGAGAGTGAGGGTGTGCAAAGGGAGAAGGGATGTGTTCGGGGGGGTCTTTCAAGGGGGAAGTGGGTGTGGTGTGTGGGGGGTGGAGGGTTTACAAGTATTTAGAGGTATGGTGCTGGGGAATAGGGAAAGGGGTGGGGGTGTGCAAGGGGGGAGGGGGTTTGCTGGGGGGGGGGGGTCTGCCCAGGGGGAAGGACCCATGAGGTGTTGAAACTCGATCCAAACTAATTATATACCATTAATAGTAATAGTGATTCTTAATTAATATGACTCTATTATTTGAAAATATTATTTTGAAGCTTCGATCTATTTTTCCTTTGCTTTCAGGAACATGATTGGACCCATGAGGCGTTGTGGTTCTTATATGTTGGGCAGTGAATTATTTAATCACGGGACACATGCATGTTGTAGTTGAGTTTTTATTTTATTTTCTTTATCACATCAGCCAATTAGGCCCTTTACCACTTTCTACAGATGGAGGGTACTTATATTCTGCGAAGCGGGCCAGAAGGGCACTGGAGGCGGCTACACGGTTTTCTTTGCAAGGGAACGAGATCGGGGTAGTTGAGGGATTGATAGTGTGTTTCATTTTTGTCTTATTTTACTTTTTTACTTATGTTTATTTTCTTTTCTTTTGGCATGGATGTCCAACATACGGATGGGTCATGCTGAAATTTTAATTATTTTCTGCTGCTATTTTAATTAATTGATTTTGGGGTAAATCATTCCCGATTGGTGATTCCTTGATGCCCGAACACTTGTTCCCACCCATGGGCATAGCCCATCCACCTTAGTTCATCCTAGTATTCCTATATCAAAGTCTATTTCTGAACTATGGGAAGGCCTAGAAAACCAGGATAATTAGGGAGGGATTGAGAATGTCTAGAAATAAATTGTGAATTCCAATGAATAAGGATCGAGGGCATTGGAATTTAAAATGAGCAGATATGGGAGACTATCCAATATATATTGATTCTGAAAATGCTATGAGTATAAAAGGTGGTGAAATGATAATGCATTAGGATTAATAAATAGAAATTCACATTCATAACCAATTTGATAATTTAATATTAGATCATGAGCTACTGTACATTGTTGGAGTTGATTATTAGAGTCTATCCCAATGAAACTATAGAAATACCTTGGTGCCAATAATACTCTATCATACACTAGATAGTTTGGTTTCAAATTCCCAATAAAACCTTCATTGACCTCATGGAAGGGCTTAGTATTAGTTAGAAAATTGCAACTGGGGGAAATAGAGTTATTCCCCTATCACATACCCTAAGTGGAGTGCCACAGAACCCTAAATACAACAATATCCCTAAAAAAATACCTGAGATTGTCTGAAGCTACCTTCTTTCTCTAATACAATATCAGGAACATAGTGAATCATTCCACCAGTTATTTTATAAAGATTTTGTTCATTATTAGAGACACCCCACACAGTTTTGTTTTTCCATGGAATTCCAATTATCTGGAAAAGGAATAGTAAATGCCTCATGATAATTGGGTTCTCTGGATTGACTTGTTAATCTCTATAGGAAAATACTAAATGCCCCTTGTAAGACATTCATCTTTCCAACATATTGCACCCATAAGAATAGTGATTATCAGATCTATGATAGTACTCCATGAGTCTTGTAATCAATATTGAGACTCACTAATCACAATTTCTACCTGTGGGGTGATGGCCGAAATGTTGCCCCGCCTCCTCCCACCCCCTTCGCTCCTTACTGGAAGATTCTGCCCCACGGATGTTGCTGGATTGGGAAAACACTCCGAAGTCGTGCTGTGTTCACGCCGCGGTCACTCCACGGTCACACCACGGTCATGTTATGGTCACTCCGCAGTCACGCCGTGCTCACGCCGCGGTCACGCCATGGTCAAGCCGCGATCACGCTGTGGTAACGCCGCGTTAATGCTGTGATTTGGCCCTGCTTCAGGATGACACCCTGTGGCGGTTCACTGTCCTGTTGGAATTCGATGTATGATAGCTTGATATAGTTTTAAATACATTACCCACCAATAGTTAATGGGAAGGGAGGCCCTCAGGTAGCAAATTTCTATATTGAGTCTCTCATGAAACTATTTAGTCACCTATAGACAACATTAGAGATGAGGGTGAAGTTTTCTACTTGTATTCTACAAGGACCATCTAAGTGCTTGAGGAAAATCATAGT
This sequence comes from Viscum album, assembly GCA_963277665.1. Taxonomy (NCBI): domain Eukaryota; kingdom Viridiplantae; phylum Streptophyta; class Magnoliopsida; order Santalales; family Viscaceae; genus Viscum; species Viscum album. The sequence goes on along the minus strand of OY728137.1, from coordinate 1,325,293,636 downwards.
AAATGTTGGAAAATAAGAATACTTGAGAATAATTTTATAATGATATTTGTATTTGGAAAAGTGTCCTTCAGAGTTTGATATTTTTATGAGCCTGATGATCTGATGAGTGTTATGACCCTTGTGGAGAAAATGCTTCTACATTATCATTTTTTTCTCTGTGAGAACAGTAAACAACACACACCTCATATAGTGTAGTTGGAGATTTCTATAACAATGGGGAATCTGATGGATCATTATCTCTATGGTAGTATTACATGTTTCTTGTGATCAATGTTGAAACTGACTAATCACAATTTATGCTAGTGGGGCGACGACCAGAATGTTTCCCTGCCTCCTCCCGCTTTCTTTGCTTCAGGACAGAAGATACTACCTCGCATATGTCACTGGACCAGGACAACTGACTATAGTCACGCGGCGGTCACACCGCGGTAATGTCGTGATTTGGCCCTGCTCCAGGAAAACACCCCGTGGTGGTTCACAGTCCTATTGGAATTCGATGTATGATACCTAGATAGAGTTTTAGATACATTACCCACCCACAGTTAATGGGGAGGGAGACCCTCATGTAGAAAATATCTTGATTGAGTCTCTCATGAAAATATTTAGTAACCTGTAGACAACATTGGAGATGAAGGTGAAGCTTGCTACTTATATTCTTCAAGGTCTATCTAAGTGCTCAAGGGACATCATAGTAAATGTTGGACAATAAGAAGACATGAGAATACTTTTATAATGATATTTTTATTTGGAAAAGTTTCCTTCAGAGTTTGATATTTTGATGATCCTGATGATTGGATGAGTTTTTTGACCCTTGTAGGGAAAATTCTTCTACATTATCTTTTTTTTTCTGTGTGAGAACAGTAAACAACACACACCTCCAATAGTGTAGTAGGAGATTTCTAGAATAATGGGGAATCTGATGGATGATCAACTCTGTGATAGTATTCCATGAGTCTTGTGATCAATGTTGAGACTGACTAATCACAATTTCTTTCGGCGGGGCGATGGCTGGAATGTTGCTTCGCCTCCTACTTCTCCCTTTGCTCCTAGCTAGAAGATATTGTCCTAAAGATGTCTCTAGACCAGGCCAACACGCCGCGGCGACACTGCAATCATGTCGCAGCCACCTGCATTCGAGCCCACACCAGCCACCACACCAGCCCCCACCCCCAGCATCCTGCAAAATACTCATGCCAGCCCTATGACACCTGCAAAACAGCCCCAACCACTAGTTCTAGCCTGCACCAGCCCCTGCCATCCCCCTGACGCCTGCCTTCCCGCCCGCACCAGCCACTCCAACCCACACCATCCACTGCACCAGTCCCCAACCTCCTGCATTCCAGCCCACACGAACCCCCTTACACCTATAAAACAACCCCATAGCACTTGTTCTATCCTGAACCAGCCCTCTACCAGCCCCCTGCCACCTGCATTCTAACTCACACCATCCACACCATCACAAAGCAGCCATAGACACCAACCACAATAGCCAAAAACCCTAGCCCCTACACATCACCAGCCTGCACCCAGCTCCAAACCAAACCATCACCCCATCCACCAGAAAACCACTTCCACTACATACAACCAAAAAAACTAGCCTGCAAAACTTGTACTCCATCCCCCATCTAAACCACAACTCCAACATAGAAAAATAGCAGGCCAACCCCATAGGAAGCCAGTGAAGGACCTTTCCAAAGAAAATTCTTATGGGTGGCATAAATGGATTTGGTAAAATTAAGTGATAACCCCAATAAGCTTGCATACAAAAAAGAACTTATTGAACAAGCTGTAACTTCCCAACATAGGAGAGAGTTATTAGTCCAAACTTTAACTCTTCGAACAATTTTCTCTTACACGACCACACAATCAGAAGCTCTAAGCTTGAAAGTGATGAGGGGAACTCCCAGATAACAAAGAGGAAGATACCCCATCCTAACCCCCATAACAGCCTCAGTAGAATCAAAAACATTAGGAGAGATACCAGACACAAACATTAGGGACTTTGAAAGATTAATATTCAATCCAGATAGGGAAGAAAAAAGATCCAAATCATGCGGATGAATGCATTTTTCGCTGGAGTACCATGGTTATCCTTTTTTCCCAGGGATATAACGTATCAATAAATGTGAGGGTGTTTATAATAAAATAACAAGTTGTATCACTAACTGCCAGAACTGCTTTTTATCCCTTAGTGGAAGAATTATGCTGGTTAATTTCATATTTAGCTCCATTATGATTCATGTGTTATCAGTCCTAATGCTTTAGAAAGTGGTGTTGGGGAATATTGAAAACATAATGACTTCTTTCATATTGTATTCCCATGGGGAGGGAAGATTTTCTTAGGGAAGTGTGGATGAGGATGGCTAGACTAGTGGTAGATGGTGGTATCAACTTATGCTGGGTCCAAGGATCAATGCACATTATAGAAGCTAAGTTTTCTTGGGAGGTTTTTCAAGGTCGTTCTCTAAGGGGAGATTTCATATCTATAAAAGTATTGATTTGACCTTGAGGATCCAGGGTGGAAGTCTCATGTATGTGGAAGGGGTTGCATGGGAACATTCTGGTTCTCGAGAAGTAGTCTCGCTGGATTGTGGAATGAGGAAACATAAACATCTGGTTCGACAACGGGGCAGGGTCCCCTCTTGGACTTACAGGCTGTTCGACTCCCAACATTTTGTTTTCCAAGACATGTTGTTACCTCTATTTTAAACAGGTTGGTCTTAACCACCATCAAGTTGAATGTTTTGATAACATTATTATATCTTCTTAAATGGAATGTTTGGTATTCATGATGTCTCTAATGGAGGTTTTCCTATCCATGATTTACAGGTATATACATCATTTTCCAAATGGTATCATCACTGGTGGTGAAAATCTATACTGGTGTAATTAAATCTCGATTAAATGTAACTTGTTGGTTTGGTGGATCAATAACCATTGTATTCCTATGAATGAAACTAGAAGGAGTAGGTGGGGTGTCTCGGAGGGGTTATCCACGGGGTGTCCAAGGGCTTTTCAGGGGGGGGGGGTTGGGGGGTCTGTAGGGCAGGGGGCAGGGTGCAGGTGGGGTGTCTAGGGGGGCTGTCCGGGGGGGTCCACGGGCTGTCTAGGGGGGTATGTTGGGCAGGGGGAGGGTGCAGGTGTAGTGTCTAGGAGGGGGTGTCCAGGGTTTGTCAGGGGGTGTCTGGGGGGGGGGGGGCTCTATAGGAAGGGTGTCCAAGGGGGTGTCTAGGGGGGAGGGGGTGTCCAGTGGGGGTGCAAGGGGGTTGTCCAAGGGGGTGAAAGAGGGATGTCTAAGGGAGGTATGGGTGTGTTCAAGGGGGCTGTCCAGGGGGGCATGGGGGTGCAGGGTGGGTGTCCATACCTTTGGAGCATTTAAAAAATTAAACTCCACTTTATTGCATCAAATTCGTTTGAGATATCAAGATTTAAAGAAAATTTTCCATGATTAACCATTCGTTTCACGATGTTAACACATTTAGAGGCAGTTATGAATATTCCTACCAGGGATAAAGACAAAGTGATTTGAAGAGATAAACTCATGAGTAATAGGACCTAACCTCATAGCAATAATTTTGCTAATGATTTTGGGAAATGTATTCCCAATATCAATAGGACTGAGATCCTTTACATCCACAACATTTTCCTTGTTTGGGATTAGGGAAATAAAATTGGAGCTGATTTCATAGGGTATTGAGGCATGGTTAAAGAACTACCTTATAGCATTAAGGAGATCATCATGAACTATGTCCCAGTAGAACATAAAGAATTTATTTGTTAACCCATTAGGACCATCCACACTCTCAAGATTTAGAGAAAAAAGTGTACTCTTAACCTTATTTTCATTAAGGGACGAAACAAGGGAGATTTTTTGGATTGGTGTAGCCAGATCCGATTGCCCACACTCCAGTATAGGAAGGCTGTATTGTTTGCATCCTCTATTAGTATTTTTTTGGCTTCAATAAGAGATAAATGATTGTGATACTTTGTCATTAAAAATTAATTTTTGATTTATTGATAAGAACTTTTTTCTTCTTTGAACACTTTGGCCAGCTCTGCTTGTGTTCTAACTAGTGAAAACAATGCATTATGGTTCCATTGTTTTTGCATTCTGATTTTCAGTTTTTCACAGTGGTTTCAAAGGGTGGTGGGGGATTGGTGCAGGGAGGGGGGGATGGGTGCAGGGGGGATGGGGGGCTGGGTGTAGGGCTAGGTGAAGGTGGTACTAGGGTGCAGGGGGGTGTCCTGGAGGGGGGGACAGTGGGGGTGCAGGTGGGGGGGGGGGTGGGGGGGGGGGTGGTGGAAAATGGGGGTGCAGTGGGGTGGGGGGGGGGGACGTGGGTGCATGGGGTAGTGAGGGGGCTCGGTGTAGGGGGGATGGGAGGGCTGGGTGCCGGCGGTACTGGGGGTGCAGGGGGGGTGTCTAGGAGGGGGGGGGGGGCAGTGGGGTTGCAATTGGGGGAGGGGAGGACAGTGGGGGTGCGGGTGGGGGGGCTGGGTGCACACTACTGGAATTCTTGGTAATTGCGACGACCTATTTGCGATGGGATCCCATTGAAAATAGGCTTTAACGACGGGCCCCATCACAAATAGCCCGTTGCAGAAAACACTATCACAAATACCATTATTTGCGACAGGAAACATCACCGTCACAAATAAGCCTCAGATTATATGTATTATTTATACATAAACTTTTTCCTGATGGGCCCGTCGCAAATAGTTTTTGCGACGGGCCCGTCGCCCCATCACAGACACACACACACACACACACACAGATATATATATATATATATAACGTTCTGCGATGGGTCCGTCGCAAAAAAAGTAATTGCGACGGGTAAGTAGTCCCGTCGCAAATATGTTTTTTAAAAATAATTAGTTATATTATTTGCGATCGGGTCCCATCGCAAAAGGTCCCGTCCCAAATAATAAATTAATTTTAAAAAAATAAATTTAATATAATTACGATTAATGAAAAAATAATATTACTATTATTAAAAAAAATATGAAAATTCTCAATATTCACAAAAAAAATAAAAAAATAAAAAAATAATAATAATAATATTATTATTAGTAAATAAAAAAACATTAAAAAATATAATACTAAAAAAATATATTTGTTAAAATAATAATAATATTATTAAAATAATAAAAAAAAATAAAAAAATTAAATTTCTCAACATTCACAAAAAAATTTAAACAAATTGTAAAATATTAAAAATTAAATTATGTAATATTTTCACCGATATAAAAGAAAAAAAAAGTAAATAATTCATATTAAAATGTTAAATTCAAATGTTTTTAACATAAAAGAAATCACTGGGGGGTCTTCCTCTGGAGGTGGTGGAGGAGCTGAAGGAGCTGGTAGAGGAAACTCCATCCCTAAACTACGAGTCAGACGGTGCATGTACTCCATATGCTCGTGATGCTGTTGTTACCATCGATGCATCTCTTCTTCATGATGCTGCTGCTTCTGCTACCATCGACGCATCTGCTTCTTGTGATTCTGCTCCTGCTGCTGCTGCCGCCGACTCATCTATTCTTAATGCTTCTGCAAAGTCTCTATAAGCTCAGCCTAAGCTCGCAACTGCTCCTGATACTGTGAGCCAGAATATGATGCATCTCTAAGATCACCTCTCGAGTTGGACGTCGATATCTCAACAGTACCATAATAAGTACCCGGAGTCAAATGAGAGCTGATACCAACTACTCTTCCCTTCTCAAAGCCATACTGAGTCGCATGCATCCATGTCGCCTCATCAAAATGGTGTGCACTGGTCTGCTAGGTCGTCTCATCCTGACCCTCAGCCTGTTTCTGATAGGTCGCAACCTCATATGAATCCTTAAATTCCAATTTAAAATTAAAATTGTGAAAATATTATATGCAGTTAATTGTCAAACTGAAAAAATAATACTAACCACAATCTGATGCTGGTGATCACCTCTAATCTCTCTAGTGGTTGGATCACTGTACATCCTCCGATAAATGTCAAACTCCGTAATACCGGGATGCTCGACTAGCTATAGAAAATATAAAATAAAATATTTATATTTAAGGTTTTATAAAATATTTAAAAAAATATACTTACTATATGATCTCTATGAGAGCTGAATGTACGACTACCAGCTCAATGCGTCACCTCCTGTCTTCCTCAGTTTTTCCGTCCCACTGAAGATCTCCTCTAAAATCTACCACCCAACTAGTGTAAACATAATCCATCCCAAATGTGAGATGAAATGTACTCTGGTCGGTGGGCTCTACATGACTCGTCAAATTCTGTCACTCCTGCTTTCTTAATGGATGTCCTTCTCAAATTGTGCAAAAACTGACGGAAACGGTCATGCATAGAAACCTGCCATGCCGTGTGGATAGCATCACACATGCTATCATCAATAGGATACCATAAACCCAACAAATAATTTATAATATCAAGTTAATAAAATAAATTTCAAAATAAATATTATTTATTTACGTACCGGCCAATGATGGAAAATGTCGTGTCGCACATCAACCAGAATCTGTTCCCATGTGATCCATGGATGGAAAAAATAATTGTGCAATATAGTGCTCCCCTGTCCAATAGCCACATGCTGAAAAATGTGAAAAAGGAATAAATAATAAAACAATTAGTATATATATAAATAAATTAATGAAATTTAACTAAAATATACAGGTTACCATACCTCCATGTGCGTGGATCGAAACCAAGATGTGGACGTCGCTCAGGGATAGGGTCAAAAATCATCAGTCGCGCAAGACCGCACCCCCACCTCGTACCTCATGAACCACCAGTAGGCTGAGGGTCAGATGATCCCACATCCCCATAATCCAAAGGTAGCTCAGCCTCCTCTATCTCACGCAATAGATCAGATTCCATATGAAACACAAAAATGATTATTGTTAGAAGATAGTTGAAAGTAACTATTATATATATATATTAGTTATAATTATAACGAGCATTTAACTGTGTCAATGTTAATCTTCATCCTCTTCTCCATAGCTATCAATGTCAATGTCTTCATCTTTCTCCTCAGCATCATCAATATCCATATGAGTTTTATTTTCAGCATCTCTTATCATTTCAAATTCATTTGTAACATAATTAACATCTTCATCACTATCAATCCTTAATTTTGGGATGTCATCGTCGATATTCACGTCTCTTTGTGAATTAAATGGATTTTGAGCAGTCTCTTGAAAAATTTCAATTCCTTTCACTTCAGCGGAACCACATTCAGTTTGAGTAAACTGATTTTCTCAAGATTTTATTTTTATTATGCTCCACCAATATCTCAAGTCTCTTGAAGTATCATAATACTTTGCATAATAAATTTGATGTGTCTGTTGTGAAAGTAAAAATGGTTCATTTACTACAAGAAGACTTCTATATTTAATATCGACGATTCCATGAGTCGGATGAACATGCAAGCCTCTCTCAGTATCCAACCACCGACATTTAAACATTGATATGTAATTCTGTCCTAGATAACACAGCTCAATAATTTCATCCAAAATGATATAAAAGTCAACTTCAGTTTCTCTGTGATGTGATCCTTTCAATAAAACTCCACTGTTAATTGTTTTTTTTATTCCCCGTATGCATGTGTATGAAATCGAAAACCATTAACTACATATGCATTATAATATTTAACCATTTTGGATGGTGGGTTACTCAATATACATAGTCTCTTATCAATTTTATCAGCATATTGAGACACCTGAAATTTTTTAAAACAATTATCAATATAATAAATAATAAACGGAATTGATATTAAACCATCAATAATTAATGTTACTAGTTTTTGAAACCATTGAGAAATTTTTTTTAGCTGCATTCTTCAAGATAAGCTGTTGTAATTTGTGGAAGTTGTTTCTTGATATAATTATCATATAACCTACAAATAAAATATGTTTAAATACTATAACATAAATTATAGAATAAGTGATAGAAGCACTCATAGGATGAATGATGTCATTTATTCATAGTTGAGCAGAATGTATGTATGAGCTTTGTTATGTTCATCATCTGAAATCCATCGTTCATGAACTCCACTGAAACCAAGATTTGGATGATAAAAAATAGTTAATTGATTTTCCATTTCGTCATTAACATCCCCCTCATTTCGTCCAATGAGATTGTGTGTAGAGGGATATTGAGATTCAAAATAATGAGAGAAGAAAAAATCAATTTCCTCTTGGAAATAAGCTTTAGCAATTGAGACTTCAACTGATGATTTGTTACGTACTTTTTTCTTCAATTTTTTCATTAATCTCTCTAATGGGTACATCCATCGAAACTGTACTGGACCTCCACATTTAGCTTCATGTGGAAAATATAATATCAGATGTTCCATTGAGTCAATGAAAGCCGGCGGAATGATTTTTTCTAGTTTACATATAATTACAACAACATCTTCTTCCAGTTTTCTTAGCACATCGTAGTCTGTTGTCGCTGCACAAATGTCACAAAAAATATGATATGTCTGTTATCGAATCCCAAATCATAGAATTCAACAAACCTCTAAATCCAATCGGCATAATTCTTTCCATTATAACATTAAAATCATGACTTTTTAATCCAGTAATATAACTATTCTTAACACATCTTCCCAAATTCATAGCACAACCATCTGGAAGTCTCAAATCTGCAGTCCACTGACAAAATAATAAGAGACTCTCTTTGAAAAGTGTATAAGCTGCTTTTGGATTTATTAACCTATGTGATCTGACATTTTCAAAGAGTTCAAGTTCTGGTCGCCTCCAAATTTGGGAAAAATCTAATAGTGCCTTTATAGTATCTTTGGTCTTACCTTGTGTATCCAAAACTGTATGAAATAAATTATCAAAACGGTACTTATCAATATGCATAACATCCAACATGTGGTGGACCAACAAATCAGACCAATATGGAAGATCCCACAACATTCTCTGTTTTATCCAATTATGTTCTTTCCCAAAGCCTTGAATTTTCTATTGGTTTACTGTTGGTCCAAATGTGATGGGGGATAATGAAAATAAAAATTATTTTAACTCTTTACCTGAGATCATCTTTGGAGGTTTATCCATTTCAACTATACCTTTTCTGAAATGAGATTTGTTCCTCCAAAAAGGATGATCGGTTGGAAGAAATCTACGGTGAAAATCAAAATAGCAAGGATTTTTTTCCATTGACAAGCTTAAGGGATTTATTTTCTTTCATACAGTAAGAACATGATTTCGGACCACGTTTACTCTAACCAGATAACAAGCCATATACTGGAAAGTCACTAATCATCCACATCAGTGTAGCTTTTAATATGAAATTTTGTTTCACATCAACATCATATGTATTAACACCATCACTCCACAATGCATTTAACTCATCAATCAATGGTTTCAAGTAAACATCAATATTCTTTTTCGGATGTCCTGGGATTAATAGAGTCAAAAATATATAAGGCTCCTTCATCAACATCCATAGAGGCAAATTGTAAGGAGTTATAAAGACAGGCCAACATGAATACTGACTACCATAAGATCCAAACGGATAAAAACCGTCAGTAGAAAGACCCAATTGCATGTTTCAGGCTTCTATAGAAAAAGACGGATGGAGATGGTCAAAATGTTTCCATGAATCACCATCAAAAGGATGATTCAAGCTTTTATCAGTTGAAATATTGTTTTTGTGCCATGAAATCATTGACGATGTGTTTTGAGACATAAATAAATGTTGCAACCTGGGTGTAAGGGGTAAATATCTCAACTGTTTTACTAGAATCGATCTAGACTTCCCTAGTTGTGCTTCTTTATACCTTGATATTCCACATGTGGGACAACTATCCAATGACTCATTTTCTTCAGAATATAAGATGCAATCATTTGGATATGCATGAATCTTCCAATAACTAAGGCCCAGATTATGAATCAGCCTCTTGATCTCATAGTAATTTGCAGGAAACACATTTTCTTCATGTAACAGTGTTTTAACCAAAGAAAATATCTGATCAAAACATTTGTTTGAAATTGCATCATCTGATTTAATAGCCATAAATTTTTCAATCGCTTCTAATTTTCTTATATTACAACCAAGATATAATGCATCCTCAACAGACCTCAACAACTGATAAAATTCTGATGGCACTAACTCGGGAGTTAAATCAATATCATCGTGAGTTTCAGTTTGTTGCACAGATGGACCTGCAACATCATGTACTAAATTTTGAAACCGTGATGGATCCAGAATCAAGTTATTAGGATCGTCTCTGGAACTGCATTCACTGTGTTAATACCAAAAAACATAATCTGGTTGAAAACCAAACCACAAGAGATGTCCCCCAACCTTGTCAAATGTGTCAAACGTTCTCAGTGCACATTTTTTAGAAGGACACTTAATCGTGCCTTTTGAAACATATTCTGGTTTTGATGATGCAAATGCTAAGAAAACTTCAACACCCTCAATATATATAGGATTTAAACCAGAACTATTTGGATTTTTTGCACTGATTTATCCAAGCGCGATCATCTAATAATGACTGATGTCGACTTCCTTGTTCCATATTTTTCTACATAAAATATAAAATCATCACTTTTTTTGAATAATTTGAAATTATAAAAATACTATCTGAAAAAAAGATAATTAATTACAACTACTTAATAATTATTTCTAATTATTACAATTATTACTAATGATTACAATTTATTACTAATTATTACAATTTATTACTAATTATTATAATTTATTACAAATTATTACAAATTATTACAAATTATTACAATTTATTACTAATTTATCAATACTTAGTAATACTTAGCAAAATGAAAACTGCTTGAATAATGAAATGAAATTTGGTAATCATCGTTGTGGAGATGGTTACAAATTTTCCCTTCATTATCCAAGAAATTTTCATTTAGTAATTATTACTAATAAAAAAATTATATTATCAATATTTATGAAAAAACAATATTAATATTATTAAAATAATAAAAAAATTATAAAATATTAAAATTATCAATATTCGCAACAGACTTTGCTCTATTCTTAACATGTTTAAATCTCAAAGGGTCGTCAATTGTCAAGTCATGCACAATAAAAAGTTTGTGTTAGTCATGTCCAATGTAAACTCTATTATTGTACTTGCATGGTTGATCACCTCGTAAGTAGTGTTGCAATAGGACAACCAAAGTAATGTCGTTCTCGTCTCTAAGAATCATCTCACTCCCATTACATAGAACATTCTTCCTTAAAATTTTGAGGGGATATCAATATCATTCCCTTAAATTTTCAATAAAGAATGGTCTATGTAAATGGTTATGTGAGATAATTCTTATAGATGAGAAGGGCATGACTTGGGTTTTCATATTGCAAAACTACTTGCAAGGTGATCAACCATGCAAGGACAATTATAGAGTTTACATTGTACATAGTTGACACAAACTTTTTATTGCGTATGACCTGACAATTGGTGACCCTTTGAGATATAAACATGTTAAGAATAGAGAAAATCCTGTTGCAAATATTGATAATTTTAAAATATTTTTTTAATATTTTAATAATATTAATATTTTTATTTCATAAATATTGATAATATAATATTTTTATTAGTAATTATTACTAATTATTACTAATTATTACTAATTATTACTAATTATTACTAATTATTATTAATTATTACTAATTATCACTAATTATTACTAATTATTACTAATTATTACTAATTATTACTAATTATTACTAATTATTACTAATTATTAGTAATTATTACTAATTATTCACAATTATTACTAATTATTACTAATTATTCCTAAATATTACTAATTATTCCTAATTATTACTAATTATTTCTAATTATTACTAATTATTACTAATTATTACTAATTATTACTAATTATTACTAATTATTACTAATTATTCATAATTATTCTAATTATTCCTAATTATTACTAATTATTACTAATTATTACTAATTATTACTAATTATTACTAATTATTAGTAATTATTACTAATTATTACTAATTATTACTAATTATTACTAATTATTACTAATTATTACTAATTGTTACTAATTATTACTAATTATTAGTATTTATTTCTAATTATTAGGAATTATTAGTAATTATTACTAATTATTACTAATTATTACTAATTATTAGTAATTATTAGTAATTATTACAAATTATTAGTAATTATTAGTAATTATTACTAATTATTAGTAACTATTACTAATTATTAGTAATTATTAGTAATTATTGCTAATTATTAGTAATTATTAGTAATTATTTGTAATTATTGCTAATTATTAGTAATTATTGCTAATTATTAGTAATTATTGCTAATTATTAGTAATTATTGCTAATTATTAGTAATTATTGCTAATTATTAGTAATTATTTCTAATTATTGCTAATTATTGCTAATTATTGCTAATTATTGCTAATTATTGTTAATTATTGCTAATTATTGCTAATTATATCTAATTATTCCTAATTATTGCAAATTAATACTAATTATTACTAATTATTGTAAATTAATACTAATTAATACTAATTATTTCAAATTAATACTAATTAGTACTAATTATATCTAATTATTACTAATTATATCTAATAATTACTAATTATATCTAATTATTACTAATTATATCTAATTATATCTAATTATTGCAAATTAATACTATTTATTTATAATTATCACTAACAATATCAATTTCTTGCTAAAAATAGATATAAATAAAAATCAACTGAAATCTAATTTAATTACAACTTATAAAGAACAATTAAAATTAACATAAAAAAATAAAAAAAAAATAATAAAATATAAATACCTTAAACTTTGATATTCTGAAGATATTGACGCCCTCCAAATTGCTCTCGTATAAAAAATTTCAACTAAAAGAAAAAATTTCCTTGAAACTGAAGATTGAAAAGAGGGAGAGAGCAAGATCTGAGTGATTTGGGAAAAAACGGTTGGGGGTATATATAGGTTAGATTAGATGCGACAGTGTTATTAGCGACGGGTTTCCTGTCGCAAATGATGGTATTTGCGACGGGGCCCGTTGCAAATACCCTCGCCTGCATTAATTACAGTCGGTGGTTAAAAGGTTATTTGAGAGGGGGCCTGTCGCAAATAGTTCTTACTGACAGTCTTTTTGCGACGGGATGACATCCCGTCGCAAAAAGTTATTAACAGTCGCAGGGTATTTGTGACGGGATCCCGTCGCAAATACCCCTGTGCGGTTTGGCGCGCAAGTCACGCCAAACTATTTGGGACGGGAGACATATCCCCATAGAAAATAATATTCGTGCGGTTTGGCGCGCATGTTGCGCCAAACTATTTGCGACGGGAGACGAAAACCCGTCACAAATAATTGGTTATTTGCGACGGGAAGAAATCCCATCGCAAATAACCTGTCGCAAATAGTGATTTTTCCCGTAGTGGCAGGGGTAGTGGGGGGGCTGGGTGCAGGTGGTATGAGGGTGCAGGGGGTGTCCAAAAGGGGGGGTTGTGGGGGTGTAGGTGGGGGGAGGGGGGGTGGACAGTGGAGGTGCAGGTGGGGGGGGGGGACCTGGGTGTAGGGGGTAGTGGGGGGGGGGGTGGGGGGTTAGGTGGAGGGGCGTAGGGGGTGCTGGTGGGGGGGGGGGGGTAGGGGTGCAGGTGGGGGGGGGGGGGTACCTGGGTGCAGGGGTAGTGAGGGGGCTGGGTGCTTGGGTGCTTGGGGGTTGGGTGGATGTTGTACTGGGGGTGCAGGGGGGTGTCCAGGAGGGGGGGGGGGGGTAGTGGGGCTGCAGGTGGGGGGGGGGGGGGTGGAAAGTCGGGGTGTAGGTGGGGGGTGGACAGTGGGGGTGCAGGGGGGTGGATAGTGGGGGTGCAGGTGGGGGGAGGGGACATGGGAGCAGGGGGTAGTTGGGGGGCTAGGTGCAGGGGGGATGGGGGGGTGTTGGGTACATGTGGTACTCGGGGTGCAGGGGGGGGCAGTGGGGGTGCAGGCTGGTGGGGGGGGGGGGGGTCCAGGGGGCGTTCAGGGGTGTCGGGGTGTCGGGGGGTTCAAGGGGGTTCTTTCCAGAGGGGAGAGTGGGTGTGCAAAGGGGCAGGGGATGTACTGGGGGGTCTGTCCAAGGGGGAAGGGAGGGGCTTCAGGGGGTTTGTCCAGTGGGGCGGCTTCTATTTCTGGGAAAAGAATAAAAACCCATAGTTTGAGAACCGTGGGTAAATATTCTGCTGCAGAACCTTCTATACCCACAATTTTTAAACCATGGGTAAATATGCTAATGCAGAACCCTCTATACAAACGGTTTACTTAACCGTAGGCATCTAATTTCTACTGTAAAAATGTATACCCACGGTTCTGTAAACTGTTAGCATAGATCTATACCCACGGTTCTGTTGAACCATGGGTAAGTTGAAATTTCAGTGGGATATACCCACAGTTTCTGTAAAACCGTGGGGATAGGGCTATACCGACACCTCGGGAGCCCACGGTTCTTCAAATCGTGGGTATAGCCTATACCCACGGTTTAATGGGCTACACCCTTGATTTGAAACCATGGGTATAGTGAACTTTTCTAGTAGTGAGAATTTTTGCAGAAGTATTTTGGATAGCTATAAAGGTTGGAATGGATTATATTGAACATTGGATAGTATTTATTAAGAATATTTTTGTAATTTTATAACACTATAGTTGTAGAAAAAGGACAACCTGCAGGTCGGGCGATAACCCGTCACGTCAGACAAAGATGTAGGAATCAAACCCAAAACCAAAGCTCGACAAGGCTTTATGACCTACCACTAGCCTACAGGAAGTACCTGGTTATTATAAGTTACTTTTCTTCATGATATATGTATGTAACCTTATATTATTAAGATAAATATAATATTTTTGAGTTCTATAACCTTTTGGAATGAAAGATGAGTTTGTCGTAGAAATTAGTTAAACGATGGAACTCTACTTTTCAAGTATGTATGTGTATATATATATATATATTTCTATGAATAAATTAATTCTTAAACTTTAGGTAAGGGATATTAAAACAAAAAATGTGTTATCCTAATACCTTATGTTTTGTTGAACCAATGATATTTTAAATCATCTTAGATTGATGGATTTGAGGCCCTCAATTTTACACTTGTTTGTGATTGATGACCTCAATCACTCCCTATAAATATTTACGTTTTTTCTCTAATTATGTGTATGTAATTTCCACCAATGTTCTTCTATTCAAAACACTAAGTCGGTGGTGACTTTTTCATTTCCCTTTCCCTCTTATTAAGACTAAATTTTATTAACCCAATTTCCAATGTGGGTTTTTCATAAAGGTATTTTCTATTTTCAACCTCTTGTTTTAGAAGAATAATTTCAAATTTCAAGGACGCAATTTAATGAAGGAGGGGAGAATGTAACACCCCAAGATTTCATAGTACATTAACTCTTCAAAGTAATTCAATAACTTGAGCTACACACAACACTGAGTTCTAGCGCACCACGACTTTCCAAACTAGCAGTTCAAAAAGTAGTTATGAATAATATTAACTTAATTTTGAATTTTATAAACTCCATATAATTTTATAAACCAAATTTCGTGTTTCTTAGACATAATATAAGAACAAATTCATTTTTTCAGATAAAATAAGTGTTTTTCAAAAAATATAATTTTACCGCCTTTTAATGGAGAACCTTTTTAAAATGAATATTTGACACTTTTATATATTAAATTTAATTAAATGAAATTATTCTTTTGAATCGGGAGATAAAAATTTAGTTTGCATAAATTTTTGTTACTTTTCTGAAAACTTTCATATTTTGATGAATAGTTAAAATTACTAAATTTTAAGTAAAAGAATATTTTTTAATCGAAATAATTTATAGTGTTAAATTATAAATCTGAGTGGTCTTAAAGTATAATTAGATTATATTTTTTTCATTTAAAATAATTTATGTTATTGGATGTAATTTGACATTTAAACTGGACATAAAAAAGTGTTAATCTTTTGATAGTTATTATTTTTTAAAAACACACTTTTTGTTTTGACAATGAGAATTAATTTTAAATTAATATCTTCCTCTTATGTGTTTTGAATTTCAAAAAAATGGGTTCCATATTTTTAATACTGAGGTCAAAATTGTGTAAATAGGTAACTTTTATTTTTATAGATTATTAATATTTACTTCAGTAAATATTTTATTTTTCATGGTTAAATGGTAAATCTGGTAAATAAGGGTAAAAAAATATTATTATAATAATATTAAATTACCCTAACATGTGTTATATTACTATTGGCTGATACATGTCTGACCATGGGCAACGTTGGGTCGATTTTGGGACCACTTGGAGCCACTTGAGAGTGATAATGACACTTTATATTAATTAATTTAATGTAAAGACAAAAATGACATAAACTTATATCTTTTAGTAAAAAAAATTTCAAGGTGTTATATAAGTTATATTTTTAGCTATAAATATAAATTATAAAGATAAAACTATTTCCCACATAATGGTATTTTATTTATAATTTTTAGACATTAAATAATTTAATTTATTTATGACGCAATGATGATGCAATAATTACTTTATTAATGAAAGAATAAAAAAAATTGTATTATAAATATTAAAATAAATATAATTTCAATGTTTTTATGACATCCACGAATTTTATAGGTGAATATTACATGTTAGGATTAATTCAATGTATTTGGTTCAAAGTAATCAAGTTATGATGATGTTCACAAAAACCAAATACTAAATAGTTTCAAAATTGACATAAATGAGTTTTTAAAACATATATTATATTATTAAATTATATAATATTCATAAAAATATATGGTTCGGAAAAAGGTCATAAATAATATTATATAGGTCATTAATGAACAACTTGAGGTTATCTTGGAATCTTAGATTATGTTTATTAACCATATAGTGTAAGAATAAAAGAAGACATGATAAAAATTAAACTATTTAACTAAGAGTTAAATATAAAAGATAAGGTTGATATTGGGACCTAAACTGGTCTAAAACCTTTTGGTTGAGTGGTTTTAGACCCATACCAACATTATCATCGATATAAATCATTTTTGATCCATTAGAAAAAGAAAATTATTTTATTATAAAATAATATTTCAAGCTTTTCTTAAAGTGACTCTCATCCCTATAATAAAAGGGCACTTCCCCTTCTCTTAATTTAACACCCCCAAAGCCATTTGGCTCGGCCAAACCCTACCAAAATATCCTCCAAATTTCCCTCAATTCAACCTAGAGGCCATACATTGATCAGAAAGCCAACTTAAAAATCCCTTTTGATCAACTCAAAAGGAAACACCCGAAGTAGAGGAAATAATTTCACCACCCACTTTCAAGTTCTTTTCTTCTTCCAATTCCTATTTCTTTGTTGTTTCCATACCAAAATAATAAATCCAGTTCCTCTTACATACTGTGATGTTATTATAAATATGTTACAAGCATATTTGTTATTCTATCCATCCTATAAATGACAAAGTCACCATACATGCATACATACGGCTTACCGTCTCCAAGTCGTGGTGTAGTTTGTTATTCAAAAACTTCATTTTCTGGATGGGTATATTAATTATTAAAATTGATTTACATAATAAATATAACATGTTAATGATTATGTATATATGATATACCATCCAATTTCATACGATTTCACCATCAATATATTGACATTGTTTCTCGTGTGTACGTACGGTTTACCATCTCCACGACGCGATGAGGTTCATTCCCACATTCACCATAAAATGATGAATACATAAATATATATTATTAATATGTATGTAATATTCGACATAATAATGCTACTGGAGAGATATATATATATTTATGTATGTATGTACTTACATATATCATATTCACTTACATTCAATACCCTATGAAAACAGAAATAGTGTTTATGCGTACGTATGATCTACCGTCTCCATAAACGGTGCCTTCCATTTCATATATCTATCTATTATAAAAATTTATATTATAAATACTTATGATATATAAATCAAGATTTATAATATTGAAGTATTTAAAGCATGATCTATAAGATACGATTGAGAATAACAAGTTTAAACATGTAGGATAAAGAAATCGATTATTACCCAAAATGTTAATTTAAATTGGAAATCCTTATTAAATGGGTAGTATAAAGTCATAAATGAATCATGTATGATATAATAAATATTAATATGGTTTTGGTATAACTTAATAACATACTATGGTCATTATATATAAGGTTGAATGTACCCTCGACCAAAGGAATGTGCATGGTAAGGGTTAATTTCACAATCTCTTAATTATCCGATGTTGTTTTTACGTAAGTATCTACTAGGAAATATTTATTATCCATGCCCATGTTTCATAAAAGAGTTTTCAAAGGGATTATTCTTAATGAAAACTTTCACTAAAATATCATTTTAAATGTTTTAAAGATTTATTCTTTTAAACCTTTCTCATTAATGTCCATATTTTTAAAATCGTTTTAAGGATTTATTTATATTGACATGGATGTTTTAAAATGTTAATTCCTTTTAAAAGTTTCAAAGTGGTATGGGAAAATTTGATTCAAAACAATATTTTAAATGAATTTATTTATAAAAAATGTGACTTTTAAATGATTTCATTAAAAAGGGATACTTCCCTCAATGATTTTTACTGACCATTTTCAACTATGACAACATCCTTTACAGGATATTATATTTTATCAAGGTTGTTTTATTATACAATTATTCAATATTGTATTGAATGTTTTGTGATATGTTTGAATATGGATGTGTTATTTTTATACCATTCGTGGTTTATGGATATTGTACTGACATTTCATATGCTAGTTTTAATACAAATGATTATGTTATGTTTCAACCTTTTCATATGAGGAATGTATTGGACTTAGTATGTGATGGGTGGAGCCAACTATAGCTCCCTAATGAATCAGTATGTATCATGAGAAAATTAGACGTCTAATTGGCTGCGACCATTCCCAATTTGATATATGGTTTTGGATGAGGCCTTAATCATTTTTAGACATCTTGGCCGAGTCCTTGAAAAAATGTTTCAGAATGTTCAGAATTATACATTCCCTCATTATGAAAATAATAACGATGGTTCATGTTGTTATTCGACGAGTAGAATACCCAAGGTTATGTTTTATTATGGAATTATTTACTCATCTCATATTTCTGCCATAATTTTTTCATGTTTATTACTTGTAAAAGCATGTGTTTTTAATTATTCACCATGCCTAATGTTTGTGTTATCTTCTACTTTATTGCTTACCATTACTGAGAATTTGGGCTCACCCCTTTCTTATGTTTCATTTTACCAAGATATGAAGATGTTAGTTATGAGGGATTTGCAGGCATATCTAGGAATCTTAGATATTTCTAATGGAATAAATAATTGTTTTATTTTTTTTCAAGTTGTAATTTTGAACTCATGTATGAATCTTGTTTCCAAGAATACTAAAATGATCGGTCCTTCGGGACTTGATTCCTTGTAATCATGCCAATGTATTAAAATAATTCACCGAATCTAGGTAACTGGGTTCGGGGAATTACAAGGTTGAGTAGTATGAATTTATTATAGATGTAGGAATCCTCTAGATACTTTGGTTACCTTAGAGATACTTTATAAACCTGGGCTATCTACATCATTCTCTATTGAATTTTTAGAACCCTATAATCCCTTGTTTCTTGTTAGTTCTAGAACTTCATGATTTGGAGATCAAATAAATGTGAATTCTTTGTATTCCTTATAATTATTGTAGTAGAGAATATATATTTTTTCCTTCTTAGTATTATTTTAGGTTACCCTCTCATAACAGGATATTTAATCATAATTTTTTTTATTCCTCCATGGTTTCAGGATATCATACTGTGTATGTTTATACTCACAAATTCATGAGTTTTGTTCCCACTCTTGGTGTATTTTTCTCATATGATATAGGATTCATAGGATCTCACTATTTAAGTGGATATAGATTATATATATAGTTGGAAATTGATTATTCTTGGTGACACGAGGTGGTTTGTGATGATAGTGGTTATTTTTGTAGTTGTAGACCAATCCAAGAGTACATGCAGTAATGGGGAGCGTCCTAGTGTATTATATAGAACATATTTGGTCTTGTAAGAGATTTATATCTCCTTTGGAATTTTCATATGTGAAAATGTGTTTAAATTGAAGGTCTCATGCATATTGTTCATATTTTCTAGTTGATAATAAAAATTTTCGATTGGTTTTACTAGTTATTTTATGCATTGGAGACTTGTGTCTACTATATGTTGATATAGGATAAGACCCACCATATTGTATCTTACGAATAATAAATTTTATTTATCATACCATATCTTATTGTATGTGGACAATGGGTGGAAAGGATGGATTAAATATAACCCGGGAGGGTCCCTAATAGGTCTTTTAATGTTAGAGTGGTACCATAGGAGTTCTGTATGAGGGGACATGATTAGAGTTATCAGTCATGTGAGGAATGACTTGGAAATTAGTGAAATGATTTTAAGGGTGTATTGAGTTTGGTTTTTAGTCCATGGAGACCAGAGAAAGGGAATATAAAGACACATAAATTAATTAGGACTCTGGTTGCCTTTTATTTTACTCAGAGATCAAAAAAATCATTACAAGGTACATGTAAGTTTGTAAATGATCATATTATGGTCAATTGTGCTCTTTTGTATCCTTCATATTCATTTAATATAGATAGGATTTAATCCTTATGGTTTTATCCAATAAAATAATGGGTGATACCTATTGATAACCGTCTTTTGTACAGATGTAGGTTTTTTATGAGAGCTAGGCTATAGTTCAGCCTCTCACTTATAGTTAGTGAGGAATTGGATATTGTTTTAGAGTCTTATAATAGGGATATACTTTCCAATGGTCTAGGAAATTATATCTCTCTTTTTGGTTTAGTTCACTATTATTTGTTGAGTGGAAGGTATTTTAAAATTTCTAGGATGAATCTTTTCATGGTTTCATATGTTAGGTCTTTTATGATAATTGAGGTGATCCTGACTCTCTAGTGATGGGGAATCATCTAGAGTAAGTTACTCATATTTCTGTTTGGATCAAGACTTCATTAACCAAATGATAATTCATTTATTACATGTTTTATAAGGTAAAATGATCCGTTAATAGATAAATTTTTTCCCAAACACGTTACATGAATAATATAACATGGTTGAGGTTTTATATATTTTCCAATATTAAGTTTTTATAAGGATAATAAACCCCATACTGTGTAGGAAGAAAATATCTGTGTGATTAACAGGGCCTACAGACCTCATGAGGTGTTTGTATATATAAATTCTGAAGTGGGATTATTCATTTTTAGTGGTTTTTATAGATACCATGTGGAATATATTTCAATTTTTGGTTGTGTTTCCATGCCATGCCACAAATGTCAGTGTACCACCAAAAGAATAGTGGCTATTAGAGAAATTCATATAAGGGATTTACACCAAATATGGGAAAGGATTAAAATTTCAACTGAATTCATCCATGGTGGTGTTATTGATAGAACCCATATTTTTAAAAACCGGATTTTTTTTCAATTTATTTCTAACAAATTTATTTTTATAGCTTTTTTACACGTAACACCAAGTTTTATTGAACCCTAACACACTATTAATATTATCATGTAAACATGAATATTATTACCTAGAAATTAAAAATTTTTGCATGAATATGAATGATATTAATTCAAAAAATATTTATAATTATTATAAATAAATAATTCAAATTAATAAAAATGTACTAATTTTTGGTCAAGTCGTTATATGTTTTAATACTACATTTTTCACAAAAAAATAATTTTTATAGAATTTCTAAAAAATAATAAAATTAATTATATAAATTTTATAAAATTATATTTGAAAAAAATAAATTCCAATATTGAAAAAAATATCAAAATTATATTGGGGTGAATTTTTGGGATTTTTATGAACAGATTACCTTTTTGATAAATAGTGAGAATTAGTGGTTTTTATTGAGAACTGCATTTTTTAAATAAATTTTTGGGAAATTTTTAATTTAAAGTTTTATAAAATATAAAGTTACCTCAATTATATTATAAATAATATAATATAGGTAATTATAATGAAAATCATATTGTATTCTGGGCTATAAACCTTTTAAACGTTTTAAAAAAAATTATATGTGGAAAACTGTTTTTTTCATCGCATCCTTGAGTTTAATTTTTTATTAAATTCAACCACTCATATGATTATAATTTGATAAAATGGATTGTATATTTTAATTTTAACAATGTATATTAAATAATAATATAAAATTAATTTATGTTCATAAGTATTAATAATGTCAAGAAAAAGTAAATGTTCTGATTAAGGTTAAAAAAGGTTTTGTACGTTACATGTGTAAGAAACCGGACCTCTTTTTCAGGTATGGGTTTTTCATTTCAAGTGTTTGAGAAAAAGTGGAGAATCTAAAAATTTAAGGAGTATACGCCTTGTACTTTGGATTACACACTGTGTACCTAGTTTTTGCAGGTGACCGTGTACTGGCCGTGTAAGGGCCAAGTACATGGCCATGTGAGGTGAACTAGATACCGCCTAAAGTGGCGGTTGGTTAAGAAAATTACACACCATGTACCTTTAACGAACATGTCACATAATTTTCTTTTTAATTTTTATATCGGATTGGGGTCGTGTCTAATCGACAGAAACCTCTTCTTCTTGGCTAATGTCGTCCAAGAGTGACCGAGGCCACTTATTCTTCTCTGAGCCCCCGGCCCACCGTTCGTTCTCAAAATCGACCATTTTAAATTTCATTGGAATCACCACGGTGAGTTATTCCTTCTTCTAGAGACTCTTCTCTTGATTAATCATCTTTCATGAGATGTACATGGTTGATCTTTTTTGACATTTTTTTAGATATACTGCATTCTAGGTCGATTGAAGGGCCGATGCTGAAGTATGTCAATCATACATCATCAAGGTAGGTGGTTTGTGCCTTTTTGTAGTTAGTAATTAATTATTATGTGCAAAGGTGTCCAATACCCTAGAACGGGGTATTGCGTGTTTATGGATTGTAGCCCTCTTAATGCCTGTTATGCCTTGTGTGCCTGATTAGAGGCTGTTTGATTATGAATATGGTTATTATCCATGTTATGGATATGTTTACCGTGCATGTTTGATATTGACCATTTGATCTAGATTTTCCTGTTAGGCTACTTTTTCCCTGCCTTGTGTTGTTAGGATGGATTAATTATCTAATACTGTTATATGCATGTAGCTATTTAGCATAGTAGTTCATGAAAGCTGTTAGAAAAATAGTTCTTAAGGTTTAACTTAGATGTTTGAACATCATCGTAAATGATTGACATACACAGGGTCGTGGGAACCTGGTGTTATAGACCATAAAAAGAATGGATGTTGAGGGCTTCTCTAGAGTGTCTGTTTACTTTTACATTGAGATACCATAGGAGGGATTGACTTTGTGCTCCATAAAAGTGTCTATAGTTCCATGTTGTGAGACCACAAGGTGAATTAGATGATGAATTCTTCCTTGGAGTGTCTATAGTTTACCAATAACAGACCACAAGGGGAATTGACAGTGAGTGCTTCCTTAGAGAGTCTTTGTTAAAGTTGAACCAGAGGGGTTAGACTATGAGTACTTCCCAGATGCTTTCTTGTGTTTTATTGATTGAACCAGAGGGGTTAGGATGTGAGTAAATCCTAGAGGGTTACTTGTTTTGATTAGCTGATTACTTGATATATGAAAATGAATGCAATTGAAACTATAGGATTGTTTACTTTTGAGTACTTATTTGTTTACTACTTCATTTTAGTTATTGACTGCCATATATATATTCACTAACTGTTAGACACAGATCATTGGATGGTTTCCTACTTATATTTTTCTCACACCCTATTTGGGCCATGGTTTTGGGCCCAAAAATATTATATTATTGTAGGTATAGATAAGGGTAAGAGCCCTTCTACATCAAGTACTTGATTACTATGTAGATGGAGAGAATGAGACCAAGATGAGGCTTGCGATGCTGTTTCAGCTGTTTGTTTTCTTTTTTACTTTGGTTTAGTACTATATTCTAGCATTGTGGCTTGTTTGGCTGCTTTCCTAGACATATGTATCATGCATCATTTATATATATGTTATCCTGTTGTTTATTACATCCAGTCTTCCGCTATTTACTTATTGCATGTTATTATTGCTTCTGGTTATCTATTTATTTCTATTATGTTACACTACCTATGAGGGAATTGTTTCCCCAATAAAACACCCAAGGCCCTCAATTCTAGTCAAGAACCTCTATAATTTGGGGAAATGCACTTGATGCCATGTGACATACCGGGTATGGGGCACCTTTGGGTGGCACACAGAAACAGGATGTTGCAAAGTGGTATCAGAGGAATTCTTTTATTCTTTGCTTACTATTTAGAGCCTATATCCAGGGATTTCAATGAATAAGTAGTTGGTAATAAGCTGTGTCTGGGAGTAGCTAACCCATGTACATGGAAAATCCAATTTACCTCATTTATTATAATTTTCTAGTTATGCAATTATTACATTTGATTGATTTTACCATTAGGTGATTCACATGTTTTGTGATGTTATCATTGATATTATTGAGGTTCTATTTCTGTTGCAACCTGATGAGAAGAGGGTATTCCATCTCATGCATTATATTAGAACTTTCTAGAGATCACATGTCATGCATTCTTTCCATGATACGTAGGGTGCATTACTTATTTCATGTGGTTGTGATAGATTTTGTGCTAGATATACATGATGTTGTGATATACGTATTGACAGAATACCTGCTATTTGATAGAGTATTGGATTGTGTAAGTATTTATTTTAATAAATGAAAAACTTTGGTTCTTTAGGTCTTACGGCCCCACATAGATCAGAATTTGGTGAATCATTGCATTATTTTTACATGTATTTTTCATGAATAAGATTCCAAACTTTGATTCGTGGGGATTATGGGCCCCCAAATATCAGAATTTGGAACTTTAATGTTTTTTTCAGTTGTTTTCTGGGATCCAGAGTAGTTTCTGAGGTTTACTACCCCGAAAAACCCAGAATACACTGTGAGTATTGCTGAATACATGCCATGTATCATTCGGTTCTGAAAAAAACTCATTTTCTTGAGTACACATTTTGTACTATATGTAAACGCCTTGTAGTCTCTAACTGTGTTACTAGTTGTGTGGGTAGAGACACTGGGTTGGGAAATCACTGGTGGAACACGTCGTGTATAGGACATACACGTAGTGTTGTATAGATCATGTGTCCGTCCATGTGACTAACGACATGGGTGGGTTATGGATAGTTAGTACACACCGTGTCTGGCACAAACACGCTGTGTAGAGTCAGTCGTGTAACCGGATGTGTGACTAATAACACGTTTGGTGAAATACTTCTAGTGCATACCCTGTATGGATGTAACATGTTGTGTAGTATTTTTCTCAGAGAACCATGTGGCTTAGCCATGAAAGGTAAAATGGGAAGGGGAACATGATTCAAGTACCCATTGTGTATTGGGAGAACATGCCATGTGTATGGGGTGTTGCACGACTAGGGTTGGCAGGAGTACATGCCCATATGAAAGCTTAAAGGAACATGCATTGTAGGAGTTGTACACGTCGTGTATCCACCTTTTAGAAATCTTGAATTCTTTCTTTCTCTTATTCCTTTATCATACCTCTAAGTTTCTGTCATTGATAAACATTAACTAAGGGTGTGCGTGACCTTGCAGAGTCATTCAACTAAGACGTCCTCCAGTTGTATGCCAGTTACAGGGTATTGACCAAGAACCAAACACAACATATCTGGGATTACCAATAGATCCTCCCGTCGTGTCAGCCTTGGAACCAACCATCATTCTGGACACAGGTGCTGATGCACAGTTCCAAGAGGTCTTCATGAGGTTCATGAAGACCTTCCGAGGAGTACTACATATAGCCCCATCTATGGTAGAGTTGACATAGGTTTTCCAGCACTAGAATCCTCCCACTTTCTGAGGGGATGGAGGACCTCAGGCTGAAGATTCATGGTTAGAGGCCATGCTTTCGATCATCGAGCATCTGGAGACACCTCTAGAGAAGAGGGTGAAGCTCGTTATGTACATGTTATGGGATTCTTCCAAGAGATTATGGTATGTGATATCTCAAGTAGGGTACCAGTAGGTTATGACTTGGTATGAGTTCTAGCATGACTTCTACAATTACATATACCCAGAAACTTTGAGAGCTAATCGAGCCTGAGAATTCATGAGTCAAAAGTAGGGTACTATTTAAGCTATGGAGTATTATTCTCACTTCACTAAGTTGTAGCACTTTAGATCCATGATATTGATGTGTTTCCCATGTTTATATGATATTTACCCTTTGGTCTAGATTTACCTATTAGGATTCTTGTTTTCTATGCCTAGTGTTGTTAGGATGGAGTGATTATCTGATTTTGTTATATGCTTGTAGCTATTAAGACAAGTAGTTATTGAAAGATGTTAGCCAAGTAGTTCATAAGGATTACTTTGGATTTTGAACATCATTGTGCATGATTGACTTACACAGGGCTATGGGAACTTGGTGTAGTAGACCATAGAGAGAATGGACACTGATGGCTTCTCCAGAGTTTCTATTTACTTTTATGTTATGAGGCCATAGAGGGGATGGACTTTGTGATCCCTCATAGTGTCTATAGTTCACATGGGGAATTAGATGTTGAGTTTTTCATCAGAGTTTCTGTAGTTTACCGATAAAAAACCACATGGGTAATTGACGGTGAGTGCTACCTCAGAGAGTATTTTTTAAAACTGAACCAGAGGGGTTAGACTATGAGTACTTCCCAGAGGGTTGATTGTGTTTGATTGGTTTAACCAGAGGGGTTAGGCTATGAGTACATCCCATGGGGTTACTTGTTTTGATTATCTGTATACATGATATATGAAAATGAATGCAATTGAAACTATAGTATTGTTTACTTTTGAGTACTTCCTTGTTTACTGCTTCATTTTGCTTATTGCCTGCCATATATATTTAATAACCGTTAGGCACAAATTTTTGGGTGGTTTCATACTGGGATTTGTCTCACACCCTGTTTGGGCCATGCTTTTGGGCCCAAACAGATTATATTGCTGTAGGTATAGATAATGGAAATCACCCTTCTACATCAGGAACTTGATTGCTATGGAGCTGGAGAACATTGGACCAAGCTGAGGCATGCGATGTTTCTGGAGTTATTTGTTGTCTTTGTACTTTTGTTTAGTAATATATTCCAGCATTTTGACTTGTTTGGATTATTTCCTAGACATATGTATCATACATCATTTATATATATGTTCTTAATTTTTTTATTACTTCTTGTATTCCACTATTTACTTATTGCAGTTTATTATTGCTTTCGCTACTATTATCTGTTTATTTTCGCTATGTTACTCTTCCAATGAGGGCATAAATTTCCCACTATGACACCCAAGGCCCTTACTTCTAGTCAAAATCCTATATAATTTGGGGAAATGTGCTTACGGCCATGTGATCTACCAAGTACGGGGCACCTCTAGGTGGCACTCAGAACCGGGATGTTACAACATGTGCTTTTGTTAAAACTAATTTTCCACACATAAAGTAATTTTATTTAACAAATTTTATTTCATATTTAGAATAATCTTTTCAAAATTATCTAATAAATATAATTCTAATTTTATCCTTAATGGAGAAGTTACATAGGTAAATATAGAGATACAAGTTACATAGTGAAAAATAAAATGGTAAAATTCATTAAACTTCATTTCTAATTAATAAAATATTTAAAATATTTATTTTTTTGTGTTGGAGGTCTTTCTAGACCATAAAATCCCAATATTCCAATATTTAGATTTTTTTAGGTACTTGGGATAAGAGTGACTTCCCATTATTAAATAGTTTTCTGGCATTTACAAAAAATTCACTCCTCCTCCATTATAAAACACCACCTCCTCTACTCACTAATTCAAAAATATTAATATTTTTTATCAATAAAACTCATAAAAAAATGCATCTCCAACAACATTATACATGTTATCGATCTTCTGTTTATCCCAAAATTCCAAACCAAGGGTCCTTAATATGATATCCAAAGAGCGTTGATCTAAGTTAAGCTAATTGTCTTCAAGAAATTTTCTCTTTCTAAATTCTTCTATTACAACATAATTCATGTTATAAATGTTACTAATATAATTAAACCACTATATAAAATATAATTATATGTTATTAGTTTTATTTTATAAGATATATCAATTTCCACTTCCCTAAAATAGAAAATGAAGTTGTTGATCGTGCGTACGACAGACTATCACCTAAAAAATCTATGGGTTGTGTTTTTTCAGTTTTCATTTAACTTGGATGGTGATAAGGTTAGATTAAATTAATATATATTATATTTTTAACTTAATTATAGCATTTTATATATTTTATCACATATAAATTCTCACTTTCCATTCTGTGGGTGATACAATTGCATCACTTGTGTGTATAGAGGACTACCACCTCACTAATCGATGCGATTCATTTTTCACATATTCTTTACATGGAAGGTAAAGAGGATAAATATAATGAATATATGTTATATGTATGAAATAGTAGTTACTCTTTAATAGTTATATATTATTTATCTTCTTTCATTCCATCTGTCAAAAAAATGGAATAATTTTCAAGCATATGTATGGCCTACATTCTCTTTGAATGGCGTATTCCATTTTATGTCTTGACCACTTATGGATTACTATAAATACATATATATTGATTATATATAATAATTATATAATTTTTAAAAATATGAATATTATTAAACCATGATCAAATTAAAATTATCTAAAATACCAAACCAAAACATATAAGGAAAAGCTGAAGGAGTTTTCACTTGATACATGATTTAAATAAGGAATTTTTAATAAAAGGGTAATAAAAGGTCATAATTAAATTATATATGGAATCATAAATATGATTATGTTTTTCTAATAGATATATAAAAAATCTATTTTTACTATAGAGGATTTTAAAACATGGTCAATGTTTTTTGATTCTTATAGTATGGTATTTCCAGTCTCTCTTTTATTTCTTGGAGACATATTTCATATTACCCAATTAGTTATCTTATGTGGTGTATAATATAAAACTTTTATATGTTATATAATTAATATCCTTATTTTTTTATATTTAATTTATTGTTTTATGATATACTTTATTGGGGCTTATGATTCAAATAATAACCGAAGCAATGAAATATTTTTTCCCCTCAAATTTCCTTCCTTGCAAGATAAGTTATGTTATGAAACTATATTATTTTATGAGGTTTGTATACTTCCCCATTGGAATTTTATATCATGATTATAATTCTGTTGATGATATTTAAATTATTATTTGATTTTATTATTCATGGTACCTATGATTCTAAAGTTACCAAATTGGAATGGCATTTTCCCCATGGGATGGTTTAAATGATCTTTAATGCTTCATTTATAATATTCCATGTTTTATTTTAAAGAAAATTATTTTGAAGATGTTTTATTTTTTAAATATATATTTTGATATTTGAAATGCTATTTTCAATAAAAAATATTCTTTTTGATCTTCCAAAATTATTTTCCATCTCTAATGACGTCATTTGATATTACATTTGGTTTATTGAGAAAATTAACCAAGGATACAATTATTATTCTTTCTATAAATGTTTTATGTTTATAAAACCCATATCATTTTATGGGTTCTAATAAGATGAATTCATTATGATCATATGGAATATATATTTATAGTTCTCATTAGGGTATGATGTTATGTTATAACCAAGGATGGTTCTAATGTTACAACCAAGGAAATTTAGGACCTATATATCCCTTAAATTCATTGGTTAGTGCTTTATATATCATGAGATAAAAATGGAAACCATTCCAACAGGATTAATACACAATGAGAAACATATGAGGATGCATGATCCCCTTTTTCTGATGTTCTTGGATGTTATCTATGACAAATGAAATGGTTTCTATACCATTGTTGGGAAACACTTTTATGACATGAGCATATAATTCATGAATTTTGATGAATACATAGTCTTATGAATTGTATCTTTTGGAATGATGATTCATTATACCATGACCCATGATTATGATCTATAACAAGATGGGTATGAACCTTGAATGTTTTGTTCATGATATCATACCATTATGCGTATCTTATCTATTTATATGGTCATAGAATTATATCTACCATGTTGACCCTTATGGAGAATATGAACTTACCCTTTCCATGGGTTATGAAGATAGTTACTATGTAGGATATATCTTAGATATTTTCTAGTTATGAATAAATTAGTAGGAGATGATGTACCTCACTTATAGACTAGTAGCTTATGTGTCCATGTATCCAAAGGAACTAGGCCAAAATGATTAAGGAATGGATTTTTATATTATTTCATGAATATTAATCTATTAATATGTAAAATTTATCTATGATATGTTTTTGTTTTTATAGTTAGTAATAGCGAAATGTTAGTTCACATTTGGAAATAAGGATGATAAAATGTAAGTGAGATCCCTAGGGATATGTCTAAGAATATGTCTATGGATATATATAAGGATAAGTGTAAGAATAATTCAATATATAAATAAATTTCCAAGAATTATGTTGAATCATAGAGTAGGTTGTTTCATATAAATTACATCTCTATTTGGATACTACAAGTGTATGTGGATCTAACAAATTTTTACCTAGGGATAATAACTCTTTAAAGGGAACATCGATCTGGAGTCGATCATAACATGGTGAAAAAATGTTCCTTTCTACACACATGGTTTGATAATCCTAGGTAAATGATTTGTAAATTCACAAACTCATTACATATAATCATGAAGGATTTGAATAATGACCATTAATGAACCATGTTAAGAATAAGGTTTTATATATTAAAATTATGGTTTCATGATTTTGGCATCCTATAAGTCTTTTTACATGATTATTTGGTATACAAATATGATTATTGTTGATCATATTATGATTTATGGTTTTATTAAATGACTAGAACTAAGAGGAATCATTTTAACACTGAATGTGATGCAAAATTACATCATTATGAAAAAATGGGATGATGATTTGAGAGAAAGATATTAGTATTATACCTACCCATCCATAATGATATATTATAAAAAATATGAACTTCATTGAGATTCATAATGCATCAAATAAGATGAAAACACACTTTAATGAAATTCTATGTGGTAACGAACATAGATGAAAAAATATTTAGCTTTCTATATATCAAGAAGGTGGGGATAAACAACTATAAGAATATCTAAAATATAAGGGAATAAGTTTTATATATGTCAATGAAGATCATAGAGAAATAATTTTCCATGGAATTAAATGTGTTATATATGGAGAACAAGGGAATTATATGAGAATATTCCATAAACCAAGGGTCATCTCATAGAATGTGTAAAGACCTATGTTATTCCAACTGATGAAGTAAAATAATTTAAGTTTGTATAAATATCGATTCATTTTTAATTTTTTATATGTTTTTCATCAATCGTATTTATGTTATAAGAATTATGAAACATCTATGGATTGTGATAATTTTGGAATCATATATTTCTTCATGTGAGATTAACATAAGAGTTTACCATTGTGGGTTTAAGAGTTTAAGGTTGATAAAAAGTCTTATAAAACTCATTTTAGGTGTTATCTGATGTGTTATTATACAATATTAAGGATATTTTTGTATACAATTATGGAAATAAAAACATTTGCTTTCCTTTATTTTTTAAGGAAAAATCTATTTGAGGTGGAATGCCTATACATTTTGTAGAATTAAGATTAATGGTATTGGTAACCTTTTGGGTTTCACTTATATTTTATTTTTATGGTTTTATGGGTTATTTCATTTTGGGAGATGTTATAGAAATCTTGTTAACGTAGTTATGGAAAAAGAGAATCTGTATGTTGAGCGGAAACCTGTTACATCATGTAAGGCTGTATGACTTGGACCCACAAATGAGGGGAGGTAGGGGATAAAACATACCATTGGCCTACTGGAAAGAGTATTTATTGTGGGAAAACATAAATAAATATATTTTTATGTATAAATCATGGTAATTAAAATTTAATATTGGTTTTTATGATATACAATAGTTTAAGGGGATGCAAAAAACAAGAATGGATATATGAAAACATAACCACCTATTTTGTCATCAGACTCCCGAAAATGTGTAATGGTAATAATATAATATGAGTTGTAGTCGATCACCTTAGAAATTCATCACACTTCATCACTATTAGATATGATTTATATTGGTATAATATTTACAAAATATAAATTTATGTATTGGTATGTTTTTATGGAGTACCACATTCCATTATATCTAACCAGGATCTGAGGGTTATGTCAAAGTTCTTGTAAATAATTCAGAAATATCTTGAAATAGAGTTGAGTTTAGGCATTTTATATCATCCTCAGGTATATTTTTAGTATAAGATAAAAAAGTTAAAGCCTATAAGATATGTTATGATATTTTTATATGGATTTCAATGGAGTTTGGGATCAATACATTCCCATATTTTAGTTTTAATACAACAATACCTTTCACTAAATAATTGGGATGGATCTTTTTGAATCCCTATATATATATATAAGTTTATAACTCCAATATATTGGAATGATGTTGAAAAAAATAAAGATATTGGGACTATATTTTGATAATGAAATGACATTGAAGGTCAATTCCATTTAACAACACATATAGTCAACAAAAAATTTATGCTGACAATCATCAATGTGATCCAAAATATGAATTTGGTAAAAAAAGTATTTATAATAATATCTCACTAGAAAAAGGTAATGAGATTTGGAAATAAGGTAAAACAATGACCTAGGAATATCAGACACTTTGAATTTTTTTATCAAATTGGGTTGATAGATTATCGATTAGTGATTCCATTGAACCTCTCTTAAGTCCATTATGTGTTACTTTTATATCTTCCGAGGCACTACATACCTAATCCATGAAACATAATTAACTCAATGGTCATACCACTACAAAATAATATTTTTATGAGGAAAAAATGGAAAAGATTTTGGATCATAAATAGAATGTTCTATGAAAAAAATACCCCTCACTTGGTAAATGTTTGTGGGTGAAACCACCAACTTGAGGAAGCTATGTTAGAACCGAAGGATGTAATGATGCATAAGTATCATTTGTTTTCTGTACAAAAGTGT
This sequence comes from Viscum album, assembly GCA_963277665.1. Classification (NCBI taxonomy): domain Eukaryota; kingdom Viridiplantae; phylum Streptophyta; class Magnoliopsida; order Santalales; family Viscaceae; genus Viscum; species Viscum album. The sequence continues at coordinate 1,325,260,407 of OY728137.1, read as the reverse complement.
AGAATTTTGAGGGTAAAACATCATTTTATGGGGGGAACAATGTGACCAAATGGGTTTCTATGAAATATATTTTTTGATTAAATTTAATTTTGTCGATATCTAGCATTACATGTAACATCCAGTTTCAACTAACCACTACAAACTTTTAATGTTATTATTTAAACAAGGTCATTATTACCTAATTTTAAACATGGAGAAATGAAGAAGAATGAAAAATAAAATAAAATTTCAGTATAATTGTTATATATAAATAAAATTTATTAATAAAAAAGTAATAAATGTCTGGTAAAGTATTTATAGGCATTGAAAATATAGTTTTATAAAAAATGATTTTTATTACTTTTTGTGAAAAAAATAATTTTTTTACAATTTTATAAAATTTATTTGAAAAATAATAAATTATTTCTTTAATAAAATTTTAAAAATTATCTTGAGGTTATTTTTAATAGTTTTCTAAAATAAATAATTTTTTTGGTGATTATTGAGAAATAATGGTTTTTTATTTAAAACTGCCTTTTTGTTAAAAGAATTAATAAGGTTTTATTTTATTTTAAATTTTCTTAAATTGTAAAAATAGTTCAATTATATTACAATTAATTGAAAATATTTCACTGGAATTAATTTTATTTTGATTTATGATATAGAACCTTTTTAAAATTTTGAAAATTTTCGATTTAGAAAACGGTTTTCCATCCCGTATATAAGGTTATTCTTAAATTAAATTATAGGAAATATATGATTTAATTTTGATATAATGGATTCAATATTTTGAGATAGAATATTTTTTACTATAAAATAATTTCAAATTAATTTTTATTATAAATATTAATAAAGACAATAATAAGTAATTAACTAAATTAAGGTTAAAAGGGGGTTTTCACATTCCATGTTCTTGTGTTAAATTACTTTTATACACACATAATATTTTTATTTAATAAATTTGATATCATATTTAGATTCATTCGGTAAAAATTACCTAACATTTTTCATTTTTATTTTAATCTTAAACAGTAAATTTCTTAGGTAAATAAAAATATTCAAGTTACCTTGGTGAAAAGTAAAATGGTAAAATTAACTAACCTTAAAGAATATAAAATAACATTTTTAAAACATGTTTTTATTTTATGGAGGTTTTTATCACTATATCATTCCTAACTTCCATTATTTATCATTTTTTTCTGGAAATGGGGTTAGGTTGACTTCCCATTATTGTGTAGTTTACGGAATTTTCAAAAATGTCACTCCTCCCCCATTTTAAAAGGTCTCCTCCTCCCTTAACATATTCAGACATCTTAAGAAAACTGGATTGAAAAAACCCTACCTAAATACCTTAAAATAATTATATTTTTTCTTTATCTACTTTTAATCCCATCATACCAGTCATATGATCCAAAATAATAGATTCAAAGAGGGTTATTCTATGAAAAGGTAATTATCTTTACTATACTCTTTCTTTTTAAGTATTCCATCACCACCTTCATTCTTGTTATATTTATTCTAATATAAAAAACTAGTTTCAAACATTTACTAATATTTTAATATTTTTTTGAATAAACTATACCCATCTCCTCTTACAAATGGAAAATGAAACTGTTGATCATGTGTACAACGGACTACCACCTCACGAACTGATGTGATGTGTTTTCCCCATTTCAATTTTACTTGCATGTAAATAAGAATGTATTAAACATATATATATGATGTTTTTTAAATAATTAAAACTCTATAATTATTATACCTCATATAACTTCTTACTTTACATTCTGTTGTGGATTTGATAGCGTCACTTGTGTGTATGGTAGACTACCACCACATGAAGTGATGGTATTTGTTTTTCACTTACAATTTACATGGATGGTAATGAGGATTATTTTAATAAATATTTGTTATATATATGAAATTATTATTAATATTTAAGGGTTATATATTATTTATCTAACTTTAATTACGTCTTTCGAGAAAATGGAAACATCGTTCATGTGTATGTACAACCAACAATTTCTATGAACAATGTATTTTATTTTCTGTCTCTTATATTTCTTTATTATTATACATAAATATATAGTAAATATATATTATATTTTTATCAAGGTCAAAATTTTGTAGATTATGGATCCATGATCAAATTAAAAAGAACAAAAATTTTAAATCGAAACATACATTAAAAAACAAACCAGTTTTTACCCGAACCAAGATTTGAACAAGGAATTGATGATAAATGGGTAATAAAAGGTCAAACTTAAATCATTTATGGTATAAAAAATATTATTATGTCTCATTATTATATTTAAAATAAACTTATATTTATTATAAATGAGGTTTTAATGTGTCCAATGTATTTCAAGGCTTATGGTAATGGATTTCTAGTTACTCATTTATTTCTGGAAGAAAAATTCTGAATTCACAAATTATTTCTTTTTTTAGTGTACATACATAAATTTTACATTTAATATCATCAATATCCTATTTTTAATTATATAAAACGTTTCATTTTATGTTATTGTTTATTGGGGATTATGATTCAAATGATTACCAAAGAGGTAAGAGATTGTCTTCTTTAGGGAATAAGTTATGTTATGCACCTATATTCTTTTAAGATAACTATTTATTTCCCACTTGAAATTATATATCATGAATATAATTTTATTCATGATATTTAATGATTTATTTTATTTTATTTTTCATGGATATTATGATCCAAAATTTACAAAAGTGTAAAGGATATTTTCCTCAAGAAAGGTTTAAAATGATCTTTAAATCTTTTTTTATAAGATTCTGAGGATATTTTCAAAGAAAAGGATTTGGAAATTGTTTTATGTTCTAATATAAGATTTTTAATTTTGAATTTTTATTTTTCCTCGTAAAATGTTTTAAATTATCTTTAAATATTCCTTTATATGTTTTCAAGGAAATTTTCAATGAAATGGATTTTGAAATTTTTTTACAATTTTAAAGGTGATATTCATATTTGAAAGTCCATTTTCCTCAAAAATGCTGCAAGTGATCTTTCAAAATCATTTTCAATATTTTATTACAAGATCTTAGGATTATTGTTATTTAATATGGATATGATCCAAATAGACCATTCTTATTCAATCTATGAATGGTTTATGTTTATGATGACAATATGTTTATAAAACTCCTTCATTTCCCATGGGTTATGCTATGATGAAATGTTTATGAAACCCATTTCTCTTCATGGGTTTTGATATGATTAATATTTTATGATCCTATAGAACCAATATGTATGTTTTTCATTATGTTATAATGTTTATGATATAACTAAGGATGGTGATAAAATTATAACTAACGGCAGTGGTCACATTATAATAAAGGATATGTAAGACCTATATCACAATCAAATATATTGGTAAAAACATTATAATACCATGATAACAAGGGGAAACAAACCAACGAGACTGATCCACAATAGGAAACATGTTATGAGACTGGATGCGTTATGTTTAATGGTCTTGGTAGTTAACCTTGAAAAATGAAATATGTTATATTCCAAGGATTTTTCCCAATGTTTATGACAATATCTCATGGTTCATGAATTATGATTATTTCAAACTCTTATGAATCATATCTTTTATAATGAAAGTGATTTATGAAATGAATCATGTTTATAATCTCTAAAATTATGGGTATAAACTTTGGATGTTGTGTTCATGATCTCACACTCTTATGCATATCATATTCATTTATATGATAATATAATGATATCTCCCAGGATTACCCTTTCTGAGAATATAACCTCATCCTTTATTATGTTTCTTTCCCCATGTTATGAAGAATGGTATTATAAATGATATCATTAAGATTGTTCCGAATTATTAAAAAACATAGTGGGAGATTACACATCCCACTTATAGACCAGTTGTTTATGTGTCCATGTTCCAATAGGAACTAGAACTAAACAAATATAGCCTTGATCACTAGGTAATGTAATTAATATTTTTCTATTAACATGTAAATTTTTTGTTTATGAAGTTTGGGTCTTTAAAAAATTATAGTTAGTTATGATAATTTTTAACTACTTATTAAAGGCCTTGTTTACAATAATGGAGTTGTTTAGTGGAATAACATGTGGTGTGATAACATATAGAGTTATACAACACATCAACCCTGTCCAAAAATTACCACATCTGGTTAGTTCATTTCCACTATTGAATGGAAAAAATTAGAGTTCTAGGATAATGAGTGTAGGGTATAACTATGGTCAGTTATTTATATGTGTCAATAAGATCCCAAAAAAATTACAATCTCCACAAACACTCATACTACTCAATATTAGTGAAATCAATTTATCATGTATTGTATGATTTGGAGTTGGTGATACAACTCAAACTCCTAGCCAAAGCTTATCCAACTGGTGAATTTCAATGGATAATGATCGTATTTCACTCAATCATAATGGGAGAGTGAGTATATCCTTTAAAGTAAAGATTTTTTTAAAAGTGATTCCTTCATGGAAAATAGGAGGTGTCTTGGAACCCAGCTTAGTTTGAATTGGTTACCCCTTAATAGTATCATGAGTATTTGGAAATTGAGTAGATGTAGTGGGTTCTTTGTACAAAGTTTACTTATTCTCCCTCAGGAGTACCAGGAAAATCCATCGCTTTGTGTTTTGAGTTCAGTTACCCATTATTGGTTAAGTGTGGATTTATGTGTTATGTGTGTTGAGTAGAAATTGTTTTGTAGTGAATGATGAGGAATTCATAGATGAGTCTGAATTGTGGCCCTTTGTTTAACCATGATGAAAGGATGATGTATATATTCATTATAATTCTTATGGTGGAATTAAAATGTTAAATTGTGGTTTGATGAGAACCTTCGTGGAGTTTATAAATTAAAAATGACCAAACCCCTCTTTAATATGATTTTTTTGTGGAACCAACCAAGCATTAGGTATTACCATAGTATTACCAAGATAGTTTCATTTGTGTAATAAACACTTGTATTGTCACACACATATTCATTTGGAAATATTTTTTCTATATTTGGTTGAATTTATGGTAGCTAATGAGATAATAGTGTAATAGTTATGTGATGATGATTGAGAACTCTAGGTAAGTTATTTGGGTCTAGATGATGGAGGAGATGCTTGAAGAGATTTCTTTTGGGTAGTATATTCATTCCTGGAGAAGGATACATTTCTCAGTATTAGTAAAAATTAGTGTCCCCAAATTATCCACTTCTTTGAGTGAGGTTTTTTATGGTGATGTTAACTTATTGGTCATGTCTGAATAAATGTTTTTAAGTAATGTATGTATATGGTTTTATAAATATTAGGGAGAACACAATCGAATTTCATCATTGTATTTTGGTCTTCTCTTGTTTTTGGATCGAATATCTTGGTCAATATCCTAAGTGGTGAATGGATTTGTGGAGCACTACCCCTTTGTATAGCCTTTTAATTTGACCCTATTTAGATTTTACCAATTCCAGAAAATGTTTTATATGTATTGAAGAAGGATTATTTCTTCTGAAATCATTACTTCCTATTTCTCTAGTTTTCTGGGTGTTATCTTAGGGTTTGGAGATGATAGAGTAGGGTAATATGAATAGTCAATACCATCTACTTCATATTGATGTGTATTGGGACACTTGATGGGTAGTTTGGTGTTTTGAGTGGTTATATGAGACTGGATTTAATCCCCATATACTCATTAGTTAATTTCATGAAGGAGTGAATACAACACAACTGTGTTATCTTCATTAGTAGGTGTGAATCTATTTGAGATCTTGATGTAGATGGTGGATTCCCACAGTTGTTTATGTAATGGTTTGAGAATAAGTCACATGTTGATCTTATGCCATGATATGGTTAAAATGGTTTCTTTACCTTGTGGGAAAGAGATATAATAAAGGATAACATTGATCTTGAAGTGTATAAATCCTTATAGCAATGCATATATTCTGATCTCAGTCTAGAATTTGGAAAGGTGCTTAGCATTGGAGTGTGGTATAGATGGATATATCTCAGTTGAAAACCGTATTAAATTCTATTTCATGTTGGTAAAAATTAAACTATCACCAGACATTGATATTTTTAAGCCCCATCATAGTTATATGTTGGGGTTTTATGAATTAATTTCATCTGATGATATATGAAAACCTTTAGATAAGGAATGTTTTTGGGTGTAGAGACATGGAAAGACTCTCCTATTGTGTATTCATGTTCCATATAAGGTATTACTTAGAGATAGTATGAATCCAATATCATTGTGTATAGAAGAGAATTTTTCCTTCATGGATGGTTGTTTACTAAGTTTGATATGATGTTGAACCTTTGAAGATAAAGGATGCACACTCATACGTGAGTTTTTTTCTAGATAGGGGAGCTTTTTGCGTAACCATATTGAGGATATTGGTTGTTTCACATTACAAGATAAAAAAGTTATAATGGTGAGGAGGATTTAGAGATATAGATTTTCATAGGTTTAAAATTAGTTCTAATTCAACTATTATAGTTTTAGGACCTCTCTTAGCATAAAATAGTAAATTTACCCTCATAAACATCCCTGTAATTTTTTTTAATGGTCCCATTGATCACAGGATTCAGTATTTACTCCCAATATAGAGTTATGTTAATTTTATACTATGTTATGTTTTATGGGATTATTAATATTTATTTCTTAAATAAATTTTTATCCTGTGAGCTACAATGGTGATGTATAACCCCAGTTTTTGATGATTGGAACTTGGTAATATTTTATGTTTCATTTTCTAGATGAATCACTAAGTCGATGATGAGATGTTGTAATTTTAGAGTCTTAGAACTATTAAATTAAAAATGTTGTATTAATTTAATTAAGGGAACATGTGTCGGTGGGAATGATTCTTTTTATTACAAATAAAGTATCATGTAGGAAAATCCAACATTGTAGTTTCATAAAGATTGATTATTTTACCCTATAAGAACTATAATTTATGTTATCATATGGGTTTTAGGTTTAATAAATCATCATTGGAAATAAATTAATGGGATTAGTTAAATAAATTTAGTTAAATGAATTATTTATTTTATGGTGAACTCTTGGAGCTCCTAATTTAACCAAATGTTTAAAAATTTCTTAATGGATTTCTTATTTTATTTGTATAAACCTTTATTAAGAGAAAGGTATAGTGATTATAATTTTCGATAAATGATATTGGATCAAAGGAAAGGGACTAGATCTACAAAAACATAAACGAGATGATCATTTGCCTATGACAATGGATTGAAGTGACCATCAAGTCAGTTCTTATTCATTTAGATTATTTCCATGTTCATCATGTTAATATATTATTGTAAATCCTCAATGATTATTTATGACTTCCATTTCTATTATTATGGTTTTTCTAGATGTTTATTGTTGTTGTGATCATTTTTTAATGTAGTTTTTGTAAACCTGGTTTATTTTTATCATGATGATTTTACATGAAGGCATACTTTTATTTTCCAATCATGTTCCTCCCGTACTATACTTGTCATTTGAGAAATTATCTATGGTTTGTATTGATATTGGATTATTGGGTGATTGATATTCTCACTGGCCACCTTTTTCTATTTCCCCTTCATTATATGGTGAATGATTACTTCTATACTTCTATTGGGACGATGGTTTAACTATGGGGATTCAAAAGGGTTAGGAGATGGTGTTTGGATGGGATTGTAGTCAACTAAGACATGGTAGGGATAATTGAATTACCCCAAGTGGTGGGATGGAGATTCAGGTGTTATGGAATCAAACCGAACTAATGAAAAAGGGAGAATGATGATGGATTGGATATTAGAAAGGAAATTTGATTATCTTAGATGATGAAGGATGGTGTGAAGTAGTGTCTATAGTCCACATTGGGAAGCGATAATGAGAAATAATGATTATCTAAAATTGTAGGTGAATAATCTGTCTACACAACATATAGTTTGGAAGAACACACAACATGTACACCCTCTTTGTCGGTCTAGGGTATTTGTTGATTATAAAAATCACATAGTTTGTAGTTTTTATTTACATATCATATTGGGTGAATGAGTACACACCCAAAAACATGACACATAGTCAGGATACATGAATTATATGGCCTACACAACATGAACTAGGGAAAATATATATCTAGTGTGGAATCATGGATTAAATTTCATGTGTTTGAAAGGAAATTCCAAGTAGTTAGGAACTAGATGACTTTATGAATTGTTTATAAACATTTAGTTGATTATTTGGAATTACATGCCTTTTACCACCCTGTACATGTCATATAATCCAAAGTTACATACACCCATGTATTTTTTATATGTATATAATTACATACTATTATTATACACCATTTTAGATATATAACACACCATGTAGTTTAGATTCATACTTCATGTAGTGAGTTATTTCATAATGGGGGGATTTTATTTGATGTACCCATATAGTTTATGTCATGTAATTTCCAAAACCTTTACGATTCTTTATATCTGTATTATCATGTCTTGTATTTCTATGTGTGAATAGTCTATCCTTATCATCTTTACACATATAACATGATATTGATAGTATCTTTATAAATATAGGGGATGTGTGAGGTGTCACTCATAGTTCACTTCCATTAGTTTCATCGGGCTGATTATTGGGATAGGGAATAGACACCTGAGTGTACTCGGGGTTGGAAACCCCTACTGGTAGAGTTCTAATAGGGAATATGGAACCCACTATCCTCTAATAGGGTCGATATTCTACCCATTTACTCAATGTGAAAATTTTACTTTCAAACCATATTGGATCAGTATCCCCCACCCCCACATAATTTGGGTGTGAGATCCTCTATCTTCAATGTCTATATTACCCATATCTAAAGAGCTCATTAGGGGAACTAAATCCTCCATTAGGTTCAGTACTCCCTCAATCTATTTTTGTCCTTTGATGGGGGGTTGGGATCCTGACTATTGTTATGATGTGTTTGTGCATTGGTAGTTCATATACTTGATCAATGGTACATTATTCGCTGTCCATAGGCTGTGGTACAACCTTAACTCATTAGCATGATTCGATGATGAGCATGCTCCACTTCCTTGATTCTGATGGGGAGTGGTGGTTAGAAAGAATGATAAATGCATATTTACATAAGACTTGTGACTCCTTTGAAATCTTGGGTAACCTTCCAGATGTATCAAGTAAATTGGATATCTAATTTATACTTCTTATAAATTTAATTTCCTAAGAATCTCTAGTATCATCACTGTTTCAGAACATAATGTGTTAGAGTTGAGATGATCAGGACTCCACTATATTTCTAATAACAATAGTGGTTGATAATATTTGGATTTTCCTCCCTTATCTTATCTATGGATACCATCTCATACCAAGAAATTTATACTAACTTATATATTTTCTGTCCTTTTATGGTTTGAGGTATCCTATAGATAATGTTTATATTCAATCTTGTATAGGCATTGTACCCACATATTTATTATTTGTGAGGATGACCAAGGGTATTTTTGTGGTATTGGTGAATTGGTATTTCTTTTTACTTATTTATTGATGATGATTGGTGAAACCTGCCAAGAAATGGCGATTTTTAATGGGTTTAGGTACTGTTTCAGTTGGATATTGATCCAAGAGTACTTTTAGAAAAGAGAAGCATCCTAATGTCTTCATCAATTGGATTCAGAGTCTTATTGGATGTATAGTTCCATTGGTATTTTCTTTTGTGGGGATATACCTATATTTAATGTCTCATGAATACATTGCCTAAATTTTTGTTGTTTATACATTTCAACCATTGGTGTTTCAAATTATTTTACACATCATATATTTCTATCTATTTTAGGTTGATTTAGGCCTCCCATATTATGTGTTATTCCTACTCAATGGTAGTCACCATCCCTTAAACTATTATAGGTGCGATTAGGTTGACATAAATGGATTACCATTAGCCTTTGTGGGGCCTCAGTTGGTCTGGCCATGTTACTTATGATCTTTTATTAAGTTCAATGATATTCATTTAAAATGATACATCTTGAAGTGGATTTAAAAAATAATTTTGTGTTTGTAATTGACATGAAAAATATAATAAATGTTTTATGAAAAATTCAATTTGATCTTGAAAAAATAATTTTTTTTGATTTATAATATTATGTGTTTAAATTTTGTGTATTCTTTTAGTTATTCTAGAAACCATAAGATTTTTTTTAAATGTAGTTTTTTTGGAAAATATATAATAAGAAGAGTTTTTGAAAAATTTGATTGATTTTAAAATGTTTTTCAATTAATTTTATTTTTATTTTTAAGGATTTATTTTGGAAAATATGAAATCCTATATTTTTTATTTTCATTTATTTATGAATTTTGAGGAATTGACAATAGAGGAGTGATATTAGAAGCTAATTTTGAGAGTTCTGTTAAAATGTATAGTTTAGATAAAAAATATTCCATGGTGTTTGTCTCCTTATATTATATTTTTGTTGACTCATTATGGATGTGGTATCATTGTGGTAGAGACTTTTTGGTTTTTAAAGTGAGGATTAGAAGAACCATTGGTCACTACGAAGAGAAAATTACGTCATGTTTTGTATACCATGTTATCGTCTATAAAAATGGTCAAAATTTATCTTTCTTTCTGGACATATATTTTATAGGAGATAATTTTAGAATTTGGTAATAACTACATCATGGTTTTTAGTCATGGTTTTTTAAAATGATTTTTTTATATGAGGGAGATCATGATTCACTTTTTTGGTTTAGATGAGAAATTAAAGGTAAACACATCATGGTTTCTTGTAAACATCATTGTTTTGTTCAATCATATTCTTATATAAGGAAAATGTTTTTAAAATTTAATAGGGGTAATGGTTTGAATATCATGGTTTTTTAATCATGTTTGATCAAACTAATCCTAGATGTATTTTAGGAATCCATGTTGTGGTTTGGTATATATAACAATCCAACCAAGTTCATCCCATAATTTCACCCAAATTGGCCCACCAAAAGGGCGGATGTGTGTTTCCAATCACCAAAGGTATGTGAAAAGCACCAGGGTATATTATAACGAATCATTGGAATTATTTGAACCTAAATAGATATAGTATAACATAGATGTAAATAGATTATCATGAAAAATATCCAAAATACATCATATGTTAAACATTTAAACCATAAAGGATAAATACAACAATTGGATAATGAGGTATAGACAAAAAAAATTAATAACCATCAACCTAGAACTTGATGAAACGCATGGGTCCATATCATCGTGACCATAAGTAACCACCATTCCAACTGACCAGAAGAAAACACAAACCATGAGTGTTATCCTCAACATGATTCTATCCCCATTACCTATATTCGGAAAAAATTGTATAAAAATAGGAAAAGAAAAAAGTACAGTTTTAGCACTATAAATTAATAGGATACCACCAAGAATCTATTAAATATATATCCTCATGCATAAATTAAATAATCTATAAATTATATTTCTCAAAAATTTATAAAATAATTGATTTTACAAAATAAAAACATCCTCATGTTTTATTTCCAAAACATGACATATTCTGATATGAAATACAATATGACATAACATATATCCATTTGTCATAAGAAGATTAATAAAATAAGTTTTAATGATTAATATCTATATCAAGTGGGAAAATAAGAATATCAAATAACAATGCTGGTAATGTATCCACAATGAACCATTTTAAAATCCATGACATATGGTTGTGAAAAAATAAGATAAACAATGAAGCATTAGTCGAGAAAAGTGAATCCTAAAGTCAGTGAGACTCAGTCCCCTATATATTATACCCACTAGAAACTATTTCATCTCATGAACCTCTCATTGTGACTGTTTACGTCACTAGGGAAATCAATTTTGTAGTTTTCCCTTGTACACTAAAATCGTCCCCATGTGTTATTACATAATAATTATGTTCAATATACCAAATCAACATTTTATAAAACTATTTACAAGGAAAATTCATTTGATTTTCATGAACATGTTTATTAAAAACATTTTCTATTTTGAGTCCACTACACTTTCCTTATTGATTTTTCCCATTTCACTACCATTATGGAGGTATTTAAAAAAATACATCTTATGAATAAAAAACTATTTTCAATAAAAACCAATTTTTATAAAACATTTCCATATTAAACAAAGATCAAAATTACCTCTCATGTATTTAAAATAATAATTTTCATAAATCAATCCAAAAGAAATAATAAGAACAAAAATCATTCCAAGGGATATAGTATAGGATATATGCAATTATCTCCCAAATTGAAAAAATTTAATCACCTTCAAAAAGGCTGATAAGGAATAAATAGATATGGTTTTAAGAAGCCATAATCTCTAAGGCTAAATTCATATAAGAACAAAATCATCATAAACCACTTATGTACAAGAGATTAACACCCAAAACCCCATACAAAACAAACTAGATCTAGAATCCAAGACTATGGGGTGAAAAACCCCATTTTAATAGAGGAAAAATGATTCAAAAGACATAATAAAACCCCTAATTAAGATTACATGTTTTCTTGAGTAACTATTACTATAATATTAAGTTTCATTAAAAAATTATAAAAAACCAAAAAACAAAACCATCATGCCATGGTGAATCCAACAAGAGCTTTGTGGATTTTCCCAGAAGATAGGCCATAGTGACCGACCATGGAATAGTAAAAAAAAATTAGTTCATTTTGGGCCACCAAGGTCTCCACTATGGTGTGGGGAGGTTCATTTGGTCAGGGTTGAAAAGGAGAATACTTGCACACTCCACCCCAGGCCATGCATAGCTTGTTACCATTATGTCCTAGTCATTTTACACAAGAGGCTCAAAGGCATAACATTGCCTCCACCATAATTGTGGTCCTACCCATTTATCAAAAAATGACTAGAACAAAATTTTAATCCATTGCACACCTATAAATCATTTGAAACAAAAAATTACAAACATTTGGATTAAAATAAAACATGCATGTGACCTGGTGAGTGTCACAATTCTCCCCACCATAAAATAATTATATCATAATAAAGGCTCAAAATAATGAACCCAAAATTAGATATTTTCATTTTTTTTATAATCAAGTCCTCATTCTCCAATTTATCAATGATGTCTCATACCACACTTCCATATTACTTAATCAAATGGAATTTCATTACAACAGAAATAATTATATTTTAAATCAACTATCTAAACAGGTCATTTAACCACTAAGGTGCCACGTTAAATTTCAACATCCTCATACTCAATCACATGGTATGGATCTAGTTGATACTTCTTCATTTGGGAAGAATAGAACACATCATTTATAGAATTAAAATCAGTATGCAAGTGAAATAAATAATTCAAATTCCCTAGTATCTCCATAATATAAAATTGGAAAACATAATGAGGTTATTACATACCCTTCCTCCATAAAAATCAATTTCCCAATCAATGCGAAACTCTATAGAAAATCTGATCACCAACAGCAGTCTCCAATAGATGACAACAATAATTTATATATTATTTTTTGTGATTATGAGCTGTATCTAAACTTGTCTTGATCAATTGAATGATATCTATCATCTCATTAATGATTCATGATCCAAATAAGGATCATTACTAATATATACCCAATAAAGAGTCAATCTATAAGGGATCCCATAAAATGCATAAAAAGGAAACATTCTGATCAAATCAAGAAAACGTTTTTTATAGGAAAAATCTAATAAGGGTATATGTTTCTCCCATGATCCACATAAGTCAGTAATGCATGCTCGAAACAAGTGTTCAATAATATAGATGGCTCACTCAGTCTTTCCATTCATCTTGGGATGACATGTCATGCTCAACATCAATTAGAATCCCATTGTTTCCTGAAAACCACTAAAAAATTAGAATTTGAATCACGAGTCCATATATAAAACAATTGTTAATGAAAAACTATAGAGTATAAAAATATTACTTAGATACATGTTACCAAGATCCTATACATCTGTTAATTAATTAAGGGGTAAGAAGTTCACTGATTTTTTGAATCGATCAATAATCACTCACATCACATCCTTTACACTAGGAGTTTGAGGTAGCCATATCATGAATTCCATGTCAATCTTGTTATATTTCCATAAAATAATGGGGACGATTTATAGCAAACCAATAAGACTCTAGTGTTATTGCTTAATTTTCTAACAAGTATGGAATGAGGACACACTATCTATAATCAATCTCCTTATTCCCAACCATGAGTAATGAAATATCATGTCATGATAAATCTTGGTAGCTATATGGTGAATGAAAAAATTAGATAAGTGTAAATTGTCCATTGAATATTATGTCAAATTCATCAGAACAACTACAATTACTCAGATGAAAAACACTCATTTGAGAGAATGAGACCACTCACATGAGGTATCCCACAATAAATGTTCCTACTAAAGCACAAGAACCTTAAATACATAGATTATACAAGTCAAATATAAATTTCCATAAATGATATAGCCAAAGCACAAGCTTGGAATACCAATCTCACATCTCACCCTTTATACAATCACATATCAATAAAAAAAGATGATCAATCCCTACTCTTCCACTAATTCCTTCACTTACTGAGTTGGTAACATTGTACTCAAAGTGTATTCGTACACGTTTCCATTGAGGGGGGGGGGGGGGTGAATACAATATCAAAATAATGTGTTTGAACAATTCTCCCCACAACCTCTTTTTTTAGATCAAATCACTCCATGTGAAGATATACATTACACTCTAATAGTCTGAACACACTGTAAACATCTTCTTGATGTAGAAGTGGTGAAAATTCTTATGAGTACACATAACTAGTTCCAACTCAAATTCATGAATGGTGTAGTTCTTCTCAAAATGGATTAATTAATGATATACATAAGCTACCACCTCTATCCCCTATATCTGAATCTAACTGAAATCTATACATGAAGCATCACAGTAGACATCAAATACCAAAACCAACTTGGGATGAAACATGACAATTTCTAAAGTTAGGCCCACATTCAAATACTTCAAAGATCTATTAAACTGAACATTCCAAATGAACCCCACACCCTTATAAGTTATGTCTATCATAAGATATTCATGATTGGAATATGGATGAAAAAATGTATTTAATATACATCTAATGATAAGAATTTTTTTTATCTCAATCACATCTAAGGGATATCTCAAAAAAATACCTGTTATAATATTCTCACGATCCATTGAGACAACTTTAATATAAATCACATGGCCTGTAAAGTTCACCTCTTTAATCCAAAAATGACATTTTAATATCTATCTGTATATGTGACGATCTTTCAAGATTCAAAGGATGATATTTAAATTCCCAGCATGATTCATTTATTACCAGTAATCGATATGGGTATCGATGAAAAAAAACATCATGGTGTCTATGAACAGATCAAATATTTGATTCATCAATTTCATAAACACTACAAGTGAATTAGTAAGTCCAAAACGCATGATTGGGTATTATTAAAGAACATACATTCTCCTAAACACCATTTTAGTAATGTCTTTTTCTATGAAACTTAACCGATGATACCCTAATCTCAATTTTTTTTGAAAACCATAAGGCAGACTTTAGTTGGTCAAAAAGGTCAATAAGCATTGGAAATTTATATTTGTTCTAAACTATCATTGGTTTGAGTTTCTTGTAATAAAAAAATGTTGGATACTCCATTCCAACTTGTTTTCAAAGAGCACAGGTGTTTCCCAATGTAAGAAACATGGATAAACAAATCATTTAAACCCAAGATTTTTATGTTGAGCCTTTAATTCCCTCAATTTAGTGAGTTTCATGAAATATAAATGTAAATATATGGTCCTCATCCCTAGAAGTGAGTAAATATGAAACATAACATCCCTCTTAGGGATTAACTCATATAAATTATATGAATCAACTTTAAGATACATACTAGAAAACATAGGAAGAGGGACACTAATATATGGATTAAAAAATCAATTAAAATATCCAAAAACAAGTATAAGATCATCTAATCACTAGGAACAATAGGACTTACCCTCCTCGATCTAGGAACCCACTCACCATGGAAGACACGAGTGACTCCATCAAAATAAATAAAATGAACCCAACAATGATAAAAATCGATCTTGGATTTATTGATAATAATATAATACATTCCAATGATTATATCAATGATATCAGTATTAAGAACTATAAAATCTCATATGGTTTCATGGATAGTGCTAATTACTCAACACTCAAGTCATCTTATCCCATACTTTGATTTCTTCACCAATGGAGTGGAAAGAGTCATCATAAATAAAATAATATTTTATTATAATACCAACACATCAAAAAACATGGAAGATATAAAATAATTAGTTACACTAGTGTAAAATAACACCATAAACAAAGAGGATACAGTTAACACCATACCTCTCATAGTAGCAGGTCCTAAAAATTACACCTTTTGTTTTCACTCCATTGACTAAAAATGTACAACTTAATTCTTACCTTTATTTGTAGCATAATCATCAATCTTTTCATGGGGTTGAGATCTGAAGTCTTTTATTACAAAAGATCTTAACTGAGAGAACATGATGAATGTGGATCTAAATCTAATATCCTGAGATTCTCTCTCATATAAAGGTTGAAGATAACTCGATTTCCCATATGTGACAAACCTTGGGTGCTACCCTGCAATTAGGTTTTTAGTGTCCCATTTTTTCAAACTAT
The DNA here is from genome assembly GCA_963277665.1 of Viscum album. Lineage (NCBI taxonomy): Eukaryota > Viridiplantae > Streptophyta > Magnoliopsida > Santalales > Viscaceae > Viscum > Viscum album. Next base: position 1,325,243,713 of record OY728137.1, on the reverse strand, counting down.
AAATAGACCACTAATACAATCCCTAACATCTGTTTTACAATCTATCCACCAGATTGAAAATTTTCACCTTGTTTTCTCATATATTAAAAAACACTTTCCACCAATTATTGTAACTGAAGATTTACCTAGGACCATTTTCCTAGCTATGTGAGCCTCAACCGTAGATCCATTATAAACCATGTAATCTAAGGTTAGTAGGCACTATAGGATCATCATAGGTCAAATATCATACCCCAAAATAATATTAAACCTTTCATATGATAGGAATTAATTATAAAAAGGCTCATTTGATATGTAAACTATCATGGGTAAATGAGTAGAATACTCCAAAATGGAATGCATTATGTGATCTAAGGTCAAAAAATCATGAGTTTTCACCACCCTCAACATTCTAGGAATTTCTTTATTAAATAAATTCTTGAAAGAGTTCTAGGTGAGATCTTTGTGCAACTTTTCTAGCATAATAGATTCTAACCACCTCCTTCTAAGACCATCAAGTACATAAGTGTTGAAATCCACCATGTAGTCTTCCTAAGTTTTTGGAAATTTGAAAATACTATTGATAAATAATTATAAATTCGAGGTTTCATTGTAATTATGAAATACTGGTTTATTTTTCTTATTTAATTCTAAGGCATCAAAAACCTTTGTTTCGGGTTCAACACTAGAAACATGGACCAATGACTAGATTTTTTAGAATATAGGTTCCACCAAAACTAAGCCGGCCAAAAGATGTTCTTGTGGGGCTTGGACCATAGATTACTTACTAGAATTATAATATTTTATTCTTTATGAATCCAAATTCAAAATGGAACTAAACCATCATGAAAAAAATTGATTCAATCATTGTAAACTAAATTTTAGTGGAATAAAGAAAAATAGGAAAAACTTATAGACATGGGTGATAAATAATCTCGAACATCCCCTAGAAACTCAAGGCTCAACATGAATTTGTGACTACCATGTACACTCCCACACCAATTATAAAATTTTAAAATTCCTTGATCAAGTATATAAAAAACTATAGACATAAGAGAGTTATAAAAATGTATGAGTGCAGGATTTAACGACAACCTCCCCTTGATTACAATTTGTAACAGAACAACCTATTTCATCCCATAATATCACCTGAATTATTCTCCCACAATGCCCAAAGTGTGTTCTCAATCTCAACAGGCTGGTGGAAAGCACAATTATGTCATATAAATAAAATTTGGAATTATTTATCCTTCAAAAGAAATATTATGGGATAGAATAAAATAGAGTATTCTAAGAGATATCCAAAATATGATACCTGTAAAAAATAGAATCATATAGGTAATATCCAATAATTGGATTATAAGGTCTACAAGAAGAAACAAAAAGATCATCAACATGAAACTCAAAGAAACCCATGGGTCCATCTCTATATGGCCATCTATCACCACCATCCTAACCCACTATAAGGAAACATGATCCAAGGGAGTCTTACTTTACAATACTCTCTTCCCTTTACTTGTATCATGAAAAACCATATGTACAAACAGCCAAAGTAAAAATTAGGGGTTGAGAACTAAATATCTATAGTATTACCCCAAAAATAAATGAAATTCATATAAACATGTATTTATTATTTATTTTAAAAAATTTATTTGTAAAACTATTCCAAAATAAATTATTTTCCAATATATAAAATCGTCATTTTTATTCAAAAAATTCCATATTCCAATAATAATAACAATATGACCTAATATATATCAATGAGAAATAATCTGATGAATAAAATAGGTTTCAAGCATTAATATCTATATTAAGTGGGTAAATTGTTATATCATATAACCTTTCATGTAATGTATCCACAAAAAACTAATGGACAATCTATGACACAAGGGAGTACATAAAAAAGAAAAAAAATTAAACACTTTCGAGAATAAGTGAATCCTAATGTTCAAGAACCTTGGTCCCCCATATATTATACTCACTAGAAACCATAACATCACATGAACCTCCCATTATAATATCATACTCTACTAGGGATCAAATTTTTCTAGTTCTCCCATATACCCAAAATACTTCCCTGCATTCTATTACACCATCATTGAATTCATGAAACCAAATACACACTTCATAGAACATTTTCCATGGAAATTACTTTCCATTCTCATAGATATATTTCAGAAAAACATTTTTTATTAATATAAAACACTAATTTCTTTCTTGAAACACTATTTCTATTTCAAAACCATCTTTGAGGAATTTAAATAAAAACATTATTTTAATCAAAAAAAAATTTGAACATAAACAAATTTTTAGAAAACAATTTATATATCCATAAAAGAGAAAATTTAAATCTCATAGATCTCAAGTCATCAATTTCATAAATGAAATCCAAAATAAATTATAAGAATAAAAATAATTATAAGGGATATAATAAAGGATTGATAAGCCTACCTAGACAATGGAGTAAACAATTTAACCTTCGAAACTAGTGGTGAGAAATTAATAGATCTTATCCTCTAGAGCCAAGATCAATAAAAGGTAGTCCAATGAGTAATGGAATCACCCTAATCCTATACTAGATGAGATAATAACATCCAAAACCACACCTTGAACATGATAGATTTAGAATATAATCCAATGGAGAGAGAATAATTAGTTTAATATGGTTAAACAAAGTAAAAGTACACAATAAAACCCATAATTAATGTTTAACATTTATTGATTAACCACCCCTTGAAGAGATAATGTCATTAATTATTTTAATAAAACTAAAACCGCCACCCCCATCCCATGGTGCATCCATCACATCCGTGGTTGATTTTCCCAGGAGACACACCATGGCATAGTGAAAACATTTATGTCATTTTTCCCACTATGGTCACCACCATAACATTGAAATGTCCCTCTAGTTGTGGTCAATAAGAGTCTCCCAACAAAATATACCGTAGGCCATGCCCAGCCGCTACCCATTTTTTCCTGGACTATTTTACATGAGAGGAACAAAGGGACACCATAAACTACACCAAAGATTTTTTATACCTATTTCTCCCAATAAAAAATAAAAAATCCAAATTTTAAGACACCATACACATCCAACTCTTCTGATTCCTAAAATAACCAAATTTGGTCTCAAAATACATCATAATTCTGGCTAGGAGGGAATCAAATTTTTATTGAGTTTAAATTAAATATTTAGGTGTTTTATATTTTGTTTTTAGATTTTATATCATCCTTGGAGACTCTATATAAAATAGGTCATTTCCCTAGTGATTTTTGCGTGTTTTTATGGTGATTGTAAAGGTCTTTTTCACATAGAGTTGAATGAATTCACGCAAATGTGATCAATCAATGATTTTATTCAATTATTTTTTCCTTCATCTTATTAAGGACATGAGTAGTTGTTTATATATTGACTCAATAGAGGATTTATATTATATTGGTGGGATACTAGTTTATTGGGATTTCTATTTAACTATAAGGATACATGGATATTCAAGTATCATTATTAAATGGACCATTAAGATAAAATAATTCTAACTAATTTTTAATCAATATAAAAATAAATTTTCTAATTTGGTTGTTATTATGATTAATTATTTATTTGATTCTCTTGATATTAATGTAATATAAACATAATCAATTGGAGTTGAGGATTATTTGATGTGTAATTGACATGAAATATAAATATAATTGAATAGTGGATAAATGTAGTAATTAATAGAAGGATAATATGACATAGATAGAAGGTATATATTTAAAAGAGGAATATATGTTTATGATGTGGGAAAAATGATTTTCTCTTGTTATTTTATTTTATGAAATAATACCCTACGATATATAATTTATATTTTTTGGAATTATTATTTGATTTGATAATATTATATAATAATTTTATAATTAAATATGAATAGAGTTTATGTGGTGAAGAGGTGGTGGTTTATTAGTTGGCATGAAAGGTTTGTTTTTTGGTGTGTGGGAGTATATTTCCCATGGACATGTGTATGTAATATATTTTTTAGTGTATGTAAGCGGATGTCTGAGGAAGCTATTGTTTCTATTGTGTTTTGATTTTGATTTTGAAATAGACTGTGTTTATGTGTATATTGATATGACAACTCAATATATTATTGGATTATATGTTGTTGATTTTATATTATGGTATTATTATATCCTTATTTACCAGGATATGTTGCATTTGTTAGAGGTTTGTAGTATACCATTATAATGATGTGAAATGAGGATATGGTCTTCTCAGTAGATGATATAGGGGAGGGATGTTTTAACACCACTATAGATATATATTTTTATTATAGATATATTTTTTATTATAGATATATCATTATTTAGTTATTTTTTATAGCTATATGGTCCTGATTATAGTGATAGGTAGTTTTTATGTTTGGAGTTACTACCATTAGAGGTTTCGATGGTGTGAAGTGGTGATTGGTGTAATGGTTGTGGCGATAATGTATTGGTGATATGACCAGAGTGGTGAATGACACATGATGGAGATTTTATTATAAAAATATTACTCTTGAATTCTATGTTAAAGTGAATTAAATTTAAATTTTTAATTCAATGAGGATTTATTATCCTTATTCACTTTATTAAGGATAGGTTTAGGGAAGAGACTACTAAATAAACTCATATACTAAACCTATTATTATCTTATTTTTTATATTGCATGATCATCTTGAGTGTGCAGTTTAGAATCTTTAGTTTGGACACAATATGGGATAAAAATATGTACGAGGAGGAACTTTTTTGTGTTTGTATTTATCATTGGTGGATTTAGGGTTTGATTAATTTTTGGTATAATCATGCATATGTTCAATCGTTTATATAGAAGCTAATTTTCAAATGTGTGGTTATTATTTTCATATACTTTGGGTTGTTTAATAATACTTAAAAGTTTAATTCCTAATATATTTATTTGTTTTTTCCTTAGTGCTATCCACTACCCTATGACTAATTAGAAGCAGGATTTAGAGTTCACTCTTGGTAATTTTTTCATCTTGGGAGGTTTCATAGAGAGGCTGGTTCATGAAATTTTAATATCAATGAAGGTTTACTAGGATGATATATTGAGTAGGAACTAGTAATTAATGATTATGTTGGTATGGTTCTTATATTACATTAAATTAGTATGTGAAAAAGTACAATTAAACAATATAAGGACACAAAGGGACCCTTTTGATTTCATGGATGGACTCTAATTTTTTATGAATCATTAATATAGGGATAATTAATTATTATTTTGTATATTATGTGTTTTCTTATAATGGATAATATATTATCAGGTTATGATAGAAATGTGTGTCATGTATTGTATTTGTATTTGTGATTTATCTTAATGTAATATACGTGTAGACATCCACAATTTCCGAGGGTCGATAAATATATGTTTATAATTATACCTCCTAGTAAATAAACTAATGTGATAGAGGAATATTGGTTATTTGAGGAACCAATGGTTTTTAAATAAATGGTGGACCCAATAGTAGAGAATATCATGGACATTAATTTTTATAAGTTCTAAATATAGAAATTACCATCGTATGAAGTGTATGTTTATGATAAAGAAATCGAGTGGTGGGTGGAGGAAGTGAGAGATGGAATTTCAAATTATTTAGGTAACTGAGGTTCACTAAATTCCACTGGCAATGATTTTATTTCATGGAGTGTCATGGAAGTGGCAGAATCTATACTTAGGTTATCATGACATATCTTCAATGAAGCAGAGCTAGTTTCATAACTAGTTTCAATGTTAGTTCTTGATTGATGCCAATTTTTGAGTAGTAGAATGATATTTTATCAATAAATTAAGAGAGATCCAACATTTTACAGTGTAGAGTGATGTTCATAATTTTTTTATTCCTTGAATATTTGGGCATATGAGTGTTTGATATATTTCCACATAATTAGGGGATTATATCCTAATATTTAGAAATACGACAATCCTTTTTATTTGAAGACATGTACAATATTTCTAGGAAAGGAAGTTATAATTTAAAAGGATTTTTATTGACTAGTGGAGTTATACATCATTGTGGATAAAAAATTATAGTGTATAATGGAGATAGATATAGGGGAGAAATGATCTCAAAGAAATCCATTCATCTTTGTAGGACCCTCTATTCATAATTCTCAAGAGTTGGTAGTTCACATCCCTTGGGTGTAGGAAACGGTGTGAGTTGTTATCTATATAGATGTAGGATACATAATATGTTTATATTAGGACAACATGGGTTATGTCATAGTGTGATAGTGGAATTGATACCCCATCAACCATAATATCTATCTCAGTAGTTTCAGTGGCATAATCCTAAAAGACTAGATGGACCACTAGTATAGGGTGGTGGTGGTGGTAGAGGTTTTATTAGAAATATAACTTATCCTTTGGGATATGGAGATTAAAAAAAGGTAATTATAAGTAAAATAGGTAGGTTTTAAGATATAATATATATTTATAGTTATGGTAAACATCATGTCGTAGAGGCTGATAAGTTGGTAGATCATGAGGTGGTGTATGGAATAACATATATATTCTATACACTAACCTATATTTAATTTAATTATAGTGTATCAAATTCCTTTGATTTATCATTCTAGGTAATAATGATGGATATATAAATTAAAAGGCTTCATCAACCACTTGATTTATCTACTCATATGGGGGATGGGATTAGAATCTATTAGATTCTTTTTTTAGTTTAAATTGGTGATTAAAGGAAGTTATATGAGGTGGTATATTGAATTACACAATAAAAATTCATAAAACATCAAAAAATTAGGGATTTGTTAAATTAAACACAATTAAAAATCAGTTTTTATTACCATATGGTGAAATAAACTGGTGATGATAGATATTATGTGGAATTCAGTTGGGAGAGACCTGAAATAAATGAATTTTGGATCATTTAACCTTAAAAATTAATTTTCATCTTATAAGTTTAATTAATTATTTACCTAAGATGAAATTAAGGATATTTATCAATGCAGTGACATTTACATTTTTATTACATAAAGACATTATGATTTTTTCCAAAAATAAGTAGTTCAAGTTTGGAATATATCGACACTCATGTATGTCTTTGATAATGAATGTTTCCTATTAGATGACAGCCAATGATCTTTTAGAATAATAGTTCCAAATAAATTACATGTTACAAAGGGGTTTTACCCACCCTAGAGTGTCTAAAAGAGGTTATATAGTGTTATTATGTAATAATGATGATGGAAGTGTAAGTATATGTATTGATTATTGGTGGTTGTATCAAATGACGATGAAGAATTAATATCCCTTGTAGAGAATTGATGTTTTGTTTGATCATCTAAAGGAATTAGGTTTGTTTTGAAGATGTATTTAAGATTAGGGTAATATAGAACGACGTGTTAGGAAGAGGATATATATAATGCCACTATATAATGTCACTATAAACATTTTGAGTTCATCATATGCCATTTAAAGTCACCAATGAACCAAAACTGCTTATAAGACTACTACATTGAGTTTTATAGTATACCCTGACCACTTACCCTAGTATTAATTGATAATATATTAATTTAATCAAGGTTCTGGAGGAAGTTGATTTGGTAATGAATTTATTCATACATTATCTACTTGGTATTTTTTTCATTAATAACCACAAAATCATGTGATATATATTTTTATAGATATATTTTAACCATTTTACATTATATGGGTATATTTACTCTAAGAAATTGAATTTAATATGGAGTATACTATTATAAAATGAATATTTTTAGATTATGATATTAGAAAAATGACTTATAATGATGTTTTTTATGAAGTAGGCGATGAATAAAAATGATAATCTAGAGGATGGATTTATATTTATATTTAGATGAATTTGTTGGGAAATGTTTTTTGTACTAAATAACAGTGAATTATACATTATTCTAGAAAATAGGGGAGTCTTAGTGGGGAGATCTTGATTTATAGGTTTATAGAGATCTTTATTTATAGTGGTGATCCTGATGGTTGATCATAGGATAAAGAACATTTACCCTTGTTCCTTGAACAAAATGTTTTCCATTCGTTAAGTGAGAAGTTGTTATGATTGAGTTTCATAACATACCTATAGAAGTATATCCAAGTGTTTTTATTTCATATCATGTCTTGGGGGATTAGTTCAGGTTAGATAAAAATATTAATGGCAATTTTTCTCAATGAATTTTTATCAAAGGGTTAATGTTGAGTATTGTGTTCCAATTGATTTATTATAGACTTTATATTTCCACTAGAGTAAATATGAGTATATATCAATAGACATCATATCACATTTTCTTAAGAAATTTTGAGTAGACGATTTCATCTATGTTATTTTGGAACACATAAAAAATTCATCTCATTTATTATTGATTAATGTGTTAAGTGTAGTGTGTGAATTAACCAGGATTTGTGTCTCTTGGATTATAAGTTATCATAATGTATTGAGGATGTTCATTTTCAACTAATATACTTAGATAAGCTTGAAATTATAGATGGTATTATAGTGTTATTTTTTCTCTTAGTTATGTATTAGGACATCAATTCATCTTTATTTAGATAGGAAAATAGAGCATATTATTCAAACACTATAGAACATGCTTCATACTTGTGCCCTAAATTTCAAGGTAACTTTTTTAAAGTATTAATAGTAAATTAAGTTATTTTAAAATAAAATATACCATTCAGCCAATGTTATATATCCATTTAAGGTGTTTTTAGGTTGAATTGTAGAAAAACATTATGTGAGATATAGGTTTTGAGGAAGATATCATTTATATGTACTCGGTACATAGTATGATTGAAAATGTGAAGATGGGTTGGGGTGAATTTAAACTATGAAGGATTTATTGAAATATTATCTCGATAAAATAAGGAGACCCATAGATTTTTAGGTTTGGGATTATATATTTTAATGGTTTCTCCTCTTCAAGGGCAGAATATGTTTGGAAGATATAGTAATATCTCTTTATGGTTCATTTAACCTTTCGAGGTGTTGGGAGGATGAGTGAAGAGGCAAATAGGTTGGTGCCTCCACTCTAAAAAAAGTGAGCTCATAACATCTTTTAGGTATCTCGTCTTTGAATTTATCTTTATTACGAATTTTATGTCATCAACATGGGTGGAATATATGTTAATGGGGATGAAAATTTTAAAAATGACTTACATATATATATCAAAAAAATTTATAAGAATGTTTTTGGAGGACAATAAATTCCATTGGTGCATGTTTTGTAGAGATATTATGTTTTAGATGAATATTTACGTGACTGAAATTAACATATGTGAGTTTAGTACCTTATGTTGTTTTAGAATTTAGTTTCAAAAATAATATTGAAATTTGATGCTTTTATAAAATAATTGATGTTGGTTTCCCATTCTCTATTTTTTAATCATTTTGATAGAAAAATTCGTCTTGGAGAGGTATTTCATGATTTATTTGAATTTTAATATTTATTCTTGTTCTATAAAGGTTTTTATTTGATTATAAAATAAAAATAATAGTCTGAAAGTTATCTAATATGATGATCGATATTGTTGATGTTGATGCCTTTATAAATTTTTAGGTTTTGGAGAAGGGTAGATTGATCTTAAAAGGTAATAATAAAAGTTAAATTTAATTTTTTAATTTATAGAAAACCATGCGATGGTGTTTCTCTCCCTAATTTATGATTTTCTAAACACTTCATAGTTACTAACACATCATGGTACAATGTTCATGGTTTTATAAGTGTGTATTAAAATAGGAATTAATGACCATGAGGATAAAATTATGTCTTGGTTCTCTATACCATGACATGGTTCATGAATAATGGTCATAATATATGTTGTGGTTGTAAGTATATTTTTTAGGAGCTAACATTAGAAATGGGTAATAACTATTCCATGTATTGTGGTCATGGTTTTTGAAAATTAAGTGGTTATATAAGGGAAATCATACTTATTTATCATGTATTGAATGAAAAATTATATTAAAAAAATATGGTTTATTGGCCTTGTCATGGTTCTAGTTAATCATGTTATTAAGTAATTAAATTACCAGATAAATATAAAAGGGGGAGCATAGAATGAGTATTATGGTTTTTGAATCATCATTGACTATCCCAAACCACATAGTGTTTTAGGGAAACACATAATATGTTTCTTCAACCATAATAAAATTATAAATATGGGAATATTCTCTATTTTATTTTATTTTTATCTCATCCTCGGAAACCCTAAAAAGAATAGGGGATTTTCCATGGTGATTTTTGAGAGGTTTTTATTTGATTTGGGTGCTATTTTTCTCATAGTATCAAATAAATACTGGTAAAGGTAATCAACATTTGATTTATTTATTTTTTAATATTTTATTCCATAATTATCTCAAGGATATAGATGATGGTTGATGTATGGATAAAATAAAGGATTGATATGTGATTGATAAAATATTGGTTCATGGGGTTCACCTATGGGTACATGGATGTTTGGATAATCAATGATTTTTTTAATGACTAATTATGTTGGTTAATACTGACATATGTTTTATGCATGTTAACAAATCTTTTATAATGTGATTTATGTAATGATTTGTAATTTATATTATTCTATTAATATCAAATAAAGAGAATAAAAATCAATGGGAGATGAGGTTAAATATTAGTGTAATTGCTATAGAGTAGAGAGTTAATTTAAAATTTGGTAAATGTGGTAATTAAATTATGGTGAGATAAAATAGTCAAAAGGAATAAATTTATAGGAGTAATGTAATTTGATGATATAGGGATAACTAATTTTTTACTGTGTTATTTTATGATGTGATTCCATGATCACTATATTTTCTATTATAGTTGGAAATTATTTTGAGTTTTAATATTTGTCTCTAATAAGTTGATAATTAAAGAGGGATGGAGTTTATGTAGTGAATAAGTTTTTGTTTATTAGTTGATGTGTGATGATTGGTTATGGATAGTGAAAGAAGATTACCTAGGGACATCTAGATATATTATAGTCACTAGTTTTAGTAAGTGGAGGATTAAGGAATCCATTGGGTCAATAGTATTATGGTTATAATTGTGAAAAACATTATTGTTATTAGTATATTGATTTGATAACATGATATAGTGTTTGATTATGCCTTTTTTATTTAATATTTTAGTATTTATATAACCTTATTTTTCATTTTATGTAGTGGTTTTTTGAGGGATATGGTATTCCCTTATACAGACATTCCATGAGGGGTGTGGTATTCCTAGTGAATAATATGGTGGGGGGTTATTTTATCATCACCATTGATATTGTTGTTATTGTTTTTTAGATAAATAACTATATATTTGTTTACATAGTAGCTAGATGGTCCACATTATAGAGATAGGTAGTTGGAGTGGTTAGAGTTACTTTCATGGGAGGTTTGGATAACATTAGGTTGTAATTGGAGAGTTGGTTGTGGTGATAATGTATCAGTTATAGTATATGAAAGGTGAATAACATGTGATGGTTATTTTATAATATGAATATTATTTTTAAATTATATGTAAAATTGAATTATATATATATATATCACTCACTAAAGCTTCATTATTACTATTCACTTGTAATGAGATAGGCTAGAGGAAGAACTAATAGAGTATACTTGTATGCTCACCTTGTTATTATATTTCTTTTTAGGATTACATGATATTTTAAGGGTGGTGTTGAGTGTCGTTATTTTAGTAATGAGATGATATTATTGAAAGTGAGATTATTCAAGTTTTGGTGATTTCACTTTATAGTCTGTTGATAGTGGTTTAGGTAAGATTTCATGTTTGTATACTCATGCATATGTTAGTTTTTTTTGGAATTTGATTTTCATATTTTAGGTTATTTCTATTATCTACTTTCATTTGTTCATTTATATATAAAAAGGAAAATTCCTTAAATATTTTATGATTTTTTATATTTGGTTCTAGTCACCATCCCATTGACTACTATATGTGGTCTTTAGGGGTCATTTTCTATCTTGTTATCAACTAAAGAGAAATCATAGTGGGGTTGGGTTATGAAAAACATTTTTTTGAAAAATAATTTCAGAAACAAATATTTAGGAACAATATATGAGTTATGCATTAACATTCCATAAACAAAGATAATTATAACCCTAGAAAAATGGAAAATAAATTACATTCATAAATATAACATGGATAAGATTGACCTTGAAATGAACGAGAAGAACTATGAATATGAACACTTAGGTGGATAATGATTCATTATTAGTGACATTATAGTCATATATGTATATATATTATTTATTACTCATGGTTCTTTAAATATGATAATATAATATGAATGGTATATGATTCATGTATTATGCTATGACAATGGTATTGATTTTGGATAATATTCAAGTAAACTAGGTAGGGTTACCCAAGTTTTTGAAACTCGAGGGTGAGTTAGTTGTTATATGAATACTTATTTCCTATAAAATGGTTTTATGAAGGTTTTATTTTCATTTTTATTGAATATAATTAGTTTATACATTTTTATATTTTCATTCATGGGAATATAGGGGAGTGGTTTTTGGTTTTCTTACTGAGTATTGTTTTACTCATCCCTATAAGCATTAAAAAAAATTAAATTAGATATTATATTCCTTGATATAGGTTAAGGGAAATATTCATTATTAATTATTGATTTATCAAAATATATTTTTTGGAGTATTAGAGTTACAGTGTTCAAACACACATCAGAAGATGATTTTGATTATCTAGGGTAGGTAGGAATTGATCATTTAATTTTATTTTGTCAACAATTGTTTACCTTTTTTTGTTTTCACTATACTCTATTTTACTTTAATTTATTACAAAAATCTGGTTTGATTCATTATATAAAGTTATATTTCATTTCATGTAGTTACTAAATAGGTTTTAATAAATTTTAATCATTCCCTAATGATCATATTTATCCCTCGATACTAGTTTCCAGCCTCTAATAATCATGAAGGGTGTTTAAGGCCTTGTGGTATTCCCCATCATGGTTATATTGGTGGTTATTTGAGTAAGTTAACAAGATAATATATATGTACAATTCTTTTTTTTTATCAAGGGGAGGAGCTATGTGAACCCATGATATTTTTTTAATCCTCCCACAAGATATATGTGAATCACTAGGTCATATTTAAATAATAATAATTTAATAGTGGATTGTAAAGAATAAAGGTGAATAAAAATGAATCTATATATATGATTCATTATCTAGGAAGTAATCCAGTGGGTTTTGGTGATTATTATATAGGTATCAATGAAAAATTAATTAATTAAATGAAAAAATTTACTTATGGAAGACAAAAAGTATGACCCACCCATGACCAGGAATCTTAGCTTTAATGATTTCATATAATCCATTATATATGTAGACATTATTATCATGGAATCAATATAAGGATCACAAAATGAATCACTCAAGTGAAGTATGACATCAACATCAACATTATCTTTATTAAAGTATATTTTGGAAAATATTTTTTATGAATCTAAATTAGATCTTATTATCAGGTGTGGTTTGATTTTTTCTTATATAATTTTATTAAAGTAAATTTAAATAAATTTTATTTATTTAAATTAAATTTAATTTTATAAATCTATTTTTAAGGTTAGGAAACACGGACACTAGAAATTGGTCTTTAGGGTTATAGGTCTTAGTCTTATTTTGCTAAAAATATTTAACTCAAGTACAAGATTAAGTAAACCTATAACGACCCACACTTTACATACATTGTTATTAATTCAGAATTAAAGAATACTTATTACAACATATAAAAAAACCATGATAGTACCATATAGTTATAGTGTCTTTAGAAACTGGGAAACATAAACAACTGGTTCATAAATCATCTATATTGTCTCCGACTTATTTCATCATATATAGAGTACATTCTGGCATATCCTACTTAATACCCTTCTTCCTAACCTAGGGAAAAGAAAACATATAAAAGGGTGATCTCAAATTCTCAGTAAGGGTAAACAAAGGAAATATCAATCATATCATATTCATAAGAACATTAAATTTTGAAAATCTTAACCTGCAAAAGAGGTCATAATATCAGGACATGGGATAAATCATAGTACTAAAATGTAATCCCAATAATCATAACATAAAACATGAAACTTTGTGTAATACACACATAATCATAGAAAATCATTTCATATTAGTCAATAATATTTTCCAAGACCATCATAGCGGACAAAGTCCATTACTAAACCGAGATTCACTCCTCGTTCCAGTCCTGTATCACTGAACCAGATTAACTTTTCGTTCTAGCCATGTCTATATCATTAGATATAATTATTTACCCAATGCATTGGAGGGTGATATAGGTCCCACCCATCTCATAATGAAACAATTCTTATATGTGACACAAAATCATAAATCATACATTATAGCATAACCCATGTAATAAAAATGGGATTATTAAACATCATTCCACCATAACATTAATCCATATATGATAAAATGACTTCATAAAAATAATTCCATCATAACATAATAAAATAAATTTAATAACAGGGACTAAAACAGAACTCTGTATTATCTTAGATGGAAAATAATTTTGATAAAACACTTGAAATGAATTTTTGAGGAAAATATCCTTTCTTCTTCAAAATCATATTCTTTTCTAAAAATGATATGATTTCTTAAAAGAAAAAAAGTTAATTAAAAATAAACACAAAAACTTATAAAGGAATCTTCATGGAAGTAATTCTCTATGAAAGTGTAAAAATCAGTTCATGCATTATAAGTTAAAAAAACATTCTTCTCGTATTTTGGCTGAAAAATTCAAAAAGTATCTCGTACAGAATATGAGAAACGATTCCTTTCATATATTTTACTAAAGATTCTCCAATAGGTAAAATTGGATATAAAAACTTTTAGGGGGATAATATTACATATTTAGGCAACATGGATGTGGATTATAAGTATGCCCTAGTAAATATCGAAGTATAAACAATCTCGGATAAAAATTGAGATTGCGAGATTTTCCATTACCTTAGGTACGATATGATTTATACATATCCGAACCTCCTGTATAATGATTTAAATAATGTTATTGGCTTATTCCCAAATCATATTCATTGTTATGATAGCATATATGGTCATATTCTTATCTTCTTATTAGAAATATTTCATTGCTACTTGATATTCGAGTGTTCATTGCTTTATGTTCTTAGGCATGTTTTGTCAAATAAATTCTTATTCCTATATTTAGGTTATAGATACATTATTTAAAGAATATTATTAGTGTAATATATATCATATTTATTCATTAAATTCATTTATATAATCATTATTCAATGAAGATCATGTAGAATGAGTCGCATCACATCGTGGAGACGGTAGGCCGTACGTACGCACGAGCGATGATATCATTACCTTGATTACTGAATGATCTTGGAGTGTATGATAGAATATCCCAAAATTAGTATCATGTTATAATAATCATATATAGTTATTCTTTACACCATTATACCTATCCATGTCAGGTGGTGGTGGAAAACATATTACTCCACAGCGTGGAGACGATATTCTGTATGTACACACGTGCGGTGATTTCATTCTCCATAGGATGGATAGAAGGTGAAATAGGCTTGTTCCTTATTTATAATAACATATCAGTATATGAGTGATACTAATGTTATTAATTTATGATGAAAAAAATAAAGAAGAATAAGTAAAATAAGAAATAAATTTGAAAGGATCGGTAAAGGATATTACCTCTTCTTCGACGCGCCTCTTCTAAACCTTCTCTTAGGGCACTAAAGTTGGTCTTTGAAGAAGACCAGAACCTATAGTATGTTTCTAGGGACGTAGAGAAGAGAAATTGGTAGGGTTGACTAATCTTTAAGGCTCAACATGGTGTGAGGAGGAGAGGGAGGAGGTGCCCTTTTATAAGGGAGGAGAGGGGAACATTTGGAAACATAAGAAATATTAATTTATAATAAATTCAAACCCCCATTAAGAACCTCCAAAAATGACTCAATCTGAAGATGAGATGATATATGGTTGTAATATCATCAACCAATAAAATTTATACATGTTGGGAATTTATTTTAAACCTTATCAACTTGATTTATCCTTATTTAATCTATTTAATTTTATTTGTTGTAATAATAATCTAAATTTTAAATTGTTATAAATAATTACTTATCTATTATGAATTTTCCATAATTGGATAATTTATGAAATTTTAGACCATATAAATTTAAATTTATAATTTTTAAATATATTTGTGATTTTTAAACCATTTAATAATATGTTATTTTTATAAAATAACAATAGTGTCAATTTTGACACTATTAATTTATTTTAATTTAAATAAAATACACACAGAAGATATGTTCAAACCAAAATATTTAATAGATTCCTAACATGTCATATTTATCTAGATAATTAATGTAGCACATTAATTATTTCATACAATATATATTTTAGTATTTTTAAAACCATTTATTTGATATTTCAATCAATAAAATAATTTCTACATCACTGTTGTGTAATCATTAATGATAATTATTTTATCTGTAAAATTTATAAATAAAATATCATGATGTATATTATTTTATTATATTTCTAGAGATTATTTATATTTGATGTTTTATGAAGTTTATCACTAAATTAAAATAATTACACTTATCAGATATAAGAGAGTGACATGTTGTCACTTTCTTTGGTTTTAATAATAATTATTTCATTTTCATGGTCAAAAGTCCATGAAACGAATCTATTCCAACCGTTAGTTAATATGGGTCGAATTTTATTCATCCAATAGAATTTTGGTATGTGTTATGGTAATTTTATAATCTTAGGTTTACCCTTAATTACCTGATTTACCTTTAACTGTAGTAAATAAAAATTATCGTAGTTACTATTCATATTATGAAAAAAAGTGACCTATTAACATTATTTGGACCCAATAAATCCAAATATGGAATAATTTTTTTAAAATTGAAAACAGATAATTTTCAGTAATTAATTTAAAATTTATCCCATTGTTAAGAAAACGGGTTTTAAAAGATAAAACATTGCCAATGATTGAAATGTTTTTAATTATGAATTTAATGTAAAATTAATGGTAATGACATACATTATATTAAATGGTAAAAATATATTATATTTATACTTTAAAACTATTCAATATTATAATTTAACTATATAAATTATCTTGATGAAAAAGTTGTTTTTAATTAATGTTTAGCGTATTTTTACTATTCATCTAAATAAGAAACTTATCAGAAAAATATCAAAAATTTATCCAATGTAAATTTTTATATCATGATTCAAAATAAGAAGTTTATTTTGAAAAATTGAACTTATAAACTTGTCAAAAATTATATTTATAAAGGGTGCGCCATCAAAAGGCAGTAAAACTGTATTTTTTGAAAAATTCTTCTTTTATCCAAAAAATTGATTTTGCATTCATACCTCATTCTAGAAAATATGTAAGATGAATTATAGTGTTATGAAATTAAAAATTCTATTAATACTATTCATAATGGCTAGTTCATAATATTATAATAATATATCATTGTTTAGTGAAACTTGGTATTGCGTATAACTCAAGCTATCGAGGAAGGTTGCTCTTGCATGTAACGCAAGCTAAGATAGTGTTGTGTGTAGTAAAAGATTCCTTTGGTGTTGCATATAATATTAAAAAAAATTATTTCTCATAAAATCTCAGGGTGTTACATTCTACCCCCCTTAAAATGAATTTCGCCCTCGAAACTCATCACTTCATTACAAATAGATGAGGATACCTCTCCCTCATCATATCCTCAAGTTCCCATGTAGCTTATTCTAATTGGTGGTTCCTCCAAAAAACTTTAACCAAGCGAGTGGTCTTGTTTTGAAGTACTTTTTTTATACGATCCAGAATCTCTATCAGATGTTCTTCATAAGAAAGATCTTGCTCCAGCGGTACAACTTCAGAGCTTAGTACATGTGAAGAATCAGGTATGTACTTTCTCAGGAGAGATACATGGAACACATCATGGACTTGAGAGAGATTTCGTGGAAGCGCCAATCAGTAAGCTAACTTCCCAACATGATCCAGTATTTCAAAAGGACTAATATACCTAGGGTTCAACTTTCCTTTCTTTCGAAATCTCATTACTCTCTTCTAAGGAGATATTCGTAAGAGCACTTTATCTCCCACTTCAAACTCTAGGTATTTTCTTCAGTTGTCAGCATAAATTTTTTGTTGACTCTGAGCTTCTGTTATGTGTTGTTGAATAGATATGACCTTTTTAGACATCTCATCAACAAGATCAGGTCCTAATAGCTTTATTTCTCCAACTTCATCCCAGCAAGTTGGAGTTTTGCATTTATTTCCATAGAGAGATTCATAATGAGCCATCTGAATACTGGAGGGAAAGCTATTATTGTAAGATAATTCCACCAAAGGTAGGTGTTGATACAAACCACCTTTGAAATATATAGATCAAGCTCTCAACATGTCTTCTAGAGTTTGAATTGTCCTCTCAGACTGACCATCTGTCTGAGG
Organism: Viscum album; assembly: GCA_963277665.1. Taxonomy (NCBI): domain Eukaryota; kingdom Viridiplantae; phylum Streptophyta; class Magnoliopsida; order Santalales; family Viscaceae; genus Viscum; species Viscum album. The sequence goes on along the minus strand of OY728137.1, from coordinate 1,325,225,210 downwards.
ATGATAAGCAGTGCTGAAACTCAACCCTATATCTAGAGTATGCTGATGACTTCGCCAAAACTTCGAGGTAAACCTCAGATCCCGATCAGATATAATGGAAAGTGGTACTCCATGAAATCTTACCACTTTCTTTACATATATCCTGACAAGCTAATCAAGAGAGAAATCTTCTCTAATAGCAATGAAGTGTGCCGACATCGTAAGACAATCAACTATAACCCTGATAGCATTATTGCCTTTGGATGTTTTAGGAAGTCCAGTGACAAAGTCCATAGTGATGTTTTCCCATTTCCATTCTGGTATGGGTAATGGTTGTAACATCCCCTTAGACTTCTGTCTCTCATCTTTAACTTTCTGAAAAACCAAGCATCGATATATATATATTCAGCAATATCTCTTTTCATGCCATCCAACCAGAAGTACTCTTTTAGGTCCCTATACATCTTCATTCTTCCAGGGTGAACAGATAATGAATAACTATGAGCCTCATCCAATATTTCCTTATTTAATTATAGGATGTGAGGAACACAAACTCGATTCTTGAACCTTATTATTTCATCATAATCAACACGGAATTCAGGAACATTTCTCACCTTCTTTTGTAACTCTACATCTTCTTTCGGTGCCTCTTTAATCTTCACACGTATAGAAGGTTGAACAATCATTTGAGAAAGATAAGATTTCCCCTTCCATTATAATTCCAAGATCCATCCTTTTTAAATCCATAAATATTGGATCTTTTGTGATCCTCATCATGGATAAACTAGCATGGTCTTGTCCACTTAATGCATCTGCCACCTTGTTTTCTTTCCCATGGTGGTAATGAATTGAGCAGTCATAATCCTTAATCAGCTTTAACCATCTTCTTTGGCGGATATTCAACTCCTTTTGTGTGAAAATATACTTTAAAATTTTATTATCAGTATAAATATCACACCTTTCACCATAAAGATAATGCCTCCAAATCTTTAATGCAAATATTACCACAGATAACTCCAAATAATGAGTTGGGTAATTTTTCTCATGGATTTTCAACTTTCGTGAGGCATAAGCTATAACCATATCATTTTTCATGAGAACATACCCCATTCCCTTCTTGGATGCATCACTGTAGATCACAAACCTTTCTCCACTATAAGGAAGCGTGAACGCAGGTGCACTGGATAACTATCTTTTTAACTCCTTGAAATTCTCTTCACACTCCTCCATCCAAATGAACTTAACTCCTTTTCAAGTCAACCTGGTTAGTGGATTAGATAATTGTGAAAAATCATTCACAAAGTGTCGATAATCTCTAGCCAAACCAATAAATCTTCGGATCTCAGTTACTGTTGTTGGTCTCAACCATCTTTCGATAACCTCTATTTTTGTGGGATCCACAGATATCCCCTATCTTGAGATTATGTGACAAAAAAATGAAACTTTTTGAAGCCAAAATTCACCCTTGGTAAATTTGTCATAAAGATTCTCTTTTCTCAGGGTCTTCAATACAATTCATAAGTGATATTCATGTTCTTCCTTTCTATTTGAATAGACAAGAATATAGTCTATAAAGACTACCACCAACTGATCAAGATAGTCTCTAATGACTCTATTCATTAGATCCATGAATATAGTAGGGGAATTAGTAAGACCAAATGGCATCACTATAAATTCATAGTGTCCATACCTTGTATGGAAATCTGTCTTTGGTATATCCTCCTTTTGACCTTTAATTGATGATACCCTGAATGAAGATCAATCTTGGAAAAGTATTAAGCTCCGCGTAGTTGGTCAAACAAGTCATCAATGCATGGGAGAGGATAATTATTCTTGATAGTGATCTTGTTAAGTTCTCAATAATCAATGAAAAGTCTCATTGATCCATATTTCTTCTTAATAAAGAGAATAGGTGCTCCCCAAGGTGACACACTAGGGAGTAGGAATCCTTTATCAAGATTCTCTTGGAGTTGCTTCTTCAATTCCAGCAACTCAATTGGGGCCATTATATATGGTGTCTTTGAAATAGGCATAGAACCCAGTATGATTTCTATTGAAAACTCAACTTCACAATTTGGTGGGAGACCTGGAAATTCTTCCGGAAAGAAATCATCAAACTCCCATACAATGGTCATATTCTTAATCATGAGTTTCTCTCCAACCATTTGAGGTAAATATCCTTCATTTATTGGAATCAAGACACATAAGATGGAATAAATTTCCACTGGAAGGTTATATTCATCCTTGCATCGATAAATGATCATAGATTGATCAGAAATATGAAATGTGACTTCCCTTATTTGGAAATTGATATGATCTCCATATAAAGAAAGCCAATCCAGGTTAAGAATCACATGAAATTCCACTATTGGAAGGATCACAAGATTTGTAGGAAGCACTTTCCCACAAACATCAATCGGAGAAGAATTGTAAACTTTTGATGCGACTGTTGTTCCATTAGGAGTTGTCACTGCTAACTCAACAGCTAATTTTTGGGGTAGTACAGAGATACCCTTATAAAATTCTTCTGAAATAAAATATTGGGTGGATCTAGAATCAAATAAAACATTTTCTACTTTAGAGTGGATGGTAAGTGTACCTTTCACCACTTTGTTATCATACTCCACATCGCCGATAGAAATTGCATGTGACTTTCCTTTGTCTTTAGCCTTAAGAGTTTGTTGACATCATTCATCATCAACAACCCTTAGATTTGGGCATTGATTGGTATAATGCCCCATTTCCTTTCACTTGTAACATTGAAGTGAATGAGGTGCATTCAGTGTATCCTTTTCTTTATTTTCATCACTAGACATCTTTTTCCCATCACTACGGTATTCAAATGCCCGATGACCTTCTTTTCCACACTTAAAACATTTACATGTCCCTTTAATAAAATTCCCTCCATGTTTCTTTCCACACATTGAGCATAAGGGAAAACTCATCTTATTTTCAGTGTGGTCTTTAGATTTTCCTTTGAATTCCATTTTCCTCTTCTTATCAAACCCATATGACTGATGGATTACTCCAATCTCTATCTCAAACTTGTGGGAACATCAAAAAATTTCCTCATATCTATTTAAGTCCCTTATGGATAACTCCCTTCAAAGTCTAGGTTTTAAGCCACTAAAGAATTGATCGATTATACTCTCAGGTTGGATAATAATTCTGGAAGCATACCTTGCAAGTCTTGTAAAATTTTATCCACAGGTACCAAACAATTCATCATCCTATTGCTTTAGTTCAAGAAACTCCTTCTCCTACTTTCTTCGAAGAATACAAGGGAAGTACTTATTGAAAAATAAGTTCTTGAACTCGTCCCATTCCATGGACTCAATTTCATCTCATTGCCTAGTATTCTTGACAAGATTCCACCATTGATCAGCTTCACCTTCCCAATGATATACTGCTAAGATGACTTTATCATGTTTAGAACATTGTAGAACTAAAAATATCTTTTCAGTGGTACAAATCCATTGTTCAGCCACTAATGGATCAGAAGACCCGGTGAATGAAGGTGGATGCTGCCTCATGAAGGATTCAACAGAATACTGCTCCTTCCTTTTCTCGGTTGGATGTCTTACATGATTCATAGCTTGAAAAAGTTGGGTGAGCATGGCTACAATATTTTGAATTCCATCTCCCATAACACTTGGTTGCTCAGGGGGACAATTATTTCATTGCTTGTCACATTCAGCATTAACACGATTCCTTCATGTTCCATCCATTGACTAAAAACAAGAAGCATAGTGTGAGCAACACTAATAACAATAGGAAAAACACATAATTAGTAATAAAATTTCACACTTTAGGACTTATCATAGGTTATTCATGGCCATTTATAAAATAGTAAGATTTTATTCTATGCTTAGATATATCCTTAGGGTTCTTACTAAGGCTTCCACATCCTAGTTTCCTAAGGTTGATTATACCTTTCCTCTGATACCAACTATAATGACCCATACTTTACATACATTGTTATTACTTCATAATTGAAGCATAATTATTACAACATATAGCAAAACCATGATAGGACCATATAGGTGTACTGTCTTTAGAAACTGGGAAACATAAAAAACTGGTTCATAAATCATCTACATTGTCTCCCGCTTATTTCATCATATCTAGAGTCCCTTTTGGCATATCCTACTTAATACCATTCTTCCTGATCTGGGGAAAAGAAAACATACAAAAGGGTGATTTCAAATTCTCAGTAAGGGTAAACAAAGGAAATATCAATCATATTATATTCATAAGAACATAACATTTTGAAAATCTTAACATACAAAAGAGATCATAATATCATGACATGAGATAAATCATAGTAGTGAAATGTAATCCCAATAATCATAACATAAAACATGAAACTTTGTGGAATACACACATAATCATAGAAAATCATTTCATATTAGTAAAGACTCATTTCCAAGACTATCATAGTGGACAAAGTCCATTACTAAACCGAGATTCACTCCTCGTTCCAGTCCTGTATCACTGAACCAGATTAACTTGTCATTCCAGCCATGTCTATATCAAGAGATATAAATCATTACCCAATGAATTAGAGGGATATATATGTCCTACCCATCTCATAATGAAACAATTATTATGTTTCCCACAAAATCATAAATCATACATCATAGCATAACCCATGTAATAAAAATGGTATTCTTAAACATCATGCCACCATTACATAAATACATATAAGATAAAAGGACTTCATAAAAATAATACCATCATAACATAATAAAATAAATGTAATAATAGGGATTGAAACATGACCCTATATTATCTTATATGGAAAATAATTTTGATAAAACACATGAAATGAAATCTTGAGGAAAATATCTTTTCTTCTTGAAAATCATCTTATTTTCTCAAAATGACATGAAATCTTAAAAGAAATAAAGTTAATTAAAAATAAACATGAAAAATTATAAAGTAAGCTTCATGGAAGTAATTATATAGGAAATTGTAAAAATATTTTCATGCCGTATAAGTTAAAAAAACATTCTTCTGGTACTTTGGCTGGAAAACTCAAAAAGTATCTCGTACAGAAAACAACAAAAGATTCCTTTCATATCTTTTACTAAAAAGTCACCAATAGTTAAAATTGAATCTAAAAAATTATAGGGTGATAATATTACATATTGAGTAAACATGGATGTGGAAGATAAATATGCCCTAGAAAATACCGATGTATAAACAATCTCAAATAAAATTTGAGATTACGATATTTTCCCTTACCTTAGGTCTGATATGCTTTGTACGTATACGAACATCCAGTATAATGATTTAAATAATGTCATTGACTTATTACAGAATCATATTCATTGTTATGATATCATATGTGTTCATATTCTTATCTTCTTATTAGAAATATTTCATTGAAATTTGTTATTCGGGTGTTCATTGCTTTATGTTCTTATGCGTGTTTTGTAGAATAAATTCCTTTTCCTCTTTTTAGGTTATAGATACATCATTTAAAGAATGGTATTATTGTAATATATATCATATTTATTCATTAAATTCATTTATATAATCATTATTCAATGAATATCATGTAGAACGAGTCGCATCACATTGTGGAGACGTTAGACCGTACGTATGCACGAGCGATGATATCATTCCCATGATTATTGAATGGTCTTGGAGTGGATGATAGAATATCTCAGAATTAGTATCATGTTATAATAATCAAATATAGTTATTCTTTACACCATTATACCCAACCAAGTAAGGTGGTGGTGGAAAACAGCTTACACCACGGCGTGGAGAAGATATTCTGTACGTACACACGCGCGGTGATTTCATTTTCCGTAGGATGGATAGAAGGTAAAATAGGGTTGTTTATGATTTATAATAACATATAATTATATGAGTCATACTGATTTTATTAATTAATGATGAAATAAATAAATAAGAATAATTATAAGAATAAATAAATATGATTGGATCGGTAAAGGATATTACCTCTTCTTCGATGCACCTCTTCTAAACCTCCCCTTAGGGCACTAAATTTGGTCTTTGAAGAAGACTAGGACCTAGAGTATGTTTCTATGGAATTGTAGAAGATAAATTTTCAGGGGTTGGCCGAGCTTGATGGATCAAAATGGTGTGAGGAGGAGAGGGAGGAGGGGCCCTTTTATAAGGAAGGAGAGGGGCACCTTTGGAAACCTACGAAATATTAATTTATAATAAATTCAAACCCCACTTAAAATCCTCAAAAAATGACTCAATCTAAAGACGATATGAGATATGGTTGTAATATAATCAACCAATAAAATTTATACATGTTGGTAATTTATTTTAAACCTTATCAACTTGATTTATCATTATTTAATCTATTTAATTTTATTTGTTGTAATAATATTTTAAATTTTAAATTATTATAAATAAGTACTTATCTGTTGTGAATTGTTCATAATTGGATAAATTATGAGATTTTATACTATATAAATTTTAATTTATAATTTTTAAATATTTATGTGATTTTTAAACCATTTAATAATATGTTACTTTTATAAAATAACCATAGTGTCAATTCTGACACTATTCATTTATTTGAATTTATATAAAATACACACAGAAGGTATGTTCAAACCAAAATATTAATTATATTTATAACATGTCATATTTATCTATAAAACTAATGTATCACATTAATTATATCATATAATAATTATTTTAATATTTTTATAACCATTTCTTTGATATTTCAATCTATAAAATAATTTCTACATCACTATTGTGTCATCATTAATGATAATTATTTTATCCCCAAAATATCTAAATAAATTTTCATGATATATATAATTTTAATATATTTCTGGAGACTATTTATATTCTAAGTTTAATGAAGTTTATCACTAAATTAAAATTATTACACTTATAAGATATAAGAGAGTGACATGTTGTCACTTTCTTTGGTTTTAATAATAATTATTTCATTTTCATGTTCAAAAGTATATGAAACGAATATATTCATACCCTTAGGTGATATGGGTCTACTTTTATTCATCTAATAAAATTTTGTCATGTGTTTGGGTAATTTTATAATCTTAGGTTTACCCTTAATTAACTGATTAACCTTTAACTTTAGTAAAAAAAATACTATAGTTACTATTCATAATATGAAAAAAATAAAAGTGACCTATTAACATAATTTGGACCCACTAAATCCAAATATGGAATAAATTTTTCAAAATTCAAAACACAGAAGTTGAAGTAATTAATTTAAAGTTTATCCCGTTGTTAAGAAAATAGGTTTTAAAAGTTAAAACATTTCCAAAGATTGAAATGTTTTTACCTATGAATTTAATGTAAAATTAATAGTAATGACATAAATTATATTAAATGGTATAAATATATTCTATTTATACTTTAAAACCATTAAATATTATAATTTAACCATATAAATTATCTTGATGAAAAAAGTTGTTTTTAATTAAAATTTAGCATATTTTTACTATTCATCAAAATAAGAAACTTATCATAAAAATATCAAAAATTTATCCAATGTAAATTTTTATATCATGATTCATAATAAGAAGTTTATTTTTTAAAATTTAACTTATAAACTTGTCAAAAATTATATTTACAAAGGGTGCACCATCAAAAGGCGGTAGAACTGCATTTTTTGAAAAATACTTTTTTTATCCAAAAAATTGATTTTGTTTTCATACCTTATTCTAGAAAATGTGTAAGATTAATTATAATGTAATGAGATTAAAAATTAAGTTAATACTATTCTTAACATCTAGTTCATAATATTATAATAACATATCACTGTTTAGTGAAACTCGGTATTGCGTACAACAAAAGCTATCGAGGAAGGTCGCTCTTGTGTGTAACACAAGCTAAGACAGTGTTGTGTGTAGTGAAATATTCCTTTTGTGTTGTGTATAACATTAAAAAAAATTATTTCTCATAAATTCTTAGGGTCTTACACAACCTTTGGTATAGGAAATTTTTTACTATTTTCACTAATAGAAGTATCTCTATTTTTTAACACCCTATTTGGGTCCCTTTATCCTAAATTAATAATCATCCCTTCCATTTGTTGAAAAAAATAATTCATGGTTATACCTCCTTTTGGTAATATTTTTTGGTAGTATAGACATATATTTAACCAAATTCTTCTTACGGAATTACTAATCTTCTTATATACCTCTTATATTTCTACTCTTGGTCTATAAAAAATATTATCATTATGTAATTGATGATGTTAAGCTCAAGAAATTTTAAACCAAATCCTTATCATATCCTCTTTGAGTTAAACATATTGATTATATAAAAATTATGAAAATATAACTTGTTGGTGTATCTCTTGGAGAATTAGTTATGGGTTCACTTACTAGTTTTGAAAATATTTTAAATTAATATTTTTTTTCAAAAAAATCAAATAATACAGCAAAATCCTTCATTAATATTATGATTTCCCAAAATTATATATCAAAAGTAGAAAAAACCTCTATAAAAGATATAAATGTCTTACACAAAACATTTCTTGGTAAGTATTTTCTTAATTATTTTGTGAATGAAAAAATGAAAAAAATGAATCTCATATAAATAAATTATCCGAGTATTATAAAAATAATATAGGTGTTAAATAAACCTAAATAAAATTAAATTCTAATATTGGTATATGAATCAGAATGGTAGTTGAAAATATATAAACCAATTATCCATGATTAAATACATGGTTTATGATTATGTTGAAAGTATATTCTCTCTTAAAGATTAACCAATTGAAATATTAAATACATGGGTGGTGATTATGTTGAAAGTATATTCTCCATTAAAGATTAACCAATTGAATAAATAGTGTTTTTATTAGAAAATTAATAAATAAAAGAGGATGAATGATCACATGTAAGTCCTTTTCAATGAAAAATCAATGTGTTATGGTCCTCCAGTGAAATAAAATTTATCAAAGAAAGGATTAGAGGTCATTTTCTATAGTTACATCGAAAAATTCTTGAAAATAATTAAAATATAAAATTAAAGAGGATTACATGTTCGAATAATATACTTGTGTAAAAAGATTTGGTATCTATAGAGGAACATTAAAATTTATATCAATTCATTCTTAATCCTCATATAATTCAAATAAATTCATTTAAATAAACATATAATTAAATGCACATTAAATCACAAAACCCATAATGGAATAATTTTTTCTTATTAAATAACAATACATAATTTTTTAAAAAAATCTAGGAAAACTGTTTTCACAAAACAAATCATTGGAAACGGTTCCAAAAAATACACCATTAAAATTTAACTCATTAAAATCCACTAACCCCTTAAAATTTTCCCTAAAATAATGATGGATAACCAAACATCATATTTTTTTAAAGAAATATATTAAAATAATAGACTCAAAACCCACATGAAGGAGTCATTGAACATAAATAATGATCAATTAATAACTATTTTAAATAATCATCTGTAAACCATATACAAGTAGACTATTTTAATAAGAATATATCAAAAACACCTACATAGATAAGATTTCCTGTAATTCTAAAATCTATTCAATTTCATGGTATTGGTTTCAATCCAATCAAAAAATTACTTTAATAATAAAACTTTATTTATTCACAATATACAATCCATTCATGATATAAATCCCCCAAAAATTATATAGAGACTGTAGGGATAGAATATTGGTGAGAATATATCAATGATTTCATACATTTGATCTGGGTTTTAGTTGATTAAACTACACTGAAAATACATTAAAAAATAGAATAATGGTTTTAAATTCACTATATAGAGGACTTAAAGTTTTAATAAGAATTAATAGGGGTTTTAGGGTTTGATAGGGACAAATGAATTTTTTTATTAAAATGCATGGGTCAAAAATTAACAGTTTTATTATGTTCATTATTATTTATCTATGTAAGTTACCTGTGCATGTCTAAAATCTCCAAAAACTATTTGTTTACCTCTAAAATTATTTAACTATATAACATACCATGTTTTTTTACATCCTTAGGATGTTGAAAATTCATGGTTATCCTGCTTGGTTAATTAACCGTGCACTAAACCATGAATTTATCTTAATCTCAAAAATGATCATATGCATGTTAGCATGCATAGTTATTCAATAGTTCACCAAACAACGAATCATTAAAAATTCGAAACACAAATTCTTAAATTCAAATTAAACTAAAACTAAAAATATTAACACATAATAATTTAAATATTTTACAATTCTACCCACAATATGAATTTTTTATACCATAAATTCATTAACAACATCTATTTTCAAACTGATTTGTCTATTGGAACAACATATGATATTATTATTCCATGATTCCACATGAATTCCATAATATTGTTATAAGAAAATGTACAATGGAAAATTCCTCCACCACAAGATCTTTATGAAACCCTAATTTAAAATATAAGATGGGTTTGTCTAAAATATTCACAATTAATTTTTTTTAAAAAAACTATACCTATGTGGGTTTTATATCCAACTTTTTTTGTCACAATCGAAGATAATGGATGGAATTTATGTTAGGTAGTCTATAGATATTATAAACCATCATCGAATCATTTCATGAGATGGATAAAACGTTTTGATATTATAATACTTGGTCTTTTCCCAGAATCACATTGCTACATTACTTGATTCTGGTGTTAAATGATCTAAAATTACTATATCAATTCTCAAGTGTCATGTAGAAAGAGTAAGGGTCTTCAAAACATTCTAAATGAATACATGGGGTAATGAATCAAATTACAAACCATAATCCAAGGATATCTAGCTGGAATATTGGAACTATAATAGGTATATATATGGAATTGGTAGATAAAATGATTAGAAGAAAAATTAGGGTATTATTTTTGTAGGAGACTAAATGGGTTGGATAAAATATGAACAATGATGTAACATTTTAAAGGTGATTATATTAAGAATGTTTGGATATGCTACATTAATAATGTCTTCAATGAAGAGATAATGAGTGAATTAGACTTATAATATCTTAAAATTAGTATATAGGAACTCAATTATAGCTATTATATGATAGTCCACCCTTATGAGGTTAACATATTTAAAAATGATGGAAAATGGAAAAGTGGTAATGTTATATAACATCTATATTGAAGATTACAAATTTTTAGGGGAGTTTTGTAATGTATTGTATTTTTTTGGGAATTATTTTTAAATGTCATATTGAAATCATTTGAGACTAGGCGTTGAGACGACGTGTGATTATGAGACCCGGTGTGCCCAGAATAAATTATTGAAATATAAAAAATATATTAAATAGTATGCAAGAATAATATTCTTTAAATAGTGGAATAGCTTTTAAATGGGTGCACGAATCAGAAATTCCATGGAGAGGCTTAACACATGACGGCATGGGCCGACTATGAAAGTTAATTTCATGATGTTTTAAAGGATAAAATAAATTGAAAATTTATTATATTTTTTTAACATTTCTCATTGATGTAGTGACAGTTCTCTTGATTAACAATTTAATCTAGAATCTAGGGTTAGGCTCATATTCTTGTAATTTTCTAGATTCTCTGGAGAGAACCTAGAGAATTCTCTTGATAAAAAATGATGATGTAAGTTGGATCGAAAATCGATGAGGGCCATTCTGGATGAATCTTGCCAAAAACGACGACGTGGGAATCAAACCACTTTAGTGAATGATCAAACCCCAAGGTAGGGTGTCATTATTTCAATTCCTTCTTTCTCCATTCCTTATAATTAACAATGAAAAAAGATCAACCCACCAATATGTTGACCCACTATTTGATCATTTTTGAAGGAGGGTTTGATTGTGAGAATTTGGGGATTATAATACTATTTTTGTTATCATGGTCATTCTTACGAAATGGATTAAGGACAGAATGAACAATGATCAGGGTTCTTTCCTTGGGTTGTTCCATGTGCTTTTCTACCCTGAAGTTCTTTCCGTTCTTCGTGGGTTTTGAACAAATGATCATTGCGCCTTCATTTCGAGGTGCAATGATCCAAAATTTAGGATCTAGCATAGGTATGATAAAGGTACAGGGATGGTTTCAGTAGTGGATCGAATGATGATGTGGGAAGATTTATCATTCTTCTTCAAATATTAATAATGATAAAAATATTGTTTTCAGAGTTGATTTAGGGATTGAATCTTACCAATTCGGTAATGGAGGAACCATATGACCCGATATCTCAAGTTTCCCAACCAATTGTGGCAGGAAAAAATGATTGTAGTAGTGGAAAATATGACAGAGTGTGAACCAGGGATTACCGGATTTTCTAAAAAACATGGCATGTATTTTGAAATACATGGTGTGTGGGCCCCTCTAGGTGGATGATAGGGTTTCTTGAAGTTGTAAAGAGTCACCCAACATGTGAATTCCATCACATGGAATCCGGGACCATCCTTGAGACTCAATGTGTGTCTTGGGTGTTACATTGACATAGGGTGGAGTATACGGCTTTCCAATACAGAATGTACCACACCACATGGCCAGACCAAGACCAGATACATGGGTTACCCAGTGTACTGGTACATGGGCATGCGATCATAATTTGACATTGTTTACAAAAACATGGACAAGAAACACATCTGGACCCTGGATAATAGGACACAACATATGAGCCTTTATACATGTCGTGCATTTCTATTCTACAGGACATGTTCTAATGACTCTGGTCATTTAACACAGGCAGTACCTGGGGTCAAGGGACTTGGAATGTGACCATACTACATGCTATGTACCCCTTCCTACATGGCTTAAATCCTTTTCCCAGTATATCTTGTACAAGATTCATTAGGTTTGGTGCCCTTTCTCATTCCTCTGAAGGGTTTTCAGCATCATTTCCTATTCATATTTGTATGCCCCTTTAGTTGGATTTTACTGGATATAGTTACGAATGCTCTCTGGGAGGCCCATAACAGAATCCTATATCTATTTATGTTCCCTAATTAGATCCTTGGTATCGGTGTGACAAATCCAACCATACATCAATCCTTTACTTAGAAGGTGAATACAGACGAGTTGTGGTATTACCCCAAGGCCCTAGTAGTGATTCTCATCTATGCATTGTGATCTTCCACACTCGTGGATTGAGTACTCATAGAGAGTGTGTATCATATATCTCTTAATAATGGTTAGTGTTTCTCTCTCATGAAGGTTTCTAATGAACAATAATTATTGGGAGGACGTCATCAGTGCTATCAGACTTACGAGTTTGTTCTCCCGATTGAGTTTTTTTGTGTAATCTTATAACTAAATCTCTAATGTTGGTATGTAGTCGTTGTGACTTAACTCTAGACTATGGTTCTGGGTTTGATTATATCTGGATATATTCTTGTTATATGTATTATATACTTATGCTATGTAGATATGATTGTACCATTACTTTGGTTTTTTCTTTGTGGTTTTCAGGGTGTCTTACTAAGTATTGTAATACTCACCCCTGTAGGAGATTTTCCGGCAAGTTTTGTGTCTTATGTAGATGAGAAATAATTTGAATGAGTCCATGGAGGAATGGGAACATATAGAGATTTGTGAGTTCAGATAGTTTGAGGGGTTTCTATGTCTTTGACTAGCAGTCTTAACACCTTTTTTTACATGTTGGACTTTAAGTATTTAGACTCTTTCTTTTGGTGGGATTGTATTCTGGCCTAATTTAATTAACTAAACACTACATTCTTATTGCACTCTATTGGATGGTTTTATTAGTATTCATGTATTTTTTCCCTTATTGGGTTTATTTACATTTAAGAATTTTTGGTCTTAGAGATGTGTGCATGCATCCAAGTACATTGGAAGTTACTCCCATGTTTGTTTTACACCTACTCGATGCTAGTCACCAGCCCCTGGCCTATTGGAGGTGGGAATGTGAAGTCATGATATAGACCCTACATGGATGGGTCATTAAAGAGTGGTATTAGTGATTTTCGGTACTACTATATGACTAGGAGTCTGTGATATTGGTTTCAGGAAATAGTGTTAATTGTTTTGAGTTCAACTTTCAGCCATGGACTCTAGTGTTGGTATGGGTAACCGATGTATCCATACACCATGACTCTCATAACATCCTTTTTGACTCAATACATTATAACACTAATTGTTGGTAAAATAATGGTACACGCATCATATAGGAATGGGTTGTCTTTCAATGTCATCAGTGAATCAGCTCTCCAGATATAATCATTGACCATAGTACATCTTGTTTTCTTAAAAGATGCATCTCAGATGCAGTCCAGCTAGGATTAAGTAGATCAGTATTGAATATGACTCCCTTAGTGAAGAGGCTTTTTTATAGGGACATATTTACCAGATGTCACCTCCATTTGGTGCACCAGCTATACCACCACCAATGGATCAACATGAAGTACCTGCAGTACCAGCAGATGAAGAGAGAATACTTAGCATGCTCCATTATTTTTAAAGACAGAGACCCCTAAGGTTCTGAGCTGAGTCTGACCCTTAGGTGGCGTTGACTATATTGAGGCGGTGACCGGATTTTCCCATGTATTGAGGACACCATCGAACCATATGGTGATGCGGGAGGTGAGGCTTCTTTATATTTCGGCAAGGAGATGGTGGGGTTTGACCACACAGACTCACAATGAGGTGACACTTTCTTGGAAGAAGTTTGAGCATGTCATTATAGAGGAGTTCCCTCTAAATATTCATAGAGCAATGCATATACACATGATTATTCACCTCCACTAGTTTAGCATGATGGTGAATGAGTATTAATCGATATTTACCAAATTCTCCATGTACTTGATGGATATTGTATTGGATCGGTAAGTCAGGGATTGGATAATCGATCAAGGTATTCTTTGAGACATCCAAGATAGAGTTATACCCCTATAAATTCAGATCTATGCTAGATTGCTCAAGTGAGATCTTGTGGTCTTGAGCTTCTTAGCGGAGTAGATGCAACCATACCAAGTTAGAAGCAGGAAGAGAGGTTAAAAGACTTCGTTAGTGGGGATCTGATATTATACATAAGGATCAAGATGTTGTAGACGTTACAGGAAGTCCCAGAACATGGGAACTATAGTTTAGGGATCTCAGGATATATCCAATCATCCTAGGGAGTGTTGATTATACACAATAGATTGTAAGGGACGTCTCACTAGATATTTCCCAACCTGTCTAGCTATTAATAGGGGTAAGATGGATGGACCATAGAGTCAGAGAAAAATAGAGGAGAAGGAAGATCCACTAGGTCATAGACATGGAAGATGAGTGTAGAGAGTTGCATGAGGTGAAATACATTTCAACAAAATTCCACCCCACCCCCAGGAGGTCTACACCAGGTTTAGGGAACTAGAGGAAAAGGGTGGGTGCACCTAGATATGGTCGGGGCATATGACCCAGGGACTCCAAGGATGACCTGAGGTATGATATATGACTTTTATACATTATATTTCATACATATTGACACATGTACCAATCATTAATTTCTCACCACTTACCTTGCATGATACATTGAGATTCCGGTAGAATTGTTGAGTCAAACATTATGCTTGGAGACACCAACAAGAAGAGACTCGACGATCAAAAAATTATGTTGAGAGTGTGATCTGATCCTTGGAGGATAGATTTTTGGTTGGAACCTATTTATGGAAGAATTGAGGCCTTAAAAAGTCATTCTGATTATAGATTTGCTGCCTTCGGTCCATACCAAGATTGACTACTTTAGGTGAAAGGTGTGGTGTGTCTGCATCGGTGGTTAAGGATTTCCTTTTTTAGAGAAAGAGAAAACAAGGTAGAATAGGATGGGATCATGCATAAGAGTATGTAGCCAATCACTCATGAGTTGGCTAGCATTATGCTCGGAGCATCATATGTTATTAACATTCAGTTCCCAGTAGTAGAGATGAAGTATGAGGAAGTATTTCTAGAAGATGTTCCAGGGTTACCTTCCCATTGATAGATTGAATTATGCATCGAATTACACCCTATGATGGAACTAATATCCTCATGATCATATCAGATGGCTCCCGTAGAGCTTCGTGAGCTGATGGTGCAGCTAGAGGACTTGCAGTGGATGGGATTTGTGAGGCCTAGTATTTCACCCTAGGCATCCCCATATTTGTTTTCCAAGAAGGAATATGGGATAATGAGGTTGTGTGTAGATTACCGGAACTTGAACTATGTGATTATGAAGAATATAAATCCACTACTACGGTTTATGACCACTTTGATCAATTAAGAGGGGCACAATGGTTCTTGAATGTTGACCTTCGATCAAGATATCACCAGCTACGAGTACGAGCTAAAGAAATACCGAAGAAGGATTTAAGATGTCACTACTATCATTATGAGTACTTGGTGATTCCCTTTGGAATGATGAATTCCCTATTGGTTTTCATGGAACTCCTAGAATGGATATTTCATCCTTGCTTAGACTCGTGCATGGTAGGATTCATCGATGATATACTTGTGTACTCGGTGTCTAAGGAGGATAATGCGAGACACCTACGGATGGCTATAGACATTCTCTAAGATCACCATATTGATGGAAAACTATAGAAGTGCCACTTTTGGGTTTCGGTGGTCCACATTCAAGTACATTTTATCTCAGTAGATGGAGTGGAAGTGGACCCGACCATGGTGGATTCAATGTTCGCATATGATACACCTAGAATCATGATGGTGGTGTATAGTTTTCTTGAGTTGAAAAGCTATTACTGGAGATTCATACCTAATTTCTCCAGGATATCAGAACCAATGTCAACTCTGACTCAAAAGGGGAATCCTTTCATGTGGAGAGGGATGTTCTGGCTAGTTTTCTAGTAGTTGAGGTAGAGTGTGATGGGTACTCCGATCATGAGATTTCTAGAGGATGGTGATGAGTACATAATTTTCTAAAATGCGTCATGAATTAGACTAAATTGTTTCCTGATGCAGAGGCAAGAAGTTATTTCCTATGGTTTACACAGATTGAGACTGCATGAGAAGAACTATATGACCCATGATATTGAGTTAGCAGTGGTAGTATTCACATTGAATATGTGGTGACACTACCTGATCGGCGAGCAGTTTATCATCTACTCTGACCACAATAGTCTCAATCATATCTTCAATTAGAAGGATATAAACTTGAGGTAGAGGAGATGGCTAAAGTTCCTCCCGGAATATGACTTTGAGATCATCTATAATCCTAGGAAGTGGAAGGTGGTTGTAGATTCTCTCAATAGATTATCTAGTACCAAGTTGATGAATGATGAATCATAGCAGTTGGCCTCATTAAAATTATCCTTTTTCGAAGGAGGTGGAGGATCTTACCTCTAGTTAATGGTTATCACCCTCCTGTCTTATAGAGAGTCAGAAAGGAACCTCTTGGGTATACCAATTATGAGATCATATGCGATCAGTTGTCCATATGTCCTGTTCCTTATATTTATTCACAATTTGGGGAGAACATATTTATTTTCGTACAATGCACAATTGTACCAGTAGCATTGTGGATGGATGTTCTGAAGGAGTTTCTTGCATCCCCATTGGTGGTACACCCTTGTGCGGGGAAGATGTACTAGTACCTCCGAAATCTTTTTTGGTGGATATAGATGAAGAAGGTGGAGGCAATGCTTGTTTCTCAATGCCTTAGGTTCTAGTAGGTGAAGGCTGAGGACCAGATTCCAGCATGCTTGAATCAATCCCTTGAGGTGCTGGAATAGAAATGGGTTAGGATATCGATATACTTCATGATGGTTTTACCATGTATGTATAGGGGACTCAATTCTATATGGGTGATTATTTAAATACTCCCCAAGTCATCCCACTTCCTACCTATCTGTGAGTAGAGTTTAGTAAAGAGATGGGGACACCTCAACATTCAGGAGATAGTTTGACTCCATAGAGTCTTATCGATGATATTTTATGATTGTGATTCTCATTTCACATCCTAGTTGTGGAAGGTATTACTGGAGGAATTTGGGACTCAGTTATGCTTGATCATGGAACTTCATACCCAGAAGGATGGCCTGACAAAGAGGACTATTCAGGCTCTGGAGGGCATATTGTGGGGTTGAATCTTGGTCTTAAGTCTTCGATGGGAGGACCACCTACCACTGGTGGACATTTTTTACAACAACATCAACCACTCTTCCATTGGTGTGACACAGTTCGTGGCTCCATATGAGCGACCCATCAGGTTACCGCTCTCCTGGACTGACTCTCATGAGTCATCACTCATGGGCCTGGAATTGGGGAAAGCTAATACTGGGAAGGTGAAGTTCATCTAGGAGTTCATAATGACTGCACAAAGCTGTCAGAAATCATATCATGATAGACATAAGAGACCTTTGGAGTTTGAGTAAGGGGACCATGTCTTTCTTTGGGTCTGACCTTGAGGAGGTTTATGGAGATTTGGATGGGGATTTACGTTATCTCCGAGGATTATTGGCCCTTTCTAGATACTACATAGAGTTGAAGAGGTGGAATATCACTTAGCTCTACCCCCATTGTTGGACTTGGTACATTATGTCTTCGATGTGTTTCATCTCAGGAGTTACATGCATGACCCATCACAAGTCATCTACAGCGGAGATGTAGACATTGAAAATGGAGTGACAATTGCTGAGTACCCAGTAGAGATTGAGGATCTGTAGGAGAGGACCCTTTATGGGTGATCGATTCCCTTTGTGTGTGTCTTGTGGCAGCATGAGAATCTGCAAGGGAGCACATGGGAGTGGGAGGCTCATATTTGTGTATAGTACCCACATCTTTTGGTATAATTTTTTTTTGTCTTTTTGGGAATGTAATTTCCCAAGGTGGGGAGAATTTAATATTCCATATTATTCCATTAATTATTTTTAAATTATATATGTAATTAATTTTAGGCCAGGTGCTGAGATGGAGTGCGATTCTGAGGCCCGGTGTTCCTAGAACTAATGTTTGAAATATATTAAATTTATTAAATATTTTACACGAGTGGTTTTCCAGAAATAATGGAATCGATTCTAAAAGTGTTCCTCGGATCACAAATTTGATGGAATTGTTGCGTTCAGAGTAGTGGATTTACCAAAGGCGAGGCCTAACACTGTATTACATGAGTCAGCTACGAAAGTTAATTTTTGGATATTTTAAAGGATGAAATAAATTTTGAATTTATTTTATTAGTTTAGCATTTCATAGTGACACAACAATGTTTCTTTTAATTATCCATTGAATCTAGGATCCATGGTTAGTCTCATAACACTATAAATTCATAGAGGGTTTAGAGAGAACCTATATATTTCTCTCGATGATAAACAATGATGGAATATGGACCAACGATTGACAAGAGTCTCTCATAACTAATCTCATCAACGGTGATGATGCATCGATCAATCCTCTTTAGTGAATGATCCTACCTTAAGGCAGGGCATTATGATTTAAATTCATTCTTTCCATGTTCTTATAATTAATGAATAATGCAGATCAACCCATGAACAGGTTGCCCCGTGGTTTGACTGTTCTTGAGGGAGGGATTGATTGTTAGAATTTGTGGATGATTATACTATTTTTTTATCTTGATAATTTTTATGAAATGGATAATGGGAAGAATGAAAAATGGTCAAGGTTCATTCCTTGGGTTGTCCCATGTTCCTTTTATCCCCCAAAGTTCTTAACATTCTTTGTGTTTTTCCTCATTTAAGAACAAAAGAGAATTCCACCTTCATTTCATAGTACAATGATATGATATTTAAGATCCAACATCAATACAAATTAATGAAGTTGTGGAAATGGATGTGCTAATGTATTGAATGATGGTGGGTGTCGATTACTTGTTCTTATTTAGAAATGAAGAGTGAATACAATCTTTTTTTCGGAGTTGATTCAATAATCAACTATTACAGATTCGGTGATGGCGAGACTAGACAACCCCAGATCTTGAGTTTCCCGATAAAGCATTGATAAAAACGATGGTCAAAATAGTATATAAGATGAAAGAACATGAACCAGGGTTTCTATAATTTTCCAAACATTATGTAATCTATTATGAAATACATGGAATGTGCGAACACACCTGAGTGGATACTAGGGTTTCAAGAAGTAGGGAAGAGTCACACGACATGTGACACTTATTACATGGTGTGTGGGTCCTTCCTCAAGCCTTGGTGGGTATATTGGATGTCACACAGACATGGGGTGGACTACAGAGCTTGCCTATACGGTGTAAACCCCACTAGACAGCCAGACTTAGACTATATACATGGTTTACCCCTTGTACTGGAACACAGGTAGGAAAACATGGGTTGACACCATGTACTAGAACATGGATAGAGTATACGAGTGGACCCCATATAATAGGACATGACATGTGGGCCTTTATACATGTCATGTATACCTATTCTAAATGACATGTTCTGATGACACGAGCTGTTGAACATGGCAGTACACGGGGTTAAGGGACATGACATGTGACCCTACTACACGTTGTGTACACCTTCCTACATGGATTAAATATTTTATCCACCATATCTTGGTCATGTTTTATTAGGGTTGGTTCCCTTTCTAATTCATTTGAAGTTTAGTTGGTATCATTTCTTATTCATAGGATTATGGTCCCTTCATTAGCATTTTAATTGATATAGTAAGAAATCCCTTTCGAGTGGCCAGGATTAGGATCATAAATAAAATCTTATGACCTAAGTAGAATCTTAGTATCAACACAACCAATCCTTCCAGATATTGATATTACCCATATTAGGTGAATCTAGAGGATTCATGCTATCACCACATGGCCCTAGTAGTGACCCTCATCTATGTATCGTGACTATCCCTACTCGTGGAGTGAGTAATCCCCGAGAGAGTGTATCATATCTCTCTTCTGATCAATTACTGTATCTCTCTCAGGTCAATTCCCAATTAATAGTACATCTTGGGTGAACATAATAATTGTTAACAGATTCAAGAGTGTGTTATCCCTGATGATTTTCTTTGTGGAATCTTCAGACTGAATCTCTAGTGTTGGTATGCAGTAGTTTTGACTTTCCTCTAGACTAGGGGTCAAGGTTTTAGTATATCTGGATATCTTCTTATTATATGTACAATATACATATACTACATAGAGATCACTATAAATTTACATTGTTTTTTTTCTTTATGGTTTTCAGGGTGTCTATTGAGTATTGTTATAATGACCCTTGAATAGGATTTTCCCACAAGTGTCGTAACTTTTGCAGACGAGCGACCTTTTGACATAGTCTTTGGTGGACCAGGACTAGACATATCTTTGTGTGTTCAGACAGTCTGATGTGTTCGTAAGTATTTGAGTAGTAGTCCCAGTAACAATTTTATTATAGGTTAGAATTTTTAATTTTTTGACTCTTTCTTTTGATGGGCTTGTATTCTGGCCCATTTTACTTTACTACACTCTACTTTTCTTCCATACTCTGTTGGTTGGGTTTAGTGGTGTGCATGCATTTTGTTCCTTAGTGTTTTTTTTACTTTTCATATAATGCGTTCTTAGAGATTTTTTCATGCATATAGGTACTTAGGAAATGCCTTCCATGTTAGGGATATGCCTACTCAGTGCTAGTCACCATCATATGGCCTATTTGAGGTGGGCTTGGGGAGTCATTGAATAGACCCCACTATGAAGGGTTGTGAAAAGTTGGGTATTAATGGTCTCATAGGAAATTTATTTATATTATGAAATCTAATATAACTCTTGAAGAATGGATAAATTTATCTCTAGTACATATTTATAAAAACAATAGAGAAATTTTGAATTGTTTTAATGGGGATGTATTAAGCTTATGAGTTATACCATGAATCTTTTAGAGATAATGATTGAATAGAGGATTCAAAGGGAATATAAATTTTTAGATAATAAATTTGGTTTTATTTCTAGAAATTAAACCATAGAATAAATTTAATTTGTTATTGGTTTGAAGGAGTATTAATTTAAAAAGACCAATAATTTTTTATTAATTAATTTTTAAAAGGCATATAATATAGTTTCTATAGTGGTTTAATGGAATGATTGTGAAAAAATTTGGGTAAAAATTTTGTATTTAAAACTCATACATGAAATATATGAAGGAAATTTGAACCATGTTAAAACTATATAGGGTGACACTATAGACTTCCCTTTCTCAATAGGGATACATCAACTTTTTTACTTTAAGAACACACGTTATCATCTTTGTTTTATATAAAATTTCAAATCAAAGTAAATATAAGATACCTAATTGTATTTTTTTGGATAATATAGTTATAATTGTAGAATCCAAAGAGACTATCAATTTTAAGATAGAATATTGTAGAGAGACCAAAATTGTTTTTTTGTCCAAGGAGAGATAAGATAAAATATATTGAGATTCATTTTAGAAAATGATTTTCAAGTAATGATATGGATGTGAAATTAGAAGAAAAAATTATTTAAAAAATTGATCATTTTTATATTTAGGATTATTTAGGAAACGTGATAGAGATATTAATACATTTTACTCTCATAGGATTCAAACTATAATAATTATAATGTGAAAATATAATGGGGTTCTATGTGATCATAAAATTCTAATTTAATTTGAATGTAAAATTTTATAGGGCCATTATTAGACATGAAATTCTATATTGTAGTGAGTGCTAGACATTTACATGACATATTTAATTAGAACTAAGTTATAAGAAATGAATGTTTTAAGATAAATATGTGGGAATACTATTATCGATAAGATTAGAAAGGAATGTGTTTTGGATAAAATTATAGTGGATCTGTTTTATGTGAAGATGATTGGGGAAATATTAAGATGGTTTGGATATGTTACAAAAGTACCTAAAAAAAAATCTTCTAATATGGTTAAAATAAGGAAAAATGAATTAATAAAAAATTTATAGGTATGCCTAAAAGGGCCCTTAAAAATAATTCATGGTGATTTTTTTAAATGGTTTAAATTAAATTATGGTCTTCAATAGATATAATTATCGATGTTTGATCCCAATAATATACCCCATTTAATTATGTTTAATTAATCTTTATTGTTGTTCTCTGGAATTTTTTGTTAAAACAATATGAACTACACTATATCAGTGTATAAATTCCAACTAAAAATATGCTTTAAAAAATAATTTGACAATATCAAAATGAAATATATATTGAGGTTCTGAAATTTATTTATCTACAAATTGTTAACATCACTACTGATGAGAAAAGCACAAAAATACATGATCTATAACATTAAATTAAAAGGTTTATAGTCATACAATATGATATTATTTTTATAAACTTTTATCGATTATATTACGCTTCATAATCAGTTAAATTTAATATGACATATCATACAATAAACTAGGTCCTAAAAAATAATTTTTTTCACATCTCTATTCAACATAATGTTTATGGGAATAATCTTCCATATAATTCCTCATATATTTCCCTAAAAATAGAAAAATGGAAATTATTATTGTATGAAAATACCAAAAAATGAATATCATCTTAAAAATACTTTCTAAGATCAAGTACACATCCCTAAATAATATATTATAATACCTAAATGGTTTAATTTTTTTATCCACTAATTTGAGTAAGATTAGTTATATGTCACCTTAATTTTGTTCTCATATATTATTAAAGTAATTTAGATAATATATTAGTAAAAAATTTTTTCTATAAAAATAAAATCATAAATTCCATGAATTTTGGAAACTTATTTTTAACATACAAAATTTTGAGATCTTCAACTATATATGTTTCTTGAATATATAAGAAATGAGATGATGTTAGAAGATAATCTAACACTAACCAAATAAAACCATGCCTTAATTGAGTTTTTTCATCATGAAATGCATGTAAATATATTCCCACCTCCATATTGAAATTGATAAATATTATTATAATCCCATTGGTCATCATTTTTTATCATTTACCTATAAATAGAAAAACATTGAGAAATAAATTGGGTTAGCACTTTCTTTATTATAGAATGTGAAAACTGGGACCTAATATCCTGATTCTTATTAATAATTATATGATAAACAACATATTTTTAATGTTTAAAATATTTAATGACATACATAATTTTAATGGACCATCACATGATATTTTAAATAAATAAAAAATATAGTTCCATGAGTTACCATTAGTGGTATCCCGATTTTATAAGATGTCTCAAATCCAATTATATTTAGGTTTATATAGAATGTACTATTTTAATCAGTATATAAGTTTATAGGTTTCACTTATGATAAATGAATCCATATAATTCCATTTTTCTTATACATCTTAGTAAAAACCACCAACATCTATCATATATCTTGTTGTTCTTTAACAGTATGAGTTTGGGATTTCCATCTGAAAGCTTCAACCAAAATATTTTATTTAATTGATGTATATGAGATATCATGATCAAAATAAAATTGTATTTTGAGCATATTAATTTATTTATCTAAATAACCCCTAATAAAATTTTGTACTTTAATATATTTTTATCTAAAAATCCAGTGAACATCATTGAAAACAAGTAACCCCTCTATATATTCAAAGCATGAACCACTAAAACAAACACCAAATAATTAATATAATATTTAATTTCTTATGGTATAAATTTCATCAATATTTAATAAAAAAATTTATCCCCCCAATATAATAACACACCCTAATCTCTCTCTATAAAAATCATAATATTCCACATAAACATCACCGAGTTCAGAAAAAATTTAGACTGGTGTTTTGGTAAGTCTCCTTTTTAAATCATAAAAATAATTTTTAAATCACTCATTCCATTCCAAAAAATTCTCAAATGTCACCAAAGACATTTTACTATTAACATTACCAGGGTCGACCTAAATTACTAAATAAAAAAATGAACCTTTAAATTTTCTTCCTGATTCAATAGTTGACATTTTGAAATCTTAACATATAGTTAATAACCATATGACTTATTTCAAACAATATTTAAATATATTTTAATCTCTAACATTAATCTTGAATAAATTATTATATCATCTATAAATATGATGACAATGTTTATTTCAATTTTTAAAAGGAGTGAATCATTAATTTTTTTAACATTGAAATAGAATTAGTAAATCAAAATATAATTAATCATAACAGATAATTCCCATAACATATTCAAAAATAATTACTAGGATATATTTTTCTTCTAACCTCGAATAATGGTATCCTAATTTTCATTATATCTTAATAGACCACATATCCACCTATAATTTAATAACAAAAATCATCCATGTGGGGTAGATGATATTTTTTCTGGATATTTACATGATTCAAGTTTAATAATCAATGCACAACCTTAAACTACAATTTTATTTCTTTGAAATTTTGAGTAGTTATACCCAAGGTGAAATAATTTTCTGAATAAATACTGCAATTTATAAATAATTGAGTTAAATATCTAATTCTCAAAATCACATTTAGTGACTATAATTAAGGGTTAAAGAAACTAATCTTATTCTAGGAAATAAATATATAGAAAATTCCATATCTTTATATGGTGGTAATCTCAAAAATTTATCTAAAAAATATTAGGATATTGTTTTGAAACTACCAAAATTTTAAAATAGTTTTTATCCTACGTAGTTTTTAGAAATAAACTCTCCATTTCATATGAGTAATATCCATTTTATTGATAATTAGACTACCATTCCTACATTAATATATCACTCTCCACTAAAAATTGTGATATATTTTTTGAGGCAGATGAAGGGAACACATTAACTATAACATTATTTTTTATCCTTTTACCTTACTAAATAACACATTTCTATGATAAGCTCTAATTTTCTAATCTCAATAACTTGAAAATCCAATTATATTTATCCATTGATTTTCATAGTAATACATGATGAATATTTAAATCTTTTCACATTGTTTTCTACCAATGGTTTATCAATCCTAATCAAATAAGAAATTAAATCTATGTTTAACCGTAATTTATCCATTAATCCCATAGATATAAATGAATATGATAATATCATGTCAATTATTGGTGTAATCATTATATATGATTTTAAAATAGTACCTTGAATGTTATATGATCCCTACAATGACTCCAACTCCTCTGGTATATCTCTAATAAAAATTTGTTTGCCCTGATGCTTTTAGGATTGTGGTATCTCCTCCTATCACAGTCTACCCACTCTACAATGATTTTTAAATCTATTTTGTATTGTTATGTATATTTATATCATTGGCCCTTTATTCTAATTGAATGTTCTGTCACAAAATTCTAAAGAAATGAATTTACAAAATTTCTTTTTATGACATATCTTCAGGTATAATTGTATGGTAATAGTGAAACAAGATAATGATGCCTCACATGACCCACCTCACCATATTGGTATGAATATACTAATTTCATAATAAATATTTGAATAGGTATTCATATATTTATTTGAGAATTATTAATACATTCTCTTCCAAAAAATAATAAAACTATTAACCCCCCAGACTGTAGAAAGAATGTGGTCACACTTTGAGTTTCTTCCATATTTTATTCTTCCATCACAAACATATTGAAATCCTACAAGTTGATATATAAATTTAGAAGGATAACCCTTAAATGAATTTATAGACAATGTATAATGTTTAACCCATGTTCCTTATGACCACCATGGGTCACCAACTCTGACACATGAACAAATTTTCCAAATGAAGAACATGTTCTATAATAGGAAAATATTCCTACAGGAAGTTCCATAAAATCAGAAAACATCATTGGATTCATTACATATAGATAATTTATAAATTAAAAGTAAATTAAAATCCTTACATTGTAATATCATTATGTAGTCTATCTTTTCTCATTAACTCTCTCTATTTTCATTCCAGCACCTGTAACATATATGTTATAAATCCTTCCCTCATGATATTAAAAATTCCAAAAAATTTTAATTTTTTCTTTATTCATTCCATCCAAAACAATTTCTATAGATATCTGACTTAATATTAATAAATTTAATGATTATACCTATTAAACATTATGTTTATATCTATGTCACAAGATCAATCTTGAATGGATTACATCCTAACTATTAATATAGACAGTACAAAAGTGTCCAATAATTTTGGATATATTTCTATTTTTCTTATAACTTCTCCTGCTTATATGGAATACACATCTAGGTAGAATCCACTTCTACATTATCCTAATAATACCATTTAAAAAATATAATTCCCATTTAATAACCTTATGGTATCATATAATAATCTCTTAAATCCTTTTTATCCCACAAGTGTGATTAAGTTTCCATTACATAAATATGTACTACACATGAAATGTTAGTATGCACTATTTAAACATAACATGAACAAAAGAAAAAAATTTACAAAGTAGAAGATTATAATAAATGTATGGTTTCATAAATGATTTAAAAATTATTCATAATAATCCGGAATCCTTGAAAAAATTATATTTTACAACTAAAGTTCAGAACTCATTATAGAAAACCTCCTCATTATATCACACATCAATAAGCCACCCTTAATTATCTCCTTTATCATTAATATTTCACAAATAAATGTCATATAAAGATTTATATAAACCAAAAAAATTATCATATAACTCCATCAAAATTCACAATTGAGATTTATCTTGGTGCATATTTATTTTTATTTCAATTTTATTCTCTATATAAAATTTCATGAGTAATTATAATAAATACCTTTAAAAAATTTTAAAAAATATTTTGAATATCACAAACCTATGAAATCAAATTAAAATTTATGATTATGTAACAAAATTCATTTCTAAAACCATGCTAATGTGTTATAATTTATATCCATTTCTAAAAATATTCATGAATGAAATACTCTTCCACAACCATTATTGGTGAAGAAATATATCTTCAAAAAATCAGATGTAATTTTATTCCTATGGTCATCTAATCTCTTGTTCAACCTAAAATCCTTTCTAATTATATGGTCATTTTAAAAATTTTAGGTTCACTTTTTAATAACTATATTTCTCTTTTCAAACATATTATCTATATTCCTACTACAAAGTTACCATGTTTTTTAAATAAGTCTCTATTATAATTTTGATATAACTTTTTTCTTTGTAGTTTCCTTGATACCCATGTTGAGAGAAACATGATATCAAGCATGTTACCCAACATTTAAACTCTAGAAACTAGAATATTTGGAGTAATATAAAATAATTATTGAATAATTTCCCTTAATAAAACCCAAACATAAACTACATGAATGAAAAAAGGATTTATAACTCAATTTATACAATCTGTAACAAACATAGTGTTTAATGAAAAAATAATTATCAAAATGGTACTAACAATTCAAAAAAACTCCATTGAAAATAAAACATAAATAATACATGAAAAAACTAAATGTACACCAAGATATGCATGTAATGGGTAAGTAATGGTAACCAATAAAACATTCCTAATGAATCACATTTATTATCAAGAAATAGTATTAAAATATAATATTTGAATGTGATATTTTATTAAAAAAATCATTAATGAAATAATATTGTAGAGAAGAAAATTTCAAATAAAAATTTAATTAAAAATTAAAAAATTAAAAAAATTCATTGAATGATAACAGTTAGATATATAAATCTAAATTGAAGCCCACATTGGATTATGAAGAAAAATCCACAATAGATAACGATATACTTATATATCCCATAATTCACATAAAATCAATATCCAAATGCAAAAATAATTCATAGATTACTATCCAAAACCCATATTAATACAATAAATCACTTATATTACCTACATAATCTTATTTAATGGTTTTTTTTGAGAAATTAATATCGAAAATTTTGAAAAATGACATTTTAAAACACCAATTTCATAGGATTTATCATGAGAAATTTTTCATAATAATGTAATATAAATAGTAGATGTTGTTATTGATTTTGAATATTTACTTATAGTGTCCGAATTAGATCCATTAATGATAAGAAATAATTATATACCTCTAAATGTATATAGTTGTTGTGTAAATAACAATGAACAATTCTTTTTATAATTTATCCCTTATTCCAAATCATTCAAAAATAATTAATTTCATGGAGAGGGGGAAAATAAAAGGTTGCATCCTAGGATGTATGAAACATAAATAGAACACCATCACATTTAGCATATCTTCATTTATATGTGCTCTCATCTGATACTCCAATAGGAAAATGAAAACATAGAGTGTTTCATTAAATTTTATATCATTAAGATACTTTTTGTTTTTGATACTAACTCCTTAAAAAATCCATGTATTATAAACTCTTAAAAATTCAATCAAACAAATTATAAATCTATTAAATATCATCAAATAATATTTGGTTGATATTTTTAAAAAATTCATATCAAATAATATGCTTAAAAATTTATGATATTAAACATCATATATATATCTCATATAATTAATCATCTAAGGTCAACATATCCTGATAGCTGAGCTAACCTACAAGAAGGCATAAAGTGAATTCCAAAACTCTATAGGATAGAAATACATTCCAAGGGAATCAAATTAACTTCTACAAATTATTTATCCATAATAACAAGTAAAATAATGGGTATATTCCAACTAGAAATATGTTATAACCATTCCATAAATTGGATATGTGAGACGTAAAAATAAACAATTGTTTAAAATAAAAAAATCAAAATAATATCTATATCAGTAAAATAAGGAATAGTAAACCATAAATCATAAATCATTAAACATACCATATTCACTGATTATTTTATATATATAAACTTTATTTACAACAAAAATAAAAATAAAACAAAACCATTGAACCAATGGGATGTGAATACGATGAAGATGAACATATAAGTAAACCAAAATATATAACCAAAAATAAAAAATTTCTGATTATCTCCTTGTGATAAGTGAAAATTATTTTTTTATCACAACTTATATACTATTAAAAACATAATGATCATACAATACATCAAGTAAGATGCTTAATTTT
Organism: Viscum album; assembly: GCA_963277665.1. Taxonomy (NCBI): domain Eukaryota; kingdom Viridiplantae; phylum Streptophyta; class Magnoliopsida; order Santalales; family Viscaceae; genus Viscum; species Viscum album. The sequence goes on along the minus strand of OY728137.1, from coordinate 1,325,195,346 downwards.
TTCATGAATAATAGAAAATCATGAATACATACACACCAAAGTGTGTATGTATGGTGTGTGAAATAATCCTAGTAAGATACCACCAATGATAATATAAATCCTTATAAAAAATCTGAATTAGAATTTCGGTTTGAATATATATATATATATATATTGAAATTAATTTTTAATTTTAGAAAATAGTTTGACAAGGAATATAATTTTTTTTCTTTTTTATAAAAATATGTGTTACCAAAACCGGACCAAAAACTGGCTTTAAAAATATAAAAAAGAAAAGTAAAAAACATTATCACTGTGTATCTTATATCATAGGATAACTAGATAGGACTAAATAATAAAACATGGTCATGACTCACGAATCCATTAATATAGTGTATTAATATGGGCCAAAAATCCTAAATATTTGAATGACCTAGCCTTATAAAGAATAAAAATTCATAGATAGCGAACAAAATAATCTATTTCCACTTGTATTTTGATACCCACTAGTGTAACACTTTTAAATAGTTTCCAAATTAATAACCATTAACATAAAATGAAGAATTTATTCTACATGGTTTTATATTTATTTTAGACCACATTGATAGTTTTCAATCATTAAAGATAGTACTTCATGTTGTGTTATATTGGATGAAGAGTGTGATTGTATTCAGAAGTGCATTATGTTAAAGCTAGAGGTAATGAAACTTGGTGATATCTAAACCAATGGAGTGAGATTGGAGATTATAATTGAAGAGTTGGATAAGATTTATGACTTATGTAAAAGTTATTAATAGATAAATTATTTAAAAATAATAACATATTAGAAGAATATTTACTATGATTGAATTTTTTCTGAGCACACATGGATGAATTCTAAGAATGTTGGGAGATGATTTTGGTGAAGGAAGAAAGCACTCACTATGAAATAGTATGTCATAAAATGATTATTTGAAGTTTTATCTATGTTATAATAAGTATTTAAATATCACATCAATATGATAGCCATTATCATTGGTACCAGGTTGTGTAACGGAAGTCGGTGGGTCGTGGAATTTAAAATTTTCATCCCCAGACCAACAAAACATGTCATATCTAATGATATGAGGCCTGATATAGTTCAAGTATCTCACATGGATTATTCAAATAATAGAAAATAAAAAATAATGAGTACCAAATTTGATTCAGAGCTAATGATCATTTCTTAAAGGGTCTGGGGACGAACCCCTCCGGATTGTCTATACATGCTTCAGAAATATACACACATGTTGTTTGTCAAATTCTAGGAGATATAATGGAGCTCTGATAATCTCTTCGACATCACGACAAACACCATAATCTCGTTCCTTCGATCTGTGAATGAGTTCTTATATCGTTCATTCGGTTGGAGTGGGTCTCTCTCTAGGAATCAAGAGGAGAGAGAATCTCACAATTCTTGACAAATGAATAGTTTATTCAATGAGATCCTATCTTTTTATATATTTTTGATGCTAAAATATCTATAAAGGGTTCCCTGACCTTCTTATATTTAACATACAATAAATAATAATTCAATAAAAAATTAAGATGAAGTATATGGGTCGAAAATATTATTTATATTTTATCATATTCTGGTAATATGTAACAACTCGGATTTTCCCAATTCAATTTTTAAAAATATCAAGGAATAATTATGAGAACACACGCTGATACGACATGAAATTATGATGCCCAGAGTGACCGCAATGATCCGTAAAAAATGTTAAGTTTTTAAATAGAGCATGTGAGCAGTTTTCCTAAAAAAGTATAATAACTATTAAATAGTTGTCCGGATTATAAATCTGAGGGCACCATTGTGTTTATTATAGTGGGTTTACCCTAGGTGTGACATAAGCTTAGTCGGCATGGGCCTCAAATGAGAAAATCCAAAATTGGAATAACTGTAACTAAAATAAATATATTTTTTCAAATCCATATAACTCGTAAACAATAAACCAGATTAGAAATCTGAGCATATTGTTGAGCTCGTGAGGGTGTTATTTCCCTAGGCAAACCCTATCCTCGACTAGTGTGGGTCAAGGGTAAAATTTTTATTTTAGACTTTTTAAAGGAGAATAAAATAAACATAATGATGTTTATTTTATTTCTTTATATGTTTCTTATTGTGGTGATTCTATGACACAGCGATGTAGCCACATGTTCCCCTTTCATAAATGAAGTAGCGTGGAGATGTTGTTTCAAAGTGAAAAGGTAATTTTGAAATGCATAAATGAATTTCCTCTAATATTTGGGGGCATGATCCAATGTTAGAATTCATAATGATGGATAGTTCCCTACAACCTTTGAGTTTCCCTAAGGGAAGGAGGAGGAAGATCTCTCATCAGCAATGATGGATCAGTGGTTGATATTCGACCACGTGGTGATGAATCAATGAACACCAGTGAAAAAAAGATTGACATGGCAGCAAGAATTCAATCTATGTCTATAAGGGATCCAACTCGAGGTTGGGGTTGTTATTTAAATTACATACTTTCCCCGTCTATGAATTCCTATGATGAATGAAAATCGATCGATGAATGGATCAATTAATATATCATTATCATTATTGTGGGATGGGTTTCACCTTACAGGGTTTATTGGGGATTGATGATCATTTGATTTATTTCTGGTTTGTTTATCATTTTCTTGATCCTTCTAATGCATCAGATCACGGTCAGAACAAACAAAAGGCTAGGGTTTGATCCTCTAGTTGTGTATTATGCTTATCTTCCCCAAATTATTTATGGGTTGACAAATGATTGATCATTACACAATCATTTCATGGAACAACGATTTGACATAATTGATATGGAATAGACAAGACATGATGAAGGTGCAATGATGACAGTGGAAAATAGATTGAGGTGGTGCGAGAGATAGCATTGCTCGAATGACATTGCACCACGATGGATCACAACGAGGACTCAAACCCCTGTTGATAAAGAACACAACCCAAGGACTATGGAATGCCTTCTGTATTGAATAATGGACCACTAGAATGCGTATGGTTTGCCTATGGAAGGGACAATCAGCATTTCGGTAGTGGCACACGGTGAAAGAGGCCTACGACATACGCTGTGGGTGATGATCAGAGGCCATCAGTTGTTTGGAGGATGCGGCTGGAGGCCACAGTCCAGCTGTACCATGGTGGTGACCCAAGGTAATGGCCATGGGTGGGACACAAAACCCACCAAATCCTGGGGGAGAAGATTGGTCTGGTCTACTAGGTCGGGAGGGTCAAGCGGGCTAACCCTAGGTCAATCCTAGTGTCTTGGTCTAGGCTTCCATAGAGAGACGGGACAAACCCAGCTGGTTTGGGCCGAGACTAATAGGCCGAGTCGACTTGGCTAGTACAGTCGGGTCAGTTTACTCGGGTAATGTCGGCAGACCCTGGGCCGAGTCCGGTTGGATTAGACTCAGATCCAATTGGCCTCATTTTATTAAATGAGTCATAACTTTCAAACCATAAATATGATTGATGATCCACTTGTAGCATTAGGACCCTCGTGATGAGGAGGTCCTTTTGAGAAGGATTTTGTTGTTGTTAGTAAGGACCAGTATAGATGTGAATTCTCCCCATGGTTCTTCCTTTGAGGATTCAGTATGAAATTGCATGGAAATACCCTCGAGAGATGATTCCCAGATAGATTTGAAAATCCTACTTGGTACTAGAGTTATAATCTATCACCCCAGATTAATTTCATGGTGTATTGACATTACCTCTGAGCACAGGGTGTTAATGCTCATTTTAGTGGGCCGTATCGTAGGGTTCACAGTATTCTTTGGAATACCCTTTATTAAGATCATCATCCTAGGGTTTTTGGTATTCTCTGAGAGTTCCTTATGGTGTGTGGTAATAAAGATTGGGTTTCTGGTATTCTTTGGAATCCCCTATCGGTATTTCATGAACTTTGATAATCTTTTTCTCTTTGGTAGGGTTTTATATTCAGTTGGACCTCTTTAAAGAGTCAAAGTTGACATCTAGGCTCATGGAGTGGGACTCCTAGAACTGGTGTTCTTTTAGAATAATCATGTTACTATCGATTTTATATGATATCGAGACTCCTTTTCATAGTGAGACCAGATGTCTCAGAAAAAAATCATGACATATCAAGACCATATGTTCTCTCAAATACTTTTTGTTGACTTATTTAATATGGTTACTATATAATAGATCAAGTATTGGGATCTCCTAGAATCGAGCATGCTACGGGCGGAACCATCTGGCTGTAGTGGATGAGATGTTGTGTCTTGTAATCCTTTACAATTATACCAAGATGTTCTTGTTATATGTGTTGTCAAAATATACCTGTGTTTAGGTGACTATGTATTCTTGGTTTGGTTTCCATTTTGGTCTATTACCTTGTGATTTGGGGTCCCTTACTTAGTACTATTTTACTCAACCCCTGCATAGGTTTTGTAAGCATGTTTTGTGTCTTATGAATTTTACTGATGCGTTGGTGGAGTCCTAGGAACAATAGAAATAGGACCAATACTGGGAGGTTCCTTGTAAGATCAGATGAGCCGAGGTATTACTAACATCTTCCTATATAATCTTCAGTTCCCTTGTTTTTAGGTCATACTTTATAGTTGTCTTTTTAGTGGGCTTGTGTTTTTGGCCCGGTTTCACTTTACTACTTTGCATTTTGTCATGCTCTATTATTAGGTTATAGTGGTACGTGTTCATTTTTATTACTTAGGGTTTTCACTCTCTAGTCCTATGGCATGGAGTTGGGTGTGTGTGTACATGTTATTAGGAAAATTCCTCCCCTATATGGGATATTACTACTTGGTGCTAGTCACTAGCCCATGGCCTATCGGAGGCTGGCATGGGGTGGTCACAACATGGGTCTTAGGGGATGGATCGTGATAGAGTGTAATCGGAGATAGCTCAGTTATACCTAGGTATCGTTAGTCTGTAATATTGGTTTGGGGTAAGAATTCTAAGTGTATAGAATTCGTCTTTAAGGCTTGGGACTCCAATGTTGGTGTGACGAACAACGTATCCATGCACCAGGACTCTGGGAATCTGTTTTCTTACTTAGAAAATGAAAACACTAGTTTTAGGGGAATAAAGGTACATGAATCATATAGCATTGGGTTGTGTTTTCCATTTTTTTCATGAATCAACTCACTAGTTATACACTTTTAACTGTAGTACATCTTTTTCAACTGAATATGTGTTCACAATGCAAGCCAACAAGGTTTTCATAGAGGGATCAAGATTTTAGACTGATTCTCGACGATGCCTCCCTGATAGGAGCTAGCCAAAAAGTATTTTTTCTTTGGGATGGTTAGAAAGTGACAGTTTCTCCTGATGATCAGCAAGAATACCCACCTCTAGTTGTTCATGTGGATGAAACTTTCTAGAATAAGTTGTTGATGGATCTTTTGGTGCTAGATGATGATGTGTGGGGGTTTGTATTTTTATCATAGGATTCCAAGGTAGAAATTCTTAAGGAAGAAGGGTTAGTAGGACCTACCTTTAGTATGTGTGCAACATAAGCCACAGAACCATAAGTTTTGTCTTTAGTTTCTGGGACACACTGGTTCCCAAAAGAAAAGGTTTTTCTATTCTTATCGTAAAAGGGGGAATCTTTCACAAGATTTCACCACTGTTCATGCTGATGTTAGAGAGGCAGTAGATAAACCACCAAGTAAGTGGATGTTTTAAGAGTAGAATGATATTTCGGGTGGTGAACGTGGTAGGAGAGATAGGGAAGGAGTTGGTGGTGGTAGGAATTTTGACATGTTTCCACAACCACATTCAGGTGGTCTATATCAAACTCTGGGAGTTAGAGGATATGTGAGGATACAGTTATAGGCTATCGAGGGTTATGACCCTAGGACTCTAGGAATGATTTAGCGAATGATCGGTGTCTTTCTACTTGAGCTGTAGTATTGATATACACTTGTAGTAGTGATTTCATTTCCTGACACTTTTCTTGTTTGATACCTAGAGGTTCCTGTTAAAATTATGACTTTATCCTCATGTTTAGAGACTCCTACTAGAGGTGACCTAATGACCATGTATTGGTACAAATAGTGTGTATTAACTCTTGTAGGTGAGAGTTTCTATTGGGATCTCTTGGTAGTGGTGTTGAGGCCTTATGATGTTACTCTCGGTATAAACTAAATCCAATGTTCATGATCAGATTGATTGTTTAAGGAAAAGGATACTGTTCTTCCTTGGTGATGGAACTATATTTACTCTTTATCAGCATAGGGTAAATCCTTATAGCTCTTGGTGGACTCAAGAAGGGGAGGGTGTAGCCTATTTCTATTCAGTTTGATAGTCAGACACTCGTTGTGGTAGATTTTATGAGTCCTCAAGTTTCTTAGTGGTTGTAGTGTATAAGGAAGTATTCCTTAAAAATGATCCATTCTTACCTCTCCATGGAGAGTTAGACTTTTGTGTTAGTCTACACCTTGGGGTGGCCTGATATTTATGTCATTTTATTGGATGGCTCCTAAAGAGATCCATGGGATGGGGGTGAAGATGTGGAACTTGTATAGGAAGGGCTTAGTAAGGCCCATTGTTTTATTGTGGATATCCCCAGTTGGTATTCATTGATGACATCTTAGTTTACTCGAAGTCTAAGGAGGAGCACCCAAGAAAATTGAGGATGGTCCTGGATCCACATCGATAGAACCAGCTACTGAAAATGCTCTTGAAGTGTCTATCATGGGATCAAGATTTCTTCATTTTCTAGGAAACGTCACATATTATGCTAGAGTTGCAGTGAATTGAGTGAGGGTTGATATGGGGTTTGAAAAGCAGAACTGTGAAACTCATAATCCTATGATTTTAATGGTGTTCTTCTCATTGATGACGTGGTGATACTACCTGATGGGCGAGCAAAACATGGTCCACTTCAACCCCAATATTCTCAAGTATATCTGCTATTATAAGGACATGAGTTTAAGATAGATGTGATGCCTAGAGTTCCTAAAGAACTACGAATTAGAGTTTGTCTATACTCCTGGGAAGAAGAATGTGGTAGCAGATGCTCTTAGCTGGAATCCAGTTAGCAATTATTGAATGAGGCATTACAGTGGTTGGCATCATTCTGGTTATCCTTTGTGGACAGAGACATAATAGTTTATCTACAGTCATGGTTTGTTACCCATCCACTCTTAAACGAGTCGGGGAGGCACGACTCAGTGATACCGACTAAGAGTCTTTACATTCTCAGTTGTCCATAAAGAATATCCCAGATGGACATTTGTAGGTGGGGAGAACATCGTTCTCTTCAGAGGATGCACAGTTGTACCAGTGGATAGGTAAAGTGGAAAGATGCTTCGGGGTATGCGTATGGGTGTCAAGGTGACACCAAGGATGAAAAATTGGGTTTAGGCTGGTCTGACATACTGAGATAAAATGTAGAATGCTTGTTTGAATCGGTTTTGTGGGTTGTTCCTTCTCTTTCTAGGGTACTAGGATGGAAGTGGGAATGGATATCAATGTACATTGTGATGGGTTTACCAAATATGTATATGAGAAATGATTCCATCTGGGTGATCATTGACTGAATCAATGAGTCATCCCACTTCCTAACTACCTAGGAATAGAGTTTAGTAGAGGGGTTAGGTTGCCTCTACATGCAGGAGATAGTCTGACTCCATGGAGTTTCATCAAATATTATTTCAGATCATGATGCTCACTTTACATCCCAATAGATGAAGGGATTATAGGAGGTGTTCATAGAGAATGTGTAGGTTATCTAGGATTGGATGAAGAATGGATAGGGCCATCTAATGTTTTGTGCTGGAAGATGAAGGATACCTTTGGAGTTGGATGAAGGAGACGATGTCTTCCTTTGGGTGTCACCCCAACGAGGGTTATAAAGATTCTTTCTAGGGTAGAAATATATCTCCAAGGTTAATAGTATCTCTTTTAGGTTCTACTTAGAGTTGGAAAGGTAGTGTATTGTTCAAATCTACCCCACAGTGGGACAAGGTACACATCGTGTTCCATGTGTCACAGTTGAGGAGTTTGTTCATAACCCTTTTCAAATCTTAATCTGGGGAGAGCTGGGCATCAACGTTGGAGTTTCTTGTATTGTGTACAAAATGAATATCAAGGGTCCTTAGTGGGAGATCTTTTTCCTTGGTGAATTTCCAGAGGTAGTACAGGGATCTTAAAAGGAGAACATGGGAGTGTGAGGCTCATATTCGTGCTTGGTTCACTCACCTTTTCTCGAGTAAATATTGATAGGATTTTCAAATACAAAAATCCTTAATGTGGGGAGAATTTAATGACTTGGATTTTCCCAGATCGTTTTTAAAAGAATTATTATTAAAATTACGAGACCATGAGCTACTTCAGCATGCAATTCTGAGGCCTGGAGGGCCCAGAATGATCCATCGAAAAATGTTTTGTTTTTAAATACCGAGCATGAGATGTTTTCTTGAATAAATGGAATAACTCTTAAACAGATGATGGGATCATAAATCTGTGGGTACAATTGTGTTTAAATTAGTGTATTTAACATAATAATGAATATAGATTAGTCAATGCGAGTCTCACGTGAGAAATCCCTAAAATGTCCTAATCAAAAATAAAACAATAAAATAAAATTATTATTTTTTAAATCCTTATAACTCATAGACGGTAACTCAAATTGGAGATATGAGAGTACCATTGAGCTGTTGAGGGTGTTCTTTCCTTAGGTGGACCATAACCTCGACCAGTGCAGGTCAAGGGTAAAAGTTAATTTTTAGACATTTTAATGGAGAATAAAATAAACTCAAAGGAGTTTATTTTATTTCCATTTTACATTTCATAATGTAGCGACGCAGTGATGCAGTAATGGAGCCACATTTTCTCCTTTCAAAAATAAAGTAACACGATGAAGCTATTTCAAAGAGGAATAGAAATGCTAAAACACATATATGTGTTAATGGGTTTCCTCCATTATTTGGGGTAGGGTCCAGCATTAGAAGTCATAATGCTAGAGATTTATCTAGAACCATCGATTTTCTCTAAGGTGAGGAGAATGAGGCTCTCTCAATAGAGAATATGGATTAGAGGTCAGGATTTGATATAACAGTGGTAAATAGACAAATGCTAGCAAAACAAGGATTGACGTAGAGATGTGACTTAAAACTACGTCTGCATGCGATCAAACTCGAGGTAGAAGTTGTTATATAAATTCCATACTTTCCCCATATTTGAATTCTTATGATGAACATGAATCTATCGAAGAATGTATAAATTCACAGATCATGCACATTTTTGTGGGATGGGTTTCACCATACAGGGTTTATTGGGTATTAACTACCATTTCATTGATTTCTGGTTTGTTTGTTGTTTTCTTGATCCTTCTAATATATCATATTGAGGTCGGAATGATGAATTGGTCAAGGATTGTTCATTAGGTTTCTTATTATACTTCTATCCCCCATGTTCTTCACATTTTTCATGGGTTGATGAATGATCGATGATTTCACAACCATTTCTCTATGTAATAATTTTTAGTCTTGGATATAGAATGGACACGACACGAGAGAGGCACAATGATGGTGGTGGTGAAAAGATCAAGGTGGTGTGGTAGATATCATCACTTGAATAAAATTTAACATGTGTAGATTGAAATGAGGTTTCAAACCCTTGGTAATGAAGAACGCGACCCAAGGACTCCAGAATGTCTTTGAGATTGAATAACGGACCACCGGAATGCATACAATGGCCCACGGGAGGCCCCACCGGCGCGTCGACACCGGCAGTGGCACATGGAAGTGAAGGATGCCCATGGAATCTGCTGAGGGTGGTGATCAGAGGCCACTAATAACAGACAAAGGTCGTTTGGTGGATGCGGAGGGAGGATGCGATCCTATGGGACCACAATCGTGACCTACAGAAATGGTCGTGGGTGGGCCGCGACTCCCACCGCATCCTGGACAGAGAAGACTGACCCACTCCAATGGGCCAGGTGGGTTAGGTGAGCTTACCACATGATGGGCCCAACACCTCAGGGTAGGTCGGGCCACTGCAGCGGGCCGGGTTGGGTCTTACCCGGTGGGTGAGGTCAGACCCGGGTTGGGTCAGCGGTCCCGGGAGGTGTTGGTGGACCCCAGGTCGGGTCGGGTCGGGTTGGTCTGGTCATGTCGGACCAGACCCGGACACCACCAGTCCCTTTTCACAAAAAGAGGCATAACATTAAAACTATAAGTTTTATTGACGATCCTTTTGCGGCATTGGGACCCTCGCGATGAGGCAGTCCTTTTGAGATGGATTGTTGGGATGTTAGTAAGGAACATAATAGTTACAGAGTCTCCCATTGTTTCTTCCTTCAAGGGTTCAGCAAAACACTGTGTGTAAATACCCTCCAGATATGAGTCCCAGATAGAGTTGTAAATCCTCCTTGGGATTGGATTGAAACTCTATCTCCTTGGACGGAGTTCATTGGGTATTGACATAACCTCCAACTGTAAGGTGTTAATGCTTATTCTAGTGGGTAGTATCATAGTGTTCAAAATATTCTTTGGAATCCCCTACACTATGAGCCGTATCATTGGGTTTTTGGTATTCTATGAGAATACACTATGGTGTAGGGTAACACAAATTGGGTTCACGGTAATCATCTGAATCCCTTATCTATATTTCCTGACATTTGAACATTGTTTTCTCTTGGTGCGGGACATATGTTTAGTGGGACCTCTTGTAAGAGTCCTGGATGACATCAAGGCTTGAGGAGTTGTTCTCCTGGAACAAGTTTTCCTTAAGAAGAATCATGTGACAAGGAATTATTTGTGATATTGTGACTCCTTGTCTTAGTGAGATCAGATATCTTAGTGAAACATCATGATGTATCAAAATCATATGTTCTCTCAAATAGTTTTTGTATACATGTTCTACATGGTTACTATTAGATATCTCGAGGTGCGTGATCTCCTAGAATCAAGCATGCTATTGGTGGAACCATATGACTGGCCGCAGATGAGATGTTGCTTCTTGAAATCCTTTATGAGTATACCTGCATGTTCTTGTTATATTTTTTGTTGACAAAAACATGTGTTCAGTTGAATGTACATTCTTGGTGTTGTTTCCTCTGTTGTGTATTACCTTTTGTTTTGGGGTCCCCTATTGAGTATTATTTTACTCACCCCTACAAGATATTTTCCTGCATGTGTCATGTCTTATGCAGTTGACCAACGCTTTGGTGAAGCCATAGGCTCTGTAGGGCCAGGACCAAATAATGCCTTGTGAGATCAGATGAGACGAGGTATTCTCAGATGCTTCCTATAGCAGCATCAGTTCCCTTGTTTGCAGGATAGACTTTACAGTTGTCTTTTTAGTGATTTTGTGTTTCTGGCCCCATTGCACTTTACTACTTTATTTTCTTTCATGCTCTTTTGTTGGTTTTTAATGGTACACATGCATTTTCATTACTTAGTTTTTTCACTCTCCAACCCTGTGTCTTGGAGTTGGGTGCATGTGTATAGTTTCATAGGAAAATTCCTTCCATTTGTGGGATATTCCTAGTCAGTTCTAGTCTCCATCCCCTGGCCTATCGGAGGCAGTATTGGGGTATTCATGGCACATGCCCCGGGGGACGGGTTGTGACATAATATATATTAAATATATTCCATGATAAACATGACTCATTAACTCGACTCATAATTATGTCTAATATTAAATTAACCATTAATATTAAAATAATATTAATTTTTATAATACTATTCATTATGTTTAAGTAAACATTTGTAAATAAATTTCATAAATATATACAACCCAATTATTCTATACTCGAATAATAATTAATTTATTTACTTAGAATTGAAAGATAAATCATGTAAAACTCTTAGACCCCATTGTGGGGACCATCCTATCTTATATTCATATTCATCTTAATATGAATGATTCATGGTTACAGTTTTTTTCTGGCTCTCTAGGACCTTATCTCAACAGTAGTGAATAAAATGCATAGAACAAGAGCAGAGTCTAACTATCAATCACGACCCGTGGATAGATAAAGAATAGTAATTAAAACGATAAACAACCTATGAATATGTACTATGTAATATAATCACTTTTTTATTGATATCTCATAATGTTGGATCCACACTTGTGTCATAATCCTTTATTTCTTTATTATTTGTTGATCTAATTGGATGGATTTACCTTCCACTATCATGGAAAGGTATTTATGAAGGTACTAACATCTTGATCAACCAATCCTGAAATATTACTTCCTCATCTCATAAGTGAAAAATTAAATCTTGATCATTCAACTAATGTCATACCCCCAATGATATACCCAAAATAAGAAAATTCACCATGACTTCATTGTCTTGATTTTTACCTTGAATAAATGTTAATGATCAAATTGAACATGTTGATAATGTTCTCAATTCAAGATAAAAATACACATGTCCATAGATAGGAACATTCAATGACATAAAAAACATACTGTTTTAATATTGGAAGGTCTATCCTAATGTTCTCACATACCATAGATTACCATGTGAAAACATTACGAGAAGAAGTCTCAATGTAGCATCCCACCCCAAAACCACTCAGTGGTGCGTTGATATGGTTAGCCAAATGACCCCAAGCGCACCTCCCCATACACTAAAGGATTCTAACTAGTAGAGAGGGACTAGGGTGTATTTGTGGGGAGATTGTTACCTCATGAGTCTGAGTGGATCATAAGGGTAATCAAAATAGATATGTAACTGATATAAGAATTATAATGCATCTAATAAAATATAACATAAGGAAGCTAAATAAATGAAAAATTATGATGATGATCATGTCACAACTCTATAAAAAAGGAGTATAGGGGATAAATAGAGAATAGTAATACACCACAAGCCACACAAAAATAACAAAATGTCCAAATGAAGCTACTGTTAGTATCACGAGCATATGCATAGTCCTCTACACATGTACTTCATCCTATAAATATAATTTATTCTCAAAAGCTGGATGATTCCCTATATCTATACCTACAACCATGATTTCTATTTATGTACTAAGGTTGACCAAAGGAGGGTGTGAGATATACTCTTTTGGCCACCACCAACATTGTCTAAATTAATCCATTTTGTTCATAAAAGATGACTATTGTGCCAATAATAATAAAATGAAATACAAATAATAAATAAAACATGATGTTTTGGGTTCTCCCTCGATACGTGACTGACACTACCAACTTTGTCCTACTTTAAATGTATATAAACTAATATGGACATGTACAAGTATGGTATAATTTATACATGGTTCATCATAAATAAAGCATGAAAATGTTGATTTTCCCCAAACATGTGATTTCTCTTGGTGGGTGTGTCCTTGAAATTTCATTTACACATTATTATTATTTAAATTTAAATCCATCGTTAGAATTTAAGTAGAGGCACACTGATATCATCCAAGGTAATATGGAAGGAATTCATAGTCTTAGTACAAGGGAACTGTAAAAGAAAAATACCATAATAGTCAATACAAGGGGATCCATAAATGGAATCCCATGTATTACATTGGTATGGAATAAAATAAACCCTCTATTCCCATCTCTGGTGCCTCACTTAGGGGACTGAGTATCACTCATGAACTAGTTCGACCATATAACCACCAATCCCATCCTTGGTGTCTCTTTTAGGGAACTGGTGTCACACACATGGAGGTAAGGAAAGCACATGGTGAACCTATCTTAGGAAAAATTGGTATCTATATCATCATGTACATATCCTTCTTAACAACATTAATTAAAAATCACGATGAGACCATCTGATTAATATTAGAAGGATCATAGTATCGATTTCATATTAGGTATGAGGTATGTAAAATCTATCACAATTTAATTCATTTATAAAGTAATGTAATTTAAACTATTTAACTCAAGTTGGACTTTATTTTCAATTACGATGTTCAAATATGCATTGGTTATTGGCCCTAACGCTTGAACAATCATCTTTATTAATTCATTCCACATCCCAATATATTTATTACAAGGGGAAAGAAAAACAAAATGTGTTTTAAACAATATAAGGTAAAGGTTAAATAATTCTATATTTAATACACACCCATTGGTGGGGGATCTAAATACAAGGTGGTTAACTAATTTTGGTGATTTTCTGATAGCTAGAACTATCATACGAATGCATAACCATTTCATTTAATGTACTAATAATTTTGAATGCATCGCTAATAATGTATAACATGTAGCATGATAATTCATAATATAAAAGTAATGAAATATTATAAAAATAATACAAACTAACTACCTTAGGTTATTTGATGTAAACTAATCTGTTACTATCCTTTGACTCAAGCTAGATCAGAAGAAAACGAAAAAAACCTAATCCATGAAAATATGGTAAATCATCTCAAAAAAAATTGTGCAAGAGATTAGAAGATAAATGATACAAGGAAGTATGTAGAATCGAGATCATACCATTGTGGATAAAATTCACCTGATGTAAAAGAGAAAAAATATGAAATGGAGAGGAAGTGGAAGAACCTAGATGAGGGGTTAGGTGAGCTCCTTGAGTGTTGATCCTATGAAAGGATGAAAAGAGGAACTATTAAAATGATTCCATGTCTATTATAAAAAACATGTATTGTAATTTACACAACATTTAAATGTATTAAAAGTTGTGTAATTTTAAATTTCATTTCTCTTTTAAAAAATAAATTTCACAACATGTAATTTCATTAAACGTCATGTAATTCTCTATTTTGTAACCTACTAGGGTAAAAAAATACATGAAATTAACACGTTATGACCCAAAAAATACTAATTATGTTTTGAGTAGATTCCATGTATTTAAATACTCACAATGTATTCAGTTGGTAGCTAGGCTGTTTCACCATTCTACCTCCTTTCCAAAATCTAACTGAACAACCCAAGGGCTCGGTCACCAGGGTCTAATCCAAAAGATAAAAGTCATTGAGGTTTGGATGAATTTTAAATAAAATGTACCTCATTTTAAAGGAAAGATGTTACAACATACCCTCTTTAAAATAACTCATCATTGGGTTTCCCTTTCTAGGGTCATAAAGAATCATCTGAGAAACATTTTCCCCATTGATCATGTACATTATACTCTCTCTCACAGGTCTCATCATGTACACAGTGGTTCTTCTATAGCACACGAACAAGGGGAACTAACCCACCTTGTAGAGCCTTCATGCTCTAATGAAGGATATGTATTGGGTGATCTTCAAAGGACACATATGTCTCTAGCTCAATATCCTTAGGGTAAAAATAATGATATATAATAAAGACAACTAATCTATAATATGTGTAATATGTCATTCATGGAATGGTTCCTCTGAGGAAACTACAACCAATATGCAACTAGCACGACTCTCTCCATGATCTCAAAAGGCCTGATGTAACAGGGTGATAGATTCACCTATTTTTGAATTAATCTTTTACCTAATATGTGAAAAAACATAGAATGAACTTATTTCCTACCTAAAACTCTAGAGGTCAATATTGAAGATTAGTGTAAGACTTATTTCTAGAATGATTTGTATCCATACGTTTTTGGATGAATTGTACTTACTTTGAAGTCTTCTGAATGAGACGATGACCCAGTAGTGCTACCTCACTTGCCTCCAACCAATATATAGGGTAACTACATGGCCTACCATAAAGGTCCTTATATGAACCCATTTTAATCATTTAGTGAAATAAATAATTGTAGGAAAACATATCAAGAGGTGTTTTTTAATGTGATCCTCAGAAGTCAATAATACATGCCCAGAGAATGACCTCTAACACCTGTATCATCTTTGAAGAAAATCAATTGGTCTGAGGGTCATATATTTTATTCAAAAAATCCAATGAAACAAGTTCCTTCTAAAACCCTTTCTATAACTATGATTTAAATCAGGCATCTCAGTCTGATAAGATAGAACAGGGAATACTGTGAAGGCACACTATCTCCCAAATTTAAATCCTCCCAAATTCATTAATATATAAGGTCTCTAAAATTAGCAGTAATTGATTGAACTTGGTAAACCTATTGATGATCACCCGTACTATTTCACAAACACATAGGGATCTTGTAAATCCTATCACAAAAAATCCCTAGTGACATCATCTCATTACCACTTAGGAATGGATATAGGTTGTTGAAGTCCCACAGGTCACTACTACTCTACCTTTACTTGCAGAAAGGTTGAAGACCACATGATGAAACCTACAATATGCCACTAAATACCTGGAAAACAATAATATTAGCCCATGTATCAATACATCTTAGACAACCCATGTTTAGTGAACCAAATCGAGGCACAAGACTCATGTATATGCTCTTATCATATGTCTAAAGGAACCCTTTTATTTACATGGAAGAGTAGGTTCTAATTATCATCTAAAAGATAATTAGGTGGTGGGTTTTCACTAGAGACAATTTCACTCAGGATAAGTCCCCTTGGGATCTGAATGGTGTATCATCCACACTCTCCCCATAGGGGAGGATATCACTACTAGAGATCCAGAAATAGGCTTCTTATGATGTTCCTGAACCTCTTGGTGCATCTAAAAAAATAGATCTATTAAGTTCCACTCATTACTAGCCTCCTGGGTGGCATCTGTCTAAGTCCTTTAGACTATGGTGTTAGAAAATGCATTACCATTATCAAGTTTATAATAAAGATCAATGTTTAAATACTGCAAGTACTCTACCTACATATGCTTCCTCATATTCTTGTCTCACAATGTCGATATGTATTTGATACTTTTTTTGATGTAAATAATGATGTAAAAACCCAATAAATAATTCTTTTAATTGAATAAAGCATACACCACAACTACTAGCTCAAGGTTGTTTGTTGGGAATTTATAATCATGTGGCCTTAGCTAGCGGGACCCATACACTAAAACTCAATATCTATTCATCAAAACTACTTTAAGCATGATTCTAAAAGAAACATAGTTAAAAGTATATCTCCTACCCAGCTCTAGAAGAATCATGTTTAGGGAAAAATATTATCTACCTTTCAACTTTTGAAAGGATAAATCACAAGCTTCAGAATATAATAATATTAAACCATTATTAATTATTCCCAAAAGTGTTACATAAAGGTGTTATAAGACATGAATTAATTTCCTTTATTAGATAACTAGTCCAAAGAAAATGAAAATTTTAAAATACATTCTTAGGCTTATCACAAGAAACCACTGTGCTCGCCTTCTCTAGGTCCAGAGATTTGTCCTCCACTGAAGTAGTATGACTCAATACACAAACCATATCAATCTAAAAGTGAAATTAATTGGGATTATCAAATATGTGGTTCTCTTTCAGTGTATTCAACATGATCTCATAATGTTTATCCTGGTTATCTCTGGTATGAGAATACATTAATATTTCATCTATGAAGACTACCACAAACAAATTGAGGTATGGGTGGATGACCGAATTCATGAAATCCATATACACTACCAATAAGTTCATAGGAAAAAACGGTATATCTAGATTCTCATACAAGTCATACTTACTCCAGAACATTTTATGTTATATTTCATATGGTCTCACAAGCACCAGTTGATAACATGGACTTAAATCTATCTTGTAGAAAAATTTTACTCCTTGGAAATCATTGAAGATGTCATCTATATGAGGTAGTGAATATGAGTTATTCACTATAAGATGGTTAATCCATAAGTAATCTATGAATATCCAAATTGTTTTATCTTCCTTTTTAGTGGAAACAGATGTTTAACCCAACAGTGAAATAATGGGTTGTATAACACTCTTTTACTTTAGATCTTCCAACTACTTCCTATGTTCCTAGAGCTCTGTTGGTGCCATTATATAGGTTATAATCGAAACTAGTAACATGTATATAAATATATATATAGTGTAATTTACATATTTTATCGGAAATAAACCAGAGAAGTCACCAGGGAATATTCCTTAGAAATGATTCACTACAAGAATGAATAACACAAGCCACGTTCCATGATCACTCATAATAAGACTCATCATCTAGGTTGTCACCCATCCAAGAAATTGGTGCCTGGGTCTAGCTCAAAATTAATATATATCCCATTCACCATTTTGAATTTATGCACTACCCTTGGGTGATTTAAAAATCACACTCAAGCAATAGAAATCAATGTGTAAATGATAATGCACTACCTTGTTCAAACCGGGAAACACAATGAATTTGGTCATCTCAAGCAAAAAAAATCCATAACAAATGGTTCCCATATATCTCTTGGGTTAAATCCTTCCATTGGAATATATTCTCTGATTAGACCCCTAACAATGAGTCAAGGGTTATACCAACACTAAAATACTCTATCTCTAGGCACACAATTTCCATAATTGCTACAGATATGACATAGTGTGATGCACCTATATCATATAAGGAATAAAATGAAGTAGAGGAAACCCATATAGTACATATAACTATAAAAGTATATGGAATATTCTCATCATGCGTAGGTTATACTGAATAGATATTTCCCAAACCATTGCCTCGATATGAACCTTAATGAACAAGGCAGGTCTGCTCTTCTTGCATTGAACATTAGATGTCTATCTACGTCAACCGCATCCACCAACTCGGAAGGATCAACTGGTAGAAGAAAAAATACAAGCCAAACATATATTCACTAACCCTATTCCAAAAAAATGTGTCTACATATATCACCTCTAATTATACAAAGGAGGTAAGGATTAGTAGAAGCATTGCGGGTGAGATATCCCGGTACAAGTTCGACACTCAATCAGGTTCCTCAAACATTAGGGATTTTGATGGGTGTTCCTACCACACCAGTGTAACCCAACATATCTCTTAGTGAATGACATCTGGATGTAACTTATCCTACATAAACCCTCAAATTTTAACTTCATTCCACTATAAATACTATCTCCCTATCTCGAAGATAAACCACAATGGTTCACATTTCCACCTTCTCTTAGGTTCTGCTCTGTGATGAGGGCCCAATTCAATATTTATAAAATAATAGTCATACAAAAAATATCTCCTTTTATATTATGCTAAATTAAATCCCATCCTCAATGCATCTACCAGTTTTAAACTCTTTTTTGGTCAACGTCGATGAAATTTTTTAAAGCTCAGTGAAACAAGCATAATATTCCATCACTAGCATGGTGCCCAATTGAATATGCCTAAACCCCCTTTTTTGGTTTTATATCAATTTTTTTTTGGTAAAATTAATTACATAAGGTTTTCTATAATCCCTCATAGTCCTTAATCATATTTCATCTATCCTGGATAATGAGATCTCACCAATTTTTAGAAGAATCATTTAGCAAGTAGGTAGGGTGGTTAACCCCCATCTTAAGAGGTGTCTCTAGATGCTTGAATATCTAAAGCATGGAATCCATCCATGAATCAGTATTATGGGGACCTCCATACACTAAAAAGGTGTAAGGATGCTACTTTTGGAACTCCTGATTCAGCATTTCCACATAAGTGTAAGGTCGGGGAGCACCCTTCAAAGACTACATGAAGCAGATGGATCTATATCTGAATTGAGCATCAATGTCCAATGGAAAAGCAAGAAGAGGTGCCTCATGTGGAACTATAGGATTTAATAATAGTATTTTAGGGAGAACCACATATATATAA
Organism: Viscum album; assembly: GCA_963277665.1. Lineage (NCBI taxonomy): Eukaryota > Viridiplantae > Streptophyta > Magnoliopsida > Santalales > Viscaceae > Viscum > Viscum album. Next base: position 1,325,175,785 of record OY728137.1, on the reverse strand, counting down.
TGGTCATTTCCACCCTCCTGGTGTATGATTTGAGGATTTTGAGGTGGCATAGGACTAAAATTTCCAAGTTCATGCCTCATATAATATTTAACACCTGATAGAAAATAGTGAAATTAGTAATGTTTATGTATGTAGCCTTTATATAACATGTCACAACCCATATTATTCTACTAAATCTTGGTCTAGGGGATAAGGGAGAGGCATATATGGATCATTTGAGATACAAATTTCTTCCCACTACTAAGGTTATGTTAGGTTCAAGGTCAAACACAAGACTACACGACTCAGATATATGGAGTCTCAATTTCGTGGTATAGAGGAAAAACACTTTAATTGGTAGTTGGAATCCCCATTTACTAGTATCCATTTAATTTTAAAACAATATTTTTTTGAAATGAATTACTATTTATATACATATATATCTTATTCCAGTTAAACGCACCACCATTACCAATTTTTAATGGCTCGTACTCTTTACAAATTGGAATTGGTATGTCCAAATAACTATGAACTAACCTTTACATCAGGTATAAGGATTTAATATGTCATGTATAGTGATTTTATTGAAAGACTAAAATTCAACATTTATATAATTTCATTATTATTAAATTACTATTTTCATTCATATATCAAATCAACAATATTTGAGCTTTTAGAACCATTTATTCATGGCACATATGTGGAATAATTAATTAATTAATTAATGTTTCATCATGAATATATGAGGGAAAAAAATTTAGATAGATTTAGTCCCTTTAATTAATCCAATTATGTCATTTAGGTAGAAACATTTGCACATTTCAATACATAACATACATGTCCCATAGAACAAACACATGAAACACAAGAAATACATGAATAAATATAGATATAGAATGGCTTAATTCATGATATTCAATTCAAATGGTTCCTACTATGATGAATGAGTTTATATTTCCTTATATCATTAGGCAAAAGTAGTATAATATCATCATAGTAATATCAAAAATTGAAAAAGAACAATGTAAGTGCATCAAGAAATAGTGAAATCTAAAAGAATGTAACAAATTAATCCAATAATAGCATTAACTTATCCAATGTAATTTGGGTTTCCCCAGTACATGGGTCATCCACTCCTAAGAATGGGCTCATTAACATATTTTCATTTCATCCTAATCACTTATCTAGTACCTAAACAGTAATGAAAAGGAATGAAATTCTCTGATACCACTTTGTAGCATCCATCCCAGAAGCCACTCAGCTGTGCCATGGAATGGTTGACCACATGGCCTCAAGAGATCATCTCTGCATGGAATCGGCTGCCAACTAGCAGTTAGGTCCTATGGCGTGTCCATGGGAAAACTATTCTCTCATGATACATATTGGATTACATTGGTAATCCAAACAAATAAGCAGCAAATCAAGTATAATAAACCATCCAATAAAATTTAATAGGAAGAATCTGAATAATAAGTAGATAAAAAATAATGATGATGATAATGTCATTTAGCTACATAGAAAGAGAACATGAGATACATGGTGAAAAAGCATATTCCTAATTCTATAGAAAAACTCAAAAAACCAAAATCAGTTACTACTAGCATCATGAGAAATAGATCGATCCCTCTGCTCCCATACACTATACTATAACTATAAATCAAGCATCAGTGGTTGGATGCTTCTGTTGAGATGGTATGTCTGAGTATGATATACTCAATAATACCAAATGTAGGATCAAATAAGTAAAATGAGATACAAATACAATAGGTGGGGGGGGGGGGGGGGTGAATTGTATTCTTTTAAAAAATTCTCAAGGAGATTTTGAATAACCAAAATTCACAACACCTCTAAGTTATAATAACTTGCTTGATTCCGAAAAAGTGATTCCGGAAATGAAACTTAACAAAAGTTTACACCGACTAAGATTCTAACTTAAAGCGTATAGAATCCTATAAAATCAGTGTACAAGTTTAAAGAAGTATATGAAAGTTATACTTTCCTCAACAACTAAAATACACAACAGAAAACAAAATACTACAAGTAACAGGTAGTAACTCTTTTAACCCAAAAAGGAGTGTATCCAACAACCCTGGATAAGAGGTCCCTTGATTTATACTTTCAAGAAAGTCTATCTTACCCAAAACTAGGTAATCCCTCAATCCAAAGATTGGTATCTATCTTGCTATCCCCACAAGCCCTTGATTTGTAAGGAAATTTTCACCTTCTGAATTCACAACCCGAAGTCTCTGATTTCAAGAAAATCAAACCTATGTACTAAGAAAATCTGCACGAATAAAAGTTTGAATGAGCAGTTCAAAACTTCCTACATGAATATTGAGAGTTTTTAAGAGCCTCTCTCTCTAGAAATCACTTCTGAAAGTTCTGAGCTCAAAAATTCCAAAAGTCTAAAAAGTTGTGATCACTTTCAAATGAGCTTCTATTTATAGGAATAGTTCCAACGGTCGGCTCCCTCCTCCAACAGTCATATTTTTCCTTGAATTTTGGAGGGACCTATACACGTGTCACTCAAACAAAAGTTAGTTGATAACTGATAGCATGCAATAGTTTTATAACAAAATGAGTGCAAGTATAACTAAAATATGATATTCAGAATGTAAGGAAATAAAAGTTCGAGGTCTAACCAAAAATGAATTCAGAGTCTATGATACAGGGATATTCAGATTCTGTTTTCTAGGAATTCGGAACCTGAATTCTATAGAATTCAGGAGTCTAAATATCAAGGAAATTCGAAGTATGGATTTACAAGAATTCGGAACCTAAACTTATAAAGTTCAGAGCCAGAGTTCATGGAAATTCAGAGTCAGAACTCATAGGATTTCAAAGTCTATATTCAGAGAACTCGGAGTCAGAACTCAGAATGTTCGTAACCAAAATTCGTAATCATAATTCGTATTAGGAATTCAGAGTCAGAACATTATGAATGTTCGTATCCAGAATTCAGAGTTGAACTTAATGAGTGTTCGTATCCGGAATTCGGAGTTGAACTTCATGAAAGTTCATATCTAGAATTCGGAGTTGAACTTCATGAGTGTTCGTAACCAGAATTCCTAATCAGAATTCAGATTCAGAACTCAGAAGAGTTAGTAACCAGAATTATGGGAATTCTAAGAATTCAGATTCTAAAACAGAATGCTTCATATCTAAGTATTATATAATTCTGAGGTTTTGGTCTCATTCCTAATTTTACACTTTGAAAGATTATGATATGAGTAATGAAAATATGGTATGGATAAATTTCCTTGGGGAAGGAAATTTTTCCTTATAAGGGTAAAGTATAGGGTAAAAATAGATTTTCCTTGAGATACAACGTTTGTGATTTTCAAAACAAGAGGAATGGTAAAGTCATAAGGAATCCTTAATGACTTAACAATATCCCCCTTTAATGAATGAATGAAAAAGTCATAAGGAAAACCTTATTGACTCAACAGCTTCCCTCTATCTGTACCTATAACCATGAAGTATTCTTGGGTAACAAGGGTGGCCCCTGAATAGTATGAGATATACTCAATTTCCCCACCCCAATATTCTATAGATCAATCTAGTTTGTGCATATAAAATGAGATATGTGCCCATAATAATAAAATATAAGGAAAATAATAAATAAAACATGATGGTATGGGATCTTCATGGATACTCGACCGACACTCTCAGCTTTATACTAATCCAAATGTCTATAAACCATGGGGAACCTATATAAGTAAGGTATAATGTATACCTGGGTCATCATAAATAAATCACAAAAAAGGGGATTGTCCCCAATGATTTGATTTATCATGGTGGACACATCTATAGAATTTTAGTTACATATTATTATTCTTTAATTTAAAATCCATATTTAGAATTTTAGCAAAGGTGCCCTGAGACCATCCAAGGTGATCCAGATGTAATTAGAAGAATAATTTTAGGGGTACCATGAAATCACAATATAATAAGAGTTCATCTAAGGTGATGCATGAATTGAATCCCATGTATCACTCCCGACAAGGTGTGAAATAAACCCTATGAGCTCATCATTGGTATCTCACATTTTGGACTAGGAATCACTCATGACCTTGTATGACTATCTATCCACCGATCTCATCCACGATGTCTCCCCTAGGGTATCAATATCGCTCACATGGAGGTAAGGCAAACACACAGTGACCCGGTCCCATAAATTACTTGTATTGTTCCCAAAATGTATGCATCCCACCTACTAGTACAAAATAAAATGTTGGAGGATCCTAACTAAGGTATCCTGTAAGGATAAAAGTATCGCTCTCATATTGGGTATGAGGTATGGAAAATCTATCACAATTAAATTCATTTTTCATGGCATGACACTTATAACATTTAAATCAAGTTGAAATATACATTTAATTAACCAGTTTAATTAGCAAGAGGGTATAGGGCCTAACTCAAGGCCAAAAAACATTATTAATTTATTCTGCATCCCAATATATTTATTACAAGGGAAAGAACTCCTAAAAGTTTTTTTAAACAATCTAAAGTAAAGGGTAAATTGGACTCTAAGGAATTAACAACCATTGGGATGGCTCAGGAAAGGGTGGTCAACTCATGCTGGTGATTTTCTTCTAGCTAGAACCATTATAAGCATGAAAACCCATTTAATTTAGTAACCATTTTTAAGGAATCACCAGAGAATTTAGGTGCACAACACGATTATGCATAATATAAAAGAAACAAAACATTAGGAAATAAGATAAAACACCTACCTTAGGTTTATAGATGACCACACATTTATTTCCTACCTTTGGTTTGACCTAGATCAGAAGAAAAATGAATAATGGAAGAACCCCAAAACAAATAGGTTGAATTAGATCACACAAAAATATCACAAGATACAAGAGAATACATGAAGGAAGAAAGGAAGGGTAATATAGATCTTACCATTTCGGATTCAACACACCTCATGAAGAAGAGAATGGATCTTAGATTGGGAGGAAGTGGATGGACATGGGTGAGGCATGGGATGAGCTCCTAAGGTGCTCTTATTTATGGAAGAAAATGGGATCCATTAAAATTATCACCTTCCCATTTTAAAGAAAAAATTCTTGGAAATTTACATGTTGTGTAAGTTCGTTGAAAATTGTGTAATTTTCGAGTCCTTTTCCCAGGGAAAAAATAAATTAAACGGTGTGTAATTACATTACATGTTTTGTAATGCTTGGTTTTGAAACATCCCAGGTAAAAAATATACATGAAATGAATGGGGTCTGTCCATCCAAATAAATGTTGTGTATTTAGTACAAACCATGTATTTAAATACCTAACACGTATTTAGTCTTTATCCATGTTCTAGAACCTGATACCTCTTTTACAGAAGCTGAACGACCATCCCAAGGGCCTGGTCACTATGTTCAAAAAAGGCACAAATAAATGATGTTTGAATAAATTTAAATGAAAATATGCCTCACTTAATTTCCAAGTTATTACACTCAATTATTTTGACCCCCCATCATCATATAGTCAGACATCATATATTTCATGTCAGTGATATGTATCTGCACCATATGACATATATTTAAGAACAGTTTCGTAATATCTTGATTTTTTTTGTTTTATCATGGGACCTTAAATAACCTTTTTATATGGAAATTAATCTATCGAGATTACTATTTAAATAGTTGATGCAAATATATCAACAATATAATGGAAAGAGTACATCATCCATAAGTCATTGTATCCAATATATAGTAATCAAAAAGTATGATTTAGTTGGGTCTAAGGAACCCACTATTACAACACTCCCACTTACACTAGATCTAACTTTTTAACCATATTTTTTATCTACTATATTATTAAGATCAAGATTTTTCTAAGTCAGGGATTAGTTTTGGGTCATCAATATTTTTGATACATGGATATTATTCTATGTCTGGCCTCATCTCCTTGAGTAAGACACATAAAGAGACATAAGCCCCAAGTTTATTCCCTTTTTCCCACTATCAAAAAATGTAATATTTTCTAGTAAGAGTACCATAATTTAAAATATGATAAGTCTTTACTTAATATGTGTGATTCCAAAAACTAGATCAAATTGTTTCATAATTTATAGTACTTTTTAGCTGCCTCAAAATCCACATCACACTTAGTATTTGTAGATAAGACTTTTACTAATTGAATGAGATTTCCTTTCTCATTACCTTTACATAAATTTGACATTAGCTCATACTAATCTATATGAATACTATTTTTATCAACTTGTAACTAATATCTATTCCTATATACATAATAGGTGTCAATATTTTACACTTTCTCAAGTGTATTCAGAAAGTTCTAACTACTTCCCTTGATGTTCTCATGGATATAACTGATATTTTCTTACCATAATGTACATGTTAGCAATATCAAATTTTTTACGTATCATGGAATACATGACTATTCCATTGAAAAGTATAATGAAGTTCAACTAACTATATTAATATCCTCTTATGAATATGCATGTATTCATAGAGAAATTTATCCCTTGTGACTCTAAAAACAATTCTTTCTCAAATTGGTCTAACTTTTATTTTTCAATACCTTATCAATATGTGTATGACTTACTATTTCTATGAAACATTTGGGTATAACTCCATAGATCTTGTTCCCTGTAAATTAGTTTTCTATATTATGTCAATCTCTATATTGATTACTTTTTCATAGTTTTATCTAACAATAAGATAAAAAGTGATTTTCTATGTGTTACCAAACAAGTTATAAATTGGAAATCATGGCACTCCCACTATCCTTAGATATATTCCTGAAAAATATTAATCCCAAATGAATTATTTATGATCTTATTCTTTTTTTTAATCATGAAATAGATTTTAGTAACATATAACCTTTTGGAATTCTATGATGTCACCATCATTTTCTGGTTTCATCACCTTCCATGATTTTTGGTATTGACATCCAATCCTCAGTAAAATAAGAATATAAAATATCAATGATAAATAAAATTTGAATAGATATTGGATTAATTACATGTTATTACTATTCTATCCTTATTGGTACCTCAATTGTACCACCCATGTATCATCTCACTTGAATACCCACTGTAGTATTCAAAATACTAATATCGTTTTATTTGAAACAAGTAATCCATTATTGAATTTTTATTAGTCTTATCAATTTTTGATAATTTTAATACATTTCCTATTTATAGTATTTATTATTCTCAATGATTAATGTTTCACTAGCCAAGGTGAATATAATACAATAAATGTGGTTTTGACCTTCCTACATAATGTGTGTCTCTTGAACATTACTTTTCAACAAGGTCTTATGGATCTTGTTTCTATGTCAACTATTTGTGCACCTCTAGCATTTACTAAACCCAAGTCAATCTTCCTCTCACTATCTATAATATTGTTATTCACCATTTCATATAAATATAGCTATCATCATAATACAACTTTTTTTGGGATATTTCTAATATACTAAGTTAAATTTAGGATGATTACAATAGATTCACATTATGTTTTTCTTGATGCATGTTGGCTTATATATTCAACAAACTCTTTCCATAAAAAACATTTTCTTAAGACAATAGATTTATATCATACTAAAAATCATATTCTATCCATTTTTCATTATATTTGGCATATTTTATCACAAAATTGTCTATTTAAAAATTATTTATTAAAAATGGAAGTATCTTCCATGCATGTGTTTTAACATTGATGCTCCTTTTACCTAATTCCTTACGCTGTTGTGTATAAAGAAATTTTTGTTTAGGAACTGCTCCATTATAATTTTTATTGGCCAATGATAACATGTAAGACTAATCATTGATCATACTTATTATCATCATATCCTTGATGTTTATAAGTTAATGTGAATTTAGAAATTACTCCATGCTGTATTATTTGATCGTTGATTGCTTGGTTGATATTCCGTAAACATTTAAATGGGCATTATCAAGTATACCAACTGTTATTTTTGTGGCTCACCATTTGATATTTCATGTTCTTCAGCTGAAATAAATCTAAAATTTCTGTGGATTACCTTTATTTCTAAAGGATTATTTGTCCACAACAAAATATGCTAGTAATACCTATGGTATTTAACTCCAAAGAGTCTAAATACCATACTAGTTTTATCCTTTATATCAAATTATTTTTTCATTAAAAAGTGTTATCTTTCCACTACTATGTTTATAAGTATTATATTTTATATTACCATTAATTTCCAATGACACATATATCACTGAATTATTGGTTGATTATGAGACACCACAAATAATATTCATTCCAAAACTAGAATAATGTCTCATAGTGTCTAAGGACATTAGTGATAAATGTTCTGGTTATACTCAATAAACGTTCTACTAGAATAATCTTTTTAGTAATTAGAATATTTTTACTTCTCACCACTCACTTGGGGACCACCCTTTTTAAGCTGTTTGGAGAACAAAACTTAATTTTTATAACATTTCCATACATAAATTGTCGTTATCCTTCAATAAACTTTTGTGATAGTCATATTTTATTTAATAACCAAAACATAAAATAGAAACATTTATTATAAGGGTGGAATATACCTAAAGTATAAGAAACTACATTCTTCCTCAATTCAGTTTAATTCATCAAAGATTATATGGATTTATTTCATTTTATGTGAAGTAAATAACTACCTGTTTAATACCTAAATAATTTAAGTATTTTTAAAAGGTTCCTTTTACATGAAACATTACACTGACCTTTTCTCCTAGCCTTCTAACTTATTCAACATAATGACTAAGGATTAATCTTTCATTAATGTTATTATTACTTTCTGAACCATACAAAAAATGTAATGAATCATTTTATCCATACTTTTAATTTTGTAATCTTAAATGAAAATGGAATAATTTGTATAAAATGTTATTAGAACGGTATCTATTTAAATATCATGTTCTATCATTAAATTTACACATATCCCATATAATAATCACTTATTCATATTTGCTCTTCTCTTTCTCCTCACAGGCTTCTCGAAGATGAGACTACATGTAATATTATCTATTTCTTGATGTTATATCCACAAATAGCTTCAAAATATAATGATAAAATTATGATATATTGATAATGTACTTTATAAATGAGTATACTAGAAGTTTTTTTACACCCTCACTTCTGAAGGTGGATTAATTGGTAATGAGGACATTGACATGTTGAATTTTACATAAAATAGTATATTGTACAAGCGCTTGGACTACTTCTTGAAAATTCAATCTAGGTTTGAAATTTTATTTTTTCCAATAGCTACCAATGTTTATATATGGTATTTCATTAAATTTTATAATAAAACAAAATATAGTAGATTTTGTATTTATCATGATTACTGATTAGACATTACAGATTAATTTAATCATTAAATATCTCCCACTATTTTATTTAATTCCAACAACACTCTATACTAGAATTCGAATACTATGTCCCTTGATTATTATATTGTAAAGGATCCTTAAACCTCTCATAATAGTCTATAAGAATTAGTTATGTCACTACACAGAGAGTTCAAGGTAGGTGTTTGAGTGGCCAACAATATTAACTTGTGACTCCTTGACCTGTTGAGTGAATTCCTATTTTCTAAAATCTATTTTTTTTACTCAAATATTTCTATAAAGTTGATACCTGATATATTTGAAGATTTTCTTTCTTTCAACATCATTTATGTCAACACATCACTCTCATAAGGACTTTCTAGTGGTAAGAGGCAACCTCAACATTGGATGATGAGCACCCCGAAGACATGGTTTTTTTAATATACAAAGAATTGAAGTAATATGAAACAAAAAATTTCTATGATGGGTTTTAAAATATTTTTTGATGGATTTAATCCATTTATATTAATTTATTCACTCTATTTTTTCATTATCACAACTATATAATAATAGATAAACATTAATCATGACTTTATGCATTTTAATATTTATTATTTTATGATTTTATCTATGTCATGAAAATTCATAAAATAATAAAAAAAATACATAAGGAAATAAAAATAATTGATCCTTTTTGAGAATCTAATATTTTTTTTCTATCTAAACTTAATGGATTTATAAGGACATATGGGTATCATACCAGAGTCATGTATTGGCTCATGATGCAACTCGACCACTTCCAATGTGTCCACATCTCATCTAAATTACATGTCAACTTGGAATGGTCTACTAGTTAAAACATCATCACCATCATACAAAAATACTTTCACATAAGCATGGGGTATTGGGAGTACAAAATATTGAAAAATAAATTTGACACATAGAACCTCAAACATATTCACCTAAAATCAGTTGATGCCCAGACTGTTATAAATGAACTACTTATTACAAACATCATAAGAAAGTAAAAAATAATTGAATAAAAATAAACCTAATATTCAGATGGTCAGTCTGTGTTGAAGACCAATCAAAAAGATAAAATTAAATTGTAGTAAATTTAATGTATACGAGATTTTAAATAAATTAAATGAATTTTTTAATCTCAAATAATTAATTCAAATAATTTATTTAGACTTTATATTAATTTATTTTTAATTCCACAAATTAAGTTCATTAAGAAATTAATTTAATTGAAAATTAAAATTAATATTTTTGAATAATTAAAATATATTTTTTTAAAAAATAAATATTAATGTTTAAATAATATTATTTAATACTAAAACTTGTTGTATCTAGGGATCTCAGAACCAGTATGGTCTAAAGATCTATTGTGAATTAACAAAAGCATGGAAAAATAAAATTGAATGAGTACTTGATTCAATTCAGATCATGCATGACTGTAGCTCGTTACTAATGATAGTTTCTCGAAGGATCTGAGGAAAACACAATCTAGATCATCCACACATGTTTCAAGAATCCATGTGAACAACATTTTTCAAATTATGGGTGCTATAGCAGAGCTCTTATGATTTATTTGACATCATGATGATCACCATGATCTCATTTATTGGATCCATAGAAGCATTCTTGGATTGTTTGCTCAGTTGGGGCATTTCACTCTCTAGGAATCTGGTGTAGAGAAGCTACACATTCTTATCAAATTAATAATGTCTTGAAGATCTTATCTCATTTTTTATATAGTTAATGCTCGAATACCCAGAGAGGGATCCCCAGTCTCTGTATATTTGACATCAATGAAATAAGAAATAAAAAAATAATTTTAATGAAATATCTACATCATAAATATTATTTATATTTTATCAGATACTTTTAATATATATTAAATATATTACATGATAAACATGTTTCATTAACTTCAATCGTAATTCATTTTAAAATTTAAATAACCTTGAATATTAAAATAAAATTCGTCTATATGATATTATTCATTTTATTTACTTAAACACTTGTAAATAATATTACTAAATATATTCAACCTAATTATTCTATATATTAATAATAAAGAATTTATTTATTTATAGATGACCAATATAACTTGGAAAACTCTCAAGAACTGTTGTGGGGCCCACCATGTCCTATATTCCTATTCAGTTATATAGGGAAGATTATTGAATATGATATTGTTTGACCCTCTAGGATCTTATATTAATATTAGGGAATAATATTCACATACCAAGGTTGGATTATAGCAACTCATCAAGACCTCTAATGTGATAAGTAATAGTCATAGCAATGAAATCCAACCTATGAACATAAAATATTTAATATACACTTTTTTCTTTCAATATCCCATGATGTAGGATAATCACTTATATAATCATCCTTTCTTCGGTTATTTTTTTTAATCTAACTCGATGGATTTACCTTTAACTAACATGGATATAGATTTATGAATATACAACCATCCTGATCAATGAGGAACGAGATATAACTTCCCCAAATTGGAAGTGACAAAATATATCTTAATCAGTTAAATAATGTCAAACCACTAATGACACACCCAAAACAAGATACCTCACCACAACTTCAATTTCCTGTTTTTTCCTTGCATCAATGTACATGTTCAATTGGTAGACATTAATAGTGATCTAAATTAAATAGACCAATACACATTTTCTTAGATATGACCTTCTAATGACACAAAAAACATGTGTGTTATTATTGGATGGACTTCCCTCACTATCCCACCTACCAAAGATTTCCATGTATGAACTTCATGATAATAAGTCTCAATGATTATGATCCCCAGGCACCTGATATCCAAACATAATCTATTTCCAGTCAGTATTAAGTATATAGACTATAGGACATATATTTATGATGAATTTAATAGTATCTCGAGGAAAATATTATAGCCAAGGATCATCTATGCCCTTTAGATATAATAATTAATTTATATATAATACCATTTAAATAATGATGAATATATATAAACACTTTAATGGTATGTGTAAATCATGAATAACTCCATGTATCCATGATATGGTAATAAAAAAGTACAGTTTAGATGGGTATAGGAAACAGAATACTACAAATTTTTTGACATGGATACGAATCATATAAGATATGGATATTCATGTGGTTATTTTATGTAGTGATATTTAGGTCTCATTATTTTCATGCACCATGGTAGTGTAATGTCATTACATAATGGTTTCACGATATTATAATAGTTTTAGGTGAAATCTAAATCATAATGTAATTTTGTTTCTAGTGCGGTGAAGTATACGATTGCACCATAATAGAGAGGATCAGGAAGATTAGTGAATCTCTTAGTGAATGTTGTTGCAACATAAAGGAATGGTAACATCGTGTTATGTTGAACAATGATATAATATGAAAATAGGTTAACACCATAAAAGTAAGAGGTTATCTTAGTTGATGTTGTGGTTTTTAGAGGGACCATGGGTTTCTCTATGGTGACTTTGAACATGTTTTGATAATGAAGATAATATCATATCAATAATTTTTAATTTTTGTAACTTTAAGGAGATAAATGGTGAACAATATTTAGAGATTTTGACTCATATTTTGGGAAAGTTAATGGATTAATTATCCCACATTATTTGAGAAAGATCAAGGCCCTTAGTCAAGGAAAATATAGAGTGTTATTTTTATATTATATAAAGGAAATTATAGAATTATAGTGATTTATCTATGTCTATAAACCAATTAGAACATTATTGTGAAAATATAGATAAATACGCCTAGGTAAGAAAATATAGAAGAGAGTATTTGAAATCATAACGTATATTTACAAACAAAATGAATGAGTTTTTCTATGGAATCATGTTGAGGATATTTTCATGAATATGTGAATCTATTATCATGGTGATATTTATACTTTGTTTATGAAGGATTCAGTGAAAATGGAGATGAAGAATACCATATCACTACTTTGTGTTTCAAAATCAATGGGGATATTTTTTTATCCTTGTATTTTATTTTTATACCATGTTTTTAGAACTTTTTATTAGTGAGTTTAGTGATAGGAACTAGGGAGTATCCCTTCAGTTGTAGTACACCATCCCAAAATCATTATAAAGGATGTGACCCTTGACTTGAATCAATAATTAATAAACCCCCCATAGAAAGTGATTTAGTAGATTTTGGTACATCATCACATTAAATTTTTATACATCATAGACATACCCAAATGTGGGTGAACTAAGTAAATTTTTGTGTCTTTGGTGTATACTTTAAAAATTCTTAATATGATATATATTCATGTGTTGGTTAAGAAATAATTATATAAATTGGTATAAATAAAATATAATGGTCATATCAATTAGATCATCATCATAAGTAAAGCATAAATGTGACCCTTCTAATCCTTAGTTAATATCAATTAGGTAATTTAAATTTTATAGGATTATGTTGTTTAGTTAAGAATAAATTTCTCAAACCTTTATTTAACCCCATTCCTCTATGAGTGTATCTTTCATTAAGAAACTTTGTGGGCCTAATAATTGGTATCATAGCATAGGCCTATATTTTTATATTTTTTTCTATGATTTAATAAAATTAATTCATTAAGCTAGTCTTTTATATATTGACATTTTTTCCTAAACCCATTTGGTGACATGGTGGAGGGAATAATATTGAAAAAGAATCATATATCCAAGGATATTTCATAGATTAGAAAAGCTTATGTAAGTGTTGATATTCCGTTAAAAGATTCTAGTAACATCCAAGAGGAATTTAGGGATGATTTTTATTGTAAATATAATAATTTATTTAATGTTCTTGTAGGATTTTATAAGGATTCTGATTTTTCAGATTATGATGGATCTACTGCTGATTAAGATATATCAAATAAATAAAATGTAGAATTTTTCAACATATCAGAATTACTAAATACATAATTTCAATAATACATCTGGAAGATAAGAAAGGAGTAAGAGTCACATAGATTTCATGCTTCAGGGTTAAAAATTAGGAAAAAATAAAATTAATTGAATAAAAGGTTCTTTTATGTAGCTAATACTCTGAGGGTAAGAAATTATATCAAATAAAAATAATCAGAGGAGGTATATTTGAATTTGTAGAAACTCAACATGTCTCTATATATAAATGGATCATTTTATAAAAATTTCAATACATGAAGTCTATGAGAGGTGATTTTTTTCAAACACAGTATAATTTTAGTTATAAAATAAATGTCTCTAATAAGAGATGTAATGTGACAACCATGACTCCGATTGTAACACCTCTAGTTTTTACGAATTAATTTATTTGAATAATTTAAAATTATTTGATGGATTTCATTGAATGCTACATAAATTTAAGATTACATTATGCACAACACCTAGTTATTATTTTTATACATGTAAACTTGAGTTTATCATGCGATACAAACAACACTATTTTTGGATTGTGTTACAAACAATAATGAGTTTATTCAATATCTTTCATTACATACAAGATTGAGTTATACTCATCTAAATTTTACTATTAATACTATTATTTAATATGATAGTTATTCCCAATCTATTGGAATTGAAGGAATAAATAATAATAACTAAATTATAAAATTATAATGTTTTCACATGTTTACTCGTTATATATTGATTACAAATAAAATAATATCCATTAAAAAAAATGTTTTCTAAAAAATGGTGTATTTTCTAAATAATGGTTTAATCGACATTGGTTCACATAATATAATATTAAATTCTATTATTATAAAACATATATTATAAAATAAATTTCATTTTTGGAAGTGGGATATCAAAATTATCTTATGGATTTTTTTGGGTATTTTTATGAAAAGATTCATTTTTTGATGAATAGTTTAAAATATAGAATTGTAATTGAAAATTAACAATTTTTTATAATTTATTTTTTTAAACTATATAGTGAATTGGTTTTAAAGTAAAATAGTTAAATTATTCCTATATTAATAAAATTTAGGTTATTGGACTCATTTTAGTATTCAATTTGTATACAAAAACACTGTAATGTTTTGAACATTTTCAATTTAAAAACTCGCTTTCTCATAATGTTTGTAGGATTAATTTTTAAATTAAATTATGATACCTATAAGAGTTCAATATTTAAAAATTTGATTTGATATTCAGAATCATAATTATTTATATTGTCTAACAATTTCAACCTAATTTTTTACAATAATTATGAATGGAAATAGTTTAAATTAATTGTAGTGATTAAGGTAAAAAAAAATTACTCAATAGTTAAACATATAATATAAGGTATAAGAATGACCCAAAACCTGTACAAACCCCATATTATGGTCATATTTTAACCCTTATGATTTTTTATCTATTTTTATGAGTTTTTCAGAAACCTTACCATGAAAGCGACATATATATTAAGTTAAGTAAAGAAAAATACAGAAAAGACACATTTATTTTTTTAATATATATAATTCATGGGGATGTGTAAATAAAAAACATTGGTTCAGTTATTGAAATTATTTTTAAATATTAATGACTATTGTTTATCATAAAAATTTTAATTTATTTTTTAGATTTGAATTAGTTGCATAAAATGATTTATAAATTCCAACATAATAAAAATTTAGTTAAATAAAAAGAAAATAACTGACATTGAAAATAATAAATGTGATTTAAATTGAATTAATTATGGGCGTACATAAATTTTATAGATGAATATATAATTTTAAATAGGTTTTAACTTATTATATTCAAATTCCATCATTGACTTGATATTTTTTAGATTAAAATCAAATGAATAATAACCAAGTTTAAATTAATGTCATTTAATAATAAATGGTATTTTGAAAAATGATTTAAAATTACTAAAAAACATATCTTATGAAAAGTGATTTTAAATTTTAAATAAATATAAAATATGGTAAATTCAGGGACCAATTAATATTTTATAAATTGACTAATAGAGAGTAAAAACTTTATTAGCGCTGTTAGGGTTAATGTAGTGTTTTTTCACATTGGGTGTGATGTTGTTAAAATTAATTTCCAAAAAACATGGAATTTTTTAATTTATAAATTAGATATCATATTCAGAATTTTTCAGTCTAATTTTATAATAATTATCACATTAATTTCCTCTTAGGTGATAAATTACCTAGGTTAGAAAACTAGTAACCATGTTGAGAAATAGTAAAATTGAGTAAAATTAATGATTGAGGAACAAAATGAATAAAAATCTATTATTTGTGTGTGTTAGAGGTGTATTTCGACAACATGATCCATTCATTGCATTATTATTCAATTTTTGAGGTGCATGAGGTATGTTATACCACCTAATAGTGATAAATATTTAGTATTTACAAAAATGATACTACTTATCAACTAAAAAAGGGAACTCACTCTCCCCATTCATAACACTTCCTAAGCCATTTAGCTCGACAAACCCCAAAAAATATATTCCCAAACTCCGTACCCTAATTCTAGTACCCTTTTTTGGGTATAAATCCATATAAGTGAGTACTTTCATGAAATTTTAAAGGAGATACATGAAGATGTGGAAGTTTAAATGAGTACGACATTATTCAAGACTTAAGGTAACACGATTTATAGTCTCACTTTTATTTCTATGATACATATGCCATATTTAGGACTCATTTAATTTTTGTGGTGTATAAATTTCCCTATGAAATTATAAGTAATAAATCTACCTTATTTAATTATAAGTAATGTTCCCATTATGTTATTTTTTCATAGGTATTACGATTCAAAATTTACTCTAGTGGTAAGGGAATTTTGTCTCATTGTTTATTTTTTTGAGACACATGCTATATTCACCATCTATTTCTTCAATATGGTGTATATACTACTCAGGAATGTATGTTATTATTCTTGTACAAAATAACTATTTTTTAACATCTATTTTTTATGATATCTCTTTCACAGGGGTTATAGTTCAAAATTTAACAAATCAGTAAAAGAATTTAGTCTCAAAATTTCTTCTTTTAGACATAAGATATGTTATGCACCTTTATTATAAAGTGAGATGTATATAAATCCGTTTAAAATGTAATATAATTAATTTATTTATATGCATGATATTTTGTGTTCATTTACATGTTCCTACATCTTGGGGCTTGTGATTCAATTTTACCATATGGGTAAAGATTTTATATTATGATCACTTTATTTATCAGGATGGTTCCTGATTATGTCTCTAATGTTGAAATATCATAATCTTCTTCTCAATAATTCTCATGAAAGTTATAATCCTATGGTAATTCTTGATATATCTAAGCATTGGTACCATTTTTCATCTCTTCGGTACTGAAGATAATTACGAATTTTTTTAAGGAAATTCGACATTATTTCTCTATTCAGTCGAGTCTATGTTTTCTTTCAAATTTTTTTTATAAAAATGATTTAAAAAATGTTTTATAATGATCTTTTAAGATTATTTTCATGGAAGAATATTTTGAAAATGTTTTATGTTTCAAAAAGTGATCTGAATGACTAAAAAATATCCTTTTTATGTTTTCAATATTATTTCTAAATAAATTGGTTTCCAAAATTATTTATGTTTGAAAAGTGTCTTACAAAGTGGAAAGTGTATTTCCTTCAAGAAATATTTTCAGTGATTTTTAAAAGCTTCCATTCAAATTTTTAAAGGTTATTTTCAAATAAAATTATTTTTATAATGTATCATGCTTTAAAATTTTATTTTCAATGAAATTATAATTTCATCAACGAACGGTCCAAGGTAATCTTTGAAAATTATTTCCCATTTAAGAATTAATTATTTGAGGTTATTTATGATTTACTAGGGATATTATCCTATGATTCCATTCATATTATTTATGTGAATGTTTTATGTTTTGATGTCATGATTTTCAAAATACCAATTTCTCTTCCATGAGATATAAAATGATAAAATACATATAAAACTCGTAGCTTTTCATAAGTTATGCTATGATGAAATGTGGAAATGATTATGAGACATGTATCTTTTCCTTTGGTTATTGTATGAACAAATGTTTAGGATTTCCATTTCATTTCAAGTTCTATGATATGATGAATTTTTATGATCCATTGGAAGACATAGATACAGTTTCCATTATTTGAATGGAGGGACCTATAACTACCTTCAATGAATTGGGTAAAGATAAATACTCTATGATCTTAGAGGGTACATAGATGTTCAGCTTAATCGTAAAAAAGGAGGGTACATGTGTGGTCATTCCAAGTCCACAATGGAGGGTACATGGGCAGTCCTCCCAATCTTGAAGCAGGTACATGAGTTTTCAACTCAATCTAACATGTTTTGAATGTATTTATTTGTAGCCATTAGATATGATTTTATATGCTTGTGTGTATTTTAAAACCCTATCTCTTAAGCCAATGATATTCCGTCATGGAAAACATTCTTTGATTCCATTATGATTCATGTCTTATGTACTGTGAATATTTGTACCATGAGTCATGATTATAATATTTGATATGTGGGTATGGTTTTCAAATTTTTGGCTCATGTTCTCATACCCTTAGGTTCTTGTTATGCTTACATCACTCCATTATTTAACCTTACTGAGCATCTGATCTCACTCATTCTGATGCTTCCTTTCCCCATGTTAGGTAGAGTGTTTAAGTAGGAATACTAAAGAGGAAGATATTTAAGGGGTAAATTGAAGATCCTTCACTAAGTTAGATGATTATGTTTCCATGAATTCAAAGTGCATAAACAATTATGGTCCCCAATAGCATTTTTTAATGTAATTAATATTCATAAAAAATTATGTGACATCCATGAAGGAGAAAAATAAGTTAATATAGTTTGAATCAACTAAAAGGTTTGGTTAACCGTTTGAAACTAGAATGATAAATATTTATCAAGATCTATAGGGATATTTATATGGATATGTATTGGTATGTCTATAAGGATGATTCTATGGGTGATTCAAATTTTAAGAAAATTTCCATGAATATTGGTAACGGTTTGAAAGAGTGGTTTCCAAGTAATTACATTATTTTATTGATACTACATGTGGCTATGATTCTTTCATAACTGTATATAGGGGTAAGAACCCTAAAAATAATGAATTAGGGTATACTCAACTGGGAATTGGTGCATGACAACTGGCCTTAGTATACATGTCATTTAACACTCCAATGGGATATAATTTGGAAATTCAAAAACTCTTCAAAAAATATCAGGAAGTATTTAAATATATGATGATTATTAATGACCAATTTTAATCCAAAGGTGTCACTTATTAAAAATTATTTACGATATAGACATACTATAAGAGTTATTTCATGATTATGTGGTTCCTACATATGATTATTGTTTCTGACATAATTATTTTGGTTTAAGTCAATGGTTAGAACCTAAAATAACCGTGTTAATGTTAAGGGTGATGGATAATGAAATTATTTTTATTATATAAATCCAAATGTTATGGTATATATAATGAAAAATATAATTGTAATGATTACACAACATTCTCAATCTATAAATAATGTTTGACTTCCAAATGAGCTAATATGTGAAAAATATTTTTTTGAGACCTTCAAAAGGAAACATCCACCTCCCTTTAGTGGATACATGTAGTTGGTAAGAAAGTGATCAGTACCAATGAGAATATATTTTCCATTATCCAGTGTTTAGATTTTAAAAAAGTCATTTTGGATGACTACCATTTGGAATGTAAAGAAGAAAAATGGTGGAATCTTATCAAGAATAATAGGAAACATGATGATATTAAATTCATTATTTGGGATGATTTCAACAAAATATTTTTCAAAATTTACTTTCTTAGTATTCATAGTATGATAGTGGAGAGGGATTTACAAGACGTAGAAAAAAGGATGATGAATCCATTGGTATCTAAGATTAAAGTTTTATAATACTTTTAAGTTATGGTTTTGGTATTATCATCCAATCTAAATGTAAAGATGATCAATTCTTTATTGGAATAAAACCAGGTATCCAAAGAGAATTAACTATAATAGACTTTAGTATCTATGGAGAGATTATTGAATTTCCTATAACATTAGAAATGGAGGTTGGAGTTATATATAAATATCATGGTTTTGAAATGAAAATAAAGATAGTGTTTGAAGAAAAATGTAAGAATCACGGAGAGATGAAAATGATATTTCATTTATGAAAAAGTGTGGGAAGAATCATAGAGGTACTTTTCTTCAGGGGAATTCTAAATGTTTTAAGTGTGAGATGGAAGTTCATTAAGTGGATGAGTGAGAAAGTGATGGGAAAAAGTCAGTTAATGATGTGAATAATGGGAAATCCCCATATAATGCACCTGCTACAGTTATGTGTTTAAATTTTAATGATTTTTGTCATTATGATAATAATTGCCCTAATCCATGGACTAATGCAGATGATAAGTCATGAAACCATTGAAATAATGACAAAGGGAAAGCTTATGCTATCCTAATGGATAATGTGAACCATGATAATTAGGAAATACTTATAATAATCTCTTTATTTTTGGAATTTATTGTTACATTTTTTATGAATGACCACTATGAAAATATTATTTTTCATTCTTTATTGAATTTTCATGTGATTATCTTCTGGGATTATTGAATAATGAGATAACATGTTCTATCGGTACAAGGATGAACCCCAGATTCCAATGATTTTTTAATATAATATCTTATATAAAGAATGAAGAAGCATGTATGTTTTCAATATGGTTTTACAGTAATTCACGGTGATACAATGTTTCAATAGAATACATGAAGAAGTGATTCAAATGTTTGGTTTGTGATAGTCAAGAGATACATTATGATATATGGGGGATCAATGTAAATATGATTTTGTTAAATTTAGTGACATTATTTCTAAAATTTTGGATTTTCATCTTTAGTAAGGGTTAAAAGGTTAACCATTTAAGAAAATAATTCTGTTAAACATTGAATGTGGTTTTAGATATCAATGTTTCCTAATATGAATACTTATCTATATTGGAGAAATTGTGAAAACCATTTATTTTTTAAAATAAATAAATATATATGGAATTAATTATCATTATATTTATTGATCTTATGATCTATTGGTGCTTCAGAAATTACAAATTCACCTTCATATTTGGAGTAAGAGGTGAAGTGGAAATTGTTTAAGGCACAAAAAGGGTGATATTATGCATATAAAATTCATGAAATAAAGTAAGTATATATTCCTTTGAAAATTATTCAATTTTAGGAAAATTATCTTTTAAAAAAATCTCATAGTACCTTCATTTTGGATAAATCATATGGTCCCTTAAATCATTAAAGATTTTTGATTTTTTGGTTGTTAACTTTATATGGATCACCCAATTTCTCATGATCAATGATCTATATAACTCTCTCTATTTTTTTATTCTTTTCATCCATGTCCAATTATTCACTTCTAATATTAGTCTTCCTATGTGGAAACCTAGTTATGAGTTACCTCGGGTAACTATTATGTTTCTAACCTTCCATTTTTAAGGAATTTTTATTATTCATTTTTATAATGTCAGTTTCTATGAAAGTAACTTTCAATTATTAATCCTTTGATGATACAATTGAATTTTTATGGTTAAATTAATTTTAAGGGGGGTAAAATGTAATAACCCATGTTTTTATGAATTAATTTTTTTTCGAATAAATTAAAATTTGTTGATGGCTTGTGTTGCACACTACACCAAGTTATGTGTACTATATATACAAAACCATGTAAATATTGTGATACATGTAATAATGAACATATATTTATGTACATGAGAAACTATGTTTGGGTTTTGTTACACACAATACTGAGTTCCTTTGATAGCCTGTATTACACGCAAGGCTAAGTTTTACCAAACTACAATATAATAATATTAATATTATTTAATATGACAGTTATTAGCTAGAAATTGGAATAAAAGGAATGAATATGATTAAATTAATTTTTAAAATATATATTTTTTACATTTTTAACAATAATCAACCGATTATAATTAAAATAAGAATAAATTAAAAGAAAAAACAATTTTTTTATGAAAAAATAATATCTTTTCTAAATTAGGGTTTAAACATGCTTTCTGAACATAATATAAAATAAAATTTTAACAAATTTAGGAAATTTATTTCAAAAAAAGTCATTATTTTTTAAATTTTCTTATAGAAATTATCTTAGGGCACTTTTTTGGTATTTTTTAGAGTAGTTTATATTTAGATTAATAGAGAAAAATAATGAATTTTAATTGAAAACTTCTATTTTGTTTAAATAACTTATACTATTAAACAATATTATGAATTTGTTTTAAAATAAAAATAATTCAATTAATAATATATTAATCCAATTTAGGACGCTAAAATAAATTTAATATTGAATTTTGAAATAAAAACATTGTAAACTTTTGAATATTTTCACATTAAAAACTCAATTTTGTACCATGTTTATGGGATTAATTTTTAAATTAACTTCTACCACATACATAAGGTGAATTTTCACAAATGGATTCCTTATTTTTAATCATAAAAAATTATATTATCTCCTAAGTTCAACTTAATTTTTCCTAATAATTTTTAGTGAAAAAATTAAAATTAATTATAACGATTAAAATTGAATATAGTTTTGTTTCTGGTCAAAGAAAGAATTTAAGTCTTATGAATGACCCAAAACATGTAAAACCCCCATTTTATATACATATATCTAAAAATTTTACTTTTTTATTTATTTTAATAATATTTAGGGACTCTTTCCCATGAAATTGTGCTATATAATCATATAAGATAACAAAAAAAAGACAAAAATAGATACCTTTCTTCTTTTTAATATCTATAATGATTTTGGATAAGGAAAAACAACAATTTTCGGTTATAAATATTATTTTTAAATATAAATTATTTATTTTTATCATAATAATTTATAATTAATTTTTATGGATCAATAACTAAAAAAAATGCTTCATAAATTCCAACATAGTGATTATTTAGTTAAAAAAAACTAAAATAACTCATACTAAAAATAATAATAGTGATGTAAATTGACTGAATTGTTGCTTACATTAATTTGTAAAATGAATATATCTTGTAAAACGAGTTTTAACTTAATATATTTAAATTAATTCATTATGTTGATATTTTTTAAATTCAAATTAATTAAATAATATCAGTGTTGACATTAATGTTATATTATAATAAATAAAATTTTATTAAATGATTTAAAATTAAATAAATAATATATTATTCCAATTGTTTTTAAATTTAAATAAATATAAAATATGTTCATTTAATTGACTAATTAATATTTTATAATGAACATATAGACACCTTAATAGAGAAAATATTTTAGAACAATTAGGGTAAAGAATTATTTTTGCGCATTTTATGTGATTTTCTTAAAACTAATTTCCAACCCACATGGGTTTTTATTTTATAGATGAGATATAATATTTTTAATCAGTGAGTATAAATTTTATAACAATTATAACATTAATTTATTATTAAGGAATAAATTAAATATGTTAGAACACAATTAACCATTGAAAAACCCAAAAGGGTATAATTGAGTAAACATAATGGAAATGGAACAAAATGATAAAAATTCTTTTATTTTTGTGTGGTGGAGGTATATTTAAACAAAATAAACACTAATTTTACACTATTAATTAATTTTTTAGGAACATGAGGTATGTTATACCTACCAATAGTGAATTATTTTGAGTATTTATAAGTGTTCCACTCCTCCTCAACTATAAAAGGTCAACAACTTTCTCCCCTTATTGACACCTCTTAAGACATTTGTCTCTACCAAAATCTACATAAATCACTTATCGACTTCCCTAACATCATAATAATGATTTACTTTGGGTATAAATTCCTCAAAGGAAGTACTTTTGGGAAAACCAAGATGATATACCCTAAGAAGATTATTTTTGAACAGGTATGACGAGAGTCAAGACCGACTGTAAGGGGATTTCTAGTCTCACTTTTATTTAGGAGATACTTATGCCATATTCACCCCTAGTTTCATTATTTGGTGTAAATATTTTTATTTATGAAATTATATATCATTAATATACCTTATTCCATGATCATTATTGTTTCCACTGATGTTGTTCATTAATGGGGATTACAATTCAAGAGTTACTCTAACAATAAGGGATTTTTGTATCAATTTTTACATTCATTAGACACTTTCAATATTCACTACATATTTATTATATTATATATATAATTCCCATTAATTTATATTATTATTCTTCAAATAAAAAAATTGGGGTTTTATATCCATTTTTTGATCTCTCTTTCATGGGGTTTATGATTCAAAAGTTAACAAATCGGTAAGGGATTTTTTTTTTCAATTTTCCTTCATTGATATGTACTCTTCGTTATAAACCAATATTATTTAACAAGGATTATATAATACCCTATTAAATTTAATTTCATGGATTTATTCATCCTCATGATATTTGGAATTTTTTTATATGTCATTCTTTCATGGGATTAATGATTCAATGTTACAAAAGTGGAAAATATTTAATGTTACAATCTTGTCATTTATGAGGATTGTTTATGATTAAGTTTCCAATATTGATGTATCACTATATAACTATCAATAATTATCATTAATTATATTATCCTATTGTTATTATTTATATATCCATGTAGTGGTACAATATTGTTCTCTTTCGTACTTAATATAATTAACAAAACAATTTAGGACATCCAAATTTATTTGTCTCTTTGGTTGAGAATCTATGTTATTTCAAAACAATTATTAATATATAAAATTAATAATGTTTTGATATGATATTCTAATGTCCTTTTCATAGAAATGTATTCTTATTTTTTTTTCAAAAAAAAAATAAATTATTTTTAAATGCTTCCTTTATGAGTTTTTAGGGTTATTTTCAAAGAAAAGGTTTTAAAAAAGTATCATGTTTTAAAAATAATTATTAAAATTAGAATGTATATTTTACTTAATAAATAATTTAAATTAATTTAAAAATATTCTTTTGTGTGTTTTTATGGTAATTTTGTAAGAAATTTATGTTCATAATCTTTCATGTTTTAGCAAATTGATTTTCAAAGAAAAGCTAATTTCCTCTAAGAAATGTCCCAAGTAATATTTCAAGGTTTTTTTCTATACAAGATGAAATTATTTGATTTGAATTATGAATTAAATGTATATGATCCATTTATACCATTCATATTGTTTCTTTGAATGGGTTTTGAATTGATGTCATGATATTTATAGAACCTGTTTCTGTTCCATGGTTTATACCATGATAAAATGATTATGAAACCCAATTATTTTCATGGGTTATTAAATGATGAAAAGTTAAAAATATTATGAATCCATTCACTTTTCCATAGTTTATGGTATTATGAAATGTTCATGATAGCCATTGTCTTTCATGGGTTATGATATGATGAATTTTTTGATTATTTGTCACGCATACATATGGTTTTCATTATGTGAAGGGTGGGACCTATATATCCCTAAATTGCATTGGGTAATAATAAATTATCTAAGAGATAAGAGGGCACATAGGTGGTCATTCCACACCTAAAAAGTAAGGTATATAGTTGGTTATCCCATTCTTTTAAAGAAAGGGTTATGAGTGGTCATCCCAAGCCCAAAGAAGGTACACAGGTGGTCAGCCCAAGCCTATCATGATGTGAATGTATTGGTGGGAAACCTTGAGAAAATAATTTTTTTATACTTGTGTATTTTCCACACACACACACACATATATATATATTCTTTCACTTTTATGGAATCATGGATCATGTTCTTATGTTCCCTTATTATTCATGTCTTATGAAAATCCAATATTTATGCCATGACTCATGATTGTAATATTTTACATGATGGATATGAATTTGAAAAGTTATACTCATGTTCTCTTACCCATATGTTCATGTTGTGCATACATATATCCTTTATTAACACTTAATTAACAATAAATCTCACATGATCTTATATTTATTTTCCCCATGTTAGGAAGAAGTGTTTTGAGTTAGAGTACTAAAGGGAAATATATTTATGGGATTTATTAAAAATCTTTCACCATGTTAGAATATTATGTTTACAATATTACAAAGTAACTAAACAATTATGGTCACTATGTGAGTATTTTTGTAATTAGATGAATATTCATCAATAAGGATTTAATATCAACATATCAAAATCCTAGTTCGCTATACGGTTTTCCCTAACTTGATTGAGATGAATCACCATGATGCCCCAAACGTGCATCACTATACTCCAGAGGTAGCCGACTAGTATCAAGGGTCTAATAAAAATAGTGGGAATATTATACCCATTTGTAAAAAATAAAAATCATAATGGAAACATAATAAATAAATCAGTATAATCAACTCTAGATGATCAATAATAAATTTAAAAAATAACCCAATATCCTCAATCCATGTAATGTCATACTTAATGCCATAATAATGTCAACCTAGAAACCAAATAAATAAAATACATATAATAAAGACTCCAAAATCCTTTCCCAAACCCCATGATCAGTCTCATATAAAACTCCTATCCATACCAGTAATGTCGACCAATCTACCATATGCCCCATTAACATTTTCCAATAAGCATCCATGAAGTCAGCTCAGGTACCAAACAACTTCCCAAATAGGGTGTGATTAAAAATAAGTATGCAACAATCAATGATGTCTAAAATATATATATTGAGTAATAGTTTATACAATAGTATAATAAAAAAGAAATTAATTATAAATTAAAACATTCCAACCCTTTCTCTCTAGGATTACACCTAGGGTTCATCAATACCTTCTACAGAATACAGTCATATGTCCCTATCCATACACACAATTTGGTCTAGAACAAATAAACCTCCACAATATCCATGTATGAAAATGTAAAGAATAATAAAAACATGTATAATTCTTATTACATGGTCTAATTAAAAATTATATTCATAGTGGAATCAAGGTGAATTCCCATTCTAGGGGAAAAGTACATATTTAGTTCACAATAGAACTCGGGAAAATTCCCATTCCATGGTAAAATTATATATGTTGATACCATTTCATTCATGATTCCAAATTCATATTCCAATACATCAAGAAAAAATAAATATTAGATATGTAACAATTTTCCAAGACATGCCAAGTATATTTCCTAGATTCCATTTTGGTTAATTTATATAAAATACCAAAATATTCTAATTATTAATTAATCATAAAAAATATTTAATAACATGAAAATTATTCACTTACAAGGAAATTTATCCTTGTTAATTTTATATTCACAAGATAATCTATTATATTAAGTAATTTCCCAATAAACTAGGGTAACAATAGTTCATAAGGATTGATCTTGGGATCAAACAACAGTTCTTCAATTCAGTTTCATGGGAATTATGTTCACACATAATCAAGTTCCAACCTAATGTCAGGTTGAAACACCTATTAGGTGGAAAAATGTTTAAGACTTCATTCAACAATGGACCCAAATAAATATATAAAATTTCTAGGTGATGTAATTTATGGAATATAATTTTTTAATAATTTAAAGAGGTAGTGTTCATGACATTTCAGTACGATTTCACATGTTACATATATCAGAAACTAAAAATAGAATACATGGAGATTCATAGACTAACTAGATTAAGAGAAGAGAATTCCAAGAATCATTAATCTAGATCAATATAAAACTCCATTAATCATGAAGTACTGTAATAGAATCAACCCATTATGGATGGAAGAAGATGAACCCAGAAAAAAATTATTGAAATTCATCAAACCTAAGAAATAATTACCAAATCTAGAACTCAAAATCGAATAATGGATCACTGGATCGAAGGAAGTAATGGGAGAAGTCATGGAAAACACATCATGATCACTAATCCCAAATAAAATCTTAAAGTAAGGTATTATAGGTGTTAAAATATATAGAGAAGGAAATTATGGGGCCTTCCATAATTAAAATTCAAGATAGAACCTACCAACAGGCTGATGTAATCCCATCTATTAGTCAGTGGCCCAACAACAAGTTGATGTTTGAGTAAAATACAATTAGGGATTATTATATCCTACTAGGGCTAATTCACAATCTATTAGCGAATTGGAGGCACCACATTAGTTCCTCTAATACAGAACATTATTATCTATTTATAATTCTTCCCCTTGGAGTCCTGAAGAACCTCTAGAGCACCTTTTAGTCTATAAAAAATGTAGATTATAGAATTTAATGTGGTATAATATAATTAAATGATATTATGTCCTAAAATGGGAGTGAGGTTTTACAACCTTCCAACTATATAACATCACATCGCCAAGTTACGTTCCTAGGCATTGATGAGACATATCAGCTAATATCTCGGGACACTACAACCATATATCATACTCCCTATCCCATGTTTTCCCCTAAATATGACAATCATTCAATTTCAATCAAAGAATGGGTATGGTCTTCCCCTAAATAATATTCTTACTATGGTCTATGATACAAGTTAGATTCTCTTTTAAAGATGTATTACAATAAACTCAACATCATTAACATTGATAATGTGAGAAGGATTAGGATAATATCTCAAAAGATGTGACACATAAAACACATCATGCATCTCACTATAGCACTACCGAAGATTCAATTTTAATTACACTAGACTGAATATATCAACTAGTTCAAATAGGTCATCAATTAGGGGAACTAGCCTCCCCAACTTGTGGATACATTATTTCTGATGCATAGTTAACACACGAAAGAAGACCTAGTCAAAAATCTTGAATTCTAGAGGTCATATCTGATGGTCAGAATAATAGTAATTCTTCATATTAATGGTTTCCAACTACTTAATTAACAAATGAATATTCTTGGATGTCTATTTCATGAAACTACGTCCAATGAGCACTAACTATCCCCCCTCTAAGCTACACAATGTTGAAAAAATATCCTTATATATAAATCCTCAATATGATCCGTATAAATAAATAATTGGAATATATTATTATAAGAGATCTCCATGAAGATGGTGTACTTCTCTTACAAACTATTAATGTCTATAAAATAGGATCACAACATATCCTCTAGAATCTAATTAGTCTTCATAGAATGTCTATCAGTCTAAGGATGATAGGTTGTTCTCAGAAGAGCCTACGATCCCATCACCTTATAACTACCCTTCCTAAAAATATGATGTAAAATATATATCTCAATATGAAATAATTCTTCATGTAACTCAATGAAACTGAACTATCTCCCTCTCATAGTGGTTACTCATATCATCAATGGTGAATGTATCCCTAATAAGAATGATATGTGATATATTGGTTAGTTAATCCATGATCTTCAACACTTAATTATTATTCTATGATATCCTAGGTAACACTGACAAAAATTCCATAGTGATATCATCCCACATATATTATTTGGTGGGTAACAGCTGTAATAACTCGTCAGGCCACTAATAGTCAACCATCACCTACTAATAGAATAAGAAACATGCCAGTAATCCTTTTATATTTGTCTTCATCCACATATTAAAATACTTCTTAAAGAGTTTGTCATATAACTTTGTAAATCCAAGATTCACTGTCCATTTTGAAGCATTTAATTCCCTCATTATCTCCTCATGCATGCTTGTAGGAACCTGGGTATGACCATGGACATAGATAATCTCATCACCATCCGTAACCCAACTAGACAGTGGCTCCCCACCATAAATTATGTACCTCACAGATAAACCCTCTATATTAGATAACTTCATTATGTTGATCTAATTCAAAATTTATGGAACAATAGAGGTTGATTTTTGAGTTTCTCTCCCCTGGTACTTCATAACATCCAGATGAATATCCAAAAAAAGAGTTATTATCCACACATCATCATATTATTCCCACAATTCTTGAGTCTATGTATTTTTAATAAAGGAATTAACAATGATTTTTCCCTTTCTAGGAGTATAATCCATCATGAATTTGAAAGATTGCAAATACATGACCCATCTCTTTTAAAAAAGGATCAGTTCCAGCTATTAAAATTTATACATAAATCACCTTTAATCCATTTATACCATGAATCTATCTCTTAAAAGAAAATTTAGTTAGCAAAATAGATGGTGTACCATGATATCTATGTCTAGGTCATGGTAATGATAATTCTACATGAAAATAGCTTACTAAATCCATATGAAACAACTAGAACCTCCTACATTAGAAATTCTCTAAGCCTGACTCCTGATGGATAGCAATAAATAGTATACTCCTTGGACTTGTTTGGTAAGGTCATGATTTGTTTTATAGATTATATTATCTTTAATTCCTAGAAATTTTACTCACAAGAATCCAACCAATCCAAACATACCCCTTTCTTATTCAATCTAGACATTGGCACTTAAATATAGGTGAAGTCCTGAATAAATCAATGATAATAACATACTGAATTCATAAATCATAAAATCATTAATATTTTCTTCAGTCACTCCACTAAAATGACATATTTCACCTTCTCTAGGTCCACTAACACTCCAATATTATAGACAATGTGGCCCAATAAGTACACTTGGTAAATCCAAAAATAAAAAGAAACATTGGTTTTTAATTGATGTCCTCTTAATAAAATTTGGTCAATTTCGAGATATTGATCATGATCATCTGTATACTCGGTGTAAACAGTGATCTCATCAATGAAGGAAACCAAAAAATGGTGTATATGTGGGTAGAAGATCTGATTAATCCTGGCCCAGAATAATTTCAAGTTGATCTTCATGCTAAATAGAATTTCTATGAACACATTAAATCCATTCATGGTCATAAAAGTTTTATATGGTATATTAGATGGTCTCAAAATCAATTAATTGTACCCTATCCTCAATTTCATAATTTAAATTACCTATTCACATATTGGATTCCCAGATAGATAATTAATTCACATAATGAGATACCAGTTCTTTAAAATCATCAAGTTTCATCTTTTGTAATCCACACATAAATATAATGTTCTATATGACTTCATGGAAAATATCATGGGTAAACCCCATGGTGATATAATAGTCCATATGAATCGTTTGGGTTCAAGATCCTCCAATTATTCTTCAAACTCTTAAATTACCATTTGTTCCATCTTGTAGGTTAGCATAATAAGAAGATCGACTCTTGGAGCTACCTTGGTATTGAACTCAATTTCCTTTTTAGTGGTGAGAAAGATAAATTTTGAAGAAAGAAATCCTGAAAGTTGACCACTATAAGAAGAAAGATATTATCATCGGACTCACCATCATCCAAAATAAGTTTTCAATTAAGTACAAGTGAAAATCCATTTTTTTGAAATTTTACATGAATAACCAACATGAATGTCTCATTCATCATGATAGACATTGTTTTCAATTTATAAAGATATATAGGTAACACTCCTTTGTTGATAGTCAATATGACCGTGGAATGTAATTATCCAATCTATAACCAAAATCAAATTGAATACATAAATTTCAATCAGAAACAGTTTACAAAGAATCTAATGAGTACCCATTTTAATAGAGCACTCATCGTACTGTCAAATACCCTCTTATAATACCCTTAATGAAGTATTGATAATAAAAACCACATCGATGATTTATGCATCCAAAAAAATTAATTGAATAATAGAGAAAATATAATTGAATATGAGGATATTCCATAAAAAAAGAAGTGTAGGTTCTACAATAATAATACACATGATAGTGGAAGGGAAGGAATCTTGGGTTGTAGGAGAATAATACACAATGTGAAATTATCCGAGGCCTCTATGATGAGATCCTACCTGACTCCCCTATAACCCTACTTCCTACTAATGTTTCCACAAAAATGTTAGAGTACCATACATCATACACCAGCCCAAGCTATGGTGGAACTCCATCTACCTATCTAATAATGGGTATTTAAGTCCCTCCCAAACTCTAGTATCTATCATAATCCTCCACCATTACTATATTGTTGGGTTCCTTTAATAAATTTCTACAGGTGTCCCATCATACAATAAGATTAAAAGTCCACAAGTGGAAATGGACATTACTAGTGCTTATGTCATGTATTTTAACACTAGAAACACTAATCTTGGATGTGGTACTAAGAAGCCATCCACTCCCCAATAAACTATGCATGTTTCTACATTCGTTAAAATTTCCAAAGAAGTGCTTCTATCAACCTAAATAAGAACTCATCGATCATTATACTATAACTATATGTCTAAAAATTGGGGCCTCCTTCTGGTTCCGTTTGGTTACAAGATTCAGATTGACCATGTTAGAGTAGTTTTTCAAGAATAATACATTCACATATGACTTTATTTAATTTTGAAGATCATCATGGAAGTGCTTTTACCTGGTTATCTCATCCACTTATAATGATCAGAAAAAAATATTTTTGGTTTGTAAAGTATTCAGCACCTTCTTTCATAGATGTTCTCCCCTATATTTGGTACATAATCCCCTTACACCTTTCATCCCTCAACATCTTTAGGTAGAAGTGACTTTGGAAATTTTACGTGAATCCTTTCTAGTTGAACTCCTAATTTAATTTGATATTAACTATAATGTACCAGTGGTGAAGTAGCATAAAGGCATCAAGACTTACCCTCCTCCCCATGGGTGTCTCTAGGTGAACAATGATCATCAAGACTAAATCTGTACAAAACTCTTTTGGGTATGGGCCTCCCTCCCCAATGAATATGGCCGAGTAATATAGTTGAAAATACCTCATCAAATCATACATATAAGGGATGGAAAAATTATTTTCCCTATTCATGGATTATAATATCCACAGTAAACTATCATAGAGCTAATCAACCATGAGATTCCATGATATTGTAAGATGTTATGGTTATACTATTTGATGAGTTCTCTCATTGACACATTCTCAATGATCAACTATAAGATAAGGTGAATGCAATTCTTTATAAGTTTAAACATGCTCCATAGATTATAGTGTACATAACACATTCAAAATAATAATGGAAATAAGGGACAAAAAATAACCATAGATACATGATCACATTAAATCATTTCATAACAAGTTAATTTACATCTTATAATAGATTAATTTTATTCCTTTTATCAAACATGTCATTAAGTTTACTGAACAATTTAGACATGTAGATATTTGAAATATAGTTTTTCATCCCTTGAATAAGTGATTCATGTTAACATATTTCCCTATGTTCCTACTATGATGCACGCATATGCACTACATTCAATACTAATCCACTAGTATAATATCATAAATAAAAAACGTTATACAACATATGTATCACCCAATGTGAAATAACATCATAAATATAACATGAAAACCTCAAGAAAATGAATCCCATCCATGGGAAATTGGGTCTTACCCCACACATGTGTTAGCCACTCATATTCACAAGTTCATTACCAATACATGAGACATCCTATATTTCAATAAACATCTCCCATGTAGAAGATAAAAAAGAAAAATTCATCTTTTTACACCACATTGTAACATATATACCCAAGTTCTCCCCCATGTGACTGAGACATGTCACCATGAGACCTCAATTATGCCTCTCTATAAGCCAAAGGCTGGTGAATAATAGGAAAGGAGTTATAAATATATTGGAGAGACAATAACTATTATTACAAAATGAAAATAATACTATACAAATGATAAAAAATCAATTCAATAAAATCCATAATATAAATAAGAAATTTCCAGAACAACCAAATATCCTCAATCCCTACAATGTCATACTGAATATCATACAAATGTAAAACAAGCAACCAACTAAATAAAATAATCAAAAATAAAAACTCCCTAAAATGTACTAAAATCCCATATGAGATTACATAAAAAAGATACAGTCCAAGCCACTAAATTCAAAGAATACAGAATATGGACCCCTTCCATTGTCAACTCCTATATCTATAAAGTATGATTGTGTACCAAATGGCATACATAACTATGTGTGAGTAAAACTCAGTAATTGACCATTAATAGTGTCTAAATAAACATATTCTGATTAATTATTCAATAAATTGTATGACAAAAAATTAATTAATTATTTATTAATTATTGAAGATATAAATAAACCATCCAATCCTCATTCTCTAGGTTGAAATTCAGGGTAACCCATACCTGCTAAGGCCCAATTACATATTTCTCTATACAGACCACAATTATTTCTAACACCAGTAACCATCCTCAATATCCATATATGATAGCATGAATAATAAAAAACCCATGGTGATTTCCCATTATAGAGTTCAATTTCAAATTCCTATCACACCGAACCCAAGGTGAAATCCCTTGCATAAGGAAAATTATATATTCCGTTCAAAAAAACCTAGGTTGGATTCCTAGGCCATGGTTCAATTACATATTCTGTTACCGATTTCATACTAGAGGCCTAATCCATATTCCAATACATCAGACAAAACTAAATATCATATACATTAAAATATTTCAAAACATTCTGAATATGTATCATAGATTCCATTTTGGTCAATTGAAGTTAAATACCAATATACATTCCAATTACTAATAAATTATGTTAAATATTGATGAACATGAAAATTATTAAATTACAAGCTGAGTGATCAATGTAAATTTATAATTCACATGTCAATCAAATCCCATAACAAATATCCAAATCACTATGGTAGAAACATTTAACATGTTTTGACCCATGGATCAACCATGGTTATATGATTTATTTTCATCAGAACTAAGTTCACACATGATCATTTTCTAGCCTAGGGTCAATGTTTTAACACCTAGCAGGTAGCCAAAGGTCCAAGGGTTCAATCATTGATAGAACTAAGTGGATCCATATAATGCCAAGGTGAAGGGATTTGTGGAATACAAGTGATTATTATTTGAAAAAGGTTTCACATATGTTATGTAAATGTCATATCACATGTTATATATACTAGAAATAGAAATAAGTCTATAAAAAGATGATTTAGACCACCTATTTTATGATAAGTGAATACAATTCAATGAATCAATAATCAGGATCACTGTGAAAACCATTAATAACTCTGGATAGTGATACAATAATATAATTAATGATATAATAAGAATAAAAAAGAATAAAATGAGAGGAATTCATTAAATCTAGGAAAAAACATAAGAAAACTAGACCTCCAGATCAAACAATGGATCGAGGAATTGAAGGAAGACGTTGGGGTAGTCGAGGAAGTCTTAGAAAACCACTAAATATAACATATCCATAATAAGGGCTGAAATATATGGATTTGGGGTGTCATAAATTAAAAATATATAAATTACCAGGTTTCCACAAGTAAAAATTCTCAACATGACCAACTTGATTCCTGGTTCTAGAGTACAGGCTTGTCGAGTATTCATATAGACCAAAATGGAAACTTCACAATACATAGGATATCTAGTGGACCCACACTAGCTCTCCATATTATATTATTACACTCATACCCCCTAAATAAGATTTGAGGCACCATTTAGACTCAGAACAATGCCTAATTAGAAAATTTAAAGAGGTTCAATAGAATTAAAATGGAGAAGTACCTTAAGAGGAGAGTGGGATTTTACAAATTAAGTCTAAAAGATTCCATTTATTATATTAATTTAAAGATAAATGAAAAAATGATAAAATTAATGAACTTTCTCATACATTGTAGGATGAAAATTTTAAGGCAAAGATACTCAAATGGGACATGAATGATAAACTTTGAGAATTAATGAAAAATATCTAGTAAATTGAAGATGAATTGATATTGGTTAAAAAGAAAATATATTAAAAATAATTCAAGGTAAATCCTATTTTGAAATATAAATTTAATTTATTATTTGATTATATTTCATCATTTGATAACAAGATGATAAAAAAGTACTCTAAATCAGAAAATGTGTACAATAAATGTTAGATGATACTAAGACTATATTCTTAGTAAAAAAATGTAATTGGTTTTGATGAAGCCTCAAAAACCTTGAGAAGATAAAATATCTTCATGTTTTTTAGAAAATAGAATAATTTGTATTTATTATGTAGTGGTAAAATAGTTTTGTAATGAAAAAAATGAATGAAGTTCCCAAATAGATATGAGAAAAAAGGATTGGATTTTAATGAAAAATAGTATGAAGTTGTGATTTTATAATGGAATGATTTTTCACATAAATATATATATTTTTAAATTAATTATAATACATTTTTAGATATGTATTAGATGAATATTTTACATATAAATTTTATTGATTTTAGAAAAGGTGTTATATTTATTTTTTCAATAATTATTTCCATCTTAATCTTGATTCTAGTGAAGAAGTCCTGAGAAATTAAGATATAATGAATAGATAATGTCAAAATATATCGTTTAGAAAATATTTCCTATAAAAAAATATATTTTATGGTCTGTAAAAAGAATGTTTTGATTTTGAAAATTGGTTTCAATAGGATTTTAAAATATATTACATGAGAACATGTTTTGATGAAGATTAAGAAAAAGATTGGGAAAACTGAAAGAAGTTCAAATACTTCTTATAAAAGGGAATTATCACAAACCAAGGTATGGATGGAAAATATTAATGAATCATTAGAAGATAATAAAAGTACATATTTTATTAGTAAGAGAAATGAATAAATAAATGTTCAATGGAGAAATCCTTGATGATATGAAAACTAAAGGAGGAAAAAATTATAAATTGGTATATGAAGAAAAGTTGAATCCCATGGAGACTAAGGGGATATTATATCATGAGTAAAATGATTAAGAAAAACATATAGATTCCAAAAATAAATGTTAAAGGAAAATTTGAATTCATTAGTGACACACTGTCTTTGTTAACTTTATTTAATTTTAGTATCTCATCTCCCCATTTTTTTAATTATCATAATCATTTATGAATCCCTGACCGAGATCATCAGGCCCAAAATAGAGGACCACATGGCCTCATTTGTACTTCCCTGTGTGCAAGAGAGTTGGTACTAGTATAATGTTCCATAGATATACCTTTTGGATACTATATCCTCAATATCAGATAACCATATGAACAAAAACTAATAATTGATGAAATAGTAAATGTAAGTTCAAAAACAAACAAAATGGATGAAATTGTAAAATCATCCCATGAAATATCAAAATGGTATACAACTATTAGTACCTCAAGTAAAAAGGGATCCCACATAAATAAGATCAATTTATATAGATAATAATAATAATAATAATAATAATAATAATAATAATATAAGAAATCATTGCAAAACACCATAGAGTATTTCACAGTATTACCTAAATCCCAATCCATTAGAATCTACTCAATTGTATATAATAGGTCCCTTTACATTGTTTGTAACCCTATACCTATAGTTAGTACACACATCGAGATTCCCATTAAGTGTGTGAGTATAAACATAGTTTAACACCACAAACAACCCCTTAGTATAACTGCAATAACAGTATACGAGTTTACATATCGACATAACTGAATATATAGATGATTAATAACCATTAAACACTAATAGGGTCATCATGTGCTAACTAGGTCATTGAAAATACCTATCATTCCTTTTTCATCCCTATATTTGATGAGAATATCTTTCAGAAACTTGTATTAATGATATAAACTAAATTTTTTATTATCACTCAAGGCAAAGACTCCCTTTTCATACTCGAACCATCATTTCTCACTAAAGGGAGGTCACATCCACATCTCAAGATATACTTTATCACTCATGTAAGAATCAAACACTAGAACTCACAAAAATAGGAAAAAGAAAAAATATTCATAAAATACCACCATAATAAAGGAGGCTCATCACCTAAACACTTATGCCACTTTACCAATCCATTTTATCCACAACTAAGCTCAACATTCTCCCTCACGGCCAAACTCTTTAGGTACATAGTCCTTCCTTTACCCATGAATCATGATAGAATTGCCCCTTAACAAATGGATAACCCATTTCTCCCCCTCTATGGGTCCAACCACGCCCATACAGAATGACCCTACCTCTTTGACGCAAAAATATTTTTATCACAGGGATACACACAATCTCACATGCACATCAAGACATATAACATCATAAGATAGGTGTAAAATGGTAATTGATTCCTAACACAAGTAAAAAATATCACACCCAAGTTTCACTTCCAGATTCAAGAAAGAAATATAAAACCCAAAAATCAGCCCAAAATTTTCTTTTTTAGGGTTTAGACAAATTAAATTAAGAGATATATGAATAAAAATGTAAAAAGGGATAGGTTGGAGTTAGACTCCACAAAAGAGAACCTTCTTGATGATCAAAACTTGGAATTACTAAGGAAGAAGTAAGAATAGAAAAAAATTCCAAAGGTTAAATCTAATTAATTTATAAATTAAGTTAGGGTTGGGATTAAG
This sequence comes from Viscum album, assembly GCA_963277665.1. Lineage (NCBI taxonomy): Eukaryota > Viridiplantae > Streptophyta > Magnoliopsida > Santalales > Viscaceae > Viscum > Viscum album. The sequence continues at coordinate 1,325,137,175 of OY728137.1, read as the reverse complement.
GAGGAATAATCTTTAATTGGGTTCAAGGATTAAATTAGATGGTTTCCCCTTCTTAAAAAAACCACCCCTTGACATGGTCATGGAATGACCTGCAGGGTTGCAGTATGTCTACCACTAAATAGAGGGCTTATCCCAATGCTAGTAGTGTTGTGAAATAACCCCTAAGAGTCATGAAATGACTAGTTAAATAATTTGAGAATCCCATATATTCAAATTATCATGGTTCCATGTTCAACAATCATTCCATGAGTGACCACTAATGGCATAATATCATCTATAGGATGCATCCATTTCTGTAAAACCTACTCTTGGTCCATCCCTACAACATGAAATAACTATGATCCAAAAAAATACATTAGAATAAATCTAATTTTAAGGTAAAACACATTGAAATTTTAGGGGTGTTATAATGACCCCCCCACCATAAGGATTTCTCATCCCCAAGAAGTGTCTCTAGGGGTAATAAATAAACATATTTGGCCACGATTCCCACACATTTTATTACAACTACCATGTATCATATTATATGAACCATAGATTCCATAATAATCAAACAATATAAATTTTATTCCAAATTAGTACCTTTTTCCCTCGTCGTTGATTCACACTAGTTTCATTTCGAACAAATAATATGTCTCTAACTCAACATTTTCATTAGTGATCACATATGTTGGGTCCACTTCATAATTTTGGATTTTCAATGCATTGACCATATAACACATTCCTTGACTTTGTTCAAAAATATCAAACTAATAATCTACCACTCTAATCTATTCCATAGTCTCAAATAGACTGGTGAATTATGGAGTGAGTTTCCTTTACATCCTTAAACAACTATGCCCAAACTGGTTGGATCCAAAAATAAATACTCTAGCACCCATAGATAACTTCAAGGCACATCAACTCTAGTTATCATATAAATTCTACCTAATCTAAGCAGTAACCAACCACTTTTGGATCAACAACACTGACTTAGTGGTTTCCTATACCAAGATCAATCTAATTACCCCCAAATCACCCGCCGATAATCATCACAACATAGAGTAATACATCCTTCCATAAAGCACCACAATGGGGTCCTTTTAGATCATGAATTAATAAATTTTATTATATAAAAACTCTCCTAAAGTGATTTGGTCATCAAAATCATTAAAGAAATCAAACACTCAATCCTTAATCATATCCTACAGTATATAGATCCACATCTCTGTCTATTCATATCTGTTTAAGGGATGTATGGTGCCCAATATTAGATGAGATCGAATGGAATTCTAAAATCTCCATTAAAATCAATCAGTGAATTGTGCATCTTGATCTACCACTATTCTCAAAGGCACACCATGAAACCTAAAAATTTCTCTCACATGTATTTTTCCTGACACTTCCATGGATTGAGTCTCTTGAATAGATAAGAAATTTCCAACCTTTATCAACCAGATAGCTATCACCCACAATACATCGTAGACATTCAGGTTCTGGGGTAGTCCCATAATGAAGTACATGTTTACCTAACCCCATATCCATATCAATATTGGAAGTTGTTGAAGTTAACTACCTTGTCTATTTTGATCTACCTTTATCTTCTATTAGGTAAGGTAGCAATATATGAAACCTCAAACATCCTCTCATATACTAGTCCTCTAAAAATATCATTGATGTACCAATACATCTTTTTCAAACCTAGATATATTTCATATCATGAATAATTTCATTCTCTAATTATATTCCTCCTCATTGAAGTAGGTATGACTACCTTACCATTGAATCACACACATTGTATCTATCCTGAGTCCATCCTAGAATATGATCATTATATAGGAGATTTTCTAACATCACAAAGAAATATGAAATAAAAATATCACTATCCTTCACTCTATTTACTAGAAAATATGAAATATCCAAGGAAAAAATACCACTATCAATATTCTTATGAAACATACACCTTCCAATCCACAAGTGGGATCATCAATTTATAATTCAAATATAAAATTTTAAATCCCTACTCTTGGTTTTCATACTTAAAGAATCTAAAATGGCATTCCCCTTCCCTAGGGAATGTTTCATATATATGTTTAAAGTTTTAAGATGCTCATCCAAACATACCTATTGTATATTAAAGTCCTGATAAGAGAATATACACCTCAAATTCTTATGGTTCATATGAAAAAAAAATCTCTCATTGAAGAGATAATGGTGCAACAATTTAGAGAATGAACCATAGTACTATATCAGAATCATGAGTTGGTTATTTATTCTCATGGGTTCATAGTTTATGAGACCAATAAGAAACAACTTGATAACTCCTCATCCAAAAAATATTATACCAGCTTTTAAGGCATCATAATATACGGTATAACTAATCCTATAGTCTAAAACAATTAGAATCATAGAATATGCCAACAACTTCTTCAATTATTGAAATTCCACTTCTTGGAATCTAGTCCTCTAAAACTTATCACCCTTCATGGTTATACCACTAATAAGTGTCTTCATGATATATAAGTATTTAATGAACTGACTATAATATCAAGCCAATACATGGAAACTCTAAATCTCAAACACTTTCATGGGATGATCCAGAGACATCACCTCTTTCACTTTCTTTGGGAGAACATAGATCCCTACTTTTGAGATCATGTGTAATCCAAAAGTGACTCATTGAGTATATAGAATAAATATGATATGCTCAAATAATTTTCAATATAGTCTCATAGTGCACTAAATATGGCTCTAGTGTTTGCGAATACACTAATATTTCTTTGGAAAAAACCATGACTATTGAGTCTATATAGTGGTGAAATATCAAGTTTATGATATCAAGGGACACTTATGGAACATTTTTCAACTAGAACATCATCATGGGGCACTCATACAACCCATAAATACTCTTGAATAGTATATTTGGAACATCCTATATTCTGAACCATAACCGATGGTATCCAATTTGGAATTCAATCCTGGAGATCCATCATGCTCTCCTTAGCTGGTCAAATAGTCCATCAATCCTTGGAAAAGGATTTTGGTTCTTTACCATAAACTGGTTTAGCTTTTGGTAACCCTTGAATAACTTAATTTCATCATCCATATTATTGGAGAATAAAACCTTAACACCTCATGTAGAGGTTCTCAGCTGGATAACAAATTTTTCATCAAGATCATTGAGTTATAATTTTATCTCCCTCCTCTTATTCAATGAAATATGATAAGGGGGAATCAATATAGGCTATACACCTAGAACAATACTGATCTAGAACTCAGTTATTTTATTAATAGGAAACCCTTATAAATCCTCTTGAAAACATACTAAAACAAATACAACATTAGTGGAAAAGTGTTTGGCATTATCATCCTATCTACTACATGAACTATACTCACATATTATATTGTAATGGCTCATACCGAGATGAAATCAAGTCCAACTCTAATTGAACCAACATCCAATTCTCCCACAAGAACATACTCACATCGCTTATGACAGGTAAAATACACATGCATATTTATAAGTAGAAATCCTGAAAGTGAATCATCTAATTGATCATGAAAATTATTCTAAAGTTAATAATATATAGGATTAGCAAATACCACAAATTCTCACCAAAATCCACCACTATAATAGATACCAAGATCTTATGAACATGATCTATCCTCATCTTAATAGTTTTATCAGGTTTATCCTAAAAGTTATTTTTTTATAAAAGAGAAACACTTTTGAGGTAAAAGTGAGAAACCATAAGTTCCAACAAGCACCAAACAACAACAAACATAAACAGAACCAACCTCATCCAAGCATAAGCAGCAACCGCTAACTCCAAGGAAGGACCACTCGGCGATCTCTTGCAAGCACGATCCCTCCCGATGGCAAGCCATCCCTCTGTATCAACCACATCCCAAATAGCCTGCAAAGAAGGAAGTAGTGTGCTCAAGCCCGTCTGAGCCAATCTGACCCTCCAACATACCCTCACACAACAGGATTGGACACTCAACAACACATTAGTTAGGAAACAAGTAAAATAGAGTCATTGAAAACCAGCTGAATACTACCAGATTCGGTGTCTCTAAATAGCTTCCAGGATAATTTGGATACCTTCAAAAGAGGATCCCCCGTTATCAGGTATTCCAAGGAAGAATACAGCTTATTCCAGACCTGCAAATACTCCTCGAGTTTGATCAAACCCTTATTGAAACCTCCAACCTGGATCGTGTCCTGTTTGTCAATCCAACTGTACTGTTCTTCATTCAGATTAACTTCAAGACTTCGACCCATCATCTTGGCTGCATCCTCTTCCGAGGTGTTGAGAAATAACACCTGCTCCGTCGCCACATCAGTCGAACTTAAGACCAAATCCGAGAATAGATCATGTTGTCCAGGTGGCTTTAAGTGACACCTGAACTCCTTGTCCTGCTTCTTAGATGTTAGCCTCTTTGCTGACCGGGTCTCCATAGGAGGAGGTAAGGATGAAAAATCCTTCCTACCCCTCCTCTTTCTCCAGCTCCTGATCCTTCTAGAGTCGGGTTCTGCTTCTGAAAAACTTCTACAGATCTCATCGTGTTCAGTTTCCCCTTCATCATCCTCACACTCTTGATATACCTTCCCCATGATCTGACCTTCCAATAGTAAACCATCAGATCTCCTCCTGTTGTCCTTACTTTCCTCAAACAGGACAGGTGAATCAACTCTGGATTCCTCCTCAGCTATCATTGCAAAACTATTATTCAAGACGACTGGGGTCCAGGCTGTAGAAGAAACCTCTGGCCGAAAAGAGCCCGAACCCCCTGCATCTCCAAGGTTGGTCTGAGCCTGCTGACTAGTAGTGCTACCTAGAGCAAGAACTTCCCCACTGACCCCTTCCTTCCCTCTGACACAAAATTCCCCATCCCCTGGTTCCTCCTGGTAAACTGGTTGAACGAAGCCCCTACCCATATATTGAGGCTGGGGGTTCTGATCCTTCCCTGATGGCAGGAAGGACCTCACCAAGGTCCCATCCGCAAGGTCTTAGCCTTCTTTCTCCATGCTAGTAGAAGCCGAGCAACCGCCCAAATCCCTCCTGAGACCCTCAAACACCTCCTTTACCTGAGGTTCCAAAACCTTTAAAGCCTCCTTCAAAACTGGACCTGTAGACCTCACCCTCCCCGAGACAGTAGGATGCACCACCGACGCCTTAGAAATACTGGGGAGCTCCACCCCAGGTTGGAAAAGAGACCTCTACCCCTGAACACCCTGAGGTGCCTCGCAATGGACATCTGTCTCCGAAGGCACCACCTTTGCCTTCAGTCGATGTACAACAGGCCCAGAGCCAATGACAGAACCGGTTCCATCACCCTCGATCTGAACTGATTCACCCTTACTCACCGAAGAAGTGTCGACCACAGCTGCCGCAACCCTTTTGCAGCATTCATCTACACGGTGGCCCTGTCTATGGCAGAATGAACAGAACAAGGACCAGGACTCGTAGAAGACCCTTTGCGCGTACCTTTATTTCCCTTCAATCTCAACCCAAACCTTGTCGGGCGGGGGATAGGAGAGCTCCATCTCAACACATATACGCGCAACAATTGGGTGAACCATGGAATCAGTCTTCCAATCCGCACAGAGGAAACGTCCCAAAGAGTTACCTATAGATCGAAGAAGAGATGGATTCTGGAAAGGTAGTGGTAACCCCGGAATTTGGATCCAGATTGCTGAAGAAGAAGAGTCCCGGTTCATGTGCAAATCAAACGTCCAGCGATGCAGGTAGAATGAAAACCCTCTAAAGATTCTACTAGTACGAGACCAGGCCAAAGCCAAGTCATCTTCATCAGCGAGACAAATAAGGATTTTCCACGGCCCAAGGAGTCCGACAACCGCAAGACTGCCTAAACCCCACTCCTGATTCACATACCTCTCGAACACCTCAACTGGAAGTCTACGACGAGAGAACTTGGAAACCAGCGCCGTAGAAAGGAGCGACGAAGCTTCAGAAAATTCTTTGGATGAAACCGGGACCACTGGATTGCCATTGCAGATACCAGGTACCTTTGGGGAGACATCGATGCAGGGGAGAAAAAAGTGCCTCTTGTGAGCTACATCCCAAAAAGCAGGAACCTGCCCCTCCCCCTGAGGGGGAGGGGCCAAAGCCGCCGCCATGAAACTAGGGCATCGCCATCGCCATCGCCGCTCCCCCAATCTCTCAATCCATCAGGTTTATAAAAACTAGGAAAAAACTCCATGATTAACACCAACTTATAAAATACTTTTTTAGAGAAAATGGAATGGGAACCCCTAGTATAAAATAAATAAACTGAAAGCATAAAAGAAATAAGAACCATACCTTTAATAGTTGAATCACCTTCACCTCCATCGACTGGAACATAGTCCAATGCATAAGCTTAACCCAACATGGATCCACATCACTGATCGTATGACCTTTAACTCACATGTGGAAATAATCCCTAAGGTGTTTGTTGTTTTTAATTCTAAGATCCTAAAATAACTCCTCATATCAACTACAAAACTGTAACTATAAAATATTTATGAGATCCACCTATTCAAGACCTTGAGGCATGCATATTCACTTAGCGTTTTGCAATACCTTACTTGGATATCCTCTAACAAAAGAAATAGATATTTCCCATTCTTCCAAATGAATTGAACTCCATCACCTAATTGATACACATATTGTGATAATGCTTAGTATACCTGCACTGAAAGAACATAAGGTATCCCTCAAGGTACTATAAAAGATAAACATATACCCATCCCCAATGCCTATTGCTAATATGGCTTATCTCCTTAGATCTCCTCTCACTACCATCAGAAGAAGAACTAATGAAACCATTCGTATTGACCCCACATTTCTTATTTGTGAAAGAAGGAATCCAAAGTGTGTTTTCCTTTTCTAAGACCTTATCAATAATGATATCCTTATAGATCACATCAGAGAATGAGGTTAGGTCAAATTTACTGACATAGAGAATCACCATAGAATAAAGTATAGTAAAAAACATCCTATATTTCTAATCTTTTATACTAAACAATAGTTGATAAAAATATATCAACTCATCAAAATGGATCATATTATCTACTACATAAGCTTCCCCCAATCGGAGCTCTTTAAACACCTTATATCTATCAAACATAACATATATGTAAATAATTCCTTAATAATAGGTCCTTGAAAGCTTCCAATTATAGACACTTATAAATATAAACATAGCTGATCAAGCCCCACCACCATCTAGAAGATCTATGTAGAATATATACTCCCAATTTAACCCAAAATTCACTAGATGTATCCACTAGTTCAAAGAATCTTGTAATAATATTTATTTAGTCCTTATAATAATGGGGACCACCCATGTACTAGAATACAAGTGGGTTTCTTAATTGGAAATCATGGGAAATTTCCACCATCATAGGCCCTCCTCAATGGAAAACACATCCCCCCACCATTACTATACAAATGAAACATGACTAAAGAGGCTCTACTACCTAGAATAAATGGGAAGTAGTATAACCCTGCTCAAATTAACCATATAAGACATATGGAGGAACAATGATAACTTTCCTTACTTTATGATTATCCTCACCCTTGTCCCTCAAGATCACCATGAGATTTTAATGAGGCATAATTATTTAAAATTCCAAATGGATACATAGAAACACCCTTAACATCACAAATATTAACAACAATTAATAAATTAATCGGTTCACAGACATATAAAAACACTATGAACCACACCTTATAGTCATATATGAAACCACTCGGAATAATCCATTATGTCTTACGCAAGGCCTCAAACCATGTATTTAGTACCAGAATGTTAGTCAAAGTTATATTAAGTAGAAATATAGTCATATGTAGGTGAAATTTATTATGTGTAACCAATGATGTATTTAGGGAAACATTGAATATATACTTGATGGAACTAAATTAATTTACCCTACATCAATCGTAGGTAATCACATTCATGAAATTTGAACCAATGTGCCAATATGTGATGGATGAACTAGTCCACTACTACTATTTAGTTTAATAGAAAATACCATAATCTATAACATCACAAAAAATATATGGTAACCTTATGAAATGGTAAAATCACAACCAATAAACTAATTTCACAACCCTGGTGGCTTGGTTGTACACTATATTGGTATTTTCCAAACACAAAAATAGTTTCTTACCGATGACCTAATCATTCTATATACATTATACATAGACCTAAATATTAAACCAAAATAAAAGGGGGTAATAATAACATTTTTTGATACCCCATATTGGATCAAAAAATTTTATCGACAAGAGACCATGAACTCATGAATTCATTCCCTCATAAAAGAGGATACATAACAATGGTGAGGTCCAAAAAGGTAAATTAAAGTGACTGTTCCCTCAAAATAAAATTTATACAATAGAATAAATAGTAAATATAAGTATTAAAGACATATATTGATCAATAATAATTACATATCATAGAATATTAGAATGGTATAAAACAACCAATAGATTGGAACCTTTCCATTGACTGGTGTGTTTCTACATCGCCCTATACCACTAGACTTGTGTCCTGACCGATGATATCCACTTTTCCTTTGGCACACCTCCCTAAATGCTAGTGGATTATGACTAGTAGTAGGGGTATTCAGTGTTACTGTGGGGAGACTATACCCACATATTGGAGTAATAAATAGCCAAAAACTATCCAAATGACATTCATAAAAATAAACTGATTGTAAAAAATAAATACAGAAAAACATGTTATAACAAATAGAATGTGGAACAATAAAATCACATAAACACATGATAATATCATCATACATCAACTAATGACCCACTATTACAATAAAATATGCAAAAAAATAAAAGAAAAAAACTACATTGATGTTATACATCCATCACTGACCCTCACCTCATCCAAATCTAAATATCCCATCTGAGTTATCCCATTCGATCATTCAACAATGGGTCTTTCCCCTACATGCACCTGTAATTAGTGAAGTCTTCTTGGGATCCCAATTATCCTAGAGAACTAAGAAGGGTGTGGGTAAAAATTATATGGGAACCAACAGTGCGGTCCCAAATATAAATTATAAAAATACTTTATGTGGATGTGATGTTCTCATAGAAAATAGATACATAGTGGAAGCATAAATAATGATAAACTTTTACACTTGGGTTCCGTCACGATGCCCAGAATCTAGTATACCTTCTTTTTATAGTTTTAGAGTGTATTTAAACATATTAACCACATAAGTGTGACTATGTCCTACACCAGGACCACTTTAGAACATCACCTAGGGGACTAAGTCCTACATCAAAACCAATTCCTAAATATCATAACTCTTTCCTCTAATATTGGGGTTTCTTTGGGTATTAGTAACCACCCTGGGGAAATAAACCCATCCATGAAACAGAAGTATCCACTCGGGGGAAATGTAATCATCCTTAAAACATAATAATTCACTAGGGGGAAATATACCCATCCTTTATACCACATAGGAAAACACATGTGGGGTCCCATCACCTACCAAGAACATATCATTGGACTATATTAACTAGGATTCATATCCTGCCCTCAATAATATACCCCTCATTTTCCATGAATTACATATACATACATACATACATATATATATATATATATGTGTGTGTGTGTGTGTGTGTGTGTGTGTTTCATATAAACCATATATATAAGGTAATATCCTCTTTGAAACCAGATATGTATCATATGTATATTAAAAAATGTATATCATGTGCACTTTGGGTCCATTGAATACCTTATAACATCATGTCATACTACACGGGTCATACACCTACAAAAACCCATCACATATCACCTAGTATTTCCTCTCAAATACACAATGTAGACCTATTATAACATCTAATTCTAGACTATCATCACGGATCCTTGGGATCTATGGTGGTTCCTTAGATCTATGTTAAATACCTTTATGTACTACCACTTCCTAGGTTAAATGTGACATCCAATAAGCCTATATAGGTCCCATTTTTCATATCATGGTTTGTACACCCTTCATGGGATCCTCTTACTCATTCATATCCCTTAGTACCAGGATCAATGCTCATAGTGTATAAAATCCCTCAATGTCATCTTGACAACATTATGACCTCATCGACCTCAAAAGTTAACGACACTTGAATCACAATAATGAATTATCCAGAACCCATCCATATTCTTAATTCATCACATGTTAATCTATGTATACCCAACATATCCATATTACATCAAGGGTACACCAACCCAGTTCTCTTATACTAGTGTGGGAGGAACAATCACCCTAAAATCATCTCAACTAGTCCATTTGATATAAAATATATAAAGCTTCCATAAAGACATATTGTTTCAAATCACTCGTTCCAAATAGGTTTCATTGTATCCCTTCAATCATATATTTTATTAGATTAATTTTCTTTTAATTAAATAGTTCAGTTAATTTAAATGGTTGATCACCCAATTTCATGAGACTTCATATCACATTCATCAAAGAATAGAATACATTTACCATAGAGGTATTTTTAAGGGACCACATAACTCAATGCCAGATATTTCCATATATTTAAATCATGATGAATCTAACCCAAGATCATCCATGACCAATTTTATAATTCTAGTCATCATACAGTCATATATTATTCTTAATCGTTTAAATAAATCATTTATAAAAATATACAATTAATTAATCAGTTTTAATTAAACAATAAGAGTGCCTAAAACTCACTTGATGAAATACGCTCTTTGAAACCTAAAGAAACCTAGTGTTGTATTATCTTGACATGCACATAAAAAATCCATACAAAATCCCAAACTTTTGGGTTCAATTAATAAATTTATTTCATCCAATTTTGTAAAAAAATATTTCAAAAAATAAATGGGAAACACACCTTTATAAAAAACAGCATATCAGTACATGTGTTCTTCTTATCATGATGTCTTATACCCATGTCAAGTAAAACCCCAATTATATCACGATGATTCCACCATGATAAGGTGAAATATTCACTAAAATCCATATATGGGTCACACAAAATTAGAAATAACTAGATTGAAAGGTAGAATGGGGTGAGTATAAGGAATAATCTCACCTCAAATTCCATCAAAAGAAATAAAAATCTCCCCAAACCAAGGCGTCATAGAGGAAGGATAAAAGAGGCTACTCTATGGTTTAGTTGTATATGAGAGAGTAAGAGAGGTATGATGGGTTAAAACATCATATAGAGTAATCGAGAATTTCCCATTTTTATTAAAATATATCCAATCATATGGTTTGGTCACACTGTTTTCTAAACCATCGACCTATCATGTGGTTCCAATTACCTCAATGAACCCCCTCACATGGTTCAACTACATGATTTTCCAAACCATGTTCTAACAATGTGAAACCACTCTCAATATAAATTTAATGTTTTTAACGGTTACTCTAAAACCATGAAATAACTAGGTTCAAAGACACATGCTAAATTCAATAGGCATGGTTTCCCATCACATTTCCCCTAATCATGTTCCAATAATGAGAAAATAAAATCCATTAAAAAGTATCCAAAATTCAACCCGAAGTTCTTGAAATTCAATCAATCATCCTTGATAATTATTAGGACTAAATCTACATCCAAAAGAATTACCTTTGGTGTGACACCTAAGGGTGTCACATTTTTGGTAGTTTCTATGTGGTGGTTTTCCCCTTCTATTTTGGGGTGTTCCTAGTTCATTTTTGGTGTTTTGGGAGTTTTGTAGTGGTTTATGGTTAATAATCATGATTTAAATGTCATGAAATAGAAACCATGCAGCCTATGTAGGGTGTAAAGAGGGAAGCACATGGTTTTCTCACGGTTAAGAAAACCTTTCAAGATTAAATGTTCAGCCTGCATGTTTGTTATAGCCGTAGATACCAAATATATACATAATTAAGGAAATTGTGATAGTAATACATATATCCTATCCAAATTGAGGTATTTTGGTCTTTTACCCTTATTTTTATTTTAGGTATCCACCACGAGCCTCCCTATTTCAGCACACTCAACCCAAATACTTCCCAAGGTATTCTCTCACCTTCATCATTCTTTTCCAAGTTTATTTGGAGTGTCTCACTATTATTCTTCACCATTTCCATGAGGTATGATCTTATGTTATATTAATCTCTTTTTTTTACATTTTTTTATCAAATCTCATTTAACCCTAGTGAAATTTTTTGGATAATTTTGTTGTTTAGGGTTTTTTGTATTTTTGGATTTTGGTTTGTAACGGTTGTGAGACATTATAGGACTCCCTTTTTAGGGGATTTTATCAAAGGTGATGTGTTTATGAAACTTGAGGTAGTTATTTCAATTTCATTACCTTTCATAAAGAGATCAATAAATTCTTGATGCTTTGAGAGTGTTTTAGAATTAAGCTTAATATGTTTAAAATATCTAGTTTAGACTTCTCGAAGGGTTTCTATGCTTTTGTGGGTTTTTCCTATATAAAAAATGGGTGAATTACTTTTTTTGTGATAAAAAATGGTTTTGAAATTTTATGTTATGAATTATTTGTGTTTGATAAAATTACAAATAGGATTTTACATTATATATTCAATTGTTCCTTGGTTTCTAAGTCAAATGGGGTTTTAAAAATGTTTTTCCATTTTTGTAAAGGGGTTCCATGTTTTAAATGTTATTATTGTTTTATAAATTTAAATGGAGTTTATTTTTGATTGTTGTCATTATTATTAATCATGGTTTCTTTGTAACTATGTTTGAATTCAACCTTATTTTAAAAAGGGATTTCCAGATGTATATTATATATGTAAATTCCTAGTTTACATTTTTTGATGTGATATTTATTGTTCCCTTGTTCCCCCCCTTATGATTTTGATTATATTTTTCTTTTCCATGTAATGGATTCTTTATGATGTGATTCATTATGTGTGATGTGTTGGGGACTTTTAAAAAGGTTATTACAGGATGTTGTATGGATGTGATTGTGGTGTTTTCCCAAGTTTATTGTTATTATCTTGTTATGAAAATATTTTCTCATGGACCACCTCTATTATTATTCGATAGGGATATTGAGGCTACTAAGTGTGATGTGTGGGGAAGATGTTTTGATAGTTTATTTTTTCACATTCATACCTCCTATTTTTAAATAACACTTGGATTGTGATATTTTTCACATAGAATACTAGTTAGAGTGATTCAATTGATAAATATGTGACCATTAACCTATCGGTAGTAGGATCACATATATGTGTCCTATGTTTTCCCATTGGTTTCGATGGTGGTTACTCATGATATGTATATTTTTAATTACATTTTTTTATATATATTGGTATGAGTGTTATTTAATTCTTGGATATAATTTTTTGATTTATAGATTTTCTTATGGATTCATCTTGATTTTGAACAGTTTTGTTCCATCCATTTATTGGAATTATTTATGAGATTCCATGGGGAGTTTTTATTATTATTACCCATGTTTTTGTTCTTATATTCATGTGGGGTGTGTAAAAACATTTAAATAAAAATGGGTGAAATGGTTTTTCAAAAGTGGTATACTTGGTTATAATGATTTTGAAACGTTTTAAACCATGAGTGTGTTTATTTTCAAAAGTGTAGTGTTTTAAATAGAAATGGTTTTCACTTTTAAATGGAATGGATTTTGGAAAAACCCCTTCATTTCTAATTATATGAAAGTTATTCTTTGATAAATTTCATGTTCCCTGGTTTTTTTATTCCTATAAAATATAATGAAATAAATTAAATCATAATTTTTATATTATTTACAAACCAGAAAACAATGTATCATTTTTAAAGTAAACAAACTAGACCCATGATGGTATCATAATAGAATCGGGTCAATCCCCATATACTAATTTTGGTTGGTATGTAGTCTTCATGTCTTCATTAGTTTTCTATGGTCTTGGATTTTATGTTGGATCTGTTGTCATCTTCCATTGGAAGCAGTTCATTATTGAAAACATGGTTGTGACTTGTGTGACACATGGGGATTAGGATAAGACTTTTGGTTTCATAAAACAAATTGGATAAAGATTGGTTTGTACTCTTTAGTATTCTGTTTGTTTTTTTATATTTTGTTATAGATTTTTATTAAATTTTTATCTTTTATAAGTGTTTTCATTTGAATTTATCTTTGTTATTCTTTATTATTCCTTGTTTTAATGTCATAATTATTTTTATTATGAGGGTGAAATCATCCCCCATGGTAAGTTTTGATAGCCTATAATCTTTTCAAAATCATGGGGGAGGGGGGATCATGGAAACTCTTTTGATACATGGTGTTTCATTTCTAACACTGGATCTGATGGAAACCTAGGTTAGTTTATTAGAAATAGATATTAGAGGATCATTGTTCTTGAGAGGGGACTAGGTTCTTGAGATTCACCTTATTTTTTTGGTTCTGTGGAATAAATGGGATAGAAAATTAATAATCGATTTGTTGGTCCAATGATTTTATTAAGACACTCTTCCTTGTGATGGATCATGATTTTTCATGGGTGTTCGAGAGTCCTATTTTTGTTTCTGAAGATATGGTGGCTCATTATTGAATTTTTTTGTTGCTACGTGATGATAATATAAGTAGTAATGAGTTTTTAGGAGACATACCAAGAATTTCATCATCTTGGAGTGGAGATTGGAAGTGTTTCATGGGGAGCACAGTTAAGGCATGTGGTCTTTCAAACTGTGTGCAGGCTATTAAGACCGTTCCCGATACCTTCTAGTAGGAATTGCATGGTTACTGCATGGTCTCACAAAACATGCAACCAGAACATCAGTAGTAGAGAAGGTTGAAAATTTTGGTCTTTTTATATCCATTATAAATTTGAGCCTATATTTTACTTTGTGGGGATTTTTTATTAATGACTAAATGAGATTTTCTGGTTCTTGAAATGTTTAATAGTAATGGTTTAGTCTCTTCTCTTTATGTTATTCTTGAAAACCATATTTTGGTTCCCCTGGTTTCTTGGTTAAAATATTTTTTGAACTTTAGTAAAAGTATATGGTTGTATTGGTTATCAACTTAAGAGTTTCATGGGTTCCTATGTGATGGAATTACTCAAATATTTTTCATGAGTTGAGGTTTTATTATGAAATGATTTCATACATTTTTGAAAGTAATTTTTGGGATTATGCTAGGTTTAAGATGTTTTGTGCATGGTGTGAAAAATTTCCAATGTTTTTTAGTTGGGTATTTTTACCTCTAAATGATTTCTTTTAAATTGGTTATATTGTGTTGAATTTTGAAGTGTTTTGGTAATTTTTATCGAGTTTCTTGTTTTTTCTTCTTTTGTTGAGATATTTAAAAATTTATTTGATTACTTGTTTTTTTGTTATTTATTAAAATTCTTTTTTCAGAAAGGAACTGGAAATTTTAAAGGGTAATGCTTTGGGTAGTTTTTCTATTGATCTCGGACTGGTCTTTCAAGTCTCTAACTCTTCCCAGACTCATGATGGTGCAATAGTTCCATGTTATTCTAAGCTTGTGGATAATGTGTCAGAGTTCTTGAACTTACACCCTCCACTCTATTATAGGGATTGAGGATAACATGAGGATGTTGAGTGGATATCAATAGTTGAATAGATTTTAACCTATTTATGAACTTCATAAGCCTCTAGGGTGATATCCACCATTCCTTTATTCGAAGTCAAGGGTTTGGAGTTCAAGGATATCGCCTTTCTTTCCCAATATTTTGATCCTATAACATGGTAATATTTGAATTCAACTTTTATTTAGTGGTTTTATCCGTAATAAGTGAGGGTTGGGAAGGCAATGATGTTTTCGGGTATCCTCTAAGGTGATTAGTTACTGATGAACAATGTAAAGTGTTTTGATGGCTTGGTTTATTTATCTCCTGAGTTGTTTGATGATGATCTCAAGAAGGAATGGTTATTTCCAAGTGGCCTCCTTCTCGAACCTAATTTTCTTGTTCTTCAATCTGGCCTCACACCCTTTACAGAATCTGTTTATAAGGTTGTCTTCACTGAGAAAATATTTCTAGGTAAAACTTAAATAAAATAATAATTGTCTCTAACTAGATATAGTAAGGGTGTATCATCTAGAGACATTAGGATTAAACAATGTGATTAATATGGAAATATTTCTACACAAAAAGGTATTCTATTTTCAGTAGGGAAAAATATAGTTGTGTGTTTCTAGTGTGGGAGGTTCATGAAGTTTAAATCGTATTTTCCTACAACTCCAAATACCTATAATTTTTGTTGCCTCCCAAGTCATATTTAAGTTTTTTAAGTCATTTTGAAAACATAAGAAGAAGCATAAAACCTATCATGATTTTGGATATTTGTTTCTGTTATTGGTTCTATTAGAGGTTAGAAGCCAACCATTATTTTGCGGAACTTCTTCTTTTGTAGTTTTTCTTTTTTTATGGGTTTCTTCAAAATTTTATGTTTTAAGATCTTTATGTGATGGATTAAATTTTTTTGACCCAATTTTTTATCTTTTTATATTTATGTGCCTCATTGACTAATTATTATTACCCTTTAGTGGTGTGGACCATGGGTTATTTACTTTTCACTTATTTGGATATGGGAAGGACCTTGGGTGAATTATTGGATAATTAGGGTGAGGTTATATTTATAGTTGGGCTATGAATTCCATTGTTATGCATGTATCTGTTTTAATTTCCATGAGATAGTCTAATGGGGAGAAGGTTGTAAACACCCTCGTATACTGATTGTGACCCTTATGTTAGACCCATATTATTTCATAATAAGGAATGTCTCATATTCATTAATTTCTTGTTTTTTAGACTCCTTGATATTTTGTGATACAATGTTTGTTACTTTGAGAGTTTTAGTTCCTTTATTCTTCATATGGTATGAGTTTCAATAGATTTGTCTTTCGGATCTTCAAGAACTCCCTTTAGACATTGTAGGAGAGAGGTTTCTCAATGTCATCCTCTTATTCTATGAGAGATGGTTTTAGATTGATCCACTACTTTAGATTAACTATAAATGTTTTGGAGACCGATGTTTACTCTTTATTCCATTAGAAATTTTTTGAATAGTGTTATTGATCAGGTCTAGTTACTTTTTGGGTTGTTCTTGATGTTGTTCCCTCTTCTAGTGTTTAAAGCTGGTTGTTTTGGTTAATTGAATCATATTGTTTTGGTGATGATCTTCCTCTATGGGTGTGACTATAATTTTTTTTACCATTTTAGATGATTTTTAAATGGTGGGGAGAATAATGATAGGCCTCCATGTTCTTCTTCCCATTCTTTTGGAGTGATCCTTTAAGATTATTTTGTTTGGAATGTTCTATTGTTTGGATTTTTTGACATCATAAATTCTAGAGGCGTTGTTTCTATTTCATCCATTGTTCTAGTAGGAATTCATGAGTCACTTAGAGGTAGTGTTGAAATCACAATATTCTCGATTTCAAAGAAGATCATCGAAGAAACAATCCCAGTGTCATCTTTTAATGTCTCTTTTCTTGAGTTTGGTGAGGATCTTCCTCCAAGATGAATCCCCTAGACTTTATTACACATCAATTCATGATTTATTATGTAATATTATATATAATAAAACCTGGAAGATCGATAACAATTGTGTATTTAGTAATTACTTAAAATAAATATCCACTTAAAACAAGGGTATATTTCCATTATTTAAAACATCCTTAACATGCCCATAATAATCCATCATACATAAAAATACACGGGATAACCTAGGGACATTGATAAGAAAGGGTTGATCTTTAAAACCTAGTATGGGAATAAAAATGGTATAACATGAATAAATTAATACATGTTATAAAATAGGTAATTAAATGGGACGTAAAAATGGTGAGAAACATGAACATGAACAATGATTCATGATAAAGTATGATAACTTAATGACAACATGAAAATTTGGCAGCAACATTAAACATGACATCATAACAAAGGTCAAGGATAAATTTGATGACATCATTTTTTTTGAAAAAAGTATCGATATGGATTATTTTCACTCCCCAATCCCTTTCATGATGTCTCATGAGGCTAAAATGTTACCCAAGACATTGGAGTGGTATATAATTTGGGACGCACCTATCAAATTTATATCACGTAGAAGCATGACTGATTCACATAGATCATTCAAAATAGGATCATATTCCATCATATTTAATTACTTGATCAAGTATTTTGGAATACATGAAAGGATTTAACAAATAAAAGCAGTATAGGTATGTCTATTTGAATACCCTTTAGTGGAAATAGTGATGGTATTCATAAATACATTGGTTGGTATGGAAAAATCATAATGGAATTTCAGGAGCATAATGACAATACTTAAAGATTCATAAAATGGTTTAATGAGAGATAAATGGGTATATCATTATTTTTTTAAAAAAATTAAAGTTATAGGGACATTAAAAAGTATATCTCCACCATAGGAATTGGAAATATAAGAAAAAAATGAAGAAGATGGTTGAAAAATAAGGAGAAAGAAAGGATCCCTTACCTTAGGAGGGTGATTACAAAAGATTGGGAGGATATTTTTGAGAGATTAGAGGAACATTTTTAGGAATAATGAGATGTTAGGAATTATTATTTATGTTATAAAATGTTTTGTTATTGAATATAATGGGGATATTGTGTGGGATTAAATAGGAAATGAGATATGACTTCTTTATAATTTCCCAAACATTGGTTTTAGACTCCATATAATAACGTAATAAAAACCACAAATAATACAATGGTTTTTACCCATGGTGTATACCATATAGGTGTGTTTTGATGTATCTTATATTTCCCTGGTATGAACTTATTAAAATATTACCCTTGGTGATGTGTAATTGAGTCATGTTCATTAAAAATGAAATTAAAACCTTAAAATAAAATATAGGTCTTGAAGGATAAATAAAAGATTTATAAATTTAATAAAATAACGTTAAATTATATTATTTAAAATGGGGGAACGAAAATTTATCTGTTAATACCCTTTAAAGTGTTTTTAATTCAATTTTGGGTCATTATGATGTCATAATACACATTGTGTATTTATAAGCTAATTAATTTTTACCAAAATATTTGACTATCTCAGAAAATTATGAAAAATAAACCGTTGGTTAATTATGAAATTTCTATTCCAAAAATAATATTTATTTTATCCAAATAATTTTTTTTAAAATGTGAATTTTGACTTCTAAAATAAGAATTAATAGTTATTAAGAAATGCTAGGTTTTTTATAATAACTGTTTTTGAACCCTTATAAAAATAATATTTTACTTTTTTAAAATTATATGACCATTTATATTAAATGAAAAGTATTTAATAATAATATTTTAATAACATATTATTTGTTTTAAAATTCCATTAGTTCATCCAAATAATTTTCTTAATTTAATTTTAATATTACTTAAAATAAAATTTGTTTTTTATTTAATCAAAATCAGAATAATTTATATAGTACAACAAGAAAAAAATATATTCATTATTATATAAAATATACCTATTAATATTATTATATAATCCATACAAAACCCTTGATTACACTAGAAAACTCACTAAGTGTAAGGTGCGTGATGGTTAGACTTTCATGTGGTGGTTCGGTGCACCTGGTTTGTGCCATGACCTTGAGGAGCTTGTGCTTCATTCATAAATGGTTTTAATCATGCATTAGAGTTAGGATCTCATCTTGGTCATGGGAAAGGGAATATCCAAATGATAATATCTCCCTTGGAAGCTCTGATAAATGGGTTTCATAGGGTATGATCCTACTGGTTGAGTTCATCACTTCCTTTGTCTATGTCTGTTAGATTTTCCAAATCCCTTTAATTATAATAATCACATGATTACTTTTTAGAGACTATGTTATAAATGGTTATGAGGATGAAAGTTAATTTAAATATAATAATATATAATAATACCAAGGAAGTTTATATGTTTTCTATAACTGTAATACATATAGGGAATGTATTTTAACCAGAAAGTGAATTTTATTTTTAATAGTTCAAGTCCTTAAAATCATCCATCCTTTTTGAAATTTCTCTGAAAAAATAAATTTCACACACTAAAGATGACGAGGGTAATTATGTTTCATCACATCGTATGGTTCCCACATCACCTCTTCAATCATTTGGTTTCTCCATATCACTGTGACCAGGTGAATTGTTTTAAATTTGAAGAACACTTTCTCTATGATCTAAGATCTTCACTGCTGCACCTCATATGAAAGATCATTTTCCAATGGTACCACCTCTGGATTCAGCACATGTAAGGGTCCATGTATTTACTTCTTGAAGAGTGATACATGAAACACATCATGAACTTGATTCAGGTTAGGTAAAAGTTCTAGTTGATTGGCCACCACTCTAATGTGATCAATGATTTCAAAGGGACTAATGTATCATGGAAAAATATTTCCCTTATTTCCAATTATAATGAATTTATTCCATCATGACATGTGAAGTAATACCTTTTATCCAAAATAGAACTCTAGGTCTCATCAACGATGTAATCATAACTCTTTTGTTGAATCTAGGCAACCTTGATATGTTGATGAATGGTCTTGAACTTTTCCACCATTTCCCCAACCATTTCATGACCCAGTAGTTTGTGTTCCCCAGCATTATACCATCATGAAGGTGTTCTTAATATCTTCTTATAAATTTATTTATAGGTATCCCTTTGTCTACGTTATTGGAAACTATTATTGTATGATAACTAGAATAGAGGAGGATGTTGACTCCATCCACCTTTGGAGTCAATTGAGCATACTTTCAATATTTACTTGAGTTTCGGGATAGTCTACTAAGACTGGCCATTATATTTAGGGTGATATTTCATGCTAAAATTCTATGGAGTATTTATATTAATTTAAAGACTCTTCCAAAACATGGAGGTAAATCATGGATATCAATATGATACAATAAATAGTGGTGTTCCATGCAGACTTGTAACTTCTCTAATGTATATCCTTGGAAGCTGATTGAGTGGTAAGTCCTATCAAATTGCAATTAAGTTATTATTATTTATAATAAGGTCATAAATAATCCATATTTCATGAATTCTCATTTATTTCCTTAGAAGACCAATTAAAAAGTCCATGGTTATGTTTTTCCCTTTTCCATGTAGGTATGGGTAATGGTTTCATAATACCATTTTTGTTTTTTCTTTAAAACGTTACTTGAAAACATAAAAAAATCCTCGATTTATATTCCATGCTCTTCATCTTTATATTTTCCCATCAATAGTTCTCTTGGTGACATCGATATATCTTTGTGCTCCCTGGATGGAAGGAAAAGGTCTAGCTATGTGCATCATCAAACAACACCTTTTTTTAACTTGATATTTGTTGTTACATATAGTCATGAACCAAAAATTACAACTCTTTCTTCATTAATTTTGAACTCCACAGATTTAAATTTTTATATAGCTTCATATTCTTCTAAATTCACATATAATTTATTTAAATATAATTTATCCCCTCAAGAAGGGACAATTGAGAAATAATTTGTGAAAGGAATGATAATATCCCTTCCATTATGATTCCCATGTCAATATATTTCATTTCAAAGAAGATAGGATCCTTCTTAATTATCATCAATGATAAAATTGTTGGATTTTTTCTACTTAGAGAATCTACCACTTTGTTTTCATTCCCAATATGGAAGTGGATTGTGTATTTAATTCCATTATCGCATCTAATAATCTTTCCAGGTGCATATTCATCTCTTTGTATGTGAATATATACTTGAGGATTTTATGATCCAGATATATATTTCACACCTCTCCACAAAGAAATAATCTCTCAAAATTTCAATGTGAATATCACTAATGCTACCTTCAGATCATGTGATGGGTAGTTCTATTTTTGAACATTCAATTTCCTTGAGCCATAGGCTACCACTTTTTCATTCTGCATTAACACCCAGACTAATACCTTCTTTGAATTATTTTTGTATACCATAATAAGTTCCCCACTTGTGGGTAGTGTAAGTACAAGTGAAGTGATAATACTCTTTCTCATCTCCTTGAAGCTCTATTCATATTCATCATTCCAAAAAAGAAATTACTCCCTTTAGAGTTAGTTTGGTTAGATGGTTATAAAATCATGAGAAGTTTCTCATAAATCAACGATAGTAGCCATCTAATCTATGAAAATAATGGATTTTTGTCATAGGTGTTTTCCACATCCATGCATGAATTAAATTTTTCTTTTAAGTTCCCAAACATATATCCAATTTCTTTTGATAATATTCCACATGAATGTTACTTGTTCTAGGTATAAGTTTGAATCTAAAAATAACCACTTGTTTTGGAGGGAGGCAAGGAAAATATTCTTGGAAACACATTAGTGTATTCCCTTACAATATGAATGACATAAAGGGTGATACTTTCATTAAAATAATTCATTTTAGCTTGATATGATTTCTTGTTGGGAAATGTTATCAATTAATGAGATGATTATACTAAGTAAGATTCATCCTCCTCATTTCACTTGTGAGAAATTAAAGGGTGATTCATGGTATAAAGGGTAAATTCCATTTACCAAAAATTTATATTGGCATTATAAAATAAAAAACATTCCATAACTGGGATTTCATAAAATTACTCTAGAGGTAGACAAATAATATTTTAAATAAGAACATTTCATAAATATGAACATGTGATTAAATAATCATAGAAGTTTTCCCTGATAAAATTAAATCATTCTAGGTGGGAACTTGATGTTTTATTAAATGTTACAAGATACACTAATATGGAATTAGTTGAAATCAAACATGGAATACCCTACACTAGATAAGAGTTTATATGAACAAAAATCATCTTAATCTATTTCATCATAGGACTTATCTTATTCCCTCAATCATGGAGATTTCTTACTCTCATTATGCTTGATCACCCTTAGAATATAGTCTTGTCTTGGATAAATCCAAACTTCTCAACATTTAAAAAATAGAACTATATATCATAGATTATATTGAAATTTGATTCCATCAATCATGTTATTCATTTTTCCATGAAAATTAAATACTTTATGCCTTATATTTCCACACTAAAATCATCTACTAGTTCCTTTTTGATATTTCTCTTGGTGGCTTATTCCACATTTTTTCCAAAAAAGAAATTAGATCTTATCTCCCATATCACCTTTATCAGATTAACTTACACGAGGTTTCATAAACCTATTATTTTAAATATTTGGACATTAATTTTTTTTCAAGTTATTAATCATTATTTTTTCTAGTTGTTTTGGAATAATCACAATATGTCCTACTTGAGATACCATATGATTAAATATCTCATTTGGGAAGTCATCACATTACCCTTGACATTAGTTAATTACTCTATTACTCCTACTTTGATCAATTAGATATAATAAGGGGAAAATTATGGACATATACTTTAAAACTATTTGACACATAAACTGGAATCCAAAAAAATAAAGTGATAACATATAGATTGCATTTATTTCATAGCATATTCATTTCTAGGTGTCAATATATGTTATCCATGATATATTTTATAACATAAATCAATATGGGAATTTATGTTCCTTTCATAATGGTTCACAATGAGATTATGGATTTCCAAATCATATCCTATAAGAGTTTCAATCTAGGATTACAAAAAATCCCATTGTTGTGCACCAATTTTCAATCGAGTCTACCTCAATACGGGGTATTCAGAAGTTACCCTTATTTATAATGGTGTTAGAGCCAAATATAATTGTATTATCCAAACATGGATGTGTTTTATTAGAAACACTCAATATATTGTTTACCTACGTTTAAGTATGTCTTCTTATCATTAGTCATATTCCTAAAAATTTTAGAGGATTTTTCTAATCAAATTCCCCAAAAAAACTAAACATTCCTTTTAAACCAACTATAAAAACCCTTTTCTTTTTTACACATTAATTTATGATTTATTACATAAGAGTACACATAATAAAACCCTAAAGATTAATAATTCTTATGTATTTGCGAATTAGGTACATTATAGAACAACATATAATAGGGGGTACATATCCATTATTTAAAATTTCATTAACATTCTAAGAATAATCCATCGCACTTAAAACTATATAGGGAAGCCTAGGGACATACATAATAAAGGGTGGAGCTATACATACTAGTAAAGGAATAAACATGGAAGAACATGAAGAAGGTATTACATGATATAAAATAGGAAATTAGATGGTATATAAAAAGGGTAAGAAATATGAACTTGAACAATGTGGCATGATAGAGCGTGACAGCATAAAGGAAACATTGAAATATTGCAACAAGTTTAAACATGACATCATAAAATAGGTTAGTATAACATCCATGAAATCATAACATGGTGGAAAAGGTATTTTTATGGATTACATTCACTTCCTAATCCCTTTAATGATGTCTCATGTGACTAAAAGATTACCCAACTCATTGGAGTTCTATATAATTCTAGACCCACCCATCCCGTTCATATCATGTACATGCTAAGTGTCGCACATAGATCATTGAAGATAGAATAATATTTGATCATATTTAATAAAAAATTAAATTAGTGTGAAATAAATATATGGATGTTCCCAATAAAATTAGTATGGTTTTGTATCAGTGAATACCCTTTAGTGGAAATAACGATGGTGTTAAAAAATAAAAGGTTTGACCTGGAAAACCACAGTGATATTTCACTAGCATAACGACAGTACTTAAGGATAAATAAAGAGGATTAATAAAATAAAGATGGGTATATAATTATTTGGAAATAAAAATTAATGTGATAGGGACATGGAAAAACATATCCTAAAATTAGTAATTGGAATTAAAAGACATAAAATGAAGAAGATTCTTGAATAAAGAGGAGCAAGAAATGATCCCTTACCCTGAGTGGGGGATTCCAAATTTTTGGGAGGAGTTTAATTAGAGCATGTGAAATTGTGGGATGCCTCTATATATGTGATTTTTGAGAAAGTACATGGTAAAATGTTTTTTATTAAAGATATTGGGGATCTTGGGTGGGTTAATATAGTAAAATATAGAGGAGATTTTTATGATTTCCCAAACATTGGTTTTGGACTTTATATAATAAAGTAATAAAAAACACAGACCATCCCATGATTGTTTCCTATGGTTTCTGCCAAAGAATAGTTTTTTTAATTATTTTATAAGGATATAGTAAAAAATTATTAAAATAGTACCCTTGGGGATGTGGAAGTGAGTCATGTTCTTAAATAATTTATTTTAAAATCATAACATATAATATAGGCTTTGGAGGATTCATAAAGGCTTTATAAAATTAATAAAAGAACATCTAAATAATATTATTCTAAAGGGATAATATTTTTATGGTATTGGATAAAATTTATAATGTTCATTACATTTTTTGGTTCATTATAATGTCTTAATACACACAATATATATATATATATACGGTTGTCAATTTTTAACCAAAAACTTGTATGTCCTAGAAAATTATGTAAAATTTACTATTGGATAATTTGGATGTAATAATTCCCAAAAAATATTTTTTATCCATATAATTTTATAAATATGTGAATTTTCAAATTTAAAATAATAAACAATATTTATTGAGAAAAGCTATGTTTTTTGAAAATAATAATTTTTCAACCCCTTATAAATTTTTTTTAGTTCATAAAATATATATGATATTATATATTATATAAAAAATATTTAATAATAAAATTTTATTATAATATTATTTATTTCAAAAATAAAATAATTTAACAAAAGAAATATCAAAATTAAATTATAATATTACCCTAAATAAAAATCTTGTTTTATTATGTCAAAAATAAAATTCATTTAAAAAGTAAAAATAATACAAATATATAATAATTATTATATAAAATATAAATATTTATATTATTAGGGTCTTGATACATAGACATTTATTAAACACACTCTATGGGTAATGTGGTTGACATTTAGACTTTTATGGGGTGGTTCGATGAACATGGTTTCTGTCGTGATCTGGATGATCTTAATCTTTTTCCATAAACGATTTTCCAGTGCTTTACTTGTTGGATCTCATATTGGTATCAGTAAAGGGAAATTATTAACGATGATATCTCCCTTGAAATATATGAAAAATGGGATTCATAGGGAATGATCATAATGGTTTAGGTCATCACATCCTTAATCTATATTAATTGTATTTTTCAAGACCCTTTATTTATATTAATCACACGATCACTATTCAATTGATATATTCTCAATGGAAATAATGCTTAAAGATCATTTAAATCCAACATGATATAATAAAACAAAGAAGTTTTTTTGTAACCATAATACATAATAGGGAATCTAATTCAACCACAAAAGGAATTTTATTTATAAAATTCTCGATCGTTACATACTTCTACTCCTAGTGTGTCTTCTAGTGGTATTTTTTCATGAAGTACACATTAGAGAGGAGGTAGTATTATAGTTTCATATTTACCAAAGTATCTGAGGATTTTTTTGTGTGGCCTAATGTGGAATTACAAGGATTTTATGACACCCTTAGGTGTCACATTATTTGTGGTTTCCTTACGGTTATTTATTAATTTGAGTTTTTGTTGTTTCTGGTTAGGTATTTAGTGTTTTTGGAGGGACTTATAGGGGTTCAAAACTATTTATCATGGTTTGAAAACAATTCAATAGATTCCATGCGGCATGTGTAAGGTGTATAGAGGAAATTTAATAGTTTTTAAATGGATAGAGAAACGTTGTGAGAGAAACTATTTACCCTAGGAATTTAAGATAGTAGAAGACGCACAATATATGCATTGTTAAAGAAAATGTGCATGTTAAACATAAACCCAACCATGGTTGGGGTATTTTGGTATTTTCCCCTTATTTTTCTTTGATTCTTCCACCCTAATCCACTTTCATTCTTCACTATCAACCTAAACACCTACCAAGGGATTCTATAACTTTCTTTAAGAATCTTCAATTGGATTTGGTGTGTTCCTTGGATAATCTTCACCAAGTTCAAGAAGTTGAATCTTATTATCACTTCCTCTATTGTTAGATCAAATTTTATTTGATATCATCTAAAAGTAGTTTTTATTTATGGACGATTTCCTTAGTTATGGTTGTTTATATTTGGGTCTGTTGGTTAGTAATGGTTTTGATCTATCATAGGATTCTATTTTTGGTAGCTTTCATAGAAGAAGGCATGTATAAGGCCCCAGCCTTAAACCTTACTTAATCTTGAGTTATTACAAGATTACACATTGAGGATCTTTTTAGGTGTAGAGTTTTAGAGAATTAGATCATGAAACTTGCATTACATTCCACATTTAAACAAAGTGGTTACATAAAAGATAGTATTCATTCTTCCCATCAACGGAAACATATTTAAAATAAAACTTGGATTCTTTCTTGACACTTCCTTGACACTATCATCACATCACGTACCTTTCCCTTGACCTGTGAAAAACATTTCAAAAACTTGGGATGAGCATAAAAAGCTCAGTAAGGGTTATAAAAAGTATGGAAAGGAAACATGAGTACATATATACATAAGAGTGAAATCATACTTTACCCATAAAACATAGGCACTTTAACATACCTCATCAAATCATCATGGAAATCATAAGACATAAAAGGTAACTTGAGGCATTCATAACATTCTTACATAGGGAGTAACCCTATTGGTTACATTTGGAATACCCATCACAGTATATTCCCTAAATCTCTTCGGAGAAACCTTAACGTTTCACTCCTTCGCGTTACCCAATGCATTGGAGAGCTATATCGGGCTCACCCGCCCTTAGTTTATCACGGAACCACCCGTTTTCATAACAATACCCAAGAAACATAACATAAATGTATCACATAAAACATGCATAAAGGAAATATAACATTTCCACATTTCAATCACAATATAACATTTTAGGATATTGAAATAATGAATCCATTAAAAAAAACCATTTTCAAAACCATTTAAAACATTTAATAAAGAGATTTTTGAATCAAAGTGTCCCATACCACCTTGAAGATTTTAACATTTTAAACCATTAATATTCATATAAATAAATCCTTAAAACCATTTTGAAAACATGGATATTAATAAGAACAAATCATTAAAACATTTAAAGCGATATTTTGGTTAAAGGGTTTTTACCAAAATTAGAGACACTTGAATACAATAATTGAGGAATAAAATTTAATCAGAACTTTATAATATCATGAGAATAAATGGATTCATGATATAATATTCCAAAGGACAGTATATACACCATATAAGAGTGAATTGGTGCATAACAACAATGAAGTCTCAATAGAGATGTAAAATGTGATGAAATCCCTTATAAAGAAGGTATCCTTAAATTAAGGATAAATCAATCTCAAAATTATGTGTGACAAATATAAATACACCCAATATAATTGTATATTAAGTGTAAAACAATAAAAGGTCATTCAAACATATTCAAATGATGACATATTCAATAACTACATGTTGAACCCAAAGAAATCGAAATTGGGTTAAAAAGTTCCCTTGGTAAAATTCGACAGCCTAACGGCGTCACATCAAAAATTCAGAAAATGAGTAGATGAGAGATAAAAAGGGAGTATCATCACTTGGACATAAAATTTAAATCAATCAGGATATAGAAGAACATATCCCAACATAATAGTATGTGAATTAAAAGACATAACAAACGAAGTCTTTTAAAAAGAGGAGGGTGAAAGGTTCCCTTACCGACTTGGGTAACTTTCGAAAAGTACACCCCATTGAAGAAGTGTCATACAATGAATATGTAAATAATCATTAATGGAATTATATTACAAAAGGAGTGTAATAATGGGAAGTACATAAACCACTCAAAGGAAATTGTGGCAAATGTAGCATAAATCTCACGGGAATAAAAGTGAGATGAAAAATCTCTTACGAAAACTCGGCAGCCTAACGGCGCCACTTAAAACGTCCAAAATGGATTGATGAGAGGAAATAGGGTCTCTCATAACATCAACATAAATTTTACAGAAATAGGAATAAAAAAGAACATCCCCCAACATAACAAAGAGGATCTTAAAAGAAGTGACATAAAGGAGAGTACTTAAAAAAAAGAGAGAGGTTAGATCTCTTACGAAAATTCGGCAGCCTAACGGCGGCACTCAAAACATCCAAAATGGATTGATGAGAGAGAATAGGGTCTCTAATCATATGTACATAAAAATTACAGTAAGAGTAATATAAAAGAACATCACAATCACAAGAAATATGAGCTTAAAAGGAATGACATAAAAGAGTGTACTTAAAAAGAAAGAGAGGAGTAGGATCCCTTACCTCAAGTCCAACTTGTCTTGTTCGTTTCTTTATATTCCTGAATAATAAACTTTGGTCAATTAATAATTGCCTAAGTACCCCCTTTAGATATTATTATTCAGTTCATATCACATATTATAATGTTATAATAATTTTTTAATAATGTTAGTTCATATCAGAGGTTTTTGTCGATGTTTGGTACATGAGTCAAAGATGAACTTGTTTGAAAAAAGATTTCCCATGTAGTTATAAGTATATAATTTCCAGAATAGTATTAATGGTTAAAATATCATATATATCCAGTAAATATTCATTTCATACTATTCCATATCATTTGGATATAAAAAATTAAAAGCACCATTCATGGAGACGGTAGGCCGTACGTACGCATGAACGCTACTTTCATTTTTTGTCATATTAATGGAATTAAAACAAAATGAGAGAGATATATATATGTTATAATTCCAGAATGATATCCATAATTTTTATGTAATATATTACATATATATCCATTATATATATGTACTTATATTATTACATAACATTTTGAGATAAGAAATGAAATGTACCGTTCATGGAGACGGTAAGCCGTACATACGCATGAATGCTACTTCCATTTCTATTTCATATTTAATGGAATTAAAACATAATTATACATAATAGTATTTTAATTCCAGTATGGTATCATATATAATATCATTAAATATATCCTTTATACGTACCACATATGGTATTAACGAATCAAATCACTTTGAGGGGGCGGTAGTCCGCACTTCCTTAAATGAAGATATCGCATTTACCCATAATGGAAACCATAAAGGTATACCCAAAATGAAAAATAAAGAAGATTAAGGAAATCATAAACATATTATATATCATATATAAATATAGTGTCATCTTAATGTCCACCTTTGAAGGTGTTAAAAGAATTTTGAACAATCATCGTTTCGGGAGGCCGAAATTCACCATCCACGGAAACAGTATGTTCTTTAACCATTAGACGTAGGTGTGTGAAAGTGTAGCTCGAATCCTTATTATAAAAACATACAAGTATATTTATCATACTGGATTTGTTACAAAATAAATTAATAAAACGATTTTATGGGGTTGGAGAAGAAAAATAAAACAAAAGTACTCAAGTGAAGACATTACCTTAAAATCGGGTAACTCCCTTTGGTTTGAGCTCAAAGGCTTCCTTGGGAAGACTTATTCCCAAAGTGAGGCTTCAAGGAGTAAGAGAGGGAAGTGGAGAGACAAAATGGGCAGAGGTTGGCCGAGCCAAAGGCTTTGGGAGTGTGGGTAAGGAGGTAGGGGTGGGGGCCTTTTATAAGAGGAGAGGAGGGGCACTCTTGTAAAGTTACAAAATGTTACTTTATTTTCAAAAGATTTTCGGATTTTAAAGGTCACACATTGATGTATTTCGAGGATAAGGTTATAAGGGTTCTAAATACACTCATAAAATAGGTTTTGGACATGTGTAGGTTTTAGATATTACATTATCTTTCAATTTTATTTAAATCGTTAAATAATGAGGTCATCGCTGCATCATCATGATGTCATAAATAATTTAATTTATTTAATGTCTAAAAATTATAAAAAAAATACTATGATGTATGAAATCTTTTTATCTTTCCAATTAATATTTATAGTAAAAAATATGATTTGTATAACCCCATGTAAAAATTGTTTTAGTAAAACATTTCATGTTTGTCTCATTTTTACTTTAACTTTAAATAAAAAGATATTAATGTCATTTTCCAACCAAAGTGGCTTCATGGGGTCCCCAAGTTGACCCATGGGTTTTCTTGGTCTTCCATGACACATCCAATGAGGTTAGGACATTTTTCAAGTTTATTTCATATTATTAAAACATTATTTTTACCTTAAACTACACTAATTACCTCTAATCGCGATTAAAAACTTAATAAGTTACTATTCACCAAAAAATTATTTTTATCCCATTGAACCACATTTTAATTCTTAATGAAAAACATTTATGTAGGATTTTTGAAATTCAAAACACAAAGATGGAAAAGTTTAATTTAAACGGAAAAATCAGTTTATATAAGTACCACTTAGTGGTTTCACTATTCATCAAAAATTGAAGTTTTTCAGAAAAATCCCAAAAATTCACCCTAAGCTATATTTGATATTCCGAATTCAAAAATGAAGTCTATTTTACAAAATTAAAAACATATAAGTCACATTAATTAATTTAATAATTAATTACCGCTGTCAAATCAAATAGCGTGTTTTTATGAAACAATAAGTATCAAAAGATTGACACTGGTTTAAGTCTGATTTCAAAGTAAAATTAATTCCAATGACCACTATTGTATTTAATGGTAAAAATATATTCTAATTTCACTTTAAAACAAATTCAAAAGATAATATAATCATATAAATAAATTAGATTAAAAAGAGGTTTTGAATTAAAATACAACATTTTACACTATTCATTTAAAAAAATGAACTTTATCGGAAAGATACCAAAAATTTACACAAAGTAAATTTTGATGTCTCAATTCCTAATAAGAGTTTTATTTGGTCCAAAGGGATGTATAATATTGAACAAAACTATATTTAATGATGGTTCTCCATCAAAAGGCGATAAGTGAACCTTTTGTGAAAACTAGGGCATATACGCCTAAAATCGAATTATTTATGTATTTTATGCCTTTATCATTTATTGGATAAATGTAAAAACATTAAAAAACATATATAATCATATTTTAGTTATTTATATCCATTCCCTCCAATACAACGGCTACATGTTAACTACCATTTAAAATAATATTATTTTATTATTAGAGTGCAACGTAAGATTCCCAAGAAACTCGTTGTTGCGTGTTGGGTAAGCCATCGAGCATAACATCCCCTTTAAATTCATATTAATATTTTATTCAAAAATATGGATAAATATGAAAATGTCATATTCTTTATTTACCTGGGGTGTTACATCCTTCCCCCCTTTTGGGAATTGTGTCCTCGCAATTTTAAAATTGTGCTTGGAAACATCCTTGAAAGTCCCACATCGGAACAAGAGTCAGTAAAACAATCACTTTAAAATAACGAAAGATAAGTACAGAGGTCACCCGAGTTAACCCATACTAGGAATCCATGTAGGAAAACATGGACATGGAGGAGAAAACATAGGGTCATGTTCTGATGGAGAGTGATAGAAAACATGTTTAGGAGAAAGTTATCATTAAGAAAATCACAAACTTGTGATGGGTTAAACGGTGTTGGGTTCCCCAGTAGGAAAAGTTAATAGACAACATTTTTGTTTTAAGTTACTTTTTATTGAGGTATTTATTCATAAGGAAACATAATCACTTATCATGTTGACTTTCAACTTTTACTAGATTCCTTAATCAAACTCATATTTTTTCCAAAAGACGAGTATTTAGGGAGACTTGTTCGCATTAAGAGTACTATAATCAACTTCTAGAGAATCACCTAATCCAAAAAAGAGAACTATATACATCCCATGTATTTAGGCTTTAACCAAAACCAAAACTATAAAGGTTAGTACAAGGTCAGATAATCCAAAAAAGGATACCCCTTTATAAAAAAAATCTATTCTTAATCTCAAAATTTGTCCAACAAAACCCAAAGTTCAACGAGGACCATCCGATAAACAATTTTTCCATAAAATTATTCAATGTAAACCAATATAAGATTGAAACCCAAATATTTGAAGGATTTAGTCACATAGTCTTCCAAGTTAAATCGTAACATTTATCTCCAAACAATATCAGTTTCTCCTAAAGTCTTGTATTAAAAAGTAATTAACCTAATCACATATCCTCCATGATAGGTTAAATAACCCAAAATCAACTTACTCTTAATTCATAAAATCATCTAACTAAAAAGAATCAGTCAAACTAACCAGGGACTTCACGTAGTCCAGTGCTAGGTGATAAATACAAGTCGCACTTTGGTTGTGGGTTCGATTCCCGCAGCTTTGTCCGACGCGACGGGTAGTCACACGGTCTGCGTGTTGTCCTTTTTCCAAAACTATATAATTCTCAAATCATTCCCCAAAGAGAGATAAAACCATCAAAAATGATCATAACATATTTTAACCTCAAGTTTATCTCATGCCTTTCATTTTCCAGCATATCATATAATAACCCCTAATTACCTCAAAAGTAAGGATCATATAAACTCTAATGGTTACCTTTATAATTATTACCTGAACTTCCACATGGATTGGTCATCTCGTACATGATGCATTAAAGATCATACCAAGGTTCAAGTGGTTGATCATGACTCCTTGATAGTTGGTTTAGAACAACCACAAGTTTCCTCATTGAATCCCCCATTTTATCTAGTATCTTAATCATATAACCACCACAGTTTCCTTCAAACCTGTTGTCTCTTTGGTGCCTGCTAGATCCATCCATTCACTAAAAACAGAAATGTCCGTGTGAGTATATCAACAAAACCATCATGTACTAATGAGGAAGGTAAACACTAAGACACACTTACTCATTCACTTTATCTAAAACTAGGACTCTTTCTGAAATCCTAACCATTATGGTAATGTCACTTATGCTTAAAGAATACCCTAACCTCTAAAGTTATCTAAACCGACCTTTGATACCAACTATAAGGCCCCAGCCTTAAACCTTACTTAATCTTGAGTAATTACAAGATTACACATTGAGGATATTTTCAGGTTTAGAGTTTTAGAGAATTAGATCATGAAACTTGCATTACATTCCACATTTAAACAAAGTGGTTACATAAAAGACAGTATTCCTTCTTCCCATCAACGGAAACATATTTAAAATAAAACTTGGATTCTTTCTTGACACTTCCTTGACACTATCATCACATCACGTACCTTTACCTTGACCTGTGAAAAACATTTCAAAAACTTGGGATGAGCATAAAAAGCTCAGTAAGGGTTATAAAAAGTATGGAAAGGAAACATGAGTACATATATACATAAGAGTGAAATCATACTTTACCCATAAAACACATGCACTTTAACATACCTCATCAAATCATCATGGAAATCATAAGACATAAAAGGTAACTTGAGGCATTCATAAAATTATTACGTAGGGAGTAACCCTCTTGGTTACGTTTTGAATACCCATCACAGTATATTCCCTAAATCTCTTTGGAGAAACCTTAACGTTTCACTCCTTCACGTTACCCAATGCATTGGAGAGCTATATCGGGCTCACCCGCCCTTAGTTTATCACGGAACCACCCATTTTCATAACAATTCCCAAGAACCATAACATAAATGTATCACATAAAACATGCATAAAGGAAATATAACATTTCCACATTTCAATCACAATATAACATTTTAGGATATTGAAATAACGAATCCATTAAAAAAACCATTTTCAAAACCATTTAAAACATTTAATGAAGAGATTTTTGAATCAAAGTGTCCCATACCACCTTGAAGATTTTAACATTTTAAACCATTAATATTCATATAAATAAATCCTTAAAACCATTTTGAAAACATGGATATTAATAAGAACAAATCATTAAAACATTTAAAGCGATATTTTGGTTAAAGGGTTTTTACCAAAATTAGAGACACTTGAATACAATAATTGAGGAATAACATTTAATCAGAACTTTATAATATCATGAGAATAAATGGATTCATGATATAATATTCCAAAGGACAGTATATACACCATATAAGAGTGAATTGGTGCATAACAACAATGAAGTATCAATAGAGATGTAAAATGTGATGAAATCCCTTATAAAGAATGTATCCTTAAATTAAGGATAAATCAATCTCAAAATTATGTGTGACAAATATAAATACACCCAATATAATTGGATATTAAGTGTAAAACAATAAAAGTTCATTCACACATATTCAAATGATGACATATTCAATAACTACATGTTGAACCCAAAGAAATCGAAATTGGGTTAAAAAGTTCCCTTGGTAAAATTCGACAGCCTAACGGTGTCACATCAAAAATTTAGAAAATGAGTTGATGAGAGATAAAAAGGGAATCTCATCAATTGGACATAAAATTTAAATCAATCAGGATATAGAAGAACATATCCCAACATAATAGTATGTGAATTAAAAGACATAACAAACGAAGTCTTTTAAAAAGAGGAGGGTGAAAGGTTCCCTTACCGACTTGGGTAAATTTCAAAAAGTACACCCCATTGAAGAAGTTTAATACAATGAATATGTAAATACCCATAAATGGAATTATATTACAAAAGGAGTGTAATAATGGGAAGTACATAAACCACTCAAAGGAAATTGTGGCAAATGTAGCATAAATCTCACGGGAATAAAAGTGAGATTAAAAATCTCTTACGAAAACTCGGCAGCCTAACAGCGCCACTTAAAACTTCCAAAATGGATTGATGAGAGGAAATAGGGTCTCTCATCACATCAATATAAATTTTACAGAAAGAGGAATAAAAAATAACATCCCCAAACATAACAAATAGGAGCTTAAAAGAAATGACATAAGGGAGAGTACTTAAAAAAAGAGAGAGGTTAGATCTCTTACGAAAATTCGGCAGCCTAACGGCGCCACTCAAAACTTCCAAAGTGGATTGATGAGAGAGAATAGGGTCTCTCATAATATGTACATAAAAATTACAGTAAGATTAATATAAAAGAACATCCCAATCACAAGAAATGTGAGCTTAAAAGGAATGACATAAAAGAGTGTACTTAAAAAGAAAGAGAGGAGTAGGATCCCTTACCTCAAGTCCAACTTGTCTTGTTCGTTTCTTTATATTCCTGAATAATAAAATTTGGTCAATTAATAACTTCCTAAGTACCTCCTTTAGATATTATTATTCAGTTCATATCACATATTATAATGTTATAATAATTGTTTAATAATGTTAGTTCATATCAGACGTTTTTGCTGATGTTTGGTACATGAGTCAAAGATGAACTTGTTTGAAAAAAGATTATCCATGTAATTATAAGTAAATAATTTCCATAATAGTATTAATGATTAAAATATCCTATATATCCATTAAATATTCATTTAATACTATTTCATATCATTTGGAGATAAAAAATGAAAAGCATCGTTCATGGAGATGGTAGGCCGTACGTACGCATGAACGCTACTTTCAGTTTTTGTCATATTAATGGAATTAAAACAAAATGAGAGAGATATATATATGTTATAATTCCAGAATGAAATCCATAGTTTCTATGTAATATATTACAAATAAATCCATTATATATTTGTACTTATAGTATTACATAACATTTTGAGATAAGAAATGAAATGTACCGTTCATGGAGACGGTAAGCCGTACGTACGCATGAACGCTACTTCCATTTCTATTTCATATTTAATGGAATTAAAACATAATGATACATAATAGTATTTTAATTCCAGTATTTTATCATATATAATATCATTAAATATATCCTTTATAAGTACCACATATGGTATTAACGAATCAAATCACTTTGAGGGGGCGGTAGTCCGCACTTCCTTAAATGAAGATATCACGTTTACCCATAATGGAAACCATAAAGGTATACCCAAAATGAAAAATAAATAAGCTTAAGGAAATCATAAACATATTATATATAATATATAAATATAGTGTCATCTTAATGTCCACCTTTTAAGGTGTTAAAAGAATGTTGAACAATCATCGTTTCGGGAGGCCGAAATTAGCCATCCACAGAAACAGTATGTTCTTTAACCATTACATGTAGGTGTGTGAAAGTGTAGCTCGAATCATTCTTATAACAACATCCTAGTATATTGGTGATACTGGATTTATTACAAAATAAATGAATAAAAAGAGTTTAGGGGGTTGGAGAAGCAAAATAAAACAAAAGTACTCAAGTGAAGACATTACCTTAAAATCGGGTAACTCCGTTTGGTTTGAGCTCAAAGGCTTCCCTGGGAAGACTTATGCCCAAAGTGAGGCTTTAAGGAGTAAGAGAGGGAAGTGGAGAGAGAAAATGGGAAGATTTTGGCCGAGCCAAAGGCTTTGGGAGTGTGGGTAAGGAGTTAGGGGTGTGGGCCTTTTATAAGAGGAGAGGAGGGGCACTCTTGTAAAGTTACAAAATGTTACTTTATTTTCAAAAGAGTATCGTATTTTAAAGGTCCCACATTTATTTATTTAGAGGATAAGGTGATAAGGGTTCTAAATCCACTCATACAATAGGTTTTGGACATGTTTAGGTCTTAGATATTACATTATATTTTCATTTTATTTAAATCGTTAAATAATGAGGTCATCGCTGCATCATCATGATGTCATAAATAATTTAATTTATTTAATGTATAAAAATTATAAAACAAATACTATGATGTAGGAAATATTTTTATATTTCCAATGAATATTTATAGTCAAAAATTGGATTTTTATAACTCCATGTAAAAATTGTTTTATTAAAACATTTCATGTTTGTCTCATTTTTACTTTAACTTTAAATAAAAAGATATTAATGTCATTTTCCAACCAAAGTGGCTTCATGGGGTCCCCAAGTTGACCCATGGGTTTTCTTGGTCGTCCATGACACATCCAATGAGGTTAGGACATGTGTCAAGTTCATTTCATATTATTAAAACATTATTTTTACCTTAAACTACACTAATTACCTCTAATCGCGATTAAAAACTTAATAAGTTACTATTTACCAAAAAATTATTTTTATCCCATTGAACCACATTTTACTTCTTAATGAAAACCATGTATGTCAGATTTTTGAAATTCAAAATACAAATATGGAAAAATTTCATTTAAACGGAAAAATCAGTTTTTATAAGTACCACTTAGTGGTTTCACTATTTATCAAAAATTGAAGTTTTTCAGAAAAATCCCAAAAATTCACCCTAAGCTATATTTGATATTCCGAATTCAAAAATGAAGTATATTTTAAAAAATTCACAATATATAAGTCACATTAATTAATTAAATAATTAATTCCCGCTGTCAGATCAAATAGCGTGTTTTTATGAAACAATAAGTATCAAAAGATTGACACTGGTTTAAGTCTGATTTCAAAGTGAAATTAATTCCAACAACCACTATTGGATTTAATGGTAAAAATATATTATAATTTAACTTTAAAACCAATTCAAAAGATAATCTAATCATATAAATAAATTAGATTAAAAAGAGGTTTTGAATTAAAATACAACATTTTACACTATTCATTTAAAAAAATGAACTTTATCGGAAAGATACCAAAAATTTACACAAAGTAAATTTTGATGTCCCAATTCTTAAGAAGAGTTTTATTTGGTCCAAAAGGATGTATAATAGTGAACAAAACTATATTTAATGACGGTTCTCCATCAAAAGGCGATAAGTGAACCTTTAGTGAAAACTAGGGCATATACGCCTAAAATCGAATTATTTCGGTATTTTATGCCTTTATCTTTTATTGGATAAATGTAAAAACATTAAAAAACATATATAATCATATTTTAGTTATTTCTATCCATTCCCGCCAATACAACGGCTACATGTTAACTACCATTTAAAATAATATTATTTTATTATTAGAGTGCAACGTAAGATTCCCAAGAAACTCATTGTTGCGTGTTGGGTACGCCATCGAGCATAGTGTCCCCTTTAAAGCCATATTAATATTTTATTCAAAAATATGGATAAATATGAAAATGTCATATTCTTTATTTACCTGGGGTGTTACAACATGATTACACCACATGATATAGTTTCTTCCAATTTGTTTCCTTTTATTTAATATTTCTATTAATTATTCATTGTTTAAAAGAGTTTTTGATTTAAAAATAATATTTGTACAATATCTTGTTTGGAGTTGTAAACTATTTTCCACGCTGATGTGGGTTTTCCCTATGGAAAAAGTGGTTTAATGTTTTTGTGATGAAACATGGTTTTAAAATTTTATTTTATGAATTATATATGTTTGATAAAATAAAATGATGATTTTAGTGATACACACACTTGTTTATTAAGATTTTATCCAAATGGAGTCATTATAGTTGGGTTTACCTTTTGTGTGTTAAACAGGATCTACGTTTAAAGGGTTTATTATAAAATGAAATATAGTTTCTCTTTGATTGTATATTTTGACTGTTGATAGTCATGGTTTATATGGAATTGTGTTTGAATAACAAATTATTTTACAAAAGGATTCCAAAATGTATAATATATAAGTGAAGTCTAAATTAAAACATTTTGATGTGACATTGATTGTGACCATTTTTATCCCTTATGTGTTTTTTATTATGCTGTGATTATCCATGCGATTGATGTATTATGATGTGATTCATGATGTGTAATGTGTTGGATATATTTTAACAGGGTAGTGAGAGAGTTGGGATAAATGTGACAATGGTTTTATCCCTTGGGGCATGTTATTGTCATGTAATGAAATTGTTTGATCATGAACCACATATTTTATTATTCCATAATAAAACTGATACTGCTAAGTGGGAATCTTTGGGATAATGTTTGGCCAGTTGGGTTTCTTACTTTCTAGTCCCCCAAGATATAAGAAAAAATAGGGTAGTGGGATTTTTCACTAAGGAGACAGATTATAATAATTTTATTGATAGATGTGTAACCATTAACCTGCTGGTAGTTGGTTCACTTCTATATGTCATAAGCTGCCCTATTGGTCCCATTGGTGTTTCTTCACTATTGAATCTATTCTATATTATTAGTTTTATATTTTTTATGTGTATTTGATTATTTTTTGGATGGACTTGTTTGATGTGTTGATATTTTTATGTACTTGTCTTTATGTTGACTAGTTTTGTTCCATCCATTTATTGGAATTATTTATCACCTTCTATAGTGGTGTTTTATTTTGATTTACCTTGATTTTTTCAAACCTCTATGTTGGGTGTGTAAAATAAGTTAAAGGAAAATGGGTGAAATGGATTTTCAAAGTGGAAACCTTTGTGTAATTCCTTTGAAATGTTTTAAATCATTTGTGTATTTACATTAAAAAGTGTGGTGTTTAAAAGAAAAATAGTTGGAAATTATAAATGAAATGGTTTTTTGAAGATCCCCTTCATAACATATTTCTATAAAATTTTTGATTTGAGAATGTGGATGTTCTTAAAATATTTTTCCAATATTATATAAAAGAAAAATGAAATCATATTTTTGGATATTAATTGTAAATTAAATAACATGGATTATTATATAAAATAAATGAATTTCAGATATTGAGGTATCCTACAACATTCATATGAAACCCTACATAATCATGTTGGTTGGTATGTAGTATTCATGTGTTTTTCATGTTTCAGAGGTCTAGGATTTTAGGTTAGATATGGTTCCATATTCTATGGGAAATGGTTTATTGTTGAAATCATGGTAGTGACTTGACTGTCACATGTAGATGGTGATCTGACCTTTTGTTTCATACAATCAGTTGGATCAAGTTTTTTTGGCCCTTTTAGTCCACTCTTTGTTTTGATCTTCTTATCTTTTATAAGTGTTTTCATAGGAATTTATCATTCTTTATATTTTTCATGCCTTTTTTGGATGGTGTGCATGTTTAGATTTTGATGGTGGAATTATCCCCAATAGTTATGTTTCATTACCCAAAATAATTTCATCTGCTAATAGGAATCGTGAATTCTCCATGGGTAAATGGTTGGTCAATTTAAGAGCTTGTCCGAATAGTGGCTCGGGTAATTCATTATATCAGTATTATCCAACTATCATATTTAATCTTAAACCCAATTACCAAAGTGAATCCAACTCCAGAAGTCATAAAATAAAATTCCTAATGGAATTTTAGCCTTATAAAAAATAACCCTTATGAACCACCCCACTATTTCACATATCATACTTTAGAAGCATCAGTGTTTCTTAACTATAAATCTCAACCTATACCTGTCATCAATTTTCCACTAACTCACTATGTTCTCCCCTTGGATGTGGAGTAATAATACTCTTTGAAACTCTATTAAGTAGGATTACTATTCATAAAAAATAAATCCATTACATGTTACTATAATCCAATCACTAATAAGGCCCTTACCCATGCCTATATATCCTAATACACTATAG
The DNA here is from genome assembly GCA_963277665.1 of Viscum album. Lineage (NCBI taxonomy): Eukaryota > Viridiplantae > Streptophyta > Magnoliopsida > Santalales > Viscaceae > Viscum > Viscum album. The sequence goes on along the minus strand of OY728137.1, from coordinate 1,325,095,947 downwards.
TGTCTTCAGTCAAAAATATCCTAGATCATGGCTCTCCCCACCAAAATTATCAACTCACAAGGGATGATTTAATTACGTGGAGATCCCCACCAAATAAATCTTCTAATAAAATGAACTCTATGTGGTATAATGACATTCATTATGTTGTTTCTATCTCAACACACCCAACCATAGGGAAAAAATGATTGGCCATCCTCTTTTTACATTTATAAACATTGCTCAACCACACCCTCCATCAAACTCTGTCATCACCCAATCATGATTCTTTAGTTACTAAGGGAATCCCAAGATAATAAAAAACTATAAACCCATATGTCCTTAAAATTCAATGTAATTATATGATTTCATCACCAAATACCCAAAACAATTATTTTGGTCTCACCCCAAGCACCATCACACCTCGATCTAACACACCCTCAGATCATCTTTAACTCATCCTGAGCTAGACTCCAAAGCATGGAATCTATCTACTATTTTATTAGAATCTCAAATATGGTATTCACCAAGGAACTAGATAAAACTAGATAAATATTATCACTAGTATCCAAGATGTAACACAACTATTTAATGGATGATCTAATCACACCCATGACCCTACCCACAAGAGGTACATTCCTCCATATTTAACACTCTTTCGATTAAAACTAATAGCGAAAGTACATGAGTATCCAAATTATAACCAAATTACCACATTAAACATCAATCACTACCAATTCCCAGCTCACCATAAACAGCATCCTCATCACCCTTAGAAATTCTAATATGTTTAACACCTTATAATGGGAAATGGTGAACTCCCCACCATAAATATTCCATTATAAAACTCATAAATACTAACACCAATAGGTTCCATCATCACATTCATGTTATTAATTCCTAGACATTCTCAAACATCCTGTTAACACTGACACCATCCATCTCTGATGTTATCATCTTCCCACATAGGAAATGTTTCTATTATTCACATAAAAACCATGAGTAACCAATCCTGAATGCATTCCATTAGTCATTTTGGTCATTGTCCCACACAAAACTACTCACCACTCCCCAAATCAATGGTACCATGCACAAATAGAATGCACCTCCATGATCTCATCTAATTAAAATGGGTGAATGATTTCATACCGCCCAGACGAAGGACCCAACTCACACTCCCATGAGTTGCGCATCATCAAACCATCTCAATTCCAACTACATGATCCATTTTTTATTTGTGAAAATGACATATGAAACCTTCTATGTGTGCCTAATGTCACTGAATGATTCACCCTTTACAAAGGTTTTCAAAAAACTATATCACCAATTGAATCATCCTCATGTAGGTATACACCATTGTACAACCCATCCATATCATATGAATCAGATCATATAAAGTACTATCTTTTCAATACTAGGATCACTCACATATACCACTAGTCATACTCCACTTGAATGTTATTCTCATCTACCCAAAAGGACCTTTTTGATTTCTGAAAAAATCCCAATGAATTTCAATCGTGCTAAGGTACAACACATAATCACCCACCACATGGGAATCATCACTAAACCAAAATCATTTACCCATGACATCTCAATCCCATATTCTATCATTTAATATCATTATCTATAATCTCATTGGGAACCATGCCTAAAATTAGATACATTGACAATCTCCACGATCCTGTCCTCAGAACCCAACCTTGACACCAAAATCACCTCAAGTAAATTACAGAAAAAAACATAAATAATCACCCTAAATATTCCATATGATCGAATAAAACCACTAATAAAAATATATAAAATAAAAAACTATATTAGATATCATCTATAAGAGAATTTAAAATCCCGGGATTACATGTCTATTAGGTTACCCTCATATACACAACTCAATAGAATGAAAATTTCGTACAACTCAATCTCAAAACTCAGCTCATCAATATCTTGACCCGCATAGCAAGAACACTAAACTCTCTCACATAGCCCATAATCTAGATCTTATATCGGTTATAGCCCATCGGGAACACCATTTATCCCATCTAAAATATCACAAGGCAACTCATATACCAAATAAACCACTATGGTTTTCTTATATACATATACATATCAAGAACCACATACCAAGTCGTCAGTCTACTAGGTCACTAATCCTCACTGGGCATCATCATATGATATAACCTCCTTGAGGAGAATAATCTAATATAGTTTTATTCAAAATGAAATCATCTTATGATGATCCATTTCTAGTAAAAGAAGATCATATGGTTCATTTATGTATAATTCCAAGTAGAATATATATGAAAAAACACCTTATATGTTGTTGTTAACACATTAAGTAACTAAAACTATTCCTCAATCACCCAAAATGGGTTGGTCAAAAAGGTTCCAATTACATCTACCGACCCACTAGGGGTCATTATACTTCCCTTATGCAGAGGGAATGAATTCCTATTATTATGGAGAATCACATCGTAAGTTCAATATGACCTATCATTAGAAGAAAATATTTGGTAGTTCTACAAAGTAGCATTCCACCAAAAATTTATAAAGGAAGACATGATATATGTATTTATGGTCACTTTAAATAGATTAACCCAGTCATCAGTTATATCAATCGCACACAAGAACATGTATTTTCTGTGAATCATGCATCCTAATAATTATTAATGAACATAATAATCATTAAAATGGACTAAAAACCCAAAAATCCAAAAATCATAAATCAAAAAGCCCAAGTGGATCATAGTAAGTGGAATCAAACTATCTTTAAAGTGGAAGCCAAAATTAAAAGTCACATACCCCAGGTAACCTGAAATTTCCCTTGAAAAAGTGTTTGTGATACAACAGTTCAAGGACTATCACAAGATCTAACATATTCATGGGTCACATGTCTACCATCTACATAAATAGTAAGAAAAAATAAAAAATGTCTCAGATACCAATTTTTGATTCAACATTTCACAAAACCACCAGAATGGTGTACAGATCATTAGTTTTTTACTTGACCTCAGAAATTCCTCCCTGTACATAGAGGCTTATAACTAGCATGGATGGTCTAAGTTTGTGCCCTGAGGAGACTATACACTCATTTACGAGTAAGAAATAGTGGAAAATGTCCAAACCTCATCTATAATAGTAATCAGGGTACTCATAAGGAATTAAGTATACCATGTTTTAACAAATAAAATGTGAAAGAATACATTCATACAGACACATATTCATACCAACATACCAAAAATGACCAACCACTAGTAAAATCACATATTTAAAATAAATAAAAGAATAAAAATACAAAAAGGATCTACTAACATCCTTGAGCCTCACCTCATCAAAATATTCAACTCCAATATGAGTCATCCTTTCTTTTTATGCAATGTTAAGTCTCTCTGCAACCTAAACATGCAATCATTGAAGTCTTCTTGGGTACCTAATATTCATTGAAAAAAGATTAGGGTATGATTAAAACATAACAGGTAACCACTAATAGATTCCCAACATAACCAACAAATATCATGTATGCTCTTGAGATATCCACACAATATGTAAATATAGTGCAGAATCACAAATTATGACAATCATCAATTCTTAGGATCTAACATAACATTCAGAATTAAATTTACATATATCAACTAATGTAGGAGTTTCTATAATCATATCAACAACACATGGGAAACTACACCATGTTCTAGAATAACTTTAAAAACTCACCTAAGGGGACCAATCCCTACTACGGAATAAGTACTTGAATACCATAACTAATTTCTCCACTATTGGAGTATATCTGATCATAAGTAATCATTTGGGGGAAATATAACCATCCCAAAGAGGAGAAAATATGGGAAATATACCCATCTATGGAACATAATAAGACACTCAAGGATATTTAAACTTCCCTAAAACCATATAAGAATACACTTTAGGGGTCTTAGACTCTACTTAGAAATATGTGAATGCCTCCATTCTCCTAGGATTATATCAAACCCCTAGATCCTAACCCCTAATTTCTCATGCATCACACACACACACACACATATATATATGTATTTGTGTCTACGTGTTCCAATTAAATCATAAATACCTAAGTGAAAATACTCACCAAAACTAATGATGCATCATATTCATACAAATAAAACATACATCATTCACACATGGGAGACATAACTCACCCCATAACTTCATATCGTACCACAAAAGTTTGTTGCCCTCTAGAACCCATCACATATCTACTAAGACAGAATATCAAATGAACAAACCACACTATTCATAAAATATAACACTAGACTATCACAATCAATCATAATTATACAAGGTGACACCTGGGATTGATGATACATGCTTTCCTATACTAGCCCTCTCCATGGAAAAGTGATATCAAGGAACCTACCATAGTTACACTTCATCAAATCATGGTTCAAACACCCTAAATGGGATCATATATCATATTACCACCTCTCTATTACAATATTGATTATTGGAGGGAATACAATCCCTCAACGTCATCATGATAACATTATAGATTCACTACCCTCAGAAGTTAACAACAAAAGAATCACACTAAAGAGGTGGATAAAATCCCATGTCCCTTCCAAGGACATCCTATGTAAGTCTCCACTTGTACAACTTATCCATAGAATACCCATGGTATACCCAAAAAATTCATATATACTAGTGGCGGAGGGACACCCATCACACAGTCATCTTAACTAGTCCACGGGCTATTAAATTTCTAAAGGTTATCTAAAGGACAATTAGGGCCCATCTCTCTGCCCTATACTCTCCTATTCAAAGAGGATACTAAGGGAATCATAAGTATGTTCATTAAATTACATTCTCTTTATTTAACACATAACCATATAGAGCCTATGTTTAATATTATATTTACTTATACATAGGCCCTTGTCCATCGATGGATGAGGCATAAACTCAGGTCCAAGGGTCCTTCGTAGCCCTTGACACATACACATTATCAGAGACATTTTATATTTATTTAATACTTCATTTAATTTAAATTCTTAATATTTATTTTAGGGGAGACCTCATATCCCATGAATACATAAATAAAATACCTTTCCCATAGGGGTATGCTCAAGGGAGCACTTACCTAATTTGAATCCATTTCATTTTAAGAAAAATTGGTGAATCTCACCCAAGCTCATACATGTATAATTTTACATCACCCATTTATAATAGGATATTTATTAATCGATATCATTTAAATAAATCATTTATATATATTTTAAAATTTAATTTAAATAGTGAAAACACCTAAAATCTCACCATGTGGCATACAATCAATGAAACATAGAGTAATAAGTTGTGGTCCAATACCAGGACAAAGGAAATCTAAAACCATAACAAATACCTAACATTAAAAATTAATTCATATATATATTTCTTCTAATTTATGAAAATATATTTTTAATTTTCATTAGGGTTTTTACCTTCAATGAAATGGCATGCGATCATGTGCATTCTTCATCTTGGGACGTCCTTTGGATATATTGAAGAAAAATCCCCCTCATATCAGGATGATTCCATATTGATTTAGTGGAATTTTTTCTATAATCCCTTACTGGGTCACACTAAATAATTTCAAAAAATAGTTAAAGGAATAACCAAAATAATATAACGGTGAAACTGACCTGAAATTCCATAAAACACCATCAAAATCTCCCAATATTTAGGGGATTCAATGAAGAAAGAGGGGGATACTCTTCCTTGGATTGGCCACATGAAAAAGAGGAAGAGAGGGGGTTAGGGGTTTGAATATCACATTATAAAATAAAAAAATTTCAATATAGAGGAAATATGGTTAGATTTGTGGTTTGGATGCATGGTTTTCCAAACTTTTTTCTAACTATTCGGTTCGTAAATTCTCAATCCACCCCCCAAAACACTTTAGAATCACTTATTCTGAAACCATGGGAAACACCTATAAATCTAAATTTAATTATTTTCATGGTTATGATATAGTAATTCTCTAACCATGAGAAAAAATACAAGAAAGAACCAACATTTGTAGTTTCCCCACATGGTTTCCATTAACTGTGTGGCAACTACGCATAAAGAAACCCCTTTTTAAAATTTCAATTAATTCAACCCAAAACACCTGAGATTTACCTAATAACCTAATAAAGTACATAAAACTTGATCTACATCAAAGAAATCACCCTTATATACTCTAAATCTTAGAAAATCAATATGAAACTCAATTATCAAAACAAATCCTAATGCATAAATCAAAAATTCAAATTTATTCTAAAATTTACAACCCCTAATAAAAAAAGGTGTTTACTACTGGATTCATGATCATAAAGACTACCTGTGTATAAATATTCCTAGGAAGTTGTGAGTATGAATATAACAGGTTACAACCAATGGGAGCTTACCACAAGTAAAGTAAAAAATCAATTTGAATTCATAAACAAAATTGAATAAATAAATGAGTAATAACTACACAACACACATCGTGTCATCATGGACTAACGTAGTTACTAGGAATCAATATAAATACATAAACTAGAGCCATTATAAAAGGAAATACCATTTAAATCCTCAAATATATGTTAAAAATTATGACATCCATTCTAATTCCTAGTCCACCTCTTCTCACTCAAGGGATGTTATATCCACGTCTCAAGTCAAACCTTCTCACTGAAGGTGGAAAAAAATCTACAAAATAAATAAACAATAAAAAATAAAAAAAGCTCATAAAATTACAAAAAATTTAAGGGGACACATCAACCAAAACCATTTACCACTTTACCTATCCATTCTTACCTCAACAGAGCTGAAACACCTCCATCATTATCAAACTTCTCAGGCAGGAATCCTTACCAGTTCCCATAAATCGATGTGCGATTACCATATTAACCCATACATAACACATAACTCCAAATCTAAGGGTAAAAAATACACCCATATAGACTTAACCTGTCAAATTTAAACTAGAAAAATATTTCTCACTAGGATACACACCCTCATTCACAAAGAGATATAAAACATCATTCAAAAGTTATAAAATGATAAAGACTTCCTATATTAAGTATAATAGAGGTTACTTGTTGAGACTCACTTTCAAGTTCAATAAAAAACTACTATAAAACTAAATAACCTTGAAATGATGAAATTTGTTGATTATAAAAATGAATCTAGGAGTTATAGGAAAAAGAAGGTTGTTTGGTAAAGGATGGAATTAGACCAAACTAAAGATAACCTTTTTTATGATCGACATTTTAAATGATAATAGAAAGTAGATGTATTAGCTTAAAACAACCAAGGGAGATACAGAAATCACCTATATTGAGTTTGGTTTGGGAAGAAGTGTGAATAATAATTAATGCTATTCCATAGTGAAATTATGAGGCTTCCCCTTTAAAAAAATTCACAATGACTTGGTCCCTGGGTGATGACACCTAGAAAGAGGGAATGTTCACCTAATAACAGTGTCCCAAAACATTTATTATGGGTCATGACAAGACTAGTTATAGATAGAGGGAATACCCACTACTAAAACCATCATTATGTGACCTTAGGGTATCCGACCATGACTTACCACTAGTAGCATTATTACAAATGTTGACCTAGTGTGTTTCTCCAAAACCTACTCTTGAGCCATCCCAACTATCCAAAACAACCAAGACCCATCAAGAAACATTATAATAAATAAAATTTAAAAATAAAACACATTTAAATTCAAGAATCATCACATCATTGTTATAGTGGTGTTGGTTCAAGTGGGAGATATGACGAATCTTAAAATTAATAAGCATGAATTTTAATAATCTAAGTGGAGAGGATCTAATATAGAGAAAATATAACAAACCTAAATTATATAAAAGTATAAATATTTCAATAAATATTTAGATCTCATAAAATGTGTAGTCTTATCCGAATATCCAAAAAAAACATTACTATCTAAAATCCATGAAATGATATCCAAAGAGAAATCTAGTTTATCTAATTGATGTCAATATTTATTCCCTAAATTAAAGACAAAAGGAATCACACATTTAGTGATGCATAGAAATTCATTAATAATATTGTGAAAGTTATTAATATCGTGAGGGGAGTTCTTGGTTATAAGAATAATATGAAGGATGTTTGATATGAATGAAAGTTAGTGAGTGTAATGGACTTCTCATATATTTTTGGAATATTCTCTTGTTTCCTATATTGAGATATGACTTAGTGGGAATAGAGTATTTTTTAATTGATCCTTTAAAAGTGTTAAGTAAAAACAATAAAAAATCATGACTGTAAGAATATTTTATGAGTTGGTTAATGGGATTAAAATTAAACGGTTGATATTTTCATAGACTCATTGGTATTACAACTTTTGAGAAATTTATAGGATAATTTATATAATAATTATTCATTGTTTCTCCCAAAATGTCATCAAAACTAGCATAATTTTTTATCCCCTACATCGTAAAAGTTAGTATTACTAAATTTAATATTTTTTATAAGTAATATCAATAAGGTATAGAGATAATGATGAGAGATAAAAAGTGAAACCCTTATCTTTTAATAAAGATACTTTTGATGTGTCAAATATTTATGAATTTTATTTGGATTTGATGCCACAGGGGGTGAAGGAAACATAATGAATTATATAATTTTGAAATATAATTTTCATTGGTGTCAAATAAAGATTCATGATATGTGTTTCCAAAAAATTTAGTGGGAATATTATTAGAATTAAATAAATTATTAATTATATAGAGTATTGGATTTTATTTCAAAAACATTCATAGTTACCAATAATTAGTGATAGTTATTTACATTGTGCTAGATTCAATGAATATCGTGATGGTATTCACTTGTGATATGATCTAAATGTATAGTTAATGATATATGTTTATAGGTAAAGATTTGGAGTCAGCTTTGAGTTTAAACAAAATGATTTGATAAAGATTTATTGCTTTTAAAGAAGGTTTTCTCTAATAAAAATTTTCCAAAGCATATCATATGAGAATAATTTTGGGTAAAACCCCTAAATTGTATTATATATATATATATCATTAAATAAATTTTGTGTGGTCGATATCTTTCTTCAAACATAGTATCATACTAAAGCAGACCATGATATATTAATGAGATTAAAATATTAAATGTAACTCTTATACCATAACGATTTTATTAGTGAGTATAAATAAGAAGTGACCCCATTATGAAATCCATATAGAAATGAGAATAAATTTCATATAGAAAAAGTATTCTCCCCTATTAATCATGTTTTTTAAATCTTGAAAAGGAATTGACATCATTGGGTATTTCCAATGACCAAGCCCATGATGAACTTCAGTAAGTATGGATTCAATGAAATCAAATATAAGTGATGTCTAAGCTCATGAAAATCACTATGAAATAGACACTAGAAAAATTACTAATGATGATGGCCAACATTTTATATTTTACCCCTACATCTTATACATATTTCTTGCAGGGTTTTGTATATATAAGTTAAGATGATATGATGTTATATGTTAAAAAATTCTATATATGTTCTCATTATTTTATTTTCACTTTTTTTTATAAAATATAATTATAAAATAAATTTAAAATGTACTATTTATTAAATTATTTTTACTAATTTCTAGTAAATAAGTAATGAATTTAAAAAATAAGATAATATTATTTGATGTTTAAAATAATGAATCTTATTTATCTATATACTATATATTTTTGTCTTAATAAAATAAATTAATCACTTTTGAGTAGTTAATTTACAAAAATATTTTAGTAATAAATAAAACAAATTAACACTCATTCTCTTTTTTTAATTTTAAAGGACTATGAATAAATCAACTTTATGCTTAAAAAACATTTTCCTAAAAATTATTTTTTCATGTTATGTATTATTTTATTAAAAAAATTACACGTTTATATATTGAATCAATTCAAATGAAATTTATATATGGAATCATAGTTTATAAATTACTTAATATGTTAAATTTCATTTTTGGATACTAATATAAGTTACAAAGGTAAAAAATTAGTCACCATTGTGAAGGTTAAAATGAGGTAAATTTGTCCAATAAAAAAGTAAGGTAAAAAAATATTAAAAAAACATATAAATGGATGGATGAGGTATTTATAAAACATAAATTATACTTTCCTCTCTAATTATCAAATTTTTATCCAATTTCCTTGATTAATGTATCTCATTTTACATTAAAAATTAATATTTACAATAATGACACACCTCACCTATAAAAGGACTCCTTCACCACCTTACTTTCCTCAAACCAACATATTACAAGATCAACCAAACTATAAAAAAACCCACTCTTTATCCCTCATTACCATGACCTAGAGATACTATTCTCCCCAAAAGTAAAATATAGAAAGTCTTATAGAATTATCTAATGGAGGATATCAAAGGAAGAGGTGACTATTTTATTTGATTACTATGAAGTTTCATTATTCTTACACTGCTTCCAAAATAATTATAACTGATGAAATATAATTAAATTAGTATCATTAGTATACATAAAGGTTATTATTCTTCTATAATAACCAATATTTACCTTCCTCCAATTCATTATAAAACGAAAATGTCTCCCTTGATATGATCAGATTATTGCCTATATAAACAACATTTTTTTTCTTCACCACCTAATATGAATGGCCCCAAAAGAGGTTATAATTAACGAATATAATATCATTTTTAATTATAAATATTGTGAAAATAATATATAGTAATTATATTAAAAATATTAACAATTAAAAATAATTATAAATTTAACTTTATAAAATGAGCATACTAAGATAGTTTTCATAATGAGAATATATTTTTAAAAACCTATTAAACAGTAAAAACATTTTGTTACAATAATGGTAAATAAAATATATTTATAAAATTATGGAGTTAATGAAACTATTCTACAACACTGTTGACCATAATAAATGTATTGAAGTAATGTTGGAGGAATTGAATAAACAACCGCAAGTGTCTGATTATTGAAAAGATTATGTGATAAACGAATGGAATATGATTATAAAATAACCTTAAAAATTATTATAAATAGAAAAAGTTCTAAATAATTTATTTGATAAACTTAATTTGATTATCCAGGAGGTTAGAGAGCATCTGATCAAACATGAATCCTATATAAGGTTCCCTCATCTAAAATTTCCTTTGTTGGGGTGTGTTTTATATTATTAACCTATTTTATTTTATATAGTGTATATACTACCTATTTTAATTATTATACCATGGTACAAATTTTTTTATAGTATATAATGTTCCATTTCAGGTTATTCCCTTCAATCTTTTTTGATACAAATGATAAAAAATTCGTAAGGGTTTTTTTAAATCAAATCCCTTTTCACAAGGTTATAAAAATTATTCCCTGACCATGTTATTATCATTTTTTCTACATTTTCTCTATTCTATTTGTTATTTGTTATTTTTATTTAGGTAAATTTCATCTCTACATCAAAATTTTCTTCTTTAGTGAATTTTAATCTCTATAAAAATATGTTGTCAATAAGAATAATTAACTTCTCTTATAATGACTCCTTCACCTAATTTTCCATATTATTTCATTCCCAAAATATATTTCTCCATTATAATAATTTTAAAATATGATTATATTGTGTGATCCACATATTTATAATTAACTTTATTCAAAAATATTTTTTTAATTCTCTCTTCAATGTGGGTTTTTCATTAAAAAAATCCTAATAGATAAAAAGGTGTTTATTTCCATGATCAGAAATATTTATTATGTACACCAAGTTTATTACCAAAATATTTAATTATTTTCAAATATACATTATTAGGTATTCTTCTTAAGTGATTATTTATGAATTATTCTTTTCAATTTCATTAAAATCAATTTTGAAAGTGATAAGTAAAATTGACCATAATGGAAATGATAAAAATATTTTTTTTATTTTTTTTAAATGTTACATACATTTTATAGTATATATCCAAAAGTTTTATCTATTATATAAAAATATTCTTGATAATTATCTAAATGATATTTTACTCTTTTCTAGAGATTTAATTTTTGGTATCTTCTTATTTAATTTTAATTTCATGTTATGAAATAACATTTGAAAATGTTATGAAGCTTATTTCCATTCCTTATATTTTCCTGATATTTTGAATGGTTGATTTAATAGGGATGAAATATTTATTTTATAACATTATGTGATATTATGGGAATTATATATCCTTCAAATGCACTGGTAAAGAATATATATCATGATATAATTATTTTAATCATTGATATCATTTGGCCTATTTTCAACATAATGTGTGGACATCATTGGGTTCATTTTCAACAAAATGCATGGTAATGATTGGATTTTCTACCAACCAAATGTTTTTCATGATTGGGTTTACTCTCAATTTTTTGATTTCTTATTCCAATTCTAGTGCGACATTTCTAATATATTTGAAATTCCAATTTTATGATTCAATGGTTCATGAATATTTTTACTCATGAAATAATATGTACCATACATTATTAGTTATTCTAATCCACCAAAAGATTCTAAATAGATTAACACCATAGAAAATAATTTTTTTGTTCTCCAATTCTTGGAGCATGAAAAATTTAACGTACTAGTTTAGCACCAGAAAGGAGAAGTTGGCCAATTTTGGACCCCTATTATGAGTACAATTCAAAAATGAACATGCTAACTCTATGACATGCGAGGAGATTAAGTCATTATTTATCATAAAAAAATTTTCCTCATACTCATTAAAAAAACATGAATATCGAATTCCAGGAGTTGAAAAAAAGGAGGATGTGCCCAGCTGTACATATAAATTAATTTTAAAAAATATTACAATATACACCTTTAGTTTTATTACTCACATTGAATGCATGATCGATATATTATTTAGTAGTCTAAAACTGTGTCTTCCAAATGATTTATCTATAGGATTCATAAATAGCTATGGATGAATTATTTTATGTGGAATTAAGGTGGAAATTAAAACAAGATAAACTCAATATTCTCATGGATTTGGTAATAAGAAATTGAAAATTAAGTTTTAGGTAAACTTGAATGATAAATAACAAGGTGGAATCAATGGTCAACTACCTCAATTATAAAAATATTGGAGGAGGCACCCATGATACTATATAAAAGGATTAAAAAAATACATCACATGTGGTAAATCAAGCCAAAAAGCACAAAATTTATAGATAAATATGACAAGGACAAATGAAATAATAGAGGATAAGAAGTCACAAACTACTACACCACCCACAATCAATGATTTAAATGTAAGGAGTTTTGGAATTACAAAAATCAGTTCCCAAACCTTTCTTAAAATGATGATAATAAACATAAAAAACCTCAAAATTCAAGGGAATAAGGAAGGGAATGTACAATCACTACTTTTGAAGTGGTCTATGATAAGAAAGTGGTGATATGTACACATTTTCTCCACTCTATATCTATAAATTTCTTATTTTATTCTTATTAATCTAGTTATTTCATATCTTGAAATTTTGATTTGAATTTTTATTCATCACCTTAAACATTTTATATTAAATTATCTTTGAAAACACATGGTTCTATGATGATTAAATCTAATTTATATAACTCTTCCTCGATTATGGTTTTTTGGAAGAAACTTATTTTATATTTCATTATTCATCCTTTAGTTGAATTTAATGTAATATGAGGAATGAAAAACCTATCCCAACATGGATTTCATATAAATGATTGGTAAAATTAAATCTCATTCAATATAAAAAAACAATCCCTATATGAAATATCAATACGATGATGATTATGAACTACCATTGGAAAAAAATTCTTAATATGATAATTGGTACCAAATAATGATAGATTTATGAATAAAATTATTAGGGAGGAACTAAAAATTAGAGATATTATATTTGAATAGGAGTACATAAATGTATTTACTAAATAATTTCCATATCTTCCCCTTGAATATGATATTGGGTTTTCAATTGAACTCTTTCAATATTATGGTATGATATCAAAGAGTCTATAGAGAATGTAACATGTTGAATTAAAAGAATTAAATAAATTTTAACATAATCTAGACATGGTCTTTACATTCCCAAGTGCTTCACCGTGGGGTTAAAAAATAATAATTTTCATGTAAAAGGATGGATAAATATGACTTTGTAATGATTATCATAAAATTAAAAAAATCATTATCTGGAAAAAGTATCCTTTAAACCATATTGGAGATATATTTTATCAAATTATAAGGGATTAGTACTTATCAAATGTGGATCTTCAATCTATATAACATAAATAAAAGTTAATGTGAGAAGACATACCCAAGACATCATTCCCTATAAGATATGGGCACTATGAATTCATAGTGATGCATTTTGTATTTACAAATTCCATGTTAATTTTAATGTACCTGATAGACATAGACTATAGAGGTTACCCTGAAAAATATAGGGTAGTATTTATTGATTACATTATCATATGTTCACAGGTTTAGTAAGAACATTAATCTCATTTAAGGATTATTCTAAATTACTTACTATAGAATAAATTGTATGTTATGTTAATAAAGTGTGAATTTTGTCTATAAAAAGAACCCTTATTAGTTCATGTTACCATAATAGATGATATATCTATTGATCCTTCCAAAAATAAGGTGAATGTATAATATACATTAAAAATCATGGTGATATAAATCCATAGTTTACTATATTTATTCAAATTCTATCAATGATTTGTGAGACATTTGTCAATATTGTTATGTCCTCTCACCAAATTAACATCAAAGGGAGTAAAGTTTCTCTAGAAAGAAAAATGTGAATAAATATTTGAGGAACAAATGAATTGGTTTCTTAATACACCTATAATCACATTAACCTATTACAGATAATGGCTTTTCATGTATAGGGATGCTTCAGAGAAGGGATTAATATTTTTTATGATGAAAAATTTCAAGGTAAATGCTTATAATTCATGTAAATTGACGTCCCATGAGTAAAATTACCCAATTAATGGTATAGATTTAGAATCAGTTATCTTTTCATTAATTGTTTTGTTTAACTAACTTTACGGTGAAAATTATTATATATAAACTGATAATAATTTCTTAATGTATATATTCACAAGGAATGAGTTAAATATGATTCAAATAAGATTGTTAGAGTTTATAAATTAATACTAATGATAGATACAATACAATTCAAGGAAGGAAAACAAGGTAGAAGACACTCCATGTTAAAATAATCATTTTACCCTATCTTTGTTTGGGATTGAAAGGGAATCAATATTTATGCATATTTCAAGAACATGTATAGAAAAAAATGAAGGGACAAAATCTTATCTTTAAAAAATAATTTCAAAACCATCAATATTTTTAATGTTCAAGAAGACACAAATCATTAATATTCACAAATATTTATCACTCAATCAACTTGTCATGTTATACATAAAGGAAGTAGTATGGTTTCATAGAGTGCCACTTTTAATTGTCTCGAATCAAAATCCATGGTTCACATAAAAATTACGGATTATTTAATAATAATTTGATACAGATATAATAATTAACATATATTATCATCCTTAAAATTATTTTTAATCTAAAATTATCGTTTCTATAGTGAAATAAATTCTAAGCTACTTTTTGATGAGTTTAAATGGATTTTTTATCAACATATTCATCTCGTCAAGTTCTAATATAATAATAGTTTTCACTGTGATGCTCGAATGGTAGTTTATGAATCTATATATAGTGTTAGATATATAAATATGACATTTTGGGATTAATTTAGAGAAATTAAACAATAATAATTAATCTTTTCTATGAAATAATAAAGATTTTTCAATGATTTTATTGACCTATAAGAGTAGCACAAAAACTGAAGAAGAGTTACGTGGATAATCACTGGCGAAATTTCAAATTTCATGTGGGTAATAAAGTGTTATATTAAATATCCCCTTGAAATAATTTTATGAGGTTTAGGAAGAAAGGATATTTTATCCCAAGATACATTGTACCCTTTTATATTTTTGATCATGTAAGGACTGTAACTTATCATTTAGTGATTCCACCGAACCTCTCTTAGTTACATGATATATTCCATGTATCACTTTGGAGTAATTCAATACTAAATCCATCGCATCTAAAAAATTAGTAGTTTTTTAATTATAAAAAAGATCTATCTTATGGGGAGAAACCAATGGATATTATGGATCGAAAAGATAAATTACTATGAAATAAGGCCACCTTCCTGGTCAATGTTTGGTGGAAAAATCCAAAATATGATGATTCTATAGGGTAAGTAATGATGTAATGAGACAAAGGTAACCTCAATTATTTTTATCTAAGTAATGAAATTTTGAGTGAAAAATTATTTTTAAGGGGGTAGAATGTAACCATACCAAATTTTATTTTATATATCTATTTAAATAAATTTTTTCATGAATGATAGATTATTTCACACATATCACTAAGTAAATTGAATTGTGATATATTAATGAGTTTAAATTATTTAATATTACTATTATAAAAAATCCATTTAATTAGTAGGTGTAAATAACAGGTAACCACATTATGAAATCCTTATAGAGTGAAGAATAAATTGAATCAAGTAGAGAGGGTCCTCTTTATGATGCTCATTTTTCTGGACATATAACGTAACTAGCATCAGTAGGGGTTTCCATAGATAAATTCTAAGTTTAACTTAAACAACTATGGATTAGTTGAAATCATCTGCAAGATAATTTTAAGATTGTCAGAATATATATATGATATAAGCCAGCTAAATCACCACCTAAAATAACCACTATTTCTTATCTTACCCTTAGATCTTATAAGAAGGTATTTTGGGATTTTTTAGGTTGAATTTAGGATTACATGACAATGTAATGTAACAAATATTATATATATTCTCATTATTTTATTTTAAATTTTTTTCATTAATAAATTTTCCTTATTAATGACTAGAAAGCAGGTAATTAATTTAAAAAATAATAGTAATATCATTTGATGTTTAAAACATTTGTTTTTTGAAAAAAAATGTAATTATATATATATTATGAATCCTTATCATAATAATAAAATTATTAGTTTTGAATAATTATTTTTACAAAATATATTATTGGTATATCTAATAATTAAATTAGCAATCATTTAATTAATTTTTCTTGGAAATAAATAATAATAAATTCAATTTGTTCTTAGAAAAACATTTTTTCTAAATACTGTATTTCCTTGTTATGAATTATTATATTAATTTTTTACATTTATATAAGTTTAATAAATTAAAATAGATTCCATATTTGAAATTATCCATTCCTATTTATGTAATAATTTTGATTTAATTTTTTTTCAAAAAAAAATTACCCCAGTAAAAAAATGTCACTATAATAAAGGTTAAAATGAGGTAAATAGGTTTAATCAAGAGGTAAGGTCTCAAAATATGAAGAAAAATCAACTTTAAATGGGAGTATGATGGATTTATAGACATTAAATTATATTTTAATATCTAATTATAAAATTTTGATTCACTTTACTTAAATATTTTATCTATTTTTATATTAAGAAATTAATATTTACAAGATTTCCAACCCTATCACCTATAAAAGGGCCCCTTAACCAACCCACTGATACTAAAACCTAATGCTTAATATCATGATAAAAATACATCATAAAACCTTCTAAAAACTATTTCTCATGCCATATAGGTTAAATTATTTTAAAAAATACCAATCTATGATGTCTTGTGTAGGGTCTAAATGGGGATTTCAAAGGAAAAGGTAATTTTTTTAGCGGAGTCCTTTCATGTTTATTTATTCAGCCACATACTCTAAATATATATTAATAATATTAATATAATGAAATAAATGTCATTATTTTAAAGATTTTTTTATTTATATCGAATAACCATTATCTATATTCCTCCAATTCATTATAAATTTAAAACAACACATGTGTTACAGTACAATTAAAACTTCTATGAATGATGTGTTTCATTTTACATCGCCACCTAACATGGATGATTCTAAAAATTATTTTAATGAATTAATATTGTATTTTTTGGAATTATTAATATTATATAAGGATCAATTACTTATTCTATTAATAATATTAATAATAAATGACCATTATAAATTTTGGTTTCCTAAAACGAGCATACTAAGACACATTTCATAATTTGAATATAATTTGTAAAACCTATTAAACAATATTTCTTATACTAGAGTTATAATTGAAATAAATATCTATAATGTTAGATATGATGAAACTATTATATAAATTCTTTGAGCATAGTCAACATACTTAAATAGTTTCAGAGGAATTAACCGAACAACCCCAAGTGGCCAATAAGAAAAAAAAACTACACTATCAATGAATGGAATATAATAATAAATGGGCCATAATAAATTAAATTTGCATGAAAAAGTTTGGGTTAAATTATTTTATAAACATAATTTCTGTTTTTAGGAGGCTAGAATTCATTCAACCAAGTTGGTATCCAAGGTAAGGTTTCCTCATCTCAAAATTTCCTTTTAATACATGTTTTTAATTATAAATATATTTTATTTTATATATTTTATATATTATCTATTAGACATATTATATCATGAATCACTCTTTATTCATGGTATTACAATTACAATTTCATTTTATTCCCTTCAATGTATTTTAATTTAAATGTTACCCAAATCCTATTCGTTTTGTCAACCCAATTAAATATTCATTGGATCAAAAACATTCTTCCATCAATTTTCTCTTATAAGTTTATTTTATTCCATAATTTCTATATTAAATTTTAAATTTTACCTTTATCTCAATGTTAATTAAATATTTATATCACATCCTTCTTCTTTAATCAACATTTCTCTCCAAAAAATATGATGTTTTATGAATAATTCTCAACCTTTCTAATGACTATTTCTACTCTATGTCAATATTTATTCTTTAAAAAAATGTATTTATACTTTTTATAAAATAAAAATATATATTCCCCTTTTTATTTATTTATTTGCCAAAAATAATTATTTTACACTTTATTGGATGTATATTTTTCTTTAACACTCCTAATAAGCTAAAAATGAATTTCATTTCATGCCCATACATTTTTATCTTCCACTCCAAATTTGATTAAAGTTTCATTATTTATTATAAATTTTGATTATTATGTATTCTTATAATGTGTTGATATGAATTATTCCTCTCAATTTCTTGAAAATGAATTTTGAAAGTGACTGATTGCTCTAACTTTTATGGAAATGACGAAAATGATTTCTGAAAAGCCATTTTCATAACATTACTTCTGGTTTAATCAATTTCTCATCAATTTATGTCTATTAAAGATAAATATTAATGATCATTATATAAATTCTTTAATTCACAATTCTAGAGATTATGTTTTGTGTATTGATCGATCTACTATGGATTTCATGTTTTGCAACACTATTTGGAAATGTTATGAATCCCATTTTAATTCTATGGGGTTTTCATGATATGATTAATTATTTATTTAATTGGAAAACATATGTATGGTATATCATTATATTATGGGGGATTACTATATATATATATATATATATATCCAATTAATAGGTAGATATTTATATCTCATAAGATATTGATTTTAAGGATATACATGTTTCGATTTGTTTACAATAAAATCTAGGGAAATAATTAGGTTTTTTCAAAAAAAAAATAGAAAGAATCCTTAGGGTATATCACAACTAAATATATTGTAATTATTGGGTTTTATCACAAATAAATGTGTGAGCATGTTTGGGATTTCCCATAATGTTATTTTTTTCTATTCTCATACTACTAATCAATTTCTAAGATATGAAATACTCTTATGTTATAGTTTCTTATTGGAAATTTATTTTTACATGTATCAAATACAATGAATAACTAATACAAGTTCATCATTTTCTCATTATGGTCTTATGATTCTATGATATTTTCAATAATAAATTTCTTGGGCGTTCATTTTTTCTCACTTACTAATGTTCTAGCCCTTTATGAATAACTGATAATGTTTCCAATACTGAGCATTTTATATTACTGTATAATTTGTTTTTCACTTCCAAGGAAAATATATATAGGTCTATGTGTAGAACAATTATTTATGTAGAGATTTTTTTTGGAGATATTGATGAATTAATGTTCTATAATATGTTTATGTAGATATTCTCTAAATACACTAAACGTTTTGGTTATATGGTTGATAGATTATTCGTGAGATGAAGAGGATGTAATTATGAAAATAATATAATATATATATACTTATATTGGTTGATATAATTTTGAATATGATTTAAAAGGGTTTGATCACACATGTCGGAATTTGGATAAGTTTGAAAGATGGTTTTGTAAAAGGTAGAAACATCATTCCACAACACATTAGGTCACACCATGATTATTGTAAATTCGTGATACATAGGAATAAATATTAGAATACAATTCCATAATGATATTAATTCTATTCTGGATGTATAGGATATATCTTAAATAGAAACCTATGGTTATTTCATGTTTTTATATTTGAGGACATTTGGTTTGTATTATCATGGTGGACGAGTTCTACACCTTAATGGTTGCATGATATTATATTAGTTTGTGGGTGAAGTATGAGTCACACAAAAAAAGTGTCATTTTTAGAACTAATTATATGATTTTATCATAGTATAGAGCGTATAAAAAATTAAGGTATCTCTTAGTGAAGTTTTTCCCCATGAATGATTGGCTGTTTCATAAAGTGTTGAATGCAGATTTATTTTGAAAATAGGGTCAAGCTACAAAAGAATGAGTAAAATTTGTTTCATTCCATTATTTTCATCGAGTGAATGGGTTTCTCTATAATACCATTTTTCATCCCTTAAAAATGGAGATCCTATGTTTTTAATTAGGTTTGTATTTTCTATCATTTATAAGATAACTTGTGATCTAAATTGGGAATGTTAAACTTGAATTAAGATAAGTTTAATGGATTAATTGATGTATTTTACCATGATATTCAAGAGAAATTTGAAACATTAATGTATGGGAACATGGATAAATTCCCTTAAATTTTATTGAAATCAGATTCCAAAGATAAAGATATGTTATCAAATTCTATAAAGGGAGGTGACTGTTGTTGTGAAAAGATAGATACACTAATAGAGGGAAGAAAAAAGTGAATAGAGTATTAAAACTCATTTACGGTTTTTACAATGAATATAAATTAGTTATTACAAAGGGAGACACTGAAAAAATTTCCATGGATAGGAAAATTTATTATCATGGTGACATTCATGCTTTATTTTTGGAGGAGGAGCACAAAAAGATCAAGAAAACTTTCATACACTAAGTGCATCAAAAAATTGGTGATATTTTTATATATTTTTATAATCTTATATTATTTGTTATTTTACTATCTTGAGTATTGCACATAAGGAGTAGAACTAGGGAGTAAACCATAAAATCAAGTACGCAATCTATAATAATTTTTAAGGGGAGTGAACCTAGTCTTGATGTTATCTATCATAAACCTACACCTGAAAGTGATTTATCCAATTTTCATATATCAAAACATTGTTCTTGTATTCTCCTTAATGTATCCCAATTCAAGTGAGCTAAATTACTCTACATATATGTATTTAAAAAATAATATATAAAAAATCAATAAGAAAACCTTTAAAACAAAATACACTTGTCTATCATCCCGCAGTACTAATGGATTGACATGAAAAGCTTGGTCCATACAATTTCTCATAACCTACCCATTAAATTATAGAAATACAATCTCATATCTACTATATTATCCAAATAACATAATGAAATCAGGGATATGATGCAATTTCATAATGAACTTATCGGGTCCATCCTACGTTGATACCCAAGATAGTCTTCCATAGGGCCAAATGTTAATTCATAATGTCTATAATTTGGAAATATGTTTCAAGGGAGTCCACTGTATAATTTGGGAACCATTTACAACAAATAATAAATTAAATAAAATAAGTTTTCTCACTAAATATAATACATTAAAATTCCATAAATTGTAAATCTCTATGTATAAAAAATATTATAAAAAAATAATCACATATTGAAGGAATGATAAACCAAAAAGAATAAAACATTAAACATAACCATAATCATTAAATATAATAAAAAAATTAAGTAAAAAGAAAATAATATAAAATTGATAACCCAAATAGATGGGAAGCCAAATAGGATTAACATATATGTTAATCCAAACAAATGAACCAAAATAATAAAATATAACCCATCTCTATGAGTAAAGTGTTCATCATTCCCTTTTCACCACCCCTATACCTTGAACAACTTGATGACCATCCATTACATTAAATTATATCATTTAAATTAACTATATCATAATAAATCATGAATATAGACACACTAATGAGTATACAGATGTGAGCAACAATGCTAGTATGATATCAAAAAAATAGTAGAAACTTCAACAGCTGTTATAGGTGATCTAGAGATTTTATTAAAATTATTTGATAGAATGATGGTTATAGGGAGCCACAAACCAATTAATGGGAAGCCACCTGTAAGCTAGTGGATTTAGGAAGAACCCTATATGGATTTTGGTTTCACTATACAATTATTTGGATTCTACTATTTAGCTAGTAATCTAGTCACAAGACACTACAGAGTAGGATTGGCCACTGGATAGCCGATAGACACCATCTGGTAGCCAATGGCATCAGTTTGTGAAACATAATTGAGGGTCTATGCATAATATTTAGCCCCCAAAATACATAATTATCCTCATATACCCACTTTAATGGACATAATATGACTATTGATCTATTATAGACTACCCTTTATGGATATAATATCCTTCTATATTCTTTTCATAGTGTCTAGATCCTTGATCGATTAATTATAAAGGATTTGGTATGTTTGATTGAACTCTTCATATTTATTCCATTTATATTGGAATTTAAGGAATATATATGCTTTGTTTTTGGGATATATGTATCATTTTATTTTCTTTATTAAATCTATTATATATCCTTCATGAAATTAATCATAATATTTGTTTATAAAGAAATAAAAAACCTTTTTGAAGAAAAAATATTTTTGAGTAATAAAATGAATTTACCAAAAATTGTGTCATTGCTTACAAGTTATTTATCTATAACATTATTAATATTTCATAAATTATTTAATCCCATTCATGATAAAAAATTTAATATCTAGGTATTAACTATCAAATTAAATAATATTTTAACAGTATATCGTGGTTTTTTTAACTCAGTGTAGAGTTTAACCCAAGCTATCAATGAAATTAAATTAAATTGAAAAAATTGTTTCAGAAAATCTCAAGGAGTTACATTCAGACTATCTTATTAAATAAAATCCTCAAAATTTGAACTTATTCCCAGTAATTAGGGGCTTGATATTTGATAATTCCTTTATTGAATACCTACATAGTAAAAAGGGTACGTAAAACATCTTCTTGATAACAGTGAATGAGAAATATAAAGGTCATCTATAATAACACAAAAATGGATCTATGAAATAGAGAACATTAGTGGTCAGTGAAAACATAGATATAGAAGAGAAAATTAACACCTAAGGACTTATGTAGAGTGATTAATAACATACTTAGGATAAAATTAATCACCATAGAACCACAAATCGATGAAGGTTGAAAAGATGAATAACTCACTAGAAATGTATATATTTGAACAAAAATTTTGTTTGATGTTATTTTTTTTTCTATATTTGAGCAATAAACTTACCATAAAAACTAGAAACATAAGGAATATACTTACTTAAACAATTTTAATTTCCTCATTTAATCATTTTCACCACAATCTAATCTGTTTCCCCAATGAAATGCGTTTGTAGAAGAATTATTTACCTAAAGAATTCAAAATAAATTATAATATATTTAAAATGTATATAAATATATTCCTCCTGACTTTAGACATTAATAAAAACCAAAATTGGTTATCACAAGGTAATATAATTCACATAATGTATAAAAAAACATATAAAAATATAAATCATTAATCTAAAAAGACATGATAATAACATCTAATGATAAACTCAATAAATAATACAACTTCCAAAATAAACACAATTACATAAACATTAAAGAATTATTTAACATCATATTATATGTCATACCCTTTAACTTAAATATTAAAAAAAATTACATTTTCCGAAATAGTATTTCTTGTTAAATCACTTTTTAAAACTTAACCCAAACAATTGTATTCCAAAATATCAATATTCATTAGAATAAACAACTTTATAATCTTATAATACAGTGAAATTCACCCAAAATATCAAAAATAAAGTTTTAATAGTAACATGAAAGTTAATCCTTAACTTGAATATAAATACCTCGAAATATATTTCATTATCAATGAATCGATTTTTTACCATTAAATTTATCTATATCCATCTATCTAATAGACCATAATTAATGTAATATCAAATAATATACTAAACCAATGGGTCATTTGAACCTCAATGGAGTGTTCTAACAAAAAGGATTCAAATCACCATAAAATCTCATCACCTAAAACATCAAAGGTATTTTAATTCCATTGAGAATATAATAAAACTTAAACTTATATACCCATCATAGATTATATAAAATTTGTGTTAACCTTACCTGCCTGAAATAAATACGTGCTTCCAAAAATTAATACATTCTTTATTCTTAAAATAAAATAAAAAACTATTGAACATATTCTATAAATCCAAAAATGCAATAAACATCATTAAAGATTTCTTAAATAACCTTTTCATCAACTAATAAATTTCAAAGACACTAACACTATCCTTCCAATGTGAAATATATATTTATCCCAACTTAAAATATGATTTCAAATTCTATTATGGAACAATCATTTGATGTTTCATGATTCTTACATCAAAAATAAAATTTATATTAATCTTTCAAAAAATACAACTCGAATAATAATGCTTATACACTTAAATACATTAAAATAATATGTCATCCCTTTCCCTAATAATTAAACCGTTGATTAGGTAATTGGCTTTGATAATTACTATATTCCCCACACAAAAGACATTGAACAATAAATATGCACCTTATGATGATCTTAATTTACATCCATCTAACAATTCATTTTTCCTTGTAAATTACTTATTATATTATATTAATTTCTACATGGAAAACACATTCTTGTTCCTCTAAGATATAAAATTAATTTATTATTCCCACATCCATTACGTAGGAAGATGAATCTTCTTTCCTTCATAGTATTCACCTTTTAAACTCTCCATAAACTATATCCTTTTATTTGATGAAGAGTCCAAGAGTTCATTAAGGATAAATATGTTAACCATATACTATTATAAATTATTAGGAATAATCAAAAGCTTTTTCATTTAATCATCCACTTATTTTGGTTTCATATGAATAAATAGTTGTTTAAAACCAAATAAGAATAGCATCATCAACAATAGTCATAGTGAAGAATCATGAAAATTCATTTATGAGATTTATAAATAATTAAACCTCCATTTTTATATATGAAAACTTTTGTTTTTCTAAGGTTATCCATTGTAAATTCCATAACATTTGGATTTTATCCAGTACTTAGACATAACAATATCGTTTTCATTAATGTTTTATCATCCATGTTTTCAAAGGTTAACTAAACTTTTTTCTCATACCATCTATAGTAATCTATATTTTCATACATAGATATCACATATTAATTGATTAATATCCATTATAGAACATAATGATCCACACCATAATTGTATAGTTATAATATCTTTGGAAACATGGATACATAAACAATTGGTTCATAATAGATATATATTATTTGTTACTATGTTCTTCATAACTAATACCCTTCTAAGAAAAATAATACTTAATACCTTTATTCATAACCTAGGGAAAGGAAACAAATGAAAAAGTGTGTTATTAGATTCCTAATAAGGGTAAATAAGATAGTTATAAAGGATCAATTTATCATAACATGAACATAATGGTATTATAACATGAGTATACAATATGAAAATCATAACCTACATATCATATATCATAATATTGAGTCGTGTCAAAACATTCTTCTATTCATAAGACATGAATATTAAATAAGTCAAATAATATTTGAGAAAAGAGCATAAAATTGGCATAGACATAAGTTTTTTACCAACATATAAGTATTATGTCATTTTTATTCATGGATTACTTCCAAGCCTATCATAGTAGAATTATTTCACACCCCAAAACATCATATTACTCATGGTTCACTCCAATGAATATCATAATGGAAAAATTACCTTAATAAAATTGGTTCAGTACCTATTCCATTCCATTTTATTTCATGAGATATCATTCTTTATTCAATGAATTGGAGGAAAATATAGGCCCCACTAATCCTTAGTTATAATGTAACCACCATCCTTCATTATAACATAACCACCGCCCTTTGTTTTAACATAACCTCAATCCTTGATAATTGTTTAACAAACATAAAATAATGAAAATTATAAATTTTTAATCCCTAATATCATAAAACATTTGTCACATCATCAAAATATGATTCTTTCAAGGAAAACATGTTTCATAAGAATTTTATCAATTCAATATAACATAACCCATGGAAAATAAATGGGTTTCATAAAAATAACATCAGTATAAATTTTACCCATATAATGAAATAATAACTGTGGTATCATTAGATAATATCCTATTTAAATCATAATTAATATTATATATGTCATCTTATATGAATTATTATTCTGAAACATCACATGGAACATTTATGGAAGAAAATGTCCTTTTTCACATTGAAAAAACATTTTTTTAAAATAAAAATATCTAAATTAATAATAATAAATGTTTGTTGAAAATAATATTAGAAATTTGTAATTTAAGCTTTAAATTTTTTTTTGGTTTATTACACTAGATAATTTTTTTTTCATGTTGTATGCATCAAAAATAAAACATTCTTTTCAGACTTTTGTACAAAACTCCAAATAAATACCTCATTCAGAAAAAAAATTATTTCCTTTAAAAAAAATATGTAAAAATGGTTTAAAATGTCCATGAAAAATAATAGGAAAATAGAAAAACCATTCTTTAAAACATATTTATAATACATGAAAATGGAAGAAAACTGTTTTTGACTGAAGAGAGTAAGAAATTCGATTTCCCTTAAAAACACATTTTTAGAATTTTGAGTAATTAAAAGAGTGAAATGAAATGAATACGTGTATTATCAAAAAATCACTAGAAAATAATATAATCATGAGTTTATTGAGATTTATATCATATTATTTCATTATTGAAAATGTAATCATAAATAATCCTGAAAAACAATGAGAATGTAATATAAAACCCCTACCACATGGGTAACTTATGAATCATAATCCTCAAGAAATAAAGAATCATATTTTGATATGTATATCAAATTTTTTTCAATATAATAATCATAAATGACAATCATGGGAAGTATATACACCACATAAAATAAACAAGTGGGGTATAAGGTATGTGTCCCATAGAAATAAAAGTGAGATGAAAATCCCTTACCACTTTGTAAACTTTTGAATCACAGTCCCCATTAAATAATGACATAAAAATAATCTATAAATATCATTAAAAAAATAATCATTATATAACATGTCAATGCGAATGTATACACACCACACAAAACAAGAAAGTGGTGAATATACCTCCCATAAATCAAATAGATACTTGAAATCCAATACCTTAGGTTTGAATCCCTTCATATGCATTGGAACCTCATTTATAATAAATATATATTTATTATAAACGTATTAAATAAACATTAAAAATATATATCATACCATATTTGATTTACTTACAACCTTTTATAACATGTTTGTTTAGACTTCTTTATTAAAATCACAGTTATGGGTGACATCTACTTTGTTTTCATGTATATTCTACATTAGTAGTTTTGGTACTTGTATTTTCATCATGGTTCCATCGTCTAAATAATATTAATAATGATATAAATATCATATATATTCATTATATATATATATATATATATATTTAAATTCATTCATTAAAATATAGAGATTGAAAAATTAATTGCATTTTTCATGGTGACGATACGTCATACAAACCCATTAATGTTGTTTCAATTTTTCAAAGGATAGAATGAAAGGAAGGTAAATAAAAAATTAACTTTATTAAATAATATTTATATCATATATATCATATATATTCATTAAAACTATCTATATTACCATAAAATTTAAAAATAAATGAAAAATGAATGACATCACTTCGTGGAGGTGGTTGTCCTCACGTACGCACGATCGGCGTTATCATTTTACAATAGTTTTTATGGTAAGAATGTAGATATTATATTATCATTAAAGATGTTTAATAATGTCATACTTTTCTTTTATAAACAATAAACACATCAAAATACTCATTGATATAATATGGTGATGACAAATTAATTGTATTATAATGGGGAGATGGTATGTCATATGTACGCAAGAGTGATATTTTCAATTCTCATTTGATGTAAATAGGGTAATAATGGTAGATTGATAATAATAATAATAATTTAAGCTATTCTTATTTTATTAAATTGAAGAATAAAAAATTGATTAATATAAGGTAATATAATAATTAAAAATAATGTGATTGATTAAGGAAATTACTTCTTATTTGAAATAACTCCTTTATACATCCTCTTAAGGGCTCTAGGATTGGGTTTTTTTGGAATACCAGCACCTATATATTGTGGAAATAGGATTTTATAAGTGAACTTGAATGATTTTGGTCAAGCTAGAAGGCCGAATGTGGTGAGAATTTGTGAAATGTGTGGTTCCCATTTATATTTTTGGGGAGGGGAACTCTTGGAATTTCTTGAGTTGTTAGAATAATATAAATTAATTATGATTACAAAATGGATAAAAAATATTAAATTTAGATTCTAAGACGAATCAAATGAAATTTAAAAAAATATCGCATTTTTACACTAATATTTTCGGTTTTGACCCTTCATTAACACATTTTAAAAATATAATAATATTAATGTTTTCCGCAATTTAAGGGTTAATAATGTTATTATAAAATAAAAAACACCCATAAATGGATCATGGATGATTTATTGATTCATATCCCATTCGTTGTTTGTAAAATAATATTTTTATGAATTTTAGACTATTTAATAAAATATTATTTACTACAAAATATAATTAATGTCATTTTTAAAACCATTCATTTTATTTGATTTTAATTACATCAAGAAAAATGGGGATTTAAAAAATAATTCTTTAAATCCACCATAATATTTCATATATATATATATATATGAAATTCTTGATACATATTAATTCATTAAAATTATAAAACTTTTCATATTTTTAAAATCATTTATTTTTCTGTTAATTGAATTAATTCCATACTAGTGTTGCACAAACATTTAAGGTATTTAAATAATTTATAAAAATTATAAATAATTTTATTTAATGAAAATAATCTCATTAATCTCAAAATTATATATTTTTATTCATTAATAATATTCATTGTTCCCTATGTGTACATATAAATGATATTAAAAATTTAGAGAATGAAATTTTGTAAATTTCATTGCTTTAAATATTATATAGGTAATTTTCATAGACAGGTGACAATTAAAAAACTAAATTTAGATGCTAAATATATAAGAATATAATTCCCTATATCTAATACTAATTAGGGTGAAAATTTATATACTTATTAAATATTTCTAACCTAGATTAACTAGATTTACACTTTATCAACATTATTAATTTTAAAAAGGGTACTATTCTGTTTGACCAAAAATTAAAGGGGACTATTTAAAAAATTAGAAAATCCAAATTCAAAATATAGAATCTATTTTATAAAATTTTATATCTATAAGAGGATGAAATTATTTTAAATTATATTTGAAAAACATGATGAAAACCACTTTTTGAAAAAATATAGTTTTTAAGCATAAAGTCATATTTTTCATATCTCATGCCTTGGAAAATATTATATGAATGTTAAAATATTAAAAGAGAATATAAGATATTAATTTACTTAATATAATTCACCAATAATGGTATATTTAATTTTTTAATATAAAAACGCATTACACGTATAAAAACATCTTTTTTATCAAGAAAATGCCTTTTATGTATAAAAATTAGTTTATACTATATTCAAACAGTAAATTAATTCCAATGAACTTAATTGGATTTATAATATTAATATATATATATATATATATAAAATTTAGGAAAAACAATTTTACATTGATTTTTTTTAAAAACGGAACATTGTACATGCCTAAAACAAAAATACAATTTTCATTAAAAAATAATGTATTTTAATATTCATGGGAATTTTAATTTAAAATTAGAAAAAATTAATCCTAAGATATTTTTATTGTTATAATTTAAGATTTTATTTTCATTTTCAATTATTTCAGAAATTTACATAAATTAGTCAAAATACTTTGCCCAAAATTAATAAAAATCATTTTTAAGGAAAACATATTTTTGAAGGATAAAATAAAAATATTAAATATGAAGTTATTATTTAATAAAAATTAATCAACACATTTATATATATTTCATAATGTAGTTAATGATATTCATATCTTCAAATTTAACAGCTAGGTTATAACCATCAGATTAAATAATATATTAATAGTATATCATGGTTCATTTAAACATTGTTTTGGGTGTAACATAATTTAACGAAGAAATTTAATTTAATTCAAAAAATTATTTCATAGAATTTCAAGGTGATACAATATTAATGGATGATAGCTTAGTTTTATCATGATTTATCCATGAAAATGAGAACCATTTGATTTTTGTTTTTAAATTCTTGATGATTCATCACCTTTATAAGAGGCTTTAGATATTCGATTTATAGATCCAAGACATGATAATCTTGGGGCTCATGATTTTATTAAAAGGTCTCTTATTCAATCCCTACAAGGTGAACATTGTCTTATCATGGGAATACCCATGAGACAACATCAATATATATACATTCCTAGGTCTAGTTAGATATTATTGGTAGTTCATCAAGGATTTATTGAAGCTAGTATCATATTTGACTACTCCTTCCAAGAATGGGTGAAATTTTATTAAGATGATATGTACGAGAATTATTCTGAGGAGTTCAAATTTATTTTTAAATCAGCTCTTATTATGATCTTTCTAGAACCTATTTGGGGATATGTTATATATTGTGATGCTTTTGGTACTTGTCTAAGGTGTTTTATTATGTAGGATGATCACTTTGAGGCATATAGATCTGTTTAGAATCAACCTCATGAGAATAATGACCCCTCTCAAGATTTATATCTCATAGTTGTTATAAATGTTCTTAAGTGTTTGTGACAATGTCTCTTTAGGGAGAGGTTCATGGTCTTTTCTATTCATAAAATTGCAAGATTTTTTTTTTCACATAATGACCTAAAACTTGGACATAAATGTTGGATATAATACCTACAAGCATTGTAATTAAACATCTCTTACACCCTAGGGATGGTTAATATCATCAAAAGAAACACTATATATGAATTACACATTCCTTGTTGTATTGGAATTTAAAGTGGAGTGGAACCTTATGGGTATTTTGACCCAATTTCATCTGGAAATGAAATAGGATGATTCAGGTATGGTACTAACTAGTATTTAGTTTTCATAACCTATCCATTAGTATATTATAATTTTCCAATAATAGGATAATTATTTTATAGGATTAAAATAATTCTTATACGGTGAGAATACCAGTTTTGGTTGGTCTCTCTATTATGATTGTATTATTCACATATTGAATCAGTCTTTCATCCCATTGCTCGATAATAACTCAATTTTTCATGATTGCTATAATTATTCCTGGTTTTTCCACCGTGAAACCATGAATATGTTTTATGAAATGATATTTCATTTCTGAAGACTGGGTATGAATCATAAAATCACTAATAATGTGTTTTTTTCTTACTCCCACCACCAGGTAAAGGTAGTGAAACTAATTCCTTATAGTATGCTTCAACCTATTTTAGTGATAGTTTGGAAATGGGACATGGTGTCCATAGTCTTCATTGTTAGATTACTGTAAACACCCCTGTGAAATAATTCTATCTATGTGGGGATTAATTGATTCATGAAATTTATTCATTTTATTTATATTAAGGACACCACCTTGTTTTAAGATCAAGGTAATCTATTTATATGGGAGATTGTGATGTTTAATGGGGCCCCCTGTTGCATTTACTCTAATAAGGATCAATGGTTTACCTCCCTATTCTAGAAGAGTCTCAAAGACGTGATGGACAATGATTTCATATTAAGTATAGCTTACCAACCAATTATGGATGGTGAAATAGAGTATAATTTATAGATTTTAGAGGAAATAATTAGTTCCTAAATCTTTTATTTTTTTGGATCATGGGAGTGTCAACTAGGACTGGTTAAGTTTTCATATAATAATAATTACAAATAATCAATCAGAATGGAACACTTGAATGTGTTGTATGTTATCCCTGGAAAGTCACATATTTACTAGTCAGAGGTTAGTGAGACCACTATCATGGGCCCTTTTCTCACTCATCAGATGTCATTGGGGAATCTAGATATACATTGATACTTTATTATAGCTCAGAGTAAGAAAAAATCATATTTGGATCATTACCATCTTTTTATGGAGTTTTCCATTGGAGACCAGGTCTTCTTGAACATTTCCCTTCATTTGGGTTAATTTTCAATTGGTAAATATCGGATATTGTCTTTAAGATATGTTGGACCATTTGAGATCACAAATCATCTTGGTCAAGTTGGTTAATTGTTAGTTTTACTATCCTAGTTGATTATAATTCATGATGTTTTCCACATATATCATCAGAAAAAGTACTATCCCTATCCTTCACATGTTTTATATAAGGGGAGATTTATTTGTTTCTATACATTTCTATTTTATAGTATCTAATGGATATCATTGACACATAGATAAATGATTTACATGGTAATTCCATTCCGTTGTACCGATTTTTATTGTGGCACAAATCATATTCTTATGAGACTTGGGAGCAGAAATATTTTGAGATAGAGGAGTGGACTCACCTATTTATGAAGAATCCTTATTCTGCATGAATCTTTAGGATAGGTAGTCCTATGGTGGATATAATTATAACTTCCTAGTTAATGAAAATTTTCTTTCTATGTTTAAGATGTTAAATTTTAGGTTTGAGAGGTGTTAGAAGCAATATGAGTGGTTTCTTAAAATTCTTATGTTGAATGGTGGATACCTAGTTCTACTGAAAAAATAATGGATTTGGAAATAACCTTGTATAAGGATTAGTGGCAGTAGCCCACTGAGGGGATTCCATTGGAAATTTTGTAGACTAGAAATTAGAAACTTCTTGGAATCAGTATGGACTAGATAGCCAGTGGAGACCACTGGGTAGTCGATGTCATTAGTATGGGTAAGGTAATTAAGGGTCTAATTTTTATTTCAAACCCCAAAATACTAATTTAACAATCTAAACTATATTTTAAAAACATAATATGACAAAATATCCAAGAGATATTTCTTTATTGAGATTTAGGCTCTTTCTATATTCTTCCCTTGGTGTTTGGATCTTGGATGGATCGTTTTCAAGGCCTTGGTATGTTTGATCAATCTATTCTCATTTATTCATTTTATACATTAATTTCTAGTTGATATAGGATATTTTTTAGAACATATTGATCATGATATTATCATTTTTTAATAACTTCTAGATCCTTTATGTGTTTTCTTCTAGATGATGATTCTCTGTTCTTTTGTGTTGTGGTGTGTGATTATTTAGTTATTTTTTGATCGAACTTCTTTGTCAACACTTTATATTTTTTTGAATCATTATTATATGTTTTTTGGAATCGTTTTCTAGGTCTTCCTCTCACTTTCACTCTAATAACCTTGATTTTTAGCATTTGAATCTCATTTTGGGTGGTGTGAAACAATAATTTAATGTAAGTGGTTTCATATAAAACCCATATTCTATTGACCATTGGTTCTCTTTATTTTTTCAACTATTTTATAAATGAATTGGAATTCCCCTTTAGTATTTTTTTATACATGTGTAAAAATGATTTTGAGGAATGATGTTTTTTAACTCATTTTGGTAAATAAATTTTTTTTCTCAAATCATTTTGAAATGGTCCTGAATTTTTTTTCAAATGTGTTTTTGATAAAAATGATTTTTTGTAATTGTTTGTGAACTGTGTAAATCCATTTGAAATTTATTTTATATATGTCGCACATTGTATCATTTCATACTTAGGTGGTAAGTTTCATATTAGGCATTTTCCATTGAAATTATAAGGTGGTTCTGCAGTGATTCTCTTTTCCTAGATCTTAGATACATTGTCTCTAGGAAGATGTTATTAACCCCTATGGGGGTTTACATTCTAGGGTGTTCCTACTTCCCTACTTTATGGATACATTGACCCAATGGAATTGAGTGTGGAATAATCATTTTTTATTATTTGGGTATAGGTAACCTTGCTATCCTGACCTTTTTTACCCTAGGGCTTTTTAATGTTGTGCTTTTGATTTTCACTATTCTGTATTTGATATTATATGACACATGATTCAAGAAATGTAAATGACTCATGGAAATTATGCATTGAAATTTTAATACTTGGTTTTTTGAAAGAATTAAAAAATGGGGAAATTGTTTACCATTATATTGATATAAATTTATGTAACTTATTATCCATCCATGTTTTCTTTAAATTAATAATATTTGGGTCATTCTATAAACTTGTTTTGGAACACCTGAGTGGGATCCTACAGATCCTATTCATCTCACTCTTTATACACTCCCTTAAGGGTGTGCAAATATTATTTTTCTGATGTAGGAAATGGAAAGGCACAATAATGATGGGGTGAGGTATTTAGTTTGTTGAGCACGGGTAGATGGTGGTGAGATGCTGGGATTTCACCCATTTATCCCACATAGTAGCAATTACGTTTTTTGTACTTAAATTATTTTGGTATTTTTGTGGACATGTACCTTGGTTTTATCTTGATACCTTAGGTTATATAAATATTTTTTTCACTCATTTGGTTATGGAATATTTATTTTTTCGTTTTACTTCTATATATATTCCATGTATCTTGTTTCAGGTTTGTAAAATTTTTCTCTCTAGTTCTTATTGGATTCTGGTGTCCTAGTTCTAGATTTTTGGATATTGGGAATTCCCTTTGGGTATTTCCACTGTTTGTTTTAGATCCCAATTGGATAGGTTTTCCAAGATGGGTTGTGACACCAACTATATGAGTATTCTTGTCATGATTTTTACTTGTATGGTTATTTCTGATAGATAGCATGGTTTTTAACCCAAACGGGGAAACATGTAAATATTTATAGAATATAAAATTTTCAACCAAAACATCATAAAAATCAATGAAATGAAAAATAAATAATATAAATACATATTATTAACATCATAGTTTCCACATCTCACCATGTGATATTCCTTTATTTCTCCTAGAAATACACTTTACATAACTATATCACTACAGGTAATATTTCATTATCTCTCATAAAAATAAACACCCCACTAATATATCATTCTAATTAATATAATCAGACAACACACTCTTTGAGTATATCAAATATAGTAATATCTTCATATTTCATATTTTACTATAGATTTAGTGTATACTAAAATTCATTCATTATCCCACTCACACTAGAGACTCTGATAATTTATGCATATTTCACCCTATGGTACATCATATGTAACAATGTATGAAATCATACCAAAAACACTTTTGGATATTATTTAAAACATACCTTCAATTGAATATAAAAAAACTCTATTATTTTTTTACAAACTGTTTTTCAAAAAACAAATCCTTATTCAAAAAACATTTTATATTTCTCTATGGTAATTTCTAGAATGGGTAGTCAAAATTAATTCCTAATTCCTAATCAATGTTAATGTGAAACCTTTAGAAAATATTTAGTTCAATTTATTGTATTTTTTATGATCTTCCTCTTAAATAAATATATATATATATCTATTAAAATTCCCACCAAATATAGCTAATACATCATGTATAATCATTTAATAACATTGTATAATATATATAGTACATCCATGATACATATATTATGTAAATATAATATTGAAGAACTCATATATTCTCTATTATATGAGGAAAGAATAATCAAATTAGATGATTGTATCACATATCATTCACATGAATAAAGACA
Organism: Viscum album; assembly: GCA_963277665.1. Classification (NCBI taxonomy): domain Eukaryota; kingdom Viridiplantae; phylum Streptophyta; class Magnoliopsida; order Santalales; family Viscaceae; genus Viscum; species Viscum album. The sequence continues at coordinate 1,325,059,788 of OY728137.1, read as the reverse complement.
TCATATATCATTCATATTCATAGATATGTACATCACATGTCACATAACATGGTATAACTATTCACTTCCTTATAATTTATTATAAAAAGTTATAATACCTATCATAGGTTAGGGAAAAACTATTATAGTTAATTGAGATTTTCCACATGATTAGAAGCATACCCAACCACCCTTTAATTATCACAGAAATATGGATAATGTAATAAAGGTGGCAAAGTGTAAAGGTTCACATGATGTTTAACTTCTAAACCACATGAAATTACTCTTACAATGAAACATGAAACCCAAGAATAAAAATGATACATTGTGTTATACTAGGTGGGTCAAACTAAAACACATATCACACTTGTGTCTTATAAGTGAAATATTTATCTCTATATAAGCCCCTTATTTATATTAATCATAACACCTCTTCACACCTCATTAATTTCCACTGTGTTTTCCAACCATGAATAAATTATTATTTATCTATAAGGGGAAAATTTTCATTCTAGACCCATGATATATGTTTCAAAAAAGAAATAATGATAAATTATAAAATAGTTTTTACAAAATGATACATTTAAAAAATTAAAATAATTTTATAAAAATACTGAAAAATAATATATATATATATATATATATAGGAATCAATCAAACCATATCCTAATAGTAGATACCTTCAATAACCTTATAGATTTATGCATTTATTTTTTATTGAAATGTTATATATCACCATATAACTCCTCTAACATCATCATTTAACCATTTAAATAATTTACACTCCCACTAACCACTATAATGAGATTTCACCTTTAAAGAAATAATATTTTAAAAATAGTGAGTTTAAAATTATTAATCCTTAAGTTCAATTCTTGAAATTTCTATCCAAATAACTATACACTATAAAATATAATACTGTGATGTAGTTATTTTTTTAAATGGAAATTGCTTATAATTTTTCAATGATTTAAAAATTTCTTTGAGATAATTGTTAATATGAAAGAATATAACTCTTAAAACAATAAATTAACTTTAATAACATAATAAAAAAATAATTATATAGTACATAGCTTATTTTTTTAATGTCTTACACTTGGATAAACTATTATCTTAGAAATAATGACGTATATTAAACTCTCTATTTTTTAATTTCTACTTTTACAAGTTCAATATTAATTCACTAACAACTCTTATGATATATATTTTTAAAACTATTATTCTATGACATGAACAACACTTTTTGAACCAAAATTATATCTCATATGATTTCTATAATATGTGACATTGACCACCAAAATGGCACTTGAGTGGGGGAACTTCACGAACTTAATCAAGCCTCCCCATGCACCCAAGGTTTTATACTAGTGGCGAGGGTCTAAAATAGTCATTGGGAGGATATTACATAAAATAATAAAGACCAAGGGTCTAGATAGAGTCTACAGACGAATTTTCATGACCCTCCCATATAATAGAAATCCAAAAAAACTATAAAAAAATAATAGGGGTGAAGAGGGCCCCTATAACCTAAAGAGGAATGAATTAAATAGTATATATAATTATTAGAAACAAAAAAAATTAATTATAGAATATTCAAAAATATAATAGGTGTCAGCATATAAATATAATAATGATTCAATGGTTTGTAAATATTTAGAAAAGAACTAGAAAATAAACTTAAATAGAATCTGACCTAACTCACATATTCATCTATGTTGAATACTTAGCCACCATAATATCATATAATTTTACCATTTTTAGATCTCTAAGAGATACCTATTCCTAATAGATAACTAATGGATTAACCCATGTACATTGAAACCCATGTTTCACACATGGGTAAGTGATATGTCCAATGACCCAACAAGAATCTAGATCGCCTCAACATACAAAATGTTATTATGATCAAATGGATTCACATGTGATACATATAAAGACACCATGTTATGTTAATAAAATGTACTGACTAGAAAACACAAAAAAAAATTACATAAAATTATAAGTTTCAAGTCACAATGTGCTAACTAGGCCACCACGACACCTAACCTCATCATGGTCACATCATAAGTAAGACCCTTGAGGAGATTAATCCTAATATATTTTCCTGAGCATAAATGAAAACCATTTGGGAAATGCATCATAATATCCCGTCTTAACATATAGGAAACCCTTCTTTAACCATAGGAAATATTAGGAGGGAATATTGATATCCAATGTATTACATAGGTCGATCTATCACCTCATGGTAAGGAACTGCAGAAACAGATCATATCTACTAGCCATCATTGTAGGATCATTAGAATCTGTATAAGGGGGTGTTACAATAGTTATCCCTCATCATGAGTAGAACCACACTAACATAAGTTAGGTTATATAACCATTTATATTACTCAATACCATATAAAACGATTTGATGATGTAATATCAGTAGAAAATCTCTCACACAATCCACCCCCCAAAGGCCGGTCTCTTTAGAATCAAAATAATGATGTAGATTGTAAATTAGAAGAGGCAGATTAATTATAAGTTTAGAAAAGTTCGTTTTTAACCCAAAAGAATACTATGTTTAACAAAGATAAACTAGATAAATTCACAAGACCTCTTTTAGTTCTAGTAAACAAGCTTACTTAGGTTCCAGAAATATAGTTTTGAAAATGAATCATAAGAAAAGTTTACTTAAGGATGATTCTACCTTAAAGAATATACAATCTCTTATATAATATTTAATCAAAGTACAATAGAGTATAAGATAGTTACAATTTCATCCATTAACAAAATACAGTAGAAATAAACTTGAAACAAGAACAAGTAACAAGTAAGAAATATTTAACCCCAAAGAGAAGGGTATCCAACAACCTTGGATAAAGGTTCCTTGATTTATACATTGAAGAAATTATATCTTAACAGCACTAGGTAAATCCCTAGATAGGAATATTGGAATCTGTCTTGTTATCCACACAATCCCTCGCACTTTAAGGTAGTCGACACCTCTGTCTTCCAATCCCTAGAAGTCCTCAATCTTTAAGGTAGTTGGTACCTCTATCTTAATATTCCCGAAAGCCCTTGATTGTACTTAGTAAAAATCGGAGTCGCATGAAGAAAGCTGAACAATGTTTTCATAACGCACAAGCCTTGAGAGTATCTCTATCTAGAAATCACTTCAAAAACAAGTAATATCTAGGTCGATCAATAGATAACATCAATCTTGAGCTCATTCAAATGAGCTCTAATTTATAGGCACAACTTCAATGGTTAGATCCATCCTCCTGTGGTCATTTTTTTCATTGAATCTTGAAGGGACCTCTACACGTTTCACACAACCAAAGGTTAGATAGAAACAGATTGCACAACATCATTTCATAGTAATAGAATGTGTTAGTAAAATGAAGTCGCTTAACCAAATCAATTATTTGGAGTCTAAGGAAAATAGAATTCAAATTAAAGACAAAAAAAAATCAGAGTCTATAAGACAAGGAAATATGGATTCAGTTTTAAAAGGTATTCAGAATCGTAATTCTATTAATTTTGGAATTCAAAATCTGAATTCTAGGGAATTTAGAATCATAATTATGAGGAATTATCAATCTGAATTCTGAGGAATTTGGATTATGAATTCTGAGGAAATTGGAATCTAAATTATTAGGAATAATTATTTTTAATTTTAGATACTTCGAAGTATAAATTTTAGAGAATTTGGAATATTAATTTTAGATAAATCAAAGTCCTAATTTCAGATAATTAAGAGTCTTAAATTCAAAGAATTTAGAGTACAAAATTCAGAGAATTCAGAATCTGAATTTCATAGAATTCAGGGTGTGAATTTCAAAGAATTCATAATTTTAATTCTAGAGAATTCGGAATCTTAATTTTAGGGAATTTAGAATTTGAATTTCATAGAATTCAGAGTCCGAATTTAAAATAATTCAGAATCTGAATTTCAGAGAATTCAGAATATAAATCTCAGAGAATTCGGAATATGAATTTCAGAGAATTCAGAATTTGAATTTCAAATAATTCAGAATTTAAATTTCAGATAATTTGGAATATGAAAAGAGAATAATCTATATCTAATGAATTATAAGATTCCAAGGTTTTAGATATGAAAGAAAATTTTGACTTAGTAATAAAATGAGTTAAATTTAGAGATATTATAAAAAGAACATAGATAACAAAGTTAAGGATAAAAATTTATTTAGAGAAGGAAAATTTACCTTATGAAAATAATCCTTACGGAAATATGATTTTCCTTAAGATAATGTGTTTGTGATTTTCAAAACAAAGAGCAATGGAAAAGTCATAATAAAACCTTATTGAATAAATAATCTCCCCCTTTTTGTAATGAACAAACATCCTTACGAAAAATAATATAAAGACTATGAATATTTCTTTATGAACTTAAAAGAAAAACTTATCTCCCTTTACATAGGAATCATGGTGAATATGACTATCTCCTCCTTAGGTTTTTAAATGCCTAAGGATTGTATTCTTGACTTCCTTAAAATGATTTTTCCTTTTCATGCATACGAAAATATTCTTTGAGTAAAATACCCCTTTAGATAAACTCGTCCATACTTAGGTAATTCTCTTCATTAAATAGAATTCTTTTTCATTATTCCTTTCTTCCCCCTTTTGATTTTTAAAAAGGAATGGAAAGAATAGAAAACAAATATGGTACCTGAAATATTAGTACTATACAAGAAAACACAAGAGGAACAAATAAATTTTCATTAGGATTTGAAAAAGTTTTACAAGGAAATGAAATAAAACAAAATATCGGAGTTAAGAAGAAAACAATCCTTCTTTTTCCTTTGGAATAAGCTTCTTGACAATGGTCATCAGCTTTTTAAGATCCTAATTATCCTCTTCAAAACGTTTGAGAAGATAATTCTAATCTTCATTTTTATTCTCCATAGCTTTGACCTTTTCTTCCTGATCCTTAATAAATTTTTCCTGAGTCTTCAAAAGATAATCTTTCTTACAGAAATTTTCTTTGAACTAGATTTTGAGATCTCTTTCCCATTTTAGATTCAAATCAATTAAATTATGCTTTCCATTCCAAGCAGTTTGTTCTAGGTTCAGTTTCTTACTGAAACTCGTAGTATGATTTTTGATCCTTTCATCCAAATTATCAAAATAATCATTCACACCGTCTTAATGGTCATCAATGATTCTAATCCCTTCAACTGTCTTCTTGGACCACTAAGTTTTTCCTTGCGTGACCTCCTATAAGCATCATAGTCGAGGTAGAAATATTTAAAATCTACCTCAAGCCTGAAGAATTTGTCCATAAGTGTTGAAATAGAATCTGATTTCTGATTAAATGAATGATAAAGCATTTAAAAACTTGATTCAACACTTGGAAACAATGGAATTATATCAACCAATTTCTTCAGGGATTGAACTACAAAATCATGACCCATAGAAGATGATTCTGAATTAGAGTCCCTTTTTCATGAGGATTCTTTCTCTATCTTTTGAAACTTTCTTTTGGAAGATTCACCAACATCTTTCTTAGCCACCAAAACCTTCTTAGGTGTATCATATAGAACCTGTTTTCCTTTATCAGCTCTCGGAATGATCTCATCAGCCTTTGGTGATTCATGTTCACTATCTAGTGGTTGGACTATCTTATCTTAATCAACTTTTTCTTTTTCATCGTCTTCCACCAGATCTTCTGGTTGAACTAATTCATGGTTTCTCCTTTCATATTAAAATGATTTGTTTACTTCTTCCTGACCCTCTTATTCTTTTCCTAGGGTATAAAGTTTATTAGATTCATCCTAGGAGGTCCAGATCTACAATTTCTTATAAATACTCTCCTTCTCCTAATATAGCTCAACTTGCCTTATGACATCATTAGTATCATCCCCATCTTCTTCTTCTTCTTCATACACTTCCTCTTCCTACACAATATCTTCCTCTTCATTGGTTTTTTAAATTACAATTTTCTTTCCCGGAGTCACTAGAAGTGATTCTTATAAAAACGATTCTGGTACCTGGATTAGTTTAAAGGCTTTCTCGGTGTCTTTTAGAAGAGATTGAACTACATCAGCCTAAGAACACTTCTCCCTCTACTTATTTAGCTTTTCCTGCTTCTCATACTCTTCATAACCCTTAAGCTTCAAGGATTTTTTCTCAAAAGAGTCCAATACAGAGCTAGGCTCTCCTTCATTATTATTCTTTTTATCTTCTCTCCACTTAGAAACAACTTCATCTAGATAGGAATTTTTCTTCTTATATTCTAGAGGTGTTGATTGGGTTTTCTAAACTGTAGGAGTGTTTCCTTTTACTTTTGGTTCCTCTAGCTTTATCTTCTTTCCAACCTTCTTGGAAATATTAGCTACTTCTGGATTTTTGGATAAGACTTTGATCTCGATTTTAGACCACTCATAAAATTCTCTGGATTTATTGTTAATTCCAACATTCATCCTTTTCTGGATGTCACCAATTAGAAACAAAACCATGAAAGATCTTGGCATAGAAAAACATGGGATTTTGAAAGAATCTAGAAAAAAGACTATTATCTTGGGAAGAATAACTGGATACAAAATAATATGAGAACTGAGAGTCCCACTCTTGATATTAGTAATTATAAGCAATACATATTTCACGAGATTAATATTCCTGATATTCACTAGAAAATCCAAAACATAAATGTCACTCTTCTTCATGGTATCCTTATCCCCTTTTCTAGAAATGAGAAATCCCTTAACCTATAACTCTAGAATCCAAAAATTTGTAGAGAGGTGGTAGATATTTGGTGTTTTTACTTTAGAAAGACCAAGACACTCTAAATCTTTCTCGTTATCAAAACTTCCTAAAACATCTTCTACTTTGTGGGTGCAAAAAACAGTGTCTCCCTCATAATGAATTCCTATAATGCTTTCATCCATGCTAAAGGAAAGGGAATAAGTTTTACATAACTATTAAAAAGAAAACTAATCTCTCCCACCTTCATTAAAAAAGATTAAAGAATCATATAATTATACAAGAAGCTTCAGATAAATGGGATCTTCTATTTTTGGATTGGCTATGGATAAACTCTCCCAGCCATTTAACATGATATTTTTCGAAATGAGAGAATCATATTTAGAAAAGAACATTGGATCTACTAATATCCTCAGGTAGATTTTCGATTATAAAATTTCCTTAACTGATGAAATTTGATTCTGAGGAGATTCTTCCAAAGACATTCAAAGATAGGAAAAAATATGGAAAGTGAACTGACCCTTAAGTAGAGGGGTAGATATTTGAAATGAAAAGTCTTCAAAAACAATGTGGGATAACCATTATAGGGCCCTTTATATAGGTTTTGAAGCCACAATTCATATTCTCATATTGATCCAACAGTTGAAACAAGATCGATAAGATCTCATGGTTGAGATGAAAGCCAAAGAATGATTTTGTAGCTTTCAATCTTTTTTAGGTTTTTAAGATAGAAATTCAGATTTAAGGAATGTATAGCCAATTTTTTTTAAATAAGATCAATGTATCAAAAATTAAAAATTTAATTATGAAAACTTATGTAAGGAAACATACCTTCTATATTTCTTGGAAAATTATGAGTAATGAGGAAAATACTTATTGAAGGACTTTAGATTACATAAAATTTAATTAAATAAAGGAAAAAAACATCGAAAGAAAAAAAAAATAGCAGGCAAGAAAAATATTTTCCCAAATTTTTACTTCACAAAATTTTGGTTACCAAAGGAAAATTAATAGAAAATTTGACTAAGACAAATTTGACTACGAAAAATTTTGATTATGAAAAAAAATTGATTAAACAATCAAATGTACTCCCCCTAAGAAAATGAGTTTCTTACTATGAGGGGATAGGTTTAAAAAAAAATTAATATGTAAGATTACCATATGGTTATCATTTATAACTTTGGTTTATTGTTTTCAACTTTATCATATCATAAATATTTTTTGAAAATACCAGCACGTTGATCTTGTGTTCCAATAAATGGAATAATGGTATCTCTTTTCTATGCGTAATCTATAAGAACGCGATGTCTAATATCTAGGTGTTTTTCATGGGAGTGGCGTGAATGGTTTTTTCTTAAATAAATGGAACTATTATTATAACACATTATTCGTGTTTTGTTAAAACTCATTCCATAGCATGAGAGTATGTGTGTCATCCACAACACATGGGCACAACAACTTCCAAATAATACATATTCAGTTTCAGAAGTAGAAAGTGCTACTGAGTGTTACCTTTTTCCTGACCAAGAAATAATGAATCTCCTAAGAAATGAAAAGTTCTAGATGTACTTTTTTATTAATTTTACATCCACCAAAATCAGCATCTAAAAAACTGTTTAAAACAAAATAATTTCCAGAATTATAAAAGATTCATAAATCCATGGTTAACTTTAAATAGAAAAAAAATTACTTTCACTACATTTAAATGAGATTCCTTAGGGTTGGGTTGATATATTGTACATAATAATACTGAAAACATTATGTTTAAATGACTAGCTATCAAGTATTGTAATCTACCTATTAAACCTCTAAAAGATTTTTGATCTAATGGTTTCCCAGCTTCATGAAGATCGAGATAATTTGAGGTACTGATGGGAGTAATTATAATTTTTGTGTTGTTAAATCCATAATTTTTATGAAAATATTTAATATGTGTATGTTGAGATATATAAGTTCTTTCTTGTTTTTTAGAAATTTAAAAACCTTGAAAAAATGATAACCCCCCCCATCATGCTCATTTCAAACTCATATTTCATTAGATTCGCAAAAAAATCAGTTAAAGATTGTTGAGTTAAACCAAATTTAATGTCATCAACATAAATTTGGACAGTAATTTTTTTTCTTATCTTTATTTATAAAAAAATTTGGATCATTAGTTCTCTTAACATAGTTGTTTTGTAACAACAATCATGTAATTCTATCATACTAGGATCTAGGGGCTTATTTTAGTCCATATAAATCTTTGGTATGTTTGAACAAATTTTTAGGCTATTCTGTGTCTTCAAAACTAGGAGTTCTTTATACATAAACTTCCTCTTGAATATATCTATTAAGGAATTAATACTTTACATCTTTTTGAAAATGTTTGAAATTAAATAATGCTGCAAAGGAATGTAAAATGCAAATAGATTCATGTCTAGATACTAGAGCATATGTTTCTTCATAGTATATTCCTTCTTGTTGATTATAGCCTTTAATAACTAATCTAGATATATTTATCACAATGGTTCCATTTTCATCACACTTATTTATTAAGACCCATTTCACTCCAATTACAGAAGTTTCCTTAGTTCTTTCAACCATGTTCTAGACTTCGTTCCTTTTGAATTCATTTTTCTCATCTTGTATGGCTTTTATCTAGTCATCATCACATAAAGCTTCATCAGTACTTTTTGGTTCTAATTAGGAAAGGAATGATAGATGTTCCACTTCATTTATTAAGGAACATATAGTTTATATAGGTTTATTTAGATCTCCTATGATACTATCACTGGCATGATTCTTAAGAAACAACTAATTTGGGTTTTTTAAAACCTATTCATCAACATATGATATGAAATCTTCGGGAGTAAATGCTTCAGAAATATTCTCTTGAACATTTTCCCTTATTATAAGGACCTTCTATCAAGGGTTGATAATTAGTTTTTGAAAACACATCTGAATACATAATATGGGGTTGTTTAAAAATAAAAGGATCAGCTTCAACAAATTTAGAATAAACTATTTATTTAACAGTACAAATATTTTTATTAAAAACTCTACAAGCCTTAGAAGTTGCTGAGTATCCTAGAAAAATTCCTTCATCAGATTTGGGTGCAAATTTATGTAAATTATCCTTAGTATTAATAATTAATACTTTTCAACTAAATAACTTTAAGTAAGAAAGTCTAGGATTTCTACCATTCAACAATTCGTATGGGGTTTTGTAAAGAAAAGGTCTAATCCAAACTTGATTTATAGTATAGTAAGAACTACTTACTGCAATAGCCCAAAAGTGTTTAGCTTCAAAATATTTACTCAACATTGTTCTTGTTATCACTTGAATAAATTTATTTCTTCTTTAAAAACCACTATTTTTAGGAGTTCTTTGAGCTGAGAAGTTATGAGTAATGACTTTTTTACTAAAAAAAGATTCAAAATCATAATTTTGAAATTTCTTCCATGATCACTATGAATATTTATCAAGGGAAGGGTTTTCTCATTTTTAACATGGGCTCTAAAAATTTTGAAATAAGAAAAAGCTTCAAATTTCATTACTATAAAATAGACTCATCCAAATCTAGTGTAAACATTAACTAAGAAAAATACATAATATTTTCCACCAATACATCTAGGTTGGGTTTGACCGAAAAGGTCCATATGCACTAAATGTAATGCATCAAAAGTTAAAACTTCACCAATTTATTTGAAACATGATTTATGTTTCTTTCCAAATTGACAAGGATGATAAACATTTGAAGAATCAAAACTATGCTCCGGTAGATCCTTAACAAGTCTTATCTTTGAGAGTTTGTATAGGTTATTAAGGTTTTAGTGTCCTAATATTCTATGACATAACCAAGATTGACCTTCCATTGCACTAAGGAAAGGTAGATCTTGGATCCTGAGGTCTTCTATGTTTTGTGTTTATATATTCTCTTTCCTATGGGCAGAAAGAATAAACACTTCCCTTTAATTGTGTACTATTAACTTATCATTCCTAAAATTCACAAGGTAACCATCATCACATAATTAACTAATGCTAATGAGGTTGTTATTAAGACCCTTAACAAATAAAACATTTTAAATTAATGTTTTTTCAAGAAAAAAATGTTACCAATGTAATTCCCCGACCCCAGTTACCCAGAGTCGGTGCATTATTATGTATTGTGGGCATCATCACAAAAGATTATGTCTCGAAAGACCAATTAGTTTAGTATCCTTGGAATCACTAGATACATTCACAAATGTTACATTACATCATAATGTAAAAAACTACAATAATATAGTCTCTATGGTCCACACTCATATCCCCTTCAGACTATCCCTGTAGGTCAGTCATAAAATATTTTTTCACATGCTAGGAAAAATAAAACATATAAAGGGGTGAGCTCAGATTCTTAGTAAGGATAACAATATAGTGGAAACATTCATAAATAAGTATAAACATTTAAGGCAATTTATAACTAAAACAAAAGCCTTTTAAACTTTAACTTCAGCATAATATGGAAAAATTAAAATGAAATAATGCCATTTAATTATTCACATGGATATTATTCTAGTCGAATAATCACATTTAATATAAATAACCACTTTCATAATGATGGAATTCATAATACCAGACTATCATAACCACATTGTCAAAGCCTTGTGCCAAGAAAAAAAATAAGTTTTTGTAAAGGCCTTGTGCCAAGACACTATTATGTCTAATGAGACCTAACTATGCATCAAGAAGCTATAGCGGTCTCCACCCGTCACTTATTAAGTCCAATGCATTCCTCATATGAACGGGTTTAAACATAACATAAACATTCATATTAAAACTAACATACGAAATGTCAATACTTTCTCCATAAACCATGAATGGTATAAAAATAACACATCCAATGTCAAACATATCACAAAACCATAAATAAAATATGGAAGTTTTGTATCTTAATAAATCAACTTCAAAAAAGCTTAAAATCTATCAATGGATGTTGACATTGATGAAAAAAACCTTTGAGAGAAATATCTCTTTTTTTGAAATCATTTAAAATTCACATAATTATAAAAGTAAACATTTAATTTGAAAATATTAATATAATCTTGTATGGGAAGCTTAGAAGATTTCATAACGGTGGAAAATAGCTGCACCTGCCGTGTAAGTTAAAAAAGACATTCTTACCTTAATTCTATCGAAAAGGTTAAAAAGGACCTTGTTTGGAAAACGATTGAAATATTCCTTTATGAATATCTTATAAAAAGTAAAACAAGGGTATAAATGACTTTAAACCATAGTCTCTAAAATATTAAGAATGTTTTGAAATACATTTTAAAGAAACATGGATGTGGATGATAAAGAGGTCCCAGTAGATAATCACGTATAAACAACCTCGGATAACGAAGAGATTGTGAAATAAACCCTTACCTTTTACTTTTCCTTGGATGAGGGTAGTTTAACCTCCTATATAATGGTGAAATAATTGTAATTACAATTTTCAATAATAATATATGTTAATACGATATCATATATGATCTTTTAACATTTCTTTGTTAATAATAACTTAGTATTATCATCGTTTTAGGTGTTAACTTACTCGTTTTATTTTATATGTTTTGTTATATTAGTCATGTTTTTTGTGGATAGGTTGTATATGATTCATATACAGAATGATATAAGGCCCTTAAATATTATTTTTAATAATAAAATGAGAATTATACTTGAATGGATACGATGTTTAATGAATCTTATCGTATTCGTGGAGACCGTAGTCCGTACGTACGCACGAACGCTACTTCCATTTCATTTTTCATTTTAAAAGGAATCAAAACCAAATGATACATAGGTATATTATTATTAAAGTATAATATAATATCTTATATGTGTTACTTAAGTTCATTAACACCATCCTTTATACGTTCCATTTATGGTATGAATGAGTCATATCACTTTGAGGGGGCGGTTGTCCGTACTTCCTCAAATGAAATTATCGTATATATATACAACATGAAACAAATAATGGATAGATATAAAATGGAATTAAAGCATCTTATATATAAAATAAATATAATTTATATCATATTTAATTATTGTTCCATCATAATGGCCACCATGATAGGTAGTATGAGATAATTGAACAATCATCGTTTCGTGTGGTGTTTAGTTGCCTTCCACTGAAACATTATGTTCTTCACCCATTAGATGGAAGTGTGTGTAAGTGTAGTTTGAATACTTCTCATAAAAATATCATAGTATATTTAGGATAATGGTTTTGTGACAAAGGAAAAGAATAATAAGATTTTAGGGGTTGGAGAAGTAAAATAAAAGAAAAGAAGCTAAGAGAAATAGTTACCTTTAATTTGGGTAACTCCCTTTGGTTTGAACCAAAAAAGACTCTTGAAGTTCTTTGTGCCTAAGGTAAGGCATTTAGGATGAGGGGAGTGATTTAAGGAGCTTATTTGGGAATAGTTTGGATGACACAAAAGGCTTGAGAGGTGTGAGGAATTGGATAGAAGTGGTGTCCTTCTATAAGGGGGAGGAGGGGCTCTTTAGGAAAAGCATAAAGTATTATTTTATAATAAATTCATAGTCATTTTATAATGTCTCTAAACTAGATTATTTAAAGTCTATGGTGGGTATAGGTAGAAATCCACTCAACCAATAGGTTTTAGACAAATTTGGGTCACTATTTTACCCTTATCTTTTAGATCTAACTCTTAGTTAAATAGTTTGACATTTACCATGTCTCTTTATATTTTCATAATATATGTTTAATAAACTTACTATAAACTGCCAAGAGAACCCAAAGTGGTTAATTAATGACATACCTATCATCATATAAGTCCTTTGGCCAAAAATTATATTTTTAGGAATATTATATCAATTAATAATATATTTTTTTTAAAAAACTCCTTTATGTCAATTTTGACAGAATTTAATAATTTATTTTTTTAAAGTCTTAATAACTTTATTAATTCAAAACAAATTCATTTAACCAATCCTAACATGTCATATTAACCAATAAAATTCTCGGAATTCATTTAAATTCTAAAATTATATTTATTTGGGTATTTATAATATCAATTATTTTAATATTTCACTAATAAGGTAATTAATGCATGATAATTGTGTCATAAATAAATTAAATTATTTAATGACTAAAAAATATAAATAAAATATAATTATGTAGGAAATATTTTTAACTTTCTAATTAATATTTATAATTGAATTTATCTTCTGTATAACCCTATATTAATAATGTTTTAGTTATTAAACATTGATTTTAACTATTTTAACTCTTCTTTGAATTAAATAATAATAAATGTCCTAATCTAATCCAAGTGGACCAAATAGGTTCATATTTATTTCCTGAGGCTGTTTTCCGTCGAATTATACTTAGAAAATATAATTAGGACATGTGTTAGGGTAATAATAATATCATTTTTACCCTTAATTACCCTATTTACTTTTTACCGTGGTAAATAAAAGTAAAAAGTTACTATTCACCAAAAATTATTTTTATCTTATTGAACAACATTTTACTCCTTAATATTAACTGTGTCTCTTGGATTTTCAAAATTCCACTCACAGAAGTGGTAAAATTAAGTTTTATGTGAATTTGTAAATTTTCCTAAGAGCTGGGTAAAAGACGGTGAAAAGTTCAATAAAATTTTTATATATCTAAAATTATTATAAAATGACTCAAAAGAATTAAATTGAACTTATATAGGTATTATGTATCAATTTTAACATAAAATAAATTTAAATAAAATAAAAAATTATTTAAATAAAATTTTGGTTTTAAACAGTAACTAAGTGTTTTTCACTATTCTTTAAAAATTAAAATTTTTCCGAAAAATACCAAAAATTTACCCTAACCTAATTTTGATATTCCAAATTCAATAATGAAGTCTATTTTACCAAATTAAAAACATAGAAGTTGCATTTATTAATTAAAAATTAATTCCCGCTGTCAAAACAAAAAGGCGTATTTTTAAGAAATAATAACTACCAAAAGATTGACACTTGTTTATGTCCAATTTCAAGGTCAAATTACTTACAATGACCATCATTGGATTTAATGGTAAAAATATAATCTATTTATACTTCCAAACCATTAAAATGAATAATTTAACAATATAAGTTATTTTGATTTAAAAATATTTTTTAGTTAAAATATAGTATTTTTCACTATTCACCCAAATATGAAAGTTATCAGAAAAACACCAAAACATTATCGAAACTAAATTATTATATCCTGATTCTAAAGAAGAAGTTTATTCCGTCAAATTGAATATATAAAAGTTCAAAATATTGGATTTAAAAAGGCTTCACCATTAAAAGGCTGTAAAATTGCATTTTTTTTGAAAAATACTTCTTTTATCTGAAAAAATGTTTTTGTTCTTACATTATGCCTAAGAAACTCATAATTTAGATTAAAAAATTATAAGGATTTTCTAAAGTTCAAAATTCAATTAATACTATTCATAACTGCTTTTGAACGGTTTGTTTGGTACGTCATGGTGCGCTAGAACTCGGTGTTGCGTGTAGTGCAAGTAATTGAATTACTTTGAAGAAATACCATATTGTGAAATCTTGGGGTGTTACATTCTTCCCCCCTTCAATAAAGTGCGTCCTCGCAATATGAAATTATTTTTCAAAAATGAAAGGTTGAAAATAGAAAATACTTTTGGGAAATCCCACATCAGAAATTAGGTTAATAAAATTTAGTCTTAATAAGTGGAAAAGGGAAATAAAAGGGTCACCACCAAATTATGACCTCAATTAGGAGAACATTGGTGGAAATTAGAGACATATAATTGGAGAAAAAATGTAAATAATTATAGGTAGTGATTGAGGTCATCAATCACAAACAAGTGTAAAATTGGGGGCCTTAAATTCATCAATCTATGATGATTTAAAATACCATCGGTTCAACAAAACATATGGTTTAGGAAAACACATTTTTTTAAGATACCTTCACTGAAGTATAAGAATTAATTTATTCATATAATAAGAGAAGAATAAAAATATATACTTGACAAGTAGATTCCAATCCTTTAACTAATTTCTACCACAAACTCATCTTTCAGTGTAAAAGATAATAGAACTTAAAAATAATATTCTATTTATCCTATTCGTATAGGGTTCAAAAAAATGAATTTATAATTCTTCTACCAGATTTTTTTTTAACAAAGACTACATTATTCAATCTAGGAAATCACTTGGGCCAGTGGTTGGTGATACACCCTTGTCACCATTTGGTTGCGAGTTTAAGTCTCGCAGCCTTGCCGGACGGGACAAGTTGCCGCCCGACCTCCAGGTTGTCCTTTTATGGAAATCCAAAAAATAGTCTCAAACTAGAATTATCCAAAATACTTCTGTCCAAACTCACAGTCCAAAATTTTTAAGGAAGGTAAAAACAATGGAGATCCTTTTTGTCATGTAATAACATTTGAACGCCTTCATCATGTATTCTTTTAAAACACTGCAACATCCTGAATTACCATAAAACCTTATTGATTACATTCATGATCCCTTATTCCTTATAGAATATGGATATACTCCTTATATCCAAAAATGTTGTAAACTCCAACAATGATGGAATATACAAATCATTAATCAGTTTCAAGGTAATCAAGAATATCCAATATAATTTATCCAAATCAATCGTATATTATTCCAAAATCACTACCTCGGTATCAGAACCATATTATGGTTTATCTTTCACTCAACCATATATTTTCCAAAAATTTAACCCGCTATTGAGTCACTTTTCTTGGTTCCACACAATCCCAAGTCCTTAATGAAATAGTATTGTAGTACAATCCTTATATACTCCATAATTATTATTACTAGTACATTATTGATACAACACTCAAATGACATAATTCTCTAATAACAATATAAGAACTCTAATCATTCCTCCTCATCTGTGGAAGTATCATAAATTGATTATTATCAAATATCATCATTTGGGGAATACTCTAATGATTTGGACATTGGTTTATGTAGTGTCCCAACTCCTTGCAGATGAAGCATTGTTTATTTGAAACCGTTTTCTTACCCTTGCAGTCACGTACTTGGTGTCCTTTTTCTCAACACTTATAACAAACTCCCATTCCCTTCAGGCAAGTTCTACGGTGTTTCTTCCAACAGTTATCACATATGGGAAAATTCTTTTTTTCCCTCTTCCATTTATCCATATTTCTCTCTTCCATCCTTTTATTCTCTTACTTCCCTTCAAAGCCATAGGACTCGGAGAATTATTTACTTATCTTATTAACACATGATATTATTTCTTCATATGCTGAGAATACATGGGAGACTATTTCCCTTCTAAATGTTGGATTAATAATGTGAATGATAAGATCATTCTTACTCTTTGGATAATACGTATTGTTGGAGTTCACATTCCTTCTACTAGGTTCCATTTCTATACAATAGCATAAACTAGGTCAGTTTATGAATTGCAATGAATAATTCCAAACCTGTAAAATACATAAAATAAAATGAATGGTTTATGGATATAATCCATAATAATAAAGACGTTTTTATTGAGGAATTATATAGTCATAAACCCTTCATAATTATTTGTAAAGAAAATTAAAACAATCCTAATCATATCCCCCAGGAGTGTCGTAACCAAGAGTGCAGCAAGGCCTGTTATAGTGCACCAGTTCATGTTCGAGTCTAGCTCAAAGCATTGTTTTCAGGTTTTACCCCTAGGTACATCTGTGCCAGAGCCAGCTCTACCTACTCGTATCCATATTGGGATGTATTCCTCAGAAAACTCACAAAATCTCTACAATAAAAAAATTCTAGGAAGTTCTTCTATACTAATCCTCAAAGTTCATCTTAGGTCTATGTTCTCTAATTAGAATTTATCTAAATCTAGCTTCCAAGGTTTGTACTAAACTTCCTCTGATACCAACTGTAATGCCCCGACCCCAGTTATCCAGAGTCGGTGCATTCTTACGTATCATTGGCATGATCACAAAAGATCAAGTCTCGAAAGACCAATTAGTTTAGTAGCCTTGGAATCACTAGATACATTCATAAATGTTACATTACATCATAAAGTGAAAAAACTAGAATAATATAGTCTCTATGGTCCACACTCATATCCCCTTCAGACTATCCCTGTATGTCAATCTTAAAATATTTCTTCACATCATGGGAAAAATAAAACATAGAAAGGGGTGAGCTTAGATGCTTAGTAAGGATAACAATATAGTGGAAACTTTCATAAATAAGAATAAACATTTAAGGCAATGTATAACTAAAACAAAAGCCTTTTAAACTTGAACTTCATCATAATATGGAAAAAATAAAATTAAATAATTCCATTTAATTATTCACATGTATATTATAGTTGTTGAATAATCACATGCAATATCAATAACCACTTTCATAATGATGGAATGCATAATGCCAGACTACCATAACCACATAATCAAGGCCTTGTGCCAAGACTACCAATAAGTTTTTGTCAAGGCCTTATTCCAAGAAACTAGTTTGTCTCATGAGACCTACCGATGCATCGAGGAGCTATAGTGGGCTCCACCCGTCACTTATTATGTCCAATGCATTCCTCATATGAATAGGTTTAAACATAACATAAACATTCGTATTAAAACTAGAATACGAAATGTCAATATTTTCTCCATAAACAATGAATGGTATAAATATAACACATCCATAGTCAAAAATATCACAAAACCTTCAATACAATATGGAAATTTTGTATCATAATAAATCAACTTCAAATAATCTTAAAATCCATCAAAGGATGTTGACATAAATGAAAAAAAATATTTGAGAGAAATATCTCATTTTTTGAAGTCATTTAAAATTAACATAATTATAAAAGGAATAATTTAATTTGAAAATATTATTATAAGATTTTAAGGGATGCTTAGAAGATTTTAAAATGTTGGAAAATAGCCGCACCCACCGTATATGTTAAAAAATACATTATTACCATAATTTTGTCGAAAAGGTTAAAAAGGACATTGTTTGGAAAACGACAGAAAGATTCCTTTATAAACATCTTATAAAAAGTAAAAAAAGGGTATAAATGAATTTAAACATTATTCTATAAAATATTAATAATGTTTTGAAATACATTTTTAAGAAACATGGATGTGGATGATAAAGAGATCCCAGTAGATAATCATGTATAAACAACCTCGGATAAGGAAGAGATTGTGAAATAAACCCTTACCTTGTACTTTTACTAGGTTGAAGGTAGTTTAACCTCCTGTATAATGGTGAAATAATTGTTATTAAATTATACAAGAATCATATAAGTTAATATGATATCATATATGATCTTTTAACATTGTTTTGTTAATAATATCTTAGTATTATCGTCGTTTCAGGTGTTAACATACTCATTTTATTTTATATGTTTTGTTATATAAGCCATGTTTGTTATGGATAGGTTGTATCTTATTCATATCCAAAATGATATCAATTCCTTAAAAACATTATTTTTAATAATAAAATGAGAATTAGACTTGAATAGATACGATGGGGAATGAATCACATCACGTTCATGGAGACCGTAGTCCGTACGTATGCAAAAACGTTACTTCCATTTCATTTTTCATTTTAAAAGGAATCAAAACCAGATGATACATAGGTATATTTTTATTCAAGTATAATATAATATCTTATATGTGTTACTTAAGTTCATTAACACCATCCTTTATAAGTTCCATGTATGGTATGAACGAGTCATATCACTTTGAGGGGGCGGTAATCCGCACTTCCT
Source organism: Viscum album (assembly GCA_963277665.1). Classification (NCBI taxonomy): domain Eukaryota; kingdom Viridiplantae; phylum Streptophyta; class Magnoliopsida; order Santalales; family Viscaceae; genus Viscum; species Viscum album. The sequence continues at coordinate 1,325,040,361 of OY728137.1, read as the reverse complement.
CAAATGAAATTATTGTATATATATAAAACATGAAACTAATAACGGTATGATATAAAACGGAATTAAATAATATTATATATAAAATAAATATCATTAATATCATATTTAATTATAGTTCCATCATAATTGCCACCATGAGAGGCGGTAGGAGATAATTGAACAATCATTGTTTCGTGAGGCGTTTGGTTGCCATCCACAGAAACATTATGTTCTTCACCCATTAGATTGAGGTGTGTGTAAGTGTATTTCGAATAATTATCATAAAAATATCCTAGTATATTTTGGATACTGATTTTGTGACAAAAGAAAATAATAATAAGAGTTTAGGGGTTGGAGAAGTAAAAGAAATGAAAAGAAGCTAAGAGAAATCGTTACCTTTAATTTGGGTAACTCCCTTTGGTTTAAACCAAAAAGGACCTTTGAAGTGGCTTCTATATAAGGTAAGGATTCTAGGAGGAGTATAGGGATGTAGGGAGATTAATTGTTCAGAGTTTGGATGTGAAATATGACTTGAGAGGTGTGAGGAATTGGTTAGAAGTGGTGTTATTTTATAAGGGGGATGAGGGGCTCTTTAGGAAAAACTTAAAGTATTATTTTATAATAAATTCATATTCAGTTTATAATGTCTCCAAACAAGATTATTTAAAGTCTAAGGTGGGTATGGGTATAAAAACACTCAACCAATAGGTTTTAGACAAGTTTTGGTCAATATTTTACCCTTATCTTTTAGATTTAACTCATAGTGAAATAGTTTGACATTTACCATGTCTCTTTATATTTTTATATTATATGGTTAATAAACATACTATAAAATGCCAAGAGAACCACAAGAGGTTCATTAATGACATACCTATAATTATATAAGTCCTTTGGCCGAACCCTATATTTTTAGGAATATTATATCAATTAATAATATAATATTTGTTTTAAAAACTCTTTTATGTCAATTTTGACACTATTTAATAATTGATTTTTTTAAAGTCTTAATAACTTTATTAATTCGAACCAAATTAATTTAATAAATAATAACATGTCATTTTAAGAAATAAAATTCTTTTAATTCATTATAAGTCTAAAATTATATTAATTTGGGTATTTATAATATCAATTATTTTAATATTTCACTAATAAGTTAATTACTGCATCATCATTGTGTAATAAATAAATTAAATTATTTAATGTCTAAAAAATATTATTAAAATACCATTATGTATGAAATAATTTTAGATTTCTAATGAATCTTTATAATCTAATTTATCTTATGTATAACCCTATATTAAAAATGTTTTATTTATTAAACATTGATATTAACTATTTTAACTCTTCTTTGAATTAAATAATAATAAATGTCCTAATCTAATCCAAGTGGACCAAATAGGTTCATATTTTATTAATAAGGTTGTTTTTAGTCTAATTATACTTAGCCAATAGCTTTAGGACATGTGTTAGGGTAATAATAATATCATTTTTACTATTAATTACCCTATTTACGTTTTACCATGGTAAATAAAAGTAAAAAGTTACTATTCACCAAAAATTATTTTTATCATCTTGAACCACATTTTACTCCTTGAAATTAACCGTGTCTCTCATATTTTTCAAATTACACTCATAGAAGCGGTAAAATTATGTTTTATGTGAATTTTTAAATTCTCCTAAGAGGTGGGTAAAAGACGGTGAAAAGTTCAAAAAAAAAAATTATATATCTAAAATTGTTATAAACTGACTCCAACTAATTAAATTGAACATATAAAGGTATTATGTATCTATTTTTACATAAAATTAATTTAAATAAAATACATAATTATTTAAATAAAAATTCGGTTGTAAACTTTAACTCAGTGTTTTTCACTATTCATCAAAAATTAAAAGTTTTCAGAAAAATACAAAAAATTTACCCTAAGCTAATTTTGATATTATGAATTCAATAATAAAGTCTATTTTACCATATTAAAAACATATAAGTTGTATTTAATAATTTAAAATTAATTCCCGCTGTCAAAACCAAAAGACGTATTTTTAAGAAATAATAACTACCAGAAGTTTGACACTTATTTATGTCCAATTTCAAAGTGAAATTACTTACAATGCCCATAATTGGATTAAATGTTAAAAATATAATCTATTTATACTTCCAAACAATTAAAATTTATAATTTAACAATATAAATTATTTTGATTTAAAAAGTTGTTTTCAGTTAACATATAGTATTTTTCACTATTCACCCAAATATGAAAGTTATCAGAAAAACACCAAAACTTTATCGAAACTAGATTCTTATGTCCCAATTCTAAAGAAGAAGTTTATTTTGTCAAATTAAATATATTAAAGTTTCAAATATTGGATTTAAAAGGGCTTCGCCATTAAAAGGCGGTAAAATTGCATTTTTATAAAAATACTTCTTTTATCTGAAAAAATGTATTTGTTCTTATATTATGTCTAAGAAACTGATAATATGAATTATAAAATTATAAGGATTATATAAAGTTCAAAATTTAGTTAATACTATTCATGACCGCTTTTGAACGGCTTGTTTGGTAAGTCATGGGGCGCTAGAACTCGGTGTTGCGTGTAGTGCAAGTTATTGAATTACTTTGAAGAAATAACATACTATGAACTTTTGGGGTGTTACAACCAATACCAACAATTTCTCCTGTAGCATTATCTATGAAAGTTACTTTTCCACCTTTTGTCTTGATAATATTTTTAAAGATGTTTTTGTTACATGTCATTTTCTAGGAACATCCACTATCCATATACTATGTATTGTTTTTGGTACTTTCTTTTTTATCCTAAATATAAAATTGTTTGACTTTCAGAACCAAAATTTCTTGGATCTGAAAATTTTAGAAAGAAATATTTCAAGAATCCATATTTTCTTAAAAAACCCAGCTTTATAGAAACCTAAAGACTGTTTTTTATTTAAAGAAAAAATTTCCTCCCACTGTCCACCACACTGATATTTAGTATAGAATGCATCACTTTGAGGAACAAAATAGTTATTACATAAAACCGGTTTAGAATGGGTATAACCAAATCTAGAACGATTCCTTAGATGTCAAATTTGAGAATACATATTGTCAAAGTTTTCCTTACTATAGGTAATGTTAGACAAACACTTACTTAAAGAAAATATATTTGGATTTAATTTAATAACCAAGTTTTGGTCCTCAAAAAAATAGTTTTAGAAGTAGATTTATCCTCTAAAATATTTTTCTTAGAAATTATATTTTTAATATCCTTAGAAAGATTATCCTTCTCATAAATAACTTTCCCAAGGTCTTTTTATATACTTTAAAAACCCAAATTTTCATATCAAGATATTTAGAAAGATCTAATACTTATTTAGTTAAAATAGATATTCTAGAATTTTCCTTATCAATATTTTTCTTGAGTTTTAAATATTCATTCTCAAGAATTTTAACAAAACTAGTAACGTCATCATGAGAAGGTAATGTATAATCTTTATTAGAAGAATATTATTCATCTCTGGTCTCATAATATTTATCCTCTCTATAATTTTCATTCATAGATACATTAGTGACAGATTCATCATTTTGTATGTTGGCCATTGGAAAATGATCTTCATTGGGTTTTTGGGAATTTAGAGGAAGATTCTTCTGGTAAGAAGATTCATACTCTAGGGATTCATCAAATGAGTCACCACCATTGGCACTCCAAGAATCATTAGCCTTCAACTCCGTTTTAGCCTTAGTCTTGTAAAACTTTTTCCTATTTCTCTCAGAATTATTTCCCTTCTTGTCTTTTATTTTGAGAATGGGACAATCTAGCCTGATGTGTCCATCCATTTAAAATTCCTAGAAACTAACTTCTGAATCATCATTATCCTTTATTTCTTTATTCTTATACCTATACTAAAGATCTTTCGTTACCACTATCTTGTTCATCCTTCTATCATGATTAGATAATTCATTTTCAAAATGTTTACATTCAGTATGCTCAGATTGAACATTGACATTCTTAGACTTAGATCTTATAACCATTTTAGGATTCCTGAATTTTGAAGTGGTAAATGGTTCAGTTCCATTTCCATTCTTGTTCTTATTCATATCATCATAACTTTTCATTCTTATCTCATGTTGAAGAAGAGTTCTCAAAATCTCATCAAAATTAATTTGAGATATTTTCACATTCTCATAAATAGATGTTCTCTTAGATTTTCACTCATTAGGCATGATATAAATAATCATGTCCACAAGAGCTTCATCGTCAATACCTTTATCACCCATAGATTTTAGACTATTAACAATGGTTATAAACCATTGTTGCCCATTACATACTGGTTCTCCATAAAGAAATAAAAATCCCTGATATTCATCTCTGAGCATAGGTCTTCTAGTTTCTATAACTTTATATGTACCAAAATTTGTAACTTCCAATTCCTTCCAAATAAAATTTTCATCTTCACAAGAATAAATTAGACTGTATATATTCCTGGTAATAAAACACAATAAAGTATTTCATACCTTTTAGTTTAGTTGATATTTTGACATTTCTTGATTAGTAAATGTTTTGAATTCCTTTCATGAATCATGTAATCTCCGGTAAGCATAAAAAAGTTATCTACTCCTATATTGATAAAAAATGTCTTCATTAGATATCTATAGTACTCATAATAATTCCCATAAAAAATAGGTTGTCTAGTAGGATTTATATTTTCCATCGAACCAAAATTCATTCCTGTCATTATATAAGAAAATAATTTCCCATAAAAACTTGTTAATAGAAAAAGTTTATAATCGAAGATAAAAATATATAACCAAAACATAAGGAAGAAATGTTAATAAATAAGTATTTAGAACAATGAAAACTTGAGGAAGAAAACTTATATGTGAATATAAGTATTTCAGAGACCTACTATGATACCAATTCTAAGATTTAAATAATCATGTAGATTCTCAATTACAAGAGGGGGTGAATTTTAAGTTGGGAAATATTTGTTTTTAATATTAAGGACAACTACGTCAATGTTAAACAAGATAAATTCACAATACCTCTTTTAGTTCTACTAAACAAACTTACGTTCCGTAAATATAGTTCTAGAACTGAAACGTAAGAAAAGTTTACTTAAGGAAGATTCTACTTTAATGTTTATAGAATATCTTATATCAAAGTTAATTAATGTACAAGAAAGTATAATATATTTACACATTTTTCCTTTAACAAAATATAGTGTAAATAAACATGAAATAAAAACATTTAAAAAGTAATAAATCGTTTAACCCAAAGAGAAAGGTATCTAACATCCTTTAATAATGGTCCCATTATTTATACTTTGTAGAAAGTCTGTCTTACCCACACCGGGGTAAACCCTCGATAGGAATATCAGAATTTATCTTGCTATCCCTACAAGCCCTCAATCATTAAGTTAGTCGGTACCTCTGTCTTTCTATCCCTGGAATTACTCAAACATTAACTTAGTCCTAACCTCTGTCTTCCAATCCTAGGAATCCCTCGATTTTACTTATAAATAATCGGATTTACCCGAAGCAAACTGAACAAGGTGTTCAGAATGCACAAGGCATGAGTCTCTCTCTCTAGAAATCACTTCAACACCATGTAATTTCTAGGTCGATCAACATATAACATCGATCCTATGATCATTCAAATGAGAACCTATTTATAGGCACAACTTCAACGGTCTACTCCCTCTTCCAATGGTAATATTTTTCCATGAATCTCGAAGGGACTTGTACATATGTCACTCAACCAACGGTAAGTTAAAAATAGATTGAATGACATCATTTCATAATAATAGCATGTGTTAAGAAATTGAATTTTCTTAACCAAATATATTTTTCGGAGTCTAAGAAAACATAGAATTCAGATTCTAACAAAATTAACATTCAGAGTCTTTAAGACATGCACCTTTGGATTCTGTTTTACAAAGAATTTGGAATCTGAAATCTATAGATTTTGGAATCAAAATTCCAATGAATTATGAATCTGAATTCTGAGGAATTAAAAATCCAAATTCTAAGTAATTCGTAATCAGAATTATGAGGAATTTGAAATTTTAATTCTATGGAATTTGGAATTATAATTCTAAGTAATCCGGAGTCTGAATTTTTTGGAATTTAAAATCTGAATTTTGAGGAGTTCAAAGTCTGAATTTCAGAGAATTTAGAGTCTAAATTTCAGTGAATTTAGAATCTGAACTTCAGAGAATTTGGAGTGTGAATTTTAGAGAATTCAGAGCCTGAATTTGATAAAATTTTTATTCTCAATTTTATAGAATTCAATGTCAAAATTTCATAGAATTCAGAGTTTGAATTTCTGAGAATTCATAGTCTAAATTTTAGAGAATTAGGAATATGAATTCAGAATCTGAATTTCAGAGAAATCAGAATCTGAATTTCTGCGAATTCAAATTCTGAATTTTACAGAACTTAAGTCTGAATTTCAGTGATTTCAAAATATGAATTTCAGAAAATTTATAATATGAATTATATATAATTCGGAATTATAATATCAGAGAATTAGGAATCTGAATTTTCGTGAATTCGAAATCTAAATTTCGGATAATTTGGAATCTGAATTTCAAAGAATTCTGAATCTAAAAAGAGAATATTCTATATCCAAGGAATCATAATATTTTGAGGTTTTAAATATGAAACAGAATCTTTAGTTAGTGATAAAATGAGTTATATTTAAATAGATTATAAAAACAACAATGAAAAAAATGTAAGTATATTTTTTTGGAGAAGTAAAATTATCCTTATGAAAATAATGCTTCGGGAAGTATACTTTTCTATAAGATAAAGTTTTTCTGATTTTTAAAATAAAGAGTAATGGAAAATTCAAAAAAAAAACCTTATTGACTCAACATTCTCTTGTCACAAGTTGATCCTGACCATTATTAGGACTGTACTATGTATGATAACATATCTCAACATCGTATTAAGTGATTTTAGGAGTGAAACACAATAACTAACCTCTTGAACAAGTTGAACCACCCCCATATAGGTAGGCCTAATGAAATAATCAAAACCAGGCTATCAATATGTGGTTCCCATGGAAAATCACACATCACAAATTAAAAAAACAATCAATCAGGAGAGGGAATAACAAAAGATAACCTCTCAGATAAGTTGAACTACCCCCATAAGTAGGAATCATTGAATAACTTGAACCACATCATCACTATGTGTTTCATATGGATAATAATATCACATACCCATCAATATCCTCCCACTTCAGTTTGTGTCTCACACACATTACATAAAAAGTTATATGAACAAAAAAATCATGCAGTGAAAATAAGGAAACACAAGCCCAAAAAACAAATCCTAATAATAAAAGGATAAAATTTGGATTATTACATACCATCATATCAAGTTTACTCAATTTAAACATTTTAGGTAGCCTACACATTTTAAATTGAAGGATTTATCTCCCAAAAACCATATTCTTGACCACTAGGTCACCCAGGCCTAAACTGTTATTGAATAGATCACTCTATGATTAATTTACCCTTGAGGTTATCCCTATATCATGTCATAATATTAGGAATTGTTCCATTTAACTCAATAAATATTACCCTTCTCTTCCCACAAAGGTGTTAGTAACCTTAATTTGAACAGACCTGGAAACATTGATTATGAAAGAAGAACATTAATGAACCAATTCATGTACTAACATCCAAAAAATATGATAAAACCACTTATAACATCTAAATATGGTTAGGGGTTTCTATTTGATCTGGCATCATCATACAATATAAGTATAAAAATTTGAAATCCCAATCTAGAAGAACAATTGGCACCAATGGTTTTAAAAATAGGATGATTCCCACATGAAGCCAACTAAACAAAAGTAATATCAAATAAATCATTTTCATCCATCCATTTAAATGTAATTCAAAATAATAATTATGAAATATTTATAAAAGTCATCATATTCCTTATTTAATCTCATTATTCCCTTGGATAAAATCCCAATGAATATATTCTTTAGAAAACCCCATGTACATTTTGAAATAACATTTCAAAATCATCACCTAAAATCATTTCATTCACCATGATTTTTTTCAACCATTTCCCATAGAAATAAATATTCCTCAAACCACCCTATTCAAAACCACATTTAAAATGGAAGACCAATTTCCCCAGTGAATCAAACTCATGCCACAAAAAAATCAATAAAGAGGGCCACTAACACCCATTTAACCAGAGAACTGCCAACAAACCTTTTAATAAGCTATATTTTCCTTGTTGACAATTAGGATAAGTTGATTTAAAAATAATTTATAGGGAAAGATCCCATAAGTAATGTAACATGTTTATAATAAGAATATTGTTCATAAAAATCACCAAATGAATATAAGACATAATGATTTAAAGGCCACCAAATATATTCGGAGTTACTAAAACTCCAATCAATAAGAACTCTTATATGATTTGGCTCTAATCAGAAGAAATATAATAACTTAAAAAATTTCTATTTTAGGTCATAGTAGGTAGAAAACAATATAACAGTGATAGGAACTATAAATAAAAACCCAATGAAATTTATCCTAAACCCTGATTATCCCTACCATTAATGAGATGATGATCGGGAAAGATTTTATTAATATATCACATGAGGATGAAATTAGGAATGAGAGAAAAATGTAGAGTTTGTTCAATGTATTGTAGTCAAAACCCTCATTTATATTTCATTTAAACATTTCATTAGTATCTTACAAAATATTGAAAAATCAAGTCACATTTAATTTTTTTCTTATATTGCGACCCTTCTATATCTCCCCACATAAACCTTACATATCACTGGGTGAATCCCAAATGTAACCAATTTTTTCAAAAGTATATAACCCTTACAAACAAGGGTACCCATACATTAGAGTAACCTTTTTCATTATATAGTTTACCATTTTTCTGTAACATAGGGAACCTTACATATGATGGTACCTATAATATTGAGTAAACTCTTACCCATCCAACACATAAATGACTTACAAACAAGGTGAGGGCCCTTATTTATCACCTTTTTCACATAGAGTGACATTTAAATATAATATTTTGACCTCCATAATTAGTTAAATCTCACTCTCTGACCATCCTTGTGTATCTATGGTACTTTAATGCGTATGATAATTAGCCATATCATGATCCGTACATATGACTGGGTAACCGAGACATATAAACTTTTTCCAAATGGAGGAACCTTACTTATTATAAAGGTCCTTACAAATCCAACAATTCTCCATTTTTTTCAACCCTCGGTGACTCTTATGTATCATTCCTTTAAAAAGGGTTCCCTTACATATCACCCTTTACACTGAAGGTTATATTTTCATATCATAAGGTGAATCCCAACACGTAGTATATTTCAAAACATAGATGAACTTTACATATCATATGTAACTTATGTATCATTTGGTGAATCCCAAAACTTACCCAATTTTTCAAAAAATGAATTGAACCTTATTCTTGGGGAACTTTTTGAATTTCTATTTCTACAAATCAAATTTTATATATTCTAGGGTGGCCCTTCATTATTAGGACTTATTTATTTTTCGAAACACCAAGATCATCATAAATGAATCGTCCCATATTTAATAATACAATTTTCACATAAGGACTCTTATATCTGGGGACATAGAAATTGTTTTACACAAAAATGTACAACATACGGATCAATCATTGTCCATGAAACACACAAGTAATACCCTATGATTAAACAACCAAATTTCTTCCAAATTATTTAAATTGTTCTTAGAAACATCTAATCATATCTAATACACCGCTTAGATATATTCCAATACACATAAATTCATATCATAATACCAATTCTCATAATGTCCTCATCCCTATGACTAAACATTAAAATTTCCTCTGAAAATAATTATAGATAAATTTTCAGTTCATTAAAACCTCCCAACCATATGGGTTTTCATCCCAATGAAGCGCCCATTAACTTTTTTAATCCATTAAACTATCAATCAAAATATAATACTAGAATTATTTCTAGATTCTGAACCATAATCAACCCATTAAACTACCCACAAAACAAACATATATACAACCATATATTTTAAAAAATCTTATATTTAAACCTAAAACAAAAGATCAACATCATGAAAAATTATATTTCTAGTGGTTCCACTAAACTGCATCCAATTCCACACAACAATACCATTCAATAATTCTCTAGATATCATTTTTTAAAAATGATCGATCTCACCTGGTAATTCATCTTCACATCCCCCAATCATAGTGACTTAATTCTTGAAGTAATAAAAAATCATCCAAATCCCAGCACTAATGTTTGAATCAAGCACTAAGTGAAATTCCATCAGATATACTCAACCAATAAAAACCCCCATGATACTTAACCCATGAGTTTAGACACATTTTTTATTTTAATCACTCGCATATTACACCAACTTCCACCCCAAGCCCGATGTAGACATAAAGACTCTATATGATAGAACCTCTGATTACTAAATATTGTATTCACTAAGGAACCAAATAAATAATATCTATCTTCTTACTAGAATTATTTTTCCATATCATTCATCCAACAACCAATTTTTAGTGCTTTATCAACCTTCATACATGAGTTTCATACATCTATGACTGATTCAATACTCCCACCATAGGAGTATCTTTATCATCACCTAACTAAATAGAAACATATAATATTAATAACCCATGTTGTGTTCATTATCAAACATAATGACTAGAAAATATGACCCCAATCATACCTGAGTTCCAACACAAAAAAATAAATCACTATTCATTACCAACTTTCAAAGAATATCACATTTTAAACCCCCTGAAATTATCCCCACATCAAGGGTGACACCATCAAATAGCTAATGGTTAATGCCCCTCTAAATCGACTACATTATAATAATCCTAGTCTAAATTCATAAAAAGGTCCATATTCGCATATGTGTATCTCTTCTTAATCCAGACACATCCCATCTCCAACAAACCTTGTTGAGGACCAAACTCAGATTATACATACTATACTACCCTAATAAATCTATAAAGATACCTCTTACCTTATAGTAACACCCTCAATTTCATAAAAATCACAAGACACCATGATTTTTCTTGGCCACTCTAATAAAGACATGTTGTAAAACATCTACTAGCATCATTACACCCTGAGTAAACCATGAATACTGAGTTTCAAAAAGCAATTTCAAAAACACCCCTCTCATCACTACTCTGAAACACGAAGATGATGATCAACCATAATCATCAATCCCAATATACTAAATACTTGATAACCAATTTATTATTAGACTTATAGCGATCCCCTCTACGGGAAAACTCATAGAAGGTAGATTTTAACTAATAGTGCTACCCACCATACGATCCCATATGAAAATACAATTCAATTGGTTCAAGCCGCGGAACCATTGAAACACACATCCAATAATGGAATACCAACATCAATATAAATGTTTAAACCCCTACACAAGAGAAAATCTCAAAAAACCTCTATATTCACATGAAATGGACCACTCAACCACTGTTTTCTTTCCCAATGAATCACTAATAACCAATAAAACCATAATTGTATAAGAATTGATTTTTTTACAAGATCCTAGAAAACTAATCTACAAAAACCAACATTAGAAACAATTTTTTAAAAAACATGGAACAATATTCAAACACACATGTCCAATATTTTGGTCACTCATAACAAAAACACCACAATCCAAATGACTCAGACTACAAATTCACAAATTACTTATTCTAAACACTATAAGTCATTTTATATCAATCAAACTCTAAAATGATTACAAAACATCCATTTCCATCAAGGTCCTTCCAGCAAATCTAAAAATCCAAATTTCACATCCTATCAGATCTTTTCATTCCCAAAAACTAATCCTACTTTAAAAATACACATTAAAGGAAAATTTCAACAACATTTTCCCAAATTTTTTCTCAAAACTAAAAAATTAAAAACCATTTTAAAATCACTTATTCCATAATACATTTTATGTAAAACTAACTTATATAACCATTTTACTCATAAATCCTTCCAATACTTGAGTTTCATTTGTAAAAATCAGTATATCACAAAAACTATCAATCATGAAAATTATTTCCCTATAAAGACCAAACAATTAAAAATCATTAATCAATCAAACATCCACTAAAATTCATGTTAATATAATTTCAAATTATAACGTATTGGATAATGCATAAAATATATTATAACATGGTTCATTTGGAAATACATCCTAACAAATAAACATGTCAAACAACACTGCCCACATAAATGGGTAACATGTCATATGTATTCCACTAACATTATGCATACAAATTTCACTAGATCTAGATAGATCCTTATGATTGATTCATATTTACATCCATCTCACATTGGGATTTTACGTCCAACACCTCACTTGTCTTAGAGTTCCTAATCCTGACACCATAAATTCCTTGGTAATATGGGATTCAATGTAAACCATGTTGTCAAATAATTCTATTGGTCTAACTTCTGAGTCCCAATAACCTATATTAACTGTTTACTGAAACTGTCCCAACAAAATACAAACTCTATTACCATTTTGTAATTCCCATCCAAGAACTCTTGAATGATACCCGAGTGGGGGTGATACAAGATATATATAGCACACCTACCCAAATTTTAGAGGTTATAAACTAGTGGATATGGACTAAAATATTCATGGGAACAACATTTCCTAAAATAATAAATCTCTATGGTCATTCCCAAGTATATCAAAAATCTGGCATGGCCCATACATATAACGAATATCCTAAAAACTATAGAAAACAAAAAAAATATCCAAGAGGGCCTATGAAATCCAAAATAATTTGAATTAAATAGTCTATATAATGATTCACAACATAACAAATAATTTCAAGAATACAATCTCGTATAATTAGAATCATCATATAAAAAACAACACACTAGATAATAAATGTGCAGAAAAAATATAAAAAACTAAAATGGACTCTGATACAAATCACATTAACAAATATATCAAATACACAACATCCATAACCAACTACACTAATAAAAAATATCAATTTCAAAGTGATCCCTATTTATAATATAAAATATTAAACTCTACCCTCAATTACCAAAATTCATGTCATATATGATGGTAGGGTGAGTCTGAAAAAATAGTAGAAAACACCATCGTCTCAACATAATAATTTTTTTAGTGATTAAATGGGTGGTCATTTAATATATATATATATATATATAATGATTTTTTGTGTTGACCATATAATACACCCACTTGAAAACATACAAAAAATTCACATACAAGTTTATGTATCTTGAAATCACATGCTAACTAGGACACCACGACATCAGGACTTTCTTATATTGTCCAATATTGGTAATATATCATTTTGATTCCCCTCACAAGTAACCCCATTTGGGAAATGCATCCCAATGGTTAGTACTGAGATTAAAGGAAACCTACCTAGGGAAGGAATCACAATAGCCCATCCCAAAATATAATAATGCCATCATGTTGAAAAATAAATATAAAGAGTGCAGTGTTATATTCAAACTCTAATATGGATAAAAAAATCCCCTCATAGTATAGACCCATGGACACACCTCATATCAATTGTTAAACATTATAATATCATCAAATGAAATCTGAGCGAGTTGTCACAATAGTTTTACCCTCACATGAGTTGAAATACACATACATGAGGTATGTCCCATGGATAATCATATAACATAACATTGTTGGAAGAGATCTATGTATGAAATATCTATATCCAAACTCTCACACAAGAAAAACAATACACCATAGGGTAGGTCCTATGGAACAATCCAAATTATATCATCACATGGTGGGTCACATGGTCGATCACATAACTCAACATCATATGAAAAAATTTGACGAGGTAAATGTAATATCCGACCTTTTTCACAAGTTGAATCACATCCCAGGTATAATTAAAATATAATAATCTGAACCATTCCATCACTATGTGGGTCCCATAGATAATTTCACATATATAATTTTCTAAAATAATTGATCAGAGAAAGGAATCATAATATCTAACATCTCATAGAAGTTGAAATACCCCTTGAGTATGACCCATGTTATATGAAAACCCACTCCATCACTAGGTGCATCCTCTGGATAATCACATAACATCTCTAGCCACATCCTCTAACTCAGGGTTGGGTTCCTCAAAGATTATATAAAAATTAACAAGAAAAAATATTCATTCAGTGAAAATAAGGAACCCTTACCCCAACAACATTTATCAATCATAAAAGCACCATAGAAACAACCCTTGGATTCTCCCACACCAATATCATGGTTACTCAAATTATGAATATTCAGGGACCCTAAACCTTAAAAATTGTTTCATTTATCATCTAAAACCATATGTAAAACCACTCGTCCAACCAATCCAAAATAATTCCAGAAAAAATCACTCTATACCCAAATTATCCAAGAGGATAACCCCACCCCACTTTATGATACTAGGAATTGTTCTATATATCACAAACCATTTTCCCTCTATCTACCCACTTAGGGGTCAATTACCTAAATTTGGAAACAACCAATGACATTGATACCAAAACAAAATATTATTAGGAAAGTTTTCACACCGTGATCCATGAAATCCCCTATAACACATAATACACAAAAACATGGTAAGCATTTTCTTTAATATAATGCATCATCATGAAAAAAATAACATGCAAATGAATCACAATGATGGAGTAATAAAATCAACCAAGATTTAGAAAATAGGGTGTTACTAGCATGAGTTCAATTATACCAACACAATTCTAAATGAATCCACTTTGAATTTCCCTTGAAAAAAGTAAAAAAACAATCCTTAAAACTCATTAATAACATGCATCACAATCCATTTTTATTTTCATTAATCCCTTGTCTAAAAACCCCATGACTAAATTAGTTAGAAAATATTAGATTTTTTTGATATACCATTTCAAAACCATCACATTAAATCATCCCATTCACATTGAAATTTCATTTTACAAAATTTACAGTAGTAATCCATTACCCCCAAAAATGATTTTTTAAACATAAATTTAAAAAGAAGACATTTCATCCTTGAGTATCCAAATCACACCATTAAATAATCCACAAAGAGAGCCACCTGAACTCATACAACAAAGGCGCCACCAATGAACTATTGAAAAGGCTATAAGGTTTTTATTGACTGTTAAGTCGATGTGATCTTTCCCAATTTATGGGGAAAGATTATACAAATAATGAAACTGGTTGAAAATTAGAATAGTGATCTCACAATGACGTAAAAAAATAAATAATAAACCAGGTATTCAATAATTTAAATTCCACCTACCTTATCTAGAGGTAACAAAACCCTACATGCTAAGAAACCATGGTTAATCTGACTCTAATTGGATGAAATCCTATAATTTGATAAAAAATCTCTAATTCATGGAAAAACTAATATTAAAACAAGAAAATGTAAAACAAATTCATAAAAAAAACTCGATGGAAGTTAGCCTGACCCACAACTACACCTATAACAAATATTACAAAGATCTGCAAAGATTTGATGAAGTTTGTATATGGAGAAAAAAGATTAAATAGAGAAAAATATTGGGAGTGTTCACAATATTTTGGTATAAGATTTCATAATTCATCTTTTCAATTTCATTTTCTCTATTTATTCATATTTGATAAAATATAGAAAAAAATGATCACATTATATTTTGGAAAACATCAGGACCCTTACCTATCACCCATCTAGACCATTACATATCAATGGGTGGACCCAACACATGACTATTTCTTTAATTCATGGAACCCTTAAATAAGGTTTTACCCTTATATATGAGTAACCCATTACATTCTGACCATTATGAATTTTTCTGAAAAAAAATAACTCTTATATATGTGGGAACCCATATATAAGAGTTAAAATTTATACATCCAATAGTCACTTAATTTATAAAGAAGGGGGGACCCTTATATATCACCCTTTATGAATAATGTGACCATTACATATCATAGGGTGACTCCAATATTTATAAAAATTTAACTACATGGGAACCCTCATATATCCAAGGTACCATTACACATATAACACGTCTTTATTTCTTGGGCCTTATGTATAATAAGGTATCTAACACTTATCTAATTCTATGAAGAGGCAGACTTTTATGTGTCAGTTAGGTGACCCTTATAAATATAACAGTTAACCATTTTTCAAGCCTAGGGTGACTCTTATGTACCTACAATTTCATATAAGGGGACCCTTTATTTAGAACCCATTTAATGCATGGTGACCTTTATATAATAGAAGGTGACTCTAAATACTTTGTTTATTTTTGAACAAGGGGTTCACTTAGGTATCAAATAATGTTTACAAATAACTATTAACTCTCCACACATAGATAATTTCCTAAAAAATGAATGTTCTTTATGCATGGGTAACTCTACATATTTCTTTTTCCACATATCAACATTTACATATTCTAGGGTGGCTGTTAAATATTGGTACTTAGACCTTTTTTCAAACCCCAAGACCCTTGTGTATGGGAAAATCAATATGTAAGATTAACTATCTTTCTCAAGGACTATTATATATGTGGACATATAAAATTTAAGGCTCAATAATCCCTAACCCCTAGATCAGTTGTATCATTTGACACACATCAACCATACCCTATAACTAAACAACCTGATATTTTCCAGATCCTTCCTCTAGGCTTCTCAACTCATCTGCAATTATTCTCAACTAGTTAAAATAATTTTCAAAACACCTCGTTTATATTGTCTAGTAATCAGAAAAAAAAACATTTTTTAATAAATCAAATATTTTAAATATAAAGAAATTCATATATATACCATGTAAATTTGAAATATTATAATTTTATATTTGTGATATAAATTTATTTTTTATGTTTTTATTATAGGTAAGTCTCATAATACTTTGTTATCTATTATAAATTAATTATATTTATATTTAATGAAATGTTCATTATATCTCATGTTTAAATTTATTATTTATTTATTTATATATTTATACACATAATTATGAATGTAATGTCTTTATAATATAACAGTTTTTATATTAAGCTTAAATTTTACTTTTTTGAAATATCATACAATGCATTTAAGGAGTTTAATACCAAGGTATGACATAACATTTAATTTATTTCAACCCGGATTTTGGATTTGGTGGTTATAAATTTTAAATAAATATTTTATTATAACTATCCATATATATTTGGAGTTAATGTAATAGTTAAAATATGAATAAAATATAGTTATTCTTCTTTAGATAGTGGGACTTTTGGTTTGAATTACACCAAACTGGGGGATATAATTATTCCTAGTAATTTTTGGTTGAATATTATTCATATCATACATCATATACAATAGTATTTTTATTTCTTATGATTTTAGTACATTACATGAAAGAGTTTCATGTTCTATTTTCATGATATTCACATGGTCATGTATTAAATACTACAATATAAATTTTAATACATATATAACACAAATATGAAACATGATAAAAATTATAATTTGAAGTGATTAAAACATGTTAATTTGGATGATAAAAATAAGAATTATAAATTAAAACACATAAAAGAATTTATACATGTATGTAAAGTCATCTATATATATTCATGAATTGTATATATATAATATAGATAGCGGTATTATTTAAATATTCTCAAAATACTACATGACAGGTACTTATATAGTCTATAAGGGGAAATGTATATACATGATATGTATATGAAGCTATGATGGAATCAATAAGTTCATAATCTTATCAAGATTATCAAACAGTATAAAAACAAATATATGAATGAAAGTAGGGATAATTTTGATGAGTTTGAAATAAAATAATTTATCTAAATATAAAAATGTTCCATATTTAAATATTGTTTTCTTATTTTTTTTCACTAAATTAAAATTATATGTGATATAATAAAATAACATGATTCATGGTTTTGATTTTTTTTATTATCTTATAAAAATAAATTGTAAGGAACTATAAATTTATGGGGTAATGCTTTTATAGGAAATATGTATTTTTTATGTCCTAGGTATGGGAAATCTTTGATAATTGGGATTTGGATTGGAATTTAAGAGAATTATACATTATATAATAGGTGTTATGAAAATGATTTTAAGTGGTTGAGAATAATTTAATATGAGTTGAGAAACCTATAGGAAGGATCTGGTAAATATCAGGTTGTTTTGTTATAGGCTATGGTTGGGGGGTATTGTTTGATACAACTGATCTAAGGATTATAGATTTTTGGGACTAAAATTTTCTATGTCCCCATACATAAGAGTCCTTATGAGAGATGGTTACTCTTATTTAATGGTTGTCCCATAAAAAAGGTCTTGGTGTTTTGAAAATGGATATGTTTCAATTTGTAAGGGCCTCTCTAGATTAGTTAAATGTTGATATACGGAAAAAGAAATATATAAAGGTCCCCATGCATAAAAAATATTACTATTTTTAAAAAACCTACTATCTGTGGGTAGTTACCCGTTATATGTAAAGGTTCTTTGACACATAAGTGTAACCCTTATTCAGAAATAAACTAAGTATTGAAAGTCACCTTTTGTTATATAAAGGTCTCCGTGCATGAAATGGATTCTCTATAAGTGTCACTATATATGAAATGGGGGATACATAAGTGTCACCCTAGGTTATAAAAATGTTAAACGTTCGTATTTATAAGGGTCACCCAACTAACATATAAGGTTCTACCTCTTCAAAAAATTGGATAATTGTTTGAACCCTTGTGATACATAAGGTTGATGAAATAGAGAAGTGTTATATGTTTAATGCACCTTAGATATATAAGGGTTCTTAGAAAATAAATTTAACTAAGTTTTGGAGTCACCATTTTATTTTTAAAGGCCACATTGTGCATAAAGAGTTATATTTAAGGGTCCTCCCCTTCTCTATAAATCATGTTTGTATTGGATGTGTAAGATATCACTCTTATATATGGGTTCCCATATACCTAAGAGTCCTTATGTTTGCATAAAAATTGGTAATGTTCTAAATTTAAAGGGTTTATCTTATGTAATGGTACACCCATATGTAAGGGATCCATACTTTTGAAAAAATAGTCAAGTGTGGGAACCACTTAGTGATATCTAATGGTCCTGGTGGGTGATATATTAAGGAGCCCAATGTTTTCCAAAACAAATTGATGATTTCTTTCTATATTTTCTAAAATATGCCTAAATGGTGTAAATAAAATATAAAATAATAATTACAACATCGTTGTCCATAATATAGTGAAAACTCCCTATATTTTTCTCTCTTTCCTTGTTTTGTCACCAACTACTATCTTCAAACAAATATTAACAAATCATTGTAATATTTTTTATAGGGATATTTGTGGGTAAGGTTAACTACCATTTAGTTTTTATTTATGAATTTTATTTCAATTTTATTGTTTTAATATAATTTGTTCCATAAATTATGTATTTTTTAAAGTTTTTGGGTTTATTTCGATCGAAGTAAGATCAACCATGATTTCTTATTGTATAGGATTTTTCTAAATTAAGATAAAGTAGGTGGACTTTACATTATTGGCTATATTTTATATTTTTGGATTTTATGTCACTATGAGATCAATATTCTAATTTTCAACACGTTCATGCATTGTGGGAACTTTCCCCATAAATTGGGATAGGCTCACATTGTCTTAAACACAATAGGGACCATAGAACTTTCTAAATGGTTAATTGGTGGTGCCTTTGTTGAATGCGTTTTGGGGGACCTCTTTATGGATTATTTAATTGTGTAAAGTGGATTATCAAGGAAAATGGTTCATCCTTCTTAAATGTGCGTTCAAAAATTCATTTTTGGTGGAAATGGATTTCTAATGTAAATGGTTTAAAATTATATTTCAATGTGAATGGGTTGATTTCATGTAATGGTTTTGAAATTGTATTTCAAAACAAAATTTGGATTTTATAAATAATTTAGCCATTGGGTTTTTTGAGATGGGGTTAATGAAAAGAAATATGGAATGTGATGCATTTTATAAGCTTGTTATAAGAAGGTTTTTTAATTGGATTTCAAGGGAAATCCAAATAAGATTTATTTGAAATTTATTTGGTCTAGCTAACCTCATGTGGGTAACAACATACATTTTAAATAATGGTTTTTTTGTACTTACTAATTATGATATCCTTGAATTATATTTTTTAATTATTACCCATGATTTTATAGAAATAAATTATCATGTTTTAGTGTAATATGTAGTTATATGGTGTGTCATGCATGTAGGTGTGAAAATTTAATTAATAATCTTATAGTTTTATACCAAAGTGTTTGGGTGTGTTGAAATTGAAGTAATTCACCCCTTAGAGGATAGATATAAGAAAAATGGATTGGGTTATATTGAAATATTCTAAATTCTATGAAGTGATTTAAGGATATACTCTTGGGTAAATTGGCTCTAGAGTGAGTTATTTGGGCATGCTTTAAAATTGGGTAGCCTAGTGGTCTAACAGATGGTTTCAGAAGAAGAATCCATCAATTATTAAGCTGTAGGTTTCTTTTATATTTTTATTTTGAGTACCCTTCACATATTGGTAAGGGAGAATCCATGGGTGGTTTCTATGGTTCTTTAATTATTGGTATATGTTGTTGGGATAAGGTTTCCTTGTGTTTACTACATGATTATTTATTCCTATTATTTTTTATAAAATGCAGGAGAGACCCAGTCCTAAGTGAGAGGATGTGGTTAAAGATGTGATGTGATAATCTAGGGGACCCACCTAGTGATGTTGTTCTTTGTATTATTACATGGGACCTACTAAATATGGTGGTTTGACTACTGCGATAAGTTAGATATTGTGATTATCTTCTCTAATCAATTATTTTCAACATTATAGTTGTGTTATTATACAATGGACCCAAATTGTGATGGTGTGGTTTGTATTATTCCATATAAATTAACCCTAGGGGGTTATTATACTTGTAAAAAATGTTTTCTATTATAACTCCCTCATCATATTTCTTCCTATGATGTCATGATATGCGATCAATCATGGGACCCACCAAGTGATGATGTGGTTCTGATTATTCCATGGGACCTACCTAATGTGGATTGTTTGGATTTTGTGAGAGGTTGGAAATTTATATTCATTTCATAGATCACTTCATATAGTGTTATGTGAAATGATAATCCATGGGAGCTACCTCAAGTATGTTCAGTTCAACTCATGTGGGGGTTATCTATTGCGAAACCTCTCTCGGATTTCTTTTGATGATATTCTCATATTTAATAGTGGATATGAGTTGTTTCCATCGATCCTTTCTCCGAGGGGATGGTTTTAAGGGAAATACCTTGATCATTTGAAAACTAATACTTACATTACAACTAACTAAGGTTGATATGAGATTCTCCAAGGTCTAAATGAATACCTTGAAATTTTCACAAATGATCCAATCATTACAACACATAAAACATATGGTGTTGACAAAATACAAAATTTATATGAATTTTCAGAACTAAATAAATTCTTTGTGATCAATTATAAATACCATAAATTACATCCAATAATATTTGGTTCAACATATGATAGATTTTTGTAGAAAACCTAAGTTATTAGACTATGGTATCTAATATCACATGAATATTTCACCTTGTGATTTTGATATATCACTCCCATCATTCAATACTACCAAACTATATCACTCCATGTGATATGACTTTATCATTTTTATAGATAAACACCTTTCTACTATATGAATCTATGTGATATAGTCATATTATACACTCTTTCACTATATCCCATATAGTGATATATGATTATTTCAATATGTGATATGATTTTAAGGGAGACTAATATTATTTCACATATGTGTTACACAAGAATCAAAACCATTAATGGAATCCACTATCTGGTGATCGAATCCCGTGAAAAATGAGTCATCAACCACCTATAAACCTATATAGTATGGTTTATCACAAGTAAATATACTCACAACCTATAATTTCCACATCAATAACTTTCCATGGAGATTGTTAAAATGTTATACCAATGGAACCAGTCACAAAATATTTTTCAATCCATTATATAACATAAACCACATAACATTTATAACATCTTACAATCCAAAATATTATAAAAAATAATAATAAAATTTCACATTCCTTATGTAAAAAAATAAAACCCACATTTTATACTATTTTATACAAAAATATCAACCCCACTAATTCAACATGGTTATATGAAATTAATTTAAACAAAAAAAAAATTAAATAAATTTTTTATCACAAAACCCACTATAAAATAATTTTTTTATAATTTAATTCCAAAACCCATATTTTTGATAAAAATATAGGTAAATAATTTTCAAAAAACATGTAATTGTGAATATTGTAATATTAAATCATAATTAAAATTATAAATAATTCAATTTCACAAAATAACATAATATTTCTGGAATTCATAATTGATAATAAAACCCCACTTTTTAAGAAAAAACAAAAAAATTAAAACATATCCACAAGCCATATAATGTATTCATCAAACATCATGTATAATGAAAAAAATATTTCTAAATAGAATTAAACAAACTATATTCTTATTAACCATGAATATAATAACTCATTATAATCACCTACTTATTTTAACATCCCTCGAATTCAATAGATAATCAAAGTTAAATTTTAGGTCTTAACACTATCCATTGATCCTTGTAATCGTGTTCGATAATTTAGTCACAAGATATATTCCTTACATCATATAAACCCCCATTATGGAGTTCCCATAAGAGTGTAAAGATAGTTAATAGTGAATAGAATATATTTCAAACTATTTAACTTTGATATGGGTTTTGATTGATAAAAAACACCAATGATCCATTTTAATTTGAAATTGAGACACCAAATTCACCATATAGAAGCCAAAAAATTTGAATATTATTTCATATTTTGATTAGAATTCTTTGATAGGTATAAATGAAAATTTTAAGATAAAAATACATGATTCAAAACTATAAACATGATTAACATCTTTTAATTTAACCATTCATATTAATTTTTGACATATAAAATTTTTTGGGTTTTACATATATACATAGACTAATTTAAATATATTCTAAAATTTCTATTAAATACTTCCACAAGAAGATATAAATGAATGGTTTTATTGAACATTTATTTAACCACACACAAAATTATGCACTTTTCTTCAAAATAGAGCATATATATGGTTAGCCTACATTGTTATTTTACCATGTACCAAACTATGCATCTGTAATAATTCTCTACTAAAAATCATTTTTAACCTAAAATATATCAACATAAAAAAGATAAACACACATTGATTTGATGATGTTACTGAAATACATTTCAATGAAAAATTGTGAGTATTATTATGTTGTTTTTTATTATGTATGTAACCTATGTTATTTCTCCTTTTCCTTATCCATTATTAAGAATATAAATAATCATAATCAAATTTCATATTCTAAAATCAATTAGTTCTCAATATTATACATATTTTTAATAACTTATAATTACATACATTTGGATTATTAGTATAAAATCCTCATAATTATAAACCATTCTGAATTATTTAGATTATAGTCATTTTCATCTAATTTTTTTTATTAGAGTGGGTTGCCTCACAATACGTATATATTTCCTAGTATTTTATTTTATAAAATATTCTATAAATTTATTTCTTGATTAATCTATTTGATTTGACTCATATAATTTATTCTATTTTTGATTCTCTTATTCATATTTTATTCTCTTTAATCTATTATTTTTTTGTTCTTTAAATATCATGATCTTATTGAGTGTGGTTTTATCTTTATTATATCAAGTGATTGGATATTATAGGGACTCACCAATTATATATCCCTGAATATTCATAAAAAAATTCCTAGAGTGTTGGAGACTAAAAATATGTAACAAAAAATTAAAATAGAGAAATAAAGTAGAAATAAAAAATATTTATCTGATCTAACAAGAAATTATCTACATGTTTATATATATTATTTCATTCCCAAGAAGAAGTTTTTGAAAATTGATAATTTTAATAGGGAATGATAAAATTTAAAAGCTTTTACTTTTATATTCATATAATAATAAACTACAGTGGAATTCAAGGTAAAACCATAAATAATGGTTCATATAATTGAAATATTTTATGAATTAATTTATTATCCAGATCGATTGTAAATTTATTCTGTTTGAAACTAAAACTAAAGAACTAAAGGATTATGATTAAATTTTTAAAAATATAAAAATATTAAGGACACATTATTCCCTCAATGTTACATCATCTTGGATTCAAAATAATCTTGTTTTATTGTGATATTTACAATTTTATATAAATAAATAAGAGTATTAGGAGTCATTTTGATTAATATACCTAATACAACAAACCAATTTATGCTATATTTTTTGGTTATCAGTTATTCAAATAAAAAATATTTATCAAACATAGAAAATTAAATCTTAGGTTTAATTATTTAGCTTTACCTGACATTCCACTTTACCAATTAACATCCAAGTAGATCTTTATTATCTAGTATATCTCACTTATAAATTAATCAACAACTTGATTTATTATTCTATATAGAAAATTTAAGAATAAACAAAATCTTTTTACTGACATTATAAAATAAATTTAAAATAAAAACATTACTAATAAACTTGGTAAATATGTTTTATATAAGGATGTTCATACTTATATTAAGATAATATTTATAATTTCCTATGGAATTAATTATTAATGTAAAACCATGAGCTTTTCCCTCGAAGTTTCTTTCTAAAAAAATATCATTTTCCTAATTATTTATCATTTAGTCATTTTTATTTACATAAAATGATAAACAACACAGGGTTTTATGATTTTATAAAAAAAATAATTAAAATTTAGATGAAAATATTGATGTGAATGGGGATTAATTGATGAGATATTATCTAGTAATATTCCATCATATTTCTTTTCTTGATTTCTCAATATATTACTCCCTCTTAGTGGTTACCCTTTTATAGTTTACCACATTACACCATCTCTTATATAAGGAATATGAATACTAATATTATGAGTAAACATACTCATTATATCCCCAATATAAATTAGTATATATCATATATTAACAGAGTGACTCCTATTTAACTCATATCCTCCAAATGGATATTTAGATAAGTTGTATCCCACTAAACATAGACACCATTATGAACCACTCCTTTCATAATCAACAAAATCCACATTATTGTAGATAATTATAGAAGGGGGATATTTGATAGTATATAAAATGGACTAAGCTAGTGTATTAATGAAGATAATTTAATTTAGTGATAATATTTTTAACACCCCAAGCTTCTACGGTACGCTTCTCTTTGGATATTGCAATAGCGTGTGTTGTACTCAACATCGAGCTCTAGCACACACCTCAACCAATCAAACTAGCCGTTATGAATAGTAATACCTACTTTTTAAAATTTTATGAATTTTATCTCTCAAAATGAACTTCATTTTTGGATTCGGAGTATCGAATTTATCCTAAGGTGAAATTTTGGAACTTTTCGGATAACATTTATATTTTGATGAATAGTGAAAATTACTAAATTTTAATTAAAAACAACTTTTTTAATAGAAATAATTTATATTGATAAATTATGAATTTGAGTGGTTTTAAAGTATATTTATAATATATTTTTACCATTTAATACAATTTTGGTCATTGTACATAATTTTACAATTAAACCGGACATAAACAAGTGTCAATGTTTTGATAGTTATTATCTCTTAAAACACGCTTTTTGTTTTAACAATAGGAATTAATTTTAAATTAATTTCTGCCACTTCTGTATTTTGAATTTGCAAATATGGATTCCATATTTGGAATCAGGATGTTCAAATTGTTTAAATAGGTAACTTTTATTTTTAGACATTTTGAATAATTACTTCGGTAAATATTTTATTTACTATGGTTAAAGGGTAAATCCGGTAAATAAGGGTTAAAACATAATATTATAATAATAAAAAATTACCTTAAAATCTGTCCTAACCATATTGGTTGATACATTTCCGACCATGGGCATCTTTGGGTCGATTTTGAGACCCCGTTGAGCCACTTGTAAGTGATAATGACACTTTATATTAATTAAGTTAAAATAAATACAAAAATGACAAAAGCATATATCTTTTAGAAAAACATTTTTTACGTAGGGTTATATATGTTGGATTTTAGATTATAAATATTCATTAGAAATATAAACATATTTCCTACATAATGATATTTTATTTATAATTTTTAAACAATAAAAATTTTAATTTATTTATGACACAATGATGATGCAGTAATTACCATAATAGTGAAAAATTAAACTAATTGATATTATAAATACCCAAATAAATATAATTTGAGAGTTTTTATGAATTAAACTAATTTTATAGGTTAATTTTACATATTAGTATTGATTATATAAATTTGTTTCGAAGTAATAATGCTGTTATGAATTTATCAAAAACAAAATACCCAATAGTGTCAAAATTGACATAAAAGAGTTTTTAAACAAAATATTAAAATATTAATTTTTATTAAATTCCTAAAAATATAAGGTTAGGAAAAGAGAATTATATCGTGATAGGTGTATCATTAATGGATAACTTGGGGGTTGCTTGAAGGTATATAATAAGTTTATTAACTATATAATATAAAAATACAAAGTGACATGGTAAGTGTCAAACTAATTAACTAAGAGTTAAGACTAAAAGATAAGGTTAATATATTGACCAAAACCTATCTAAATTATATTTGTTGAGATTTTTTCAACACATAACCACCATAAACTTTAAATAATCTACTTTGGATCCATTAGAAACCGAATATGAATTTATTATAAAATAATATTTCTAGCTTTTCCAAAGGTGCTCCTCACCCCTCTTATAAAAGGGCACTCCCCCTTCTCATTAATTCACTCCTTCAAAGCATTTTGGTTCGGCCAAACCCTACCCAAATACTCTCTCAACTTCCCTCACTTCATCATAGAGGCCTTCCTTTAGTCAGAAATCCAACCTAAGGATCCCTTTTGATCAAATCAAAAGGAAGAACCCGAAGAAGAGGTAATGATTTCACCACCCCTTTTCAAGTTCCTCTCTTCTTACACTTCTTCTATCTTTGTTATTACCATTCTAAAATAATAACTCAAGAATATTATATATAATTTGATGTTATTATAAAGATGGTACAACCATATTCAGTACTCTATCCATCCTTTTAATGACATGTTACCATACGTGCGTACGTACGGCTTATCGTCTCGACGTCGTGGTGTAATTGTTATTCAATATATTATTATTAGGATAGGTATAATAATGATTTTTAATTCATGTAAATAATAAATATAACATGATAATGATTCTGTATATATGATATAATATACAATTATATATTATTTTAATAAAAAAATGATATTGTCGCTCGTGCGTACGTATGGACTACCGTCTCCACGAACGCGATGAGATTCATTCTCCATCGTATCCATTTAAGTATAATTATCATTTGATGATTTAAAAATAATGTTTAAGAAATTGATATCCTTTTGGATATGAATAAGATACAACCTATCCATAACAAACACGACCTATGTAACAAAACATATAAAATAAAACGAGTAAGTTAACACCCAAAACGATGATAATACTAAGATATTATTAACAAAGCAATGTTAAAAGATCATATATGATATCATATTAATATATATGATTCTTGTATAATTTAATAACAATTATTTCACCATTATAAATGAGGTTAATCTACCCCTAACCAAGGAAAAGTACAAGGTAAGGGTTTATTTCGCAATCTCTTCATTATCCGAGGTTGTTTATACGTAATAATCTACTTGGATTTCTTTATCATCCACATCCATGTTTCTTAAAAATTTATTCCAATTTTTTTTTAATATTTACAAGAATAGGGGTTAAAGTAATTTATACCCTTGTTTGAGTTTTTATAATAGGTTTATAAAGGAATCTTTCTGTCGTTTTCCAAACAAGGTGCTTTTTAACCTTTTCGACAGAATTAAGGTAAGAATGTTTTTTTTAACTTATACGACGGGTGCGGCTATTTTCCGCCGTTATAAAATCTTCGAAGCTTCCCTCACAAGATTATAAGAAAATTTTCAAAGTAGATATTTTATTTTATAATTATGTGCCTTTTAAATGATTTTAAAAAAGGGATATTTCTCTCAAATAGTTTTGATTTCATCTATGTCAACATCCTTTGAAGGATTTTAAGCTTATTTGAAGTTGGTTTATTATGATACAAAACTTCCATATTATATTGAAGGTTTTGTGATTTGTTTGACTGTGGATGTGTTATTTTTATACCATTCCTGGTTTATGGAGAAAGTATTGACATTTCATATGCTAGTTTTAATATGAATGTTTATGTTATGTTTAAACCTGTTCAATTGAGGAATCCATTGGACTTATTATACGACGAGTGGAGCCCGCTATAGCTCTTCGATGCATCAGTAGGTCTCATGAGACAAACTAGTGTCTTGGCACAAGGCCTTGACAAAATCTTATTTGTAGTCTTGGCATGAGGCCTTGGCTATGTGGTTATGATAGTCTGGAATTATGCATTCCATCATTATGAAAGTGGTTATTGATATTGCATGTGATTATTCGATTAGTAGAATATCCATGTGAAGAAGTAAGTGGCATTATTTCATTTTATTTTTTCCATACTATGTTTAAGTTCACGTTTAAAAGGCTTTTGTTTTAGTTATACATTTCCTTAAATGTTTATTCTTATTTATGAAAGTTTCCGCTATATTGTTATCCTTACTGGGCATTTGAGCTCACCCCTTTTCTATGTTTTATTTTTCCCAGGATGTGAAGAAGTAATTTATGAATGACCTGCAGGGATAGTATTAGGGGATAAGAGTGTGGACTATGGAGACTATATTGTTGTAGTTTTCATTTTATAATGTATTATAAAACTTTATGAATGTATCTAGTGTATCCAAGACTACTAAACTAATCAGTCTTTCGAGACCTGATCTTCTTATGATCATGCCAATGTTATGTAATAATGCACTAACTCTGGGTAACTAGGGTCGGGGTGTTACAATAGTCATCTTCAAACAATAAACCCTACCTCATTAACTTGAAATAAATAATCAAAAACGAGAACAAAAAAATGAATTATTATTTTTAGAAACTCTAGAATATAAACATGGAACATCCCCCTTATATTAGACACGTAAGGTCAATACTCTATTGGAATAAAGTTAAAATAGTTAAGAGTATAAGATAAACATAATGAAAATATATTATGCCAATTATAATTAAATTCAACCAATAAAAGATTTGGAATTATTATAATGATTATTACATAAGATTATTCTTACATTTATAGGGTTAATAATCCCACTCAAGGAGAACAGATCCACCCATTTATGAAAGTCTTCATAGGTGATACATCCACGTGATTGAAGGGATCTTTTGGACTCCATTTATTCAATGTTTAAATTTATATAACATTGGATTTATTTATTATGGACACCTTCGTTATTCTATTTATTACATTTGGATCCATATGGGAAGGATTTTATATCCTTTTGGGTTTAGTTAGAAAGTTATTTATAGAGAATCTTCTAAGCCACTTAGGCTCATCCATCCATTACATTTAATACTCTCCTTTCATTAATGACTTTTAATCAAGCTTATTCCTTATTATAAATATAACATACATACTCATTTTGATTTCCATGTGTCATTATTAGCATCATGAATGATAGAATAGTGATTTTCATGATACAAATATGGAGTTTTATGATATGTGTATATTGTACTTGGGAAATGGTTTATTTAAGTTTAATAGTCTCATAGCCTAATATGGTATATCCCATTCATTGGATACGAATCCAAACTTTTTTGTAACACTAAAAGAAATATTGACCTATTGTAAGATATTTTAGACCCTTATCTTTGAATTATAATTCCATAGATATAATCATTTATCATTTATATAATTTATAAATTCATGATATAATTCCATCAATGATGAAATAGATACCGTACTGTATGATAGTCTATACATTCACTATTCTAAGACATATCCAGTGTAGAGATCTATGGTTTGTTTGTGACATCTTCATATTGTAAATGAACATAATATAATAAGTATCAATATATTCTAATTATAGATTATGACATGTTGTTCTCCTTTATAATTTATGATGACATCCTTATAGTGGACATCAATCATAAGGGGTGATATTGTTCACTACCTCTAATTTAATGATATAACACCCCCATATATTTATTCATTAATTTGAGAAATATTTCAATTGTACACATATATTTTGTTAATTTTATAAAGTTGAAGTAGTTTCTGGATTCCAAGGAGTCAGAATTAGAGAAAAACGTTTTAGTGGTAAAATATTTTAAAAAATGATCGATAAAACTCGGTACTTGCTAGTCTGATATTTAGTACATGATGTAAAAGAAACAAAAAGGGATGGCTTAGTTGGGCCACAAGATAATCCATAAGTCATAGGTGGCCACTAATATGATTCTAGGTACCTCTGGGTATGAAAAATGTAACACTCAAAGATGTTATATGTATTTACATTAAAATAAACATGATGTATTTGATAGCTTACTTTACATGGAACCCCGACAGTAAATGAATATAGGATATATTGTACCTTTAAAACAAAGTCATTGGATTATTTAATATAAAAAGTATTAACCAAATTATTAAATACATATATAATTTATTTACAAATTTAAATTAATTGATTAATAACTATGAATTAACTATTTAATTTTTATGTAGGGTCACCGATTCAAAGGTCATTGATTCAAGGTCACTGATACAAGGTCACCGATTCAAGGTCAGCGATGCGAGGTCACTGATGCAAAGGTCACCGATGCAAGGTCGCCAATGCAAGGTCACCTATGCAGGGTAATTGATGCAAGGAAACTGATTCAAAGGTCAATGATTCAAGGTCACTGATGAAAGGTCACCGATGCAAGGTCATCGATGCAAGGATACCAATGAAAGATTACCATTGAAAGCTCACTAATGAGAGGTAAACGATGAAAATGTCACCGATGCAAGGTCACTGATGCAAGGTCACCGATTCAAGGTAACTTATGCAAGGTCATTTATACAAT
Source organism: Viscum album (assembly GCA_963277665.1). Classification (NCBI taxonomy): domain Eukaryota; kingdom Viridiplantae; phylum Streptophyta; class Magnoliopsida; order Santalales; family Viscaceae; genus Viscum; species Viscum album. The sequence goes on along the minus strand of OY728137.1, from coordinate 1,325,009,205 downwards.
GTCACCGATGCAAGGTCATTTTTGAAGGTCACTGATGAAGGTCACCGATGAAAGGTTACCGTTGAAGGCTACCAATTGTATCCTACTGTTAAGAATTTTACCGCTAGTATTCTACTGATGCTCACTATTCTACTCCATACTTCTTCAAATTCTTAAGATTATTCTAATGGTTATATTTGGTAAATTTAATGCTTTTGAAATTAATTTATTCTGATTATATACATATCAAGAGACCATATCTAGGGACAGTATGAGGTATGAGGAGGAACACATGTGATTTACTTATTCCCATTGTCACACCTCAAGTATAAAATATAAGACCGAGGATAATAAAATGATATATAGTGCACAGAAAAGGGAGAGGAATCCATCCGAAAGAACTTACTTTCTAGATCAAAGAATGACCATACATCACTTACGTACTGAACCCAAGAGCATAAAAAATTTAATTTGGGATAAACTCTCATCTGCTTTTTGTGTTTCATCAACCCTTTGTTCAACTAAAAAGTAGAAAACCTCAGTTCATATAATCTAGAACCTAGAGTTTCAACACTCTTTTTTTAGAACAACTTCTAGAGAAAGACTTGAACTGTAATTTCTTCACTCCAAGGAGTCAAGAGCTGAACTTCATACACATAGAGCCTTCAAAACACGATATTATAATATTTTCTCTATTATGTTCTTTTATTTTATATTTTTGAGAAGTTTTTGTTTGTGCTTCACACACTGTCTCCTCTGCTTAAACATAGGATACATAACATCCTCACACCAAACTTCACTTACAACTTGTTTCCCATGCATGATTGCATAAGAGACCATGTGGGTCTATATTGTTTGTTTTTCCCATGAAGAACTCTGGTAGAGGGTCTAAACCCTGTACAGTTTTTCAAAACTGTTGTAATGCCTAATACAGGATGTGTATCATGTTTATTGTTAATATAAACTAATTGGTGGCAGGTGATCACCAAGTGAAGAGGATTAAGTCTCATCTTGAGATTGAACCTATTGTTTAACTTTTCAATGTACTCTCTTTTTGATACCCTATTTTTCTATATTCCGTTGCTAATTATTTTTGTAACACCCCAAGCTTCTACAATACGCTTCTCTTTGAATAATGCGATAGTGTGTGTTGTACGCAACATCGAGTTCAAACACACCACAACCAATCAAACTAGCCGTTATGAATAGTAATACCTAATTTTGGAAATTTTATAAATTTTATCCCTCAAAATGGACATCATTTTTGTATTTGGAATATCTAATTTATCCTAGGGTGAAATTAAGGAACTTTTCGGAAAACATTTATATTTTGATGAATAGTAAAAATTACTAAATTTTAATTAAAAAAAACTTTTTTAATCAAAATAATTTATATTGATAAATTATGAATTTGAGTGGTTTTGAAGTATATTTAGAATATATTTTTACCATTTAATACAATTTTGTTTGTTGTACATAATTTGACAATTAAACCTGACATAAACAAGTGTCAATCTTTTGATACTTATTATCTCTTAAAAACACGCTTTTTTGTTTTAACAACGGGAATTAATATTAAATTAATTTCTACCACTTTTGTGTTTTGAATTTGAAAAAATGGATTCCATATTTGGAATCAGGATGTTCAAATTTTGTAAATAGGTAACTTTTATTTTTAGACATTTTGAATAATTACTTCGGTAAATATTTTATTTACCATGGTTAAAGGGTAAATCTGGTAAATAAGGGTTAAAAAATAATATTATAATAATAACACATTACCTTAAAACGTATCCTAACCTTATTGGTTGATACATATACGACCATGGGCATCTTTGGGTCGATTTGTGGACCCCATGGAGCCACTTGTAAGTGATAATGACACTTTATATTAATTATGTTAAAATAAATACAAAAATGTCATAAGCATATATATTTTAGAAAAACATTTTTTACATAGGATTATATATGTTAGATTTTCGATTATAAATATTAATTGTTAATATAAAACGATTTCCTACATAATGATATTTTATTTATAATTTTTAGACAACAAATAATTTAATTTATTTATGAAACAATGATGATGAAGTAATTACCATAATAGTGAAAAATTAAAATAATTGATATTATAATTACCCAAATATATATAATTTGATACTTTTTAGGAATTAAACTTATTTTATATGTTAATATCACATGTTAGGATTGACTTAATTAACTTTGTTCGAAGTAATCATTCTGTTATAACTTTTAAAAAAATCAATTACTGAATAATGTCAAAATTGACATAAAAGAGTTTTTAAAACAAATATTATATTATTAATTGATATTAAATTCCTAAAAATATAAGGTTCGGCCAAGAGACTTATATCATGATAGGTGTATCATTAATAGACCACTTGGGGGTCTCATAGAGGTATATAGTATGTTTATTAACTATATAATATAAAAATACAAAGTGACATGGTAAGTGTCAAACTAATTAACTAAGAGTTAAAACTAAAACATAAGGTTAATATATTGACCCAAACCTGTCTAAATTCTATTGGTTCAGTGGTTTTTGACCCATACCCACATTAACCTTTAAATAATATACTTTCGAGCCATTAGAAATTGAATATGAATTTATTATAAAATAATATTTTTAGCTTTTCCAAAGGTGTCCCTCACCCCTCTTATAAAAGGGCACTCCCCCTTATCATTAATTCACACCTTCAAAGCCTTTTGGTTCGTCCAAACCCTGCCCAAATACTCTCTCAACTTCCCTCACTTCATCCTATAGGCCTTCTTTTAGTCAGAAAGCCAACCTAAGGAGCCCTTTTTATCAAATAAAAATGAAAAACCTGAAGAAGAGGTAATGATTTCACCACCCCTTTTCAAGTTCTTTTCTTCTTCCACTTCTTCTATCTTTGTTATTACCATTCTAAAATAATAACTCCAGTATATTATATATACTTTGATGTTATTATAAATATGGTACAACCATATTCAGTATTCTATCCATCCTTTGAATGACATGTCACCATACGTGCGTACGTACGGTTTATCGTCTCGACATCGTGGTGTAATTGTTATTCAATATATTATTATTAGGATGGGTATAATAATTATTTTTAATTCATGTAAATAATAAATATAACATGATGATTATTCTGTATATATGATATACCATCCAATTATATATTATTTTAATATCAAAAGAATGATATTGTCGCTCGTGCGTACGTATGGACTACCGTCTCCACGAATGCGATGAGATTCATTCTCCATAGTATCCATTCAAGTATAATTATCATTTGATGATATAAAAATAACGTTTAAGAACTTGATACAATTCTTCATATGAATAAGATATAATCTATCCATAACAAACACGTCTTATGTAACAAAACATATAAAAGAAAACGAGTAAGTTAAAACCCGAAACGACGATAATACTAAGATATTATTAACAAAGCAATGTTAAAAGATCATATATGATATCATATTAATATATATGATTCTGGTATAATTTAATAACAATTATTTCACCATTATAAAGGAGGTTAATCTACCCCCAACCAAGGAAAAGTACAAGGTAAGGGTTTATTTCGCAATCTCTTCATTATCCGAGGTTGTTTATACGTAATAATATACTGGGATTTCTTTATCATCCACATCCATGTTTCTTAAAAATGTATTTCAAAACATTTTTACTATTTACAAGAATATGGGTTAAAGTAACTTATACCCTTGTTTGAATTTTTATAAGAGGTTTATAAAGGAATCTTTCTGTCATTTTCCAATCAAGGTTCTTTTTAACATTTTCGACAGAATTAATGTAAGAATGTTTTTTAACTTATACGACGGGTGCGGCTATTTTCCGCCGTTATAAAATCTTAGAAGCTTTTGTTACAAGCTTATATGAAAATTTTGAAAGTAAATATTTTATTTTATAATTATGTGACTTTTAAATGATTTTAAAAAAGGGATATTTCTCTGAAATAGTTTTGATTTCATCTATGTCAACATCCTTTGATGGATTTTAAGATTATTTGAAGTTGATTTATTATGATACAAAACTTCCATATTGTATTGAAGGTTTTGTGATTTTTTTGACTGTGGATGTGTTATTTTTATACCATTCATGGTTTATGGAGAGAGTATTGACATTTCGTATGCTTGTTTTAATACGAATGTTTATGTTATGTTTAAACCTGTTCATATGAGGAATGCATTAGACTTATTAAGTGACGGGTGGAGCCCGCTATAGCTCTTCGATGCATCGGTAGGTCTCATTAGACAAACTAGTGTCTTGGAACAAGGCCTTGACCAAATCTTATTTGTAGTCTTGGCACAATGCCATGGCTACGTGGTTATGATAGTCTGTAATTATGCATTCCATCATTATGAAAGTGGTTATTGATATTTCATGTGATTATTCGATTAGTAGAATATCCATGTGAATAAGTAAATGACATTATTTCATTTTATTTTTTCCATACTATGTTGAAGTTCAAGTTTAAAAGGCTTTTGTTTTAGTTATACACTGCCTTAAATGTTTATCCTTATTTATGAATGTTTTTGCTATATTGTTATCCTTACTGGGAATCTGAGCCCACCCCTTTTCTATGTTTTGTTTTTTCCCAGGATGTGAGGAAGTAAATTATGAATGACCTGTAGGGATAGTATAAGGGGATTTGAGTGTGGAATATGGAGACTATGTTGTTGTAGTTTTCATTTTATGATGTAATGTAAAACTTTATGAATATATCTAGTGTTTTCAAGGCTACTAAACTAATCGGTCTTTCAATATTTGATCTTTCTTGTGATCATGCCAATGTTATGTAATAATGCACTAACTCTGGGTAACTGGGTAGGGGCGTTACAGTTCGTATCAGAGGAATTTTAGCACAAACCTTGGAATCAAGATTTAGATAAACTTTGATTAGAGCACATAGATTTAAGATGGACTTTGATGATTAGTATAGAATAACTTCCTATAATTTTGGTATTGTAGAGATTTGGTGAGTTTCCTGAGAAATACATCCCTGTTTGGATACGAGCAGGTAGACGCGGCTCTGGCACAGATTTACCTCGGGGTAAAACCCAAAAACACCGCTTTGAGATAGACTCGAACGGGAACTGGTGCATGACAACGGGCCTTGCTGCACTCTTGGTTACGACACTCCTGGGGGATATGATTAGGATAACTATCATTTTCTTTACAAATCATTATGAAGGGTTTATGAGTATATACTTCCTCAAAGAAAACATTTTTATGATTATGAATTATATCCATAAATAGTTCTATTTTTGTTAAGTGTTATATATGTATGTAATTATGTATTTTGATTCATGAACTGATCTAGTTTATGCCATTGTTTAGAAATAGCTCCTAGTGGAAGAAATGGAAACCATATCATTGCACGCACTCCATGTAGGGATTTCCCTCCTGCTGAAGATAATTATAGTGGAGCTGGTGATGCAACTGGTGCCGATCAGCTAATCACCATACTGGGACAACTCACTCAGGTTATGAATAATAACCTTACCCATATGGAGCTCCCTGATCCACAACATGGAGGATCAATGTTAGATCTCTTCATGAGGTAACAACCACCAACATTCAATTGGAGTACAAATCCCTCAGTAGCTGAGCAATGGATAAATTCCCTAGAGAAAATATTTCAGGCTTTGGGAAGTAGTGAAAGGGAAAAAGTTATCATGGCAGTTTACCGCCTCACTAGAGATATTGATCAATGGTGGTAATTGAATCAAAACATGAAGGAAGATGATGAAGTATCAAATATGGAATGGAGGGGGTTCAAAGATTTGTTTTTAGAAAAATACTTTCCTCGTGACCATCGAGTAGATATGGAAATGCAATTTCTGAGTCTGAGACAAAAGGAGGATAAGAATGTCACAAAGTATGAGGCAAACTTTTCAAGGTTACCAAGGTATGCTGGAGATTATATACGTAACCCAAGAAGTAAGATTGATCATTTCTTTGATGGGTTAAAACCATTTCTCTGTCGAGCATTAGTATCACAATCCTTCTCGTCGTACGAAGACATTGTCTCATGTGCTATCAATACTGAAAAGGAATTCTCTAAGTCTTACAACTTTAAAGAAAAGCAAGAGAAGAAGAGATATGCTGATCAATCTAGGAATGGAAATAAGTGGAAGAAGGGAAAGGTTGAATATCCATCTTGTGGTAAATGTGGGAAGAAACACCCCAGTACTTGCTTAAAAGGAACGGGAGTCTGTTACAAGTGTGGTGAAAAAGGCCACCAAGCTCGTGATTACAAGGGGAAGAAGGAAGCTACCAATGTCCAATGCTACAATTGTAGGGAGATAGGACATTATGCAAATGAATGTCTTAAGCGTTAGGGGAAATTACCTCAAAAAAGGACAAGGGATCAAGGCCAAGCTTATGCTATCACTACTGTTGAGGTAGAAGCTCCGAAAGACGTGGTGGCAGGTAATTTAATGGTTTCCTCAAGTTTAGAAAATGCATTATTTGATTTTGGATCATCGCATTGTTTCATATATTCCTAGTTTTCTAAGAAAATTAGATATTTCTAATTTGATTTAACAAGGGAGTTTTCAGTTAAAACTCCTAAGGGAAGTATCATTGCAACAAAGTTTTGTGAATTAGTCGCCATTAGAGCACATAAATGTTCTTTATCCGCTGATCTCATCGTCATACCTATGATTGAGTTTGATATAATCCTAGGTATGGATTTGCTTTTAGACTATGATGCGAAGATTTATTGTAAGAAGAAGGAGGTTACGATTTTTGATGATTATGATAAGGAACACCTTATCTTTAGAGCAGAATCGTCACCACCTAATTCTTATCTACATCCACCCCCAGTAGCTCAAGTAAATTCAATTATTGGCGAGGAAGAGAATGAAATGATTGTGGGTGAGGAATGGAATGTTCAAATTGAGGAGGTACCTATTGTGAAAGAATATGTAGATGTGTTTCTGGAAGATTTACCTAGACATCCTCCAGAACGAGAAGTTGATTTTTCTATTTATTTAATTTCTGGATCAAGGCCTATATCGAAGAACCTTTATAGAATGAACACTATTGAATTAGTAGAACTAAAGAAACAACTAGAGGAATTGAGTAATAAGGGATTTATTCACCCTAGTGTTTCTCCTTGGGGAGCCCCTGTTCTTTTTGTCAAAAAGAAAGATGGATCTATGAGGTTACGTATCGACTACAGGGAGATCAATGCTATAACAATAAAGAACAAGTATCCCCTACCTCGCATTGATGATTTATTTTACCAACTTCATGGAACTCAATAATTTTCAAATATTGACCTTCGATCTGGATACCATCAGTTGTGTGTGAAGAAGGAAGACATTCCGAAGACAACATTTCGAACCAGGTACGAGCATTACGAGTTTACAGTAATGCCTTTTGGATTGACTAATGCACCCTCTGTATTCATGGATCTAATGAATAGAGTTTTCAAGGAATATCTCGATGAATTTGTGGTGGTATTTATTGATGATATCTTGGTATACTCCAAAAGCTACGAAGATCATGAAAATCACTTGCGCATTATCCTGAAGAATCTGAGAAGACATGAATTATATTGGATGTTTAGCAAGTGTGAATTATAGCTTCAGGATATTTCTTTTCTTGGCCATATTGTCTCTAAAGATGGAATCTATGTTGATCCTTAATAGACCAAGGCAATCCAAGAATGGATAGCACCTACGAGTATAACTGAGGTACGCAGTTTTATTGGTTTGGCAGGTTATTATCGACGTTTCGTCCAGAATTTTGCCCGGTTGGCTAACCCATTAACAAAGCTCACACGTAAAGGGGTTAAATTTGTTTGGAAAAAAGAGTGTGAATAATGTTTCAAAGAACTGAAGAGAAGATTAGTCAATGCTCTTATATTGACTCTACCATCGGGGAATGATGGGTTCGTTATTTATAGTGATGCATCGAAGAAAGGACTGGGTTGTGTCCTTATGCAGAATGATAGGGTTATTGCCTATGCATCACGACAATTGAAAAGTCATGAACAAAAATATCGTACTCATGATCTTGAGGTACCAGCTGTGATATTTTCTTTGATGATATGTAGGCACTACCTCTATAGTGAAAAATGTGAGATTTATATTGATCACAAGAGTTTGAAGTATATTTTCTCACAAAAAGAACTCAACATGAGGCAAAGTAGATGGCTTGAATTACTCTAGGATTATGATTGTACGATACACTACCACTTGGGGAAGGCAAACAAGGTGACAGATGCTTTGAGTCGAAACGATCATTGAGTTTTGAACAATATGAGAATTGAAAGGGATCCAATTTTCATGGATCTAGTGAAGATGGACATGGGAATAACCAGGGAAGGTGAAACATCAATGCTTTTTCAAATGGTTTCCAAACCATCTATACTAGAAAGGATTAAGAGTTCTCAGACTGATGCTGAAGAATTTCAAAAGAAGATTAAAGTTTTGAATGATGGGAGATTGAGAGAATTTGTGTATGAAGATGGAATTTTGAAATTTGGGAAGAGACTCGGTGTTCCCGATATACCTGATCTAAAAAGGGAATTGCTGGATGATGCTCATAGTTTCAATTTCTCTATACACCCTAGGAGCACCAAAATGTATAGTGATTTAAAGGAACGTTTTTGGTGGGACAACATGAAGAGGGAGATTGCTGATTTTGTGTCAAGATGTATGGTTTGTCAACAAGTGAAAGCTGGAAGGCAATAGCCTGGAGGATTCAGGCGACCTCTTCCCATACCGGAGTGGAAATGGGACAATATTACGATGGACTTTGTCATGGGGCTACCAAAGACTCCTAGAAGGAAGGATGCAATATGGGTCATTGTTGATCTTCTTACCAAGTCATAACATTTTCATGCTATAAAGGAAGATTTTCCACATGAATGACTAGCAAGACTATATATTAATGAAGTTTTGAGACTTCATGGAGTACCCCTATCGATTGTTTCTGATCGTGATCCACATTTTACGTCAAGATTCTGGAAAAGTCTTCAGAAATCCTTGGATACTGAACTTCATTTGAGCACTGCCTACCATCCTCAAATAGACAGACAATCAGAACAGAATATTCAAACCATAGAATACATGTTGAGATCCTGCTCAATTGACTTTCAGGGTATGTGGGATTAATATTTACCTCTGTTAGAATTTTCCTATAACAATAGCTTCCATTCGAGTATTCAAATGGCACCATATGAAGTGTTATATGGAAAGAGATGTCGCACACCAACTTGTTGGGATGACGTTGGTGAAAGAAAACTTGTAGGCTCATAACTGGTGGAGGAAACGATGGAAAAGGTGAATGTAATCCAAAACCATATCAAAGAAGCTCAAAGTAGGCAGAAGAGCTATGCCGATAATCGAAGGAAGGATTTGGAATTTCAAGTCGGTGATCATGTTTTCCTGATGGTATCTCCATGGAAGGGAGTCATACATTTTGGTAAGAAAGTCAAATTGAGTCCCATGTACATCAGACCTTTCGAAACTCTAGAACTAATTGGGGCTGTAGCTTACCGAATGGCAATGATGCCAAGTCTCTCCAAAGTTCACGATGTGTTCCACGTATCTCTGTTGAGGAAATACATGCCTGACCCAACGCATGTACTGACCTATGAGGAATTAGAACTAGAACCCAATTTGTCTTATTGAGAAGATCCCATCAGGATTCTTGATACGAGGGAACAAGTACTGAGAAACCGGATGACGCATCTGGTAAAAGTCTTGTGGAGAAACCATAAGATGGAAGAGGCAACGTGGGAACCCGAAAAACTTATGATAAAGAACCACTCGAGTCTTTTTGTGAGGTAGTATTCTAGAAATTTTGAGGAAAAAATTATTTTAAGGAGGGGAGAATGTAATACCCCAAGATTCTACGGTAGGCTTCTCTTTTAATAATGCGATAGCATGTGTTGTACGCAACATCGAGTTCTAAGACACCACATCCAATCAAACTAGCCATTATGAATAGTAATACCTAATTTTTGAAATTTTATAAATTTTATCTCTCAAAATGGACTTCATTTTTGGATTCGTAATATCGAATTTATCCTAGGGGGAAATTTTGGAACTTTTCAGATAACATTTATATTTTGATGAATAGTGAAAATTACTAAATTGTAATTAAAAACAACTTTTTTAATCGAAATAATTTATTTTGAATAATTATGAATTTTAGTGGTTTTAAACTATATTTAGAATATATTTTCACCATTTAATACAATTTTGGTAATTTTACATAATTTTACAATTAAACCGGACATAAACAAGTGTCAATCTTTTGATAGTTATTATCTCTAAAAAACACGCTTTTTGTTTTAACAATGAGAATTAATTTTAAATTAATTTCTTCCACTTCTGTGTTTTGAATTTGGAAAAATGGATTCCATATTTGGAATCTGGATGTTCAAATTGTGTAAATGGGTAACTTTTATTTTTAGACATTTTGAATAATTATCTCAGTAAATATTTTATTTACCATGGTTAAATGGTAAATCCGGTAAATAAGGGTTAAAAAATAATATTATAATAATAAATAATTACCCTAAAACGTCTCATAACCTTATTGGTTGATACATGTCTGACAATTGAAATATTTGGGTCTATTTTTGGACCCCATTGAGCCACTTTTAAGTGATAATGACACTTTATATTAATTAAGTTAAAATAAATACAAAAATGATATAAGCATATATCTTTTAGAAATTTTTTTTACATAGGGTTATATATGTTATATTTTTGATTATAAATATTAATTATAAATCTAAAAATATTTCCTACATAATGATTTTTTATTTATAATTTTTAGACAATAAATAATTTAATTTATTCATGACACAATTATGATGAAGTAATTACCATAATAGTGAAAAATTAAAATAATTGATATGATAATTACCAAAATAAATATAATTTGGGACTTTTTATGAATTACAATAATTTTATAGGTTAATATGATATGTTAGGATTGACTTAATTAACTATGTTCGAAGTAATCATTCTGTTATTATTTTCACAAAAATCAATTATTGAATAGTGTCAAAATTGACATAAAAGAGTTTTTAAAACGAATATTATATTATTGATTGATATTAAATTACTAAAAATATAAGGTTCGGCCAAGAGACTTATATCATGATATGTGTATCATTAATGGACCACTTGGGAGTCTCTTTGAGATATATAGTATGTTTATTAACTATATAATATAAAAATAAAAAGTGACATGGTAAGTGTCAAACTAATTAACTAAGAGTTAAAACTAAAAGATAAGGTTAATATATTCACACAAACCTGTCTAAATTATATTGGTTGAGTGGTTTTCGACCCATACCTACCTTAATCTTTAAATAATCCACTCTTTATCCATTAAAAACCGAATATGAATTTATTATAAAATAATATTTCTAGCTTTTCTAAAGGTGCCCCTCACCCCTCTTATAAAAGGGCACTCCCACTTCTCATTAATTCACACCTTCAAAGCCTTTTGGTTCGGCCAAACCCTGCCCAAATACTCTCTAAACTTCCCTCACTTCATCCTAGAGTCCTTCCTTTAGTCAGAAAGCCAACCTATGGAGCCCTTTTGATCAAATTAAAAGGAAGAACCCGAAGAAGAGGTAATGATTTCACCACCCCTTTTCAAGTTCCTTTCTTCTTCCACTTCTTCTATCATTGTTATTACCATTATAAAATAATAACTCCAGTATATTATGTATACTTTAAAGTTATTATAAATATGGTACAACCATATTCAGTATTTTATCCATCCTTTGAATGACATGTCACCATACGTGCATACGTACGGCTTACCGTCTCCACGTCGTGGTGTAATTGTTATTAAATATATTATTATTTGGATGGGTATAATAATGATTTTTAATTCATGTAAATAATAAATATAACATGATAATGATTCTGTATATATGATATACCATCCAATTATATATTATTTTAATATCAAAAAAATGATATTGTCGCTCGTGCGTACGTACGGACTACCGTCTCCACAAATGCGATGAGATTCATTCTCCATCGTATCCATTCAATTATAATTATCATTTGATGATTTAAAAATAATGTTTAAGGACTTTATTTCATTATGGATATGAATAAGATACAACCCATCCATAACAAACACGGCTTATGTAAAAAACATATAAAAGAAAACGAGTAAGTTAACACCCGAAACGACGATAATACAAAGATATTATTAACAAAGCTATATTAAAAGATCATATATGATATCATATTAATTTATATGATTCATTTATAATTTAATAACAATTATTTCACCATTATACAGGAAGTTAATCTACCCCCAACCAAGGAAAAGTACAAGAAAAGGGTTTATTTCGGAATCTCTTCATTATCCGAGGTTGTTTATATGTAATAATCTACTGGGATTTCTTTATCATCCACATCCATGTTTCTTAAAAATGTATTTCAAAACATTTTTATAATTTAAAAGAATATGGGTTAAAGTCATTTATACCCTTGTTTGACTTTTTATAAGAGGTTTATAAAGGAATCTTTCTGTCGTTTTCCAAATAAGGTGCTTTTTATCCTTTTCGATAGAATTAAGGTAAGAATGTTTTTTTAACTTATTTGGCGGGTGTGGCTATTTTCCACCATTATAAAATCTTCGAAGATTCCATTACAAGATTATAAGAAAATTTTCAAAGTAAATGTTTTATTTTATAATTATGTGACTTTTAAATGATTTCAAAAAAGGGATATTTCTCTCAATTAGTTTTGATTTCATCTATGTCAACATCCTTTGATGGATTTTAAGATTATTTGAAGTTGATTTATTATGATAAAAAACTATCATATTGTATTGAAGGTTTTGTGGTTTGTTTTAATGTGGATGTGTTATTTTTATACCATTCATGTATTATGGAAAAATTATTGACATTTAGTATGCAAGTTTTAATATGAATGTTTATGTTATGTTTAAACCTGTTCATATAAGGAATGCATTGGACTTATTATGCGATGGGTGGAGCCCGTTATAGCTCCTCGATGCATCGGTAGGTCTCATGAGACAAACTAGTGTATTGGAACAAGGCCTTGAAAAAATCTTATTTGTAGTCTTGGCACGAGGCCTTGGCTATGTGGTTATGATAGTCTGGCATTATACATTCCATCATTATGAAAGTGGTTATTGATATTGCATGTGATTATTCGATTAATAGAATATCCATGTGAATAAGTAAATGGCATTATTTCATTTTATTTTTGTCATACTATGTTTAAGTTCAAGTTTAAAAGGCTTTTGTTTCAGTTATACTCTACCTTAAATGTTTATCCTTATTTATGAAAGTTTCCGCTATATTGTTATCTGTTGGAATCACCTGTTTTGATAATCCCAAATCATGCTTAACCATTGATTATGATGTATTAAAACCTTGAATTAATCTTATTATTCCATGCTTAAACGTATTTTATTCTAAACAGTTCATATTCCTACTCTCATAACTTTACTGTAACAGCTTACAGTAGCATTTACATAAGTTTAGTATTGTTAGCTACCAGTCAGAGTTTTATTTTCAAAGTCACAGTTACAGCTAACTGTCACCTTAAGTTATTGTTGCAATAAGTTCACAGTTACAAGGTTACAGTCGAAGACTAATACAAGCTTACAGTTACGAGTCTACTGCTATCTATTGTCAAAGCTCACAGACGAAGGTCACAGTTATAAGACTTCTGTTCAAAGTTATCTCTGCTCAAGGTCACAGTCGAACAAGTCTACAGTTGAAACAAGTTCGCAGTCGAACAAGCCTACAGTCATAAGTCTACAGTCAAGGTTACAGTTAGACAGCTTCTGTCTACTAAGTCTACTGATGATCGAAGTCTACAGTTGACAAAGGTTACAGTTCTACAAATTTGATGTTACAAGTCTACAGTTAGAAAGGCTACAGTTACATGAAGTAAAAGCTACCATTGCAAGCCTACAGACAGCAAGCCTTTTGTTGAAGTCAGCAGTCAGAAGGAAGTCCACAGTTGGAAGACCACAGTTGAAGTCAACAGTGACATACATTCTCGACTCACAGTTTTAAATTCTTTATTTCCTACATTTAATCTATCTAACAGTCATATCATACATTTTGATGATTTGTCAAATATCTGATAAAGGTTGTCGGATGTCAGGAACCCGTACCTTGTACCTGCTGAAAAGAAATCTTTTCTGTCCCCTGTCGGGAGATAAATACGAGAAGACTACGCTGCCCGAAAAAGATGCGAACTAGAGAAGTGCGCGGTGGACGAAATATACCAGAAACACAAGAAGATAAAAACTAGTTCCATCAAGAACACAGAGAAGCATATAGACAATCAAGTATACTCGAGAAGTGTTCTGTGCATACAAGAAGAACCCTGAAGAACTTCATCGACTACATTCTCACTACCTGTGAACCTGAAGCATACGACACTCTGTTTCTCAAACAGAAACGAGAAGAGGACTCAAACTCTCTTCTGATCGAATACAAGAGCTACACTGAGATCACCAGAACCACTTCTAAACTCTACATTTCTTGTTCTGTGATTTATTCTACATTTTGAGCAGTGTGTGTTATCTGCTGTATTAAACACACACACTGACTCTTGTACTTTCACTGGAGGATCTGTCAATCCTCAGCAAACCTTTTTGCACCCCATTTCCCACTGTAGATAGTGGTAGAGGTCTTGTGACCTGAACAGCTGGCTGCTGTTGTTTGTTTTCCCACGAAGAACTGTGGTAGAGGTCTTGTGACCTGGACAGTGTGTTCACTGTTGTTAACCCCGATCCAGGGTGTGGATCATTCTTATATAAAATTTTGAGAGGACTAAGTCTCGGCTTGAGACTGAACCTCTTGGTTAATTCTCTGTGTTTGTAGTTGTACTCTATATCCATACTATACATATTTATTTCTTATTCCGCTGCTATTACTTTGAAATATAATCTATCTTCAAAGCTACTTTGATAATTAAATTCGCAAGTGTTTATGTTTGTTATAAATCAGTAAGTTAGTGTCAAAAGTTAATTTAATCATAAGATTAAGTTAACTGAGAATTAATCAATCTTTGAGAAACTAATTGAACCTTTATAATCTATATAAATTCACTACAGTTTAATTTGTTTTTGAAATTGGGGGATTTTAATAGAAATTGTTTTTAACAGAAATTTTAATTGGAACTCAATTCACCCCCCTCTTGAGTGTCCACTCCGACCAACATTTGGTATCAGAGGAGTTGTTTATCTCTGTTATACTTGCTCAAAGTTTTATTTTAACCCTCTGTTTTTAAAACTGTGATTGTAGTTTTATCTAAAAGATCTTAAATTTCTGTTAGTTCTAAATTTTATCTCTTTAAAACATTTTCTAAAATTTCCTTATGGATAATAGACTAGAAGGTGCTGCTACTAACAGGCCACCCTTCTTTAATGGTGTAAATTATGCCCAATGGAAGCTCAAAATGAAAATTCATTTGGAAAGTATGGGTTTTGATATTTGGACTGCTATAGAGTCTCAATACAAGATTCCAGAAACTGAAAGAATAACTTGGGATGAACCTACTAAGGTAGCTTACAATAATAATTTTAAGGCTGTGAATGCTCTCTACTGTGCTCTAGGAGATGAGGATTTCAATAGAATTTCTGCATGTAAAATTGCTTTTGAAATCTGGGACACCTTAGCTGTTTCTCATGAAGGAACAACTAATGTCAAGGAAATGCGATTAAATACTTACACTATCAAATATGATAACTTTAAGATGAAAGCTGATGAACCTATTTCTGATATGTATCTCAGGTTTAATGAGATATTCAACACAATGAGCTCACTCGGAAAGATTGTTCCAGCAAAGGAGCAAATCATGAGATTATTGAGATGTCTGCCTGACAGATGGAGAGGCACATCCGTTTCAATTAGAGAATCCTGTGATATTGGAACTTTGCCTGTCAAGGAGTTAATTGGTAAGCTGATGATGTACGAAGAAGAGCTCAAGGTAAATAAAGAGGAAGATGAGGAACCAAAACTAAAATCTGTAGCTTTTAAGTCTACTGCATCAAAGAGCAAAGACAAGGAGAAAGTGCATATACCAACTGAAAGCTCATCTAGTGAAGACTTAGATTCTGACAGTGATGCCGAGATGACACAAATAGCAAGGAGATTCAAGAAGTTCTATAGGAAGAAGAAGTTCTTCAGAAAACCAAACTACAAGGGTAAGTATGATAGACAAGGTAAGTGGAAGAAAGATTGGAAGAAAACTGATAAAGAAGAAGACATAGTTTGCTATGAATGTAAAAGGAAAGGACACATCAAAGCTGCCTGTCCTACGTTAAAATTCAAGAAGAAATATGAGTACAAGGACAAGAATTATAAGAAATCTATGAAGGCCACTTGGAGTGCTTCAGAAGACAGCACAAGTGAATCAGAGTCCAGTGATTCTGAAAGAAATCGTGCTAATATGTGTTTCATGACAAACACATCTGAGGTAACCTTAGACACTCCCACTCTAAACTCTTATTATTCTGAAGGTGAAGCAGAATCTGGTTCTGATTCTGAAAATATGTCTAAAGATGAATTGATTGAATACTGTAATATGCTGGAAGAAACGTGTAATGAACTAAAGGATAAATATAAGTCTTTAAAGAAACAGCATGCTCTTACTGCAAATGTCAAGTCTGCACTTGATGTAGAAAAAGAGAAAAATGTTCAATTATTAAAGGAGAATACAGAACTGAAACTATCTAATGAACAACTTAGAAAGGACTTAGAAACATTCACAAATGGAAAAGATACTCTAACCCAACTTCTAGGAAAGCAAGTTGCACCTAAGTATTCTACTGGCTTGGGATACCAACCTGGACAAAGACAGTTTACTAAAACCCGATTTATTAAGTCTGGAAAAAATCCTGCTAGTTCCAGTTTTGGAAATTCGTATGCCTCAACTAGTTATTTAAATAGTTGTAGATCAAATAAAGTATATCTCTCTAAATCTGTTGCATCTATTAATTGTATGGGACCCATAAAACAAATCTGGGTACCTAAATCCTTGATTGCTAACATATCTGGACCCAAGAAAATCTGGGTACCAAAGCCATTTCCTGTCTAATCTGTTTTGTAGGAAATCTGTTTGAAAAGCAATTACAAGAAGGTATGGTACTTAGACAGTGGATGTTCAAGACACATGTCTGGAGACTATTCGTGCTTCAAAAGCTTAATAAAGGTTGATGGAGGATATGTCACTTTTGGTGATAACTCAAAAGGAAAAATCATCGGCTTAGGCCAGATTGGTAACACTGACTCAGTATTAATTTCCAAAGTTTTATTTGTTGATGGACTTAAGTACAACCTACTTAGAATTTCTCAATTGTGTGATGATGGTTTTAATGTCAAGTTTGAAAACAATTCTTGTGATGTTTATAATTCCAAAAATGCTTTAATATTTTCTGCCTTAAGAAATGAAAATGTTTATGCTGTTGACTTAAACACTTTAGCTAAACATAATGTTACTTGCTTAAATGCTTTTCATAAAGAGTCTTGGCTGTGGCATAGGAGATTAGGACACTGCAACATTCACTCACTTAGAAAACTCTCTAAGAAACACCTAGTTAGAGATCTACCTAAGCTTGAATTCCCAAATGACAAAGTGTGTAATCCCTGTCAAAAGGGAAAACAACACAAAGTTTCTTTTAAACCAAAGAAAGAAGTTTCAACTTCTCAACCACTTGAACTGGTTCACATGGATTTGTTTGGACCATCAAGAATTTCAAGTCTAAATGGGAAGCACTATGTTTATGTTCTTGTAGATGACTTTTCTAGATATACTTGGGTATACTTTCTAGCTCACAAAAGTGAAGCCTGCTCTTCCTTTGTTAAATACTCTAAGTCTGTAGAAAATCTTAGTGGACTTAAGATTAAGACCTTGAGGAGTGATCATGGTCGTGAGTTTGAGAATCAAGAATTTGAATCTTACTGCTCACTCAATGGCTATGCTCATAACTTTTCTGCCCCCAGGACACCCCAACATAATGGTGTAGTAGAAAGAAGAAACAGAACCCTGCAAGAAATTGCTAGAACCATGCTCAATGAATATGACCTGCCAATTTACTTTTGGGCTGAAGCTGTTAATACAGCTTGTTATGTTATTAATAGAGTCTTGATTAGACCGGTTCTTAAGAAAACCCCTTATGAGTTGTGGAATAGTAGGAATCCTAAGGTTAATTACTTTAGAGTTTTTGGTTGCAAAGTCTTTATTCTGAATACCAAAGATAATCTTGATAAATTT
Organism: Viscum album; assembly: GCA_963277665.1. Classification (NCBI taxonomy): domain Eukaryota; kingdom Viridiplantae; phylum Streptophyta; class Magnoliopsida; order Santalales; family Viscaceae; genus Viscum; species Viscum album. The sequence goes on along the minus strand of OY728137.1, from coordinate 1,324,990,929 downwards.
GCTCCAAAAAGTGATGAAGGAATTTTCCTGGGTTACTCTATGTCTAGTAAAGCCTATAGAGTGTTCAATAAGAAAACCAAATGTGTGGAAGAGTCTGTTCACATCAAGTTTGATGAGACTGATCCACATGAGTCTAAAACTTCTCTTGAAGATGTTGAAGAAGATTTATCTGTTCTGGACCTAAATGACAAATCTAAAGAACCTGTAATAAAAACATCCAGTTCTGGACTTTTTCCAGAATCTTCCTCTGTGGAACCCGAACCTATAAATGAACCTGAAATCTCTAGTCCAACCTTTACCAAATCAACTAGGATTCTAAAGAATCATCCTTTAGATGCTGTTGTTGGTAATCTTGATACAGGAACACAAACTAGAGCTTCTCTAAGAAATCAGGTTGAACATCAAGCTTTTCTTTCACAGCTTGAACCCAAAAATGTCAATGATGCTATCAGTGATGAATTCTGGGTAATGGCTATGCAAGAAGAACTAAATCAGTTTGAAAGAAACAAAGTTTGGGAATTAGTGGAAAGACCTAAAGACACTCTTACCATAGGCACTAAATGGGTGTTTAGAAACAAAGTTGATGAGTTTGGTAATATAATCAGAAACAAAGCTAGGCTAGTTGCACAAGGGTATAGTCAGGAAGAAGGAATAGACTATGAGGAAACCTTTGCACCCATGGCTAGACTAGAGGCCATTAGGATATTACTTGCTTATGCTGCTCATCTGAATTTCAAACTATATCAAATGGATGTTAAAAGTGCTTTTCTAAATGGATATATAATTGAGGATGTATTTGTGGAACAACCTCCTGGTTTTACAAATCCCCATTTTTCTAATCATGTTTTTAAACTATCTAAAGCTTTATATGGTTTAAAGCAAGCTCCAAGAGCTTGGTATGATAGGCTCAGCTCTTTTCTTATTTCGAAAGGATTTACTAAAGGGATAGCTGATCCTACTCTTTTTATTAAATGGATTTCTAAAGATGTCTTAATAGTACAAATTTATGTGGATGATATTATTTTTGGATCTTCTAAAAATTCTTTATGTGTTGATTTTTCAAAAATAATGCAAAATGAGTTTGAAATGAGTTTAATGGGAGAACTCAAATTTTTCCTTGGATTTCAGATCTTTCAAAATAAAAATGGTATTATTTTGAACCAAAGTAAATATATTAAAGATCTTCTAAAACGTTTTTCTTTGGATGGCACCAAAGGCAGTGACACACCTATGAGCACCACTTGCAAGTTGGACAGTGATGAAACTGGTGAACCAGTGGATCAAACCAATTACAGAGGTATGATAGGTAGTCTACTGTACCTTACTGCCAGTAGACCTGACATCATGTTCAGTGTATGCATGTGTGCTCGGTTTCAAGCCAATCCAAAAGAGTCTCATTTGACTGCTGTTAAAAAGATTTTCAAATATCTAAAACATACTCCCAATTTGGGATTATTTTATCCAAAAGGACAATCATTTGATTTATTAAGTTATTCTGATGCTGATTTTGCTGGCTGCAAGTTAGATAGAAAGAGCACCTCTGGAACATGTCACATTTTAGGCAAGTCACTAGTATCTTGGTGTAGTAAGAAGCAATATTCTGTTGCATTGTCTACTGCCGAAGCTGAGTATATAGATGCTGGTAGCTGTTGTGCACAAATCTTGTGGATGAAACACACTTTACTAGACTATGGATATCAATTCAAACATGTCTCTATAAGGTGTGACAATACAAGTGCTATTAACATTTCTAAAAATCCAGTATCTCATGCTAGGACAAAACATATTGATGTGAGACATCACTTTCTGAGGGATCATTATCAAAAAGGTGATATCACTCTTGAGTTCATTGGCACTGAACATCAGTTAGCTGATATTTTTACAAAGCCTTTGAATTCTGAGAGATTAAGTTACATCAAACATGAGTAAGGTATGATTAATTATAGCACAGTTGAAACCTCACTGTTGAAACCTCACAGTTGAAACCTCACAGTTGAAACCTCATAGTTGAAACCTCACAGTTGAAACCTCACAGTTAGAACCTCACAGTAGAAACCTCACAGTTAGAACCTCACAGTTGAAACCTCACAGTTGAAACCTCACAGTTGAAACCTCACAGTTGAAACCTCACAGTTGAAACCTCACAGTTAAACCTCACAGTTGAAACCTCACAGTTAGACCTCACCGGTGTACCTCACTGTTACATCTCTCTGTAGGCTGTTTCGCTGTTTAACCTTATTTTATTTTGCGGGAATACGAACCGTTTCTTTTCTTTATTCTTTTATTCCTAAATCCCTAAATGATAAAAATTGAGAACATCGAACATATCTCAATCCACTCATCTCGACCCTTGCTCTCTCTCAAGCCCTAAACCCTAAACCTTCAACCGAACCTCGAAACCTCATTCAGTTCCAATGGCCAGAACAAACCGACCCCCGACTGTCAATGAAGATGCACCAATGCCAAAGAGGACTCAAGTCGAATCCAGTGGCACCGGGAACGCCTCGATAAGACCTGTCAATCCACATCTGACTAAGAGAGAAATAGTTGCTGAGAAGGAGATAAGTGAAGAGTGGATTTTATCGAGCAGATCATTAGTACTGGCAGTGCTTAATGAGCAAGGATGGACCGAATGCTTCGCAAACAATAATGGACCGTACTACCCGAAGCTGGTGAAGGAATTCTATGAATATCTACAGTTCGAGGAAGAGGTTGATCTGCATAGACTGGTATCCAGAGTAAACGGCAATGAAGTCAGTTTTTCATCAGTTGAATGGGCTGCTTGTTTAAGAGTTCCTCATGAGGGTATTTACAACTACTATTCTGGAGCGGCTCCTCCAAATAGTAGAATCTTTGATCATGAGACGGCTCTGGAAGAACTGACAGGCAATGGCACAGTAAGAAAGGTTATTGCTGCTGAAATTAATGGAGAGGACAAGCTTCTGTTTAAGTTTATTCAGCATGTACTGAGTCCTAGAAGAGGAGATTTTGCAACTCTGAAGCACCAGGATATTTACTTGATGTACTTATTAAAACATGGAAGGAAGATCAACCTTTGTAGGTTGCTGATGGCTCAGATGGAGGACATGATAAAGGCAAGCTCAAAATCAAGTGCCTTGTTTCATGCTAAACTCATTTCGATTATGTTGAAAGTGAAAGGTGCAGCTGGAAGTCAGGAAGAGTTGATAGTGGCAAAGAACAGTGTATGTATCTCGAAAGTAATCTGCAAATTCATGAAGATCAGTTGGAATCCCTGGAAGAAATCATGGGTGAATGATGAGGAGAGAATCTATGAGAAATTTAGCCCTTCTACTCATCCCTCTAGACCGAGAGATAGGAGAGATCCAGGCTTAAAGCCTGATGAGCCTGAACCTGTATACTCCGATGATGAACAGACTGCAGTAGTTGGTGACTCTGCAAGAGAGAACACCCCAATTGATGAAGGGAGTGATCCTGATACTACTCACAGTCCTGTCAGGACAGTGACGTTTGGAGCAGCAAGCCCTCCAAAAGAACTACCTAGTAGAGAACCTGTTCTAAGAGACAGTGAGACTGAGTCTACAGAAGAAGAAGAAGAAGAATCTAAATATTTTTTCAAGGACACCTCTGATGAGGATGATACAGTCGAAGAAAAAGAGGCTGGTGCTTTAAATGAAAATCAAGAAACTGTTGCAGAAGATAAAGAGGAGATCAGTGGTGAAGAAACAAAAGAACTCAGTATGAGCCCTCTGATAGGGTATACAGACAAGTTAGTGTCTGACCAGGAAGCAGGAGTGGTCTCTACTACTGTTGTCATGGAAGTGGTTGATGACCCAACAGAGAGGAAGGCTAACCTCACTGCTGAACCTACAGAGGAAGCAAATATGGAACCTGCTAGAGCTACAGAAGAGAACTTAGAGTTACCCAGAGTTGAGCAGATAGTAGAAAGTGTTCAGAAAGGACCTCCAAGTGAGGGGGAGCGTTTTGGTTCAGTCTCTGTAATGTTTGATATAGAAGGATGGACCTCAGATCCAGGATACATGGTGTTAGGACTCAATTATGAGGATTCAGATGAGGAAAACCAACCACCAAGAAATCCAGTCATCCTACCTAACAGCTCTCCAGTGTTAGAAACTGAAAGATTGGCCACCAAGGAAGACCTTGAATCCTTAAAGAATGAAATGAAGGAGACCATCAGACAATCTGTTGCTGAATTGAAAACCAGTCTTTTTGATGAGCTGAAAAATGTGGAACAATCCTTAGAATTATCTCTAGGATGTGTTGTGGGAAGTCCAATCAAAGAAGTGATGGATGAAATGAAAGTGTGCCACACTCAAATTGAAAGCTGGACTGGAGCAGTAGTGGCCCTCAGACAATCAGTTGCTTCTTTAACTGCCCTGAGCAGTTCTCAGACACAAGTGGCCAGTGAGATTCGATATATCAAAGAAGTGGTCAAGCAGTTTGTGGAAGTATTTGAGGCTTTCAAGAAATCAGTAAAAGAACACTTTAGCAATTAGGATGCTGTCATTCAGAAAGTGATTGGAAATCTGACTCAGTCTTTCAAGGAGACAGTGGCATTCTCAGTCAAGTCCCTTTCTTCATCTAGCTCTCCTGTGGACCTTGAGCAGTTTAGAAGCCTGCTCAGAGAAGAGCTTACTCAGGCCCGTGCAAATGACACATCAGACCTACAGATCCTTGCTACTACAAGATAAGTCAGTGGCTTTGTTCGTGAGCACCTGCAGGCTGCTACTGCTTCTCAGGAGGCCATCAAAAGTAAAGTGGATTATTACTTTGATCGGATTTTCACCAAGCATCAGTTGAACAATCACTTCAAGCTCATGCTAGAAACTATGAAGCTGCCTCCTGTAACTCAAGCTTTCAAAGAACAAGTTAGAAAGCTACGAGAGTTGACCCCGGCTTTGGATAAATTCTTGGAAAACAAAGATGACTTCCTATCTTCCATGGACAGAGGAGGAAACATCATCATGGATTTCAGGAATCTGCTCCTACCTTTTCTTCATGTGGACTGCACACCTGTTATAGTTCCTCCTGCCCTACCTGTCTCCAACCCCAGTGGTTCTTCAGTAATGTCTCCTGCTGATGCCCTCAGAAGCCTTAGACCACTAATACCTCGGCAAGCTACTCACTGCAGGCCTTCAGGCGCATCTGTTGCTGCCCCTCCAGACATTCCTGCTGCACTTCCTAAGCCTGTTGATCCTTCACCTCCTGCTCCATCTTCTTCCTCCAAAGGAAAAGATCCCTTACCTCCAGATGAAGAGGATTGAGTCTGTTTATGTTTTTTTGATAGGGATCATGTATTCACGTTTTGGGTCATGTACTGTACTCCTTATCAGTACAATGTTTATTTTCTCTCTCTCTGTCTTTCTTTTTGTTAATCACAAAGGGGGAGAAATAGGGAGAAATAGATAGGGGGAGAAATGGGGAGAAATAGGGAAAACTTAAGGGAGAAATGAACCTATACAAAGAGGAGAAATCCTTGCGGATTATACCTAATTTTTGTTCTCATATTGCTAATACTGTGTCTTGCACACTTCTCTCTGATACTTCTATATTTCATACTGACATAATTTGTGATTATCAAAAAGGGGGAGATTGTTGGAATCACCTGTTTTGATAATCCCAAATCATGCTTAACCATTGATTATGATGTATTAAAACCTTGCATTAATCTTATTATTCCATGCTTAAACGTATTTTATTCTAAACAGTTCATATTCCTACTCTCATAACTTTACTGTAACAGCTTACAGTAGCATTTACATAAGTTTAGTATTGTTAGCTACCAGTCAGAGTTTTATTTTCAAAGTCACAGTTACAGCTAACTGTCACCTTAAGTTATTGTTGCAATAAGTTCACAGTTACAAGGTTACAGTCGAAGACTAATACAAGCTTACAGTTACGAGTCTACTGCTATCTATTGTCAAAGCTCACAGACGAAGGTCACAGTTATAAGACTTCTGTTCAAAGTTATCTCTGCTCAAGGTCACAGTCGAACAAGTCTACAGTTGAAACAAGTTCGCAGTCGAACAAGCCTACAGTCATAAGTCTACAGTCAAGGTTACAGTTAGACAGATTCTGTCTACTAAGTCTACTGATGATCGAAGTCTACAATTGACAAAGGTTACAGTTCTACAAATTTGATGTTACAAGTATACAGTTAGAAAGGCTACAGTTACATGAAGTAAAAGCTACCATTGCAAGCCTACAGACAGCAAGCCTTTTGTTGAAGTCAGCAGTCAGAAGGAAGTCCACAGTTGGAAGACCACAGTTGAAGTCAACAGTGACATACATTCTCGACTCACTGTTTTAATTTCTTTATTTCCTACATTTAATCTATCTAACGGTCATATCATACATTTTGATGATTTGTCAAATATATGATAAAGGTTGTCGGATGTCAGGAACCCGTACCTCGTACCTGCTGAAAAGAAATCTTTTCTGTCCCCTGTCGGGAGATAAATACGAGAAGACTACGCTGCCCAAAAAAGATGCGAACCAGAGAAGTGCGTGGTGGACGAAATATACCAGAAACACAAGAAGATAAAAACTAGTTCCATCAAGAACACAGAGAAGCATATAGACAATCAAGTATACTCGAGAAGTGTTCTGTGCATACAAGAAGAACCCTGAATAACTTCATCGACTACATTCTCACTACCTATGAACCTGAAGCATACGACACTCTGTTTCTCAAACAGAAACGAGAAGAGGACTCAAACTCTCTTCTGATCGAATACAAGAGCTACACTGAGATCACCAGAACCACTTCTAAACTCTACATTTCTTATTCTGTGATTTATTCTACATTTTGAGCAGTGTGTGTTATCTGCTGTATTAAACACACACACTGACTCCTGTACTTTCACTGGAGGATCTGTCAATCCTCAGCAAACCTTTTTGAACCCCATTTCCCACTGTGGATAGTGGTAGAGGTCTTGTGACCTGAATAGCTGGCTGCTGTTGTTTGTTTTCCCACGAAGAACTGTGGTAGAGGTCTTGTGACCTGGACAGTGTGTTCACTGTTGTTAACCCCGATCCAGGGTGTGGATCATTCTTATATAAAATTTTGAGAGGACTAAGTCTCGGCTTGAGACTGAACCTCTTGGTTAATTCTCTGTGTTTGTAGTTGTACTCTATATCCATACTATACATATTTATTTCTTATTCCGCTGCTATTACTTTGAAATATAATCTATCTTCAAAGCTACTTTGATAATTAAATTCGCAAGTGTTTATGTTTGTTATAAATCAGTAATTTAGTGTCAAAAGTTAATTTAATCATAAGATTAAGTTAACTGATAATTAATCAATCTTTGAGAAACTAATTGAATCTTTATAATCTATATAAATTCACTACAGTTTAATTTGTTTTTGAAATTGGGGGATTTTAATAGAAATTGTTTTTAACAGAAATTTTAATTGGAACTCAATTCACCCCCCTCTTGAGTGTCCACTCCGACCAACATTATCCTTATTGGGAATTTAAGCTCACCCATTTTCTATGTTTTATTTTTTCCCAGGATGTGAAGAAGTAAATTATGAATAACCTGCAGGGATAGTATGAGGGGATATGAGTGTGGACTATGGAGACTATGTTGTTTTCGTTTTCATTTTATGATGTCATGTAAAACATTATGAATATATCTAGTGTTTCCAAGGCTAATAAACTAATCTGTCTTTCGAGAATTGATCATTCTTGTTATCATGCCAATGTTATGTAATAATGCACTGACTATGGGTAACTGGGGTCGAGGCGTTACTATTTTCAAAACAGAAAACTGTTTTACATTTACATTGATAGTTAGTTCTGTTATGTGTGTGTATTTGTTTAATTCATTAAACTTGTTTCAAAAGTTGAAGATGTATTTTACACTGATTTAACTGAGGACTAATCACCCTTTGAGAAACCATTTACCAACTATGCATTTATATCTCTACTACCTTAATTAACTGGGCTGTTTCAAAATTGGGTGATATTTATCCTAATTTTATTAATAGAAATTTTAAGTTGGAACTCAATTCACCCCCTCTTAAGATTCCACTCTGACCAAAATTTTGTATCAGTGGATCTCAATTTTTATTGCTACTATTGGAACTAATGGGTGAATTGTCAAATTATCCACAACTGTGATTTTAAGTTGTATCTTAAAGATCCAATTTTTTTTTGTCATATCTAAATTTTCATTTCTTTAAATTTTAATTAAAAATGGATAACATAGTTGAGGGTGATGGTACTAACTGTAAACTTTTCTTTAATGAAAATAACTATGCTAAGAGAAAATTAAAAATGAAAAGGTATCTAAAAATCATGGTTCATTAAATCAAGGACATAATTGAAGAACAACGTGTATTACCTATTACTGATAGGGACTTATGGTCTTAGTATATTAAAGCTATATATAAAAATAACTATAAAGAAATGAATCCTTTGTATTATTCTTTTGTTGATGAAGAATTCAATAGAATATCTGCCTGTAAAATTTCTTATAAAATTTTGTAAACTCTTTCTATTTCCCATGAGGGAACAACCAATGATAACTAAATGAGATTAAATACATATACTATTGAATATGATAAATTTAAAATGAATAATGATGAACTTATATATGAAATTAATCTCAAGTGCAAGGAAATAGTAAATACTATGAGTCTACTTTGGAAACCAGTGGACAACAAGGATCAGATTATGAGGTTGCTTCGATGCCTACCTGACCGATGAAGAGGATCTTCTGTTTCTATCAGATAATCCTGTGATATATGCAAGCTACAATTGAAGTAACTAATTAGAAAACATATGATTTATGAAGAAGAGATTATGTTAAATCAAGAAGAAGTTAAAGAACCAAGAAATAAATCTATAGCATTCAAGAATCCTACCTCAAAGAACAAGGACAAATAAAAAGTTCAACCTCATGTAGACACTTCCACCAGTGAGGACTCAGACTCTGACAGTGCTGATGAGATGGATCATCTTGCTAGAATATTCAATAATTTCTACTGGAAGAATAATTTCTTTATAAATTCAAACTATAAATGAAGTTATGATAATAAATGGTAGAGGAAAAGGGACAGAAAATGGAATGACAATACAAATGGGATAGTCTGCTATGAGTGTAAAAGAAAAGGTCATATGAAAGCTGATTTCCACAAGCATAAGTTTAAGAAGAAATACGAAGACAAGGGAAAGGGATATAAAAAGGATATGAAAGCTATTTGGAGTGATTCATAAGATATCTCCAGTAGATTTGACACTTTTGATATTGAGAAGAACAAAAATAAAAATCTTTGTTTCATGATAGAAACATATGAGGTAATACTCAATTCTCCTATACCTAATGCTTATTATTTTGGGAATGAAATTGAATCTAATAATGATGATAATATGACTATGGATTAACTGTTTGAATACTTTGGAATGCTTGAGGACACCTTTAATGAACTTAAAGATAAATATAAATTATTAAAATTAAAACATGCTTTAAATGATATTTATATATTTGATTTGGATATTGAGAAAGAAAAATATGCTCAACTGTTAAAATAAAATACTGAACTTAAATTATTAAATGAGAAATTAAAAATGAATCTTGAGAAGTTTACTACAGGGAGAGATACTTTGACCAAGTTACCAAGGAAACATATTGCTCCAAAATATAAAACTTCTCTAGGATATCAACCAGGATAGAGAAGGATTATTAAAAATAATTTTGTTCCAAAATCTAGACAGTTCACTGCTAGTTCATGCTATGGGCCATCTTTTGAAAAACCCTTCAATAAAGGACCTAACAAATTGTTCAATTCTTAAAACATATATGTTGATTATAGGAAACGTGTGAGAGAAGTATGGGATCCCAAATCTTTACTTGTTAACCTCTCTGGAGCAAAAAAAATTTGGGTACCAAAGTTACCCTGCACTTAATCTGTTTTGTAGGAAAATTGTCTGAAGAGCTCCTATAAAACTCTATGGTACTTGGACAGTGGATTTTTAATACACATGATAGGAGACAATTCATGCTTCGAGTTCCTAGTTAAAGTTGATGGTGGACATGTCACGTTCGGTGATAAAGTTAAAGAGAAGATCGTAGCTTAGGCCAAATTGCTAACCCTAACACTATATTAATTTCAAAATTACTTTTTATGGGTTAAAATACAATTAACTAAGTATCTAACAGTAGTGTGATAATGGTTTAAATGTTAAGTTTGAAAATAATGCATGTTATTTTTTAATTCTAGAAATGATTTAATATTCATTTCTCATAGAAATTAAAATGCATATGTTGTTGGTTTAATTTATTTAGCTAAGCAAAATGTTTCTTGTTTGAATGATTTTCATAAGGAATCCTGGTAATGTAATAGAATATTAGGACATTTCAATGTGCACTCACTTAGTAATCTAACTATAAAATGTTTAGTTAGAGACCTACATAAATTGTAATTCCCACATAACAATGTTTTTAATCCTTTCAAAAGGAAAACAACACAAAGTTTCTTTCAAATGAAAAAAAAGTTTCTACTTCTCAACCGCTTGAGTTGGTTCATATGTATTTTTTTGAACCATCAAGAGTTTCAAGTTTAAATGGGAAGTACTATTTATATGTTCTTGTATATGATTTTTCTAGATATACTTGGGTATTCTTTCTAGCTCAAAAAGTGATGCTTTTTCTATAAGGCCCCAGCCTTAAACCTTACTTAATCTTGAGTTATTACAAGATTACACATTGAGGATCTTTTCGGGTTTAGAGTTTTAAAGAATTAGATCATAAAACTTGCATTACATTCCACATGTAAACAAAGTGGTTACATAAAGATAGTATTCTTCATTCCCATCAATGGAAACATATTTAAAATAAACATGGATTCTTTCTTGACACTTCCTTGACACTATCATCATATCATGTACCTTTCCCTTGACCTGTGAAAAACATTTCAAAAAAACTTGGGATGAGCATAAAAAGCTCAGTAAGGGATATAAAAATATGAAAAGGAAACATGGGTACATATATACATAAGGATGAGATCATACTTTACCCATAAAACATAACAACTTTAACATACTTCATCAAATCATGAATAAATCATAGAAATCATAAGACATAAATGTAACTTGAGGCATTCATAACATTCTTACGTAGGGAGTAACCCTCTTGGTTACGTTTGGAATACCCATCACAGTATATTCCCTAAATCACTTCAGAGAAACCTTAACATTTCACTCCTTCACGTTACCCAATGCATTGGAGAGCTATATCGGGCTCACCCGCCCTTAGTTTATCATGGAATCACCCGTCTTCATAATAATGCCCAAGATCCTCAACATAATCGTATCACATAAAACATGCATAAAGGAAACATAACATTTCCACCTTTCACTCACAAGATATCAAGACAACACATTGATATAAAAACATTATGAAAACCATTTTCAATACCAAAATAAAAGAAAAGTAAAACATGGTATTTATTTTTCTGTTAAAAAGAAGGTATGGCTTGTAGAGGAAGCCGAAACTCAAATAATGGTCACGGCGGCGGAGAAGTCGTTGTCGCCGCATACGTACAAAAAAAACATTCCCTTTTGTCGTTTAGTAAACTCTTCATATAAAAAAAGATTCCTTTTGAATAAATGTAAAAGTCAAAGGGGTTTATACACCGTATAAAAGAAGGTTGTGTATAAAACAAAATATGCCTCAATGAAAGGAGATTGAGACGAAGTCCCATACCTCGGGTCCGACTTGACTCGGTCGTTCTTTAATCTCCTAAATAAAAAACTTGAGTTAATTTCTACTTGTTTAAGAACCTTTTTCAAGTTCATTATTCCTTTTATATCACTTATTTACATGTCATGAACACTATGTAATTATTTAAGTTAATAACGGTCGTTTTAACGATCATTGGTACTTGAGTAAAAAATAAGCCCTTTATAATTACAAGTTGTTCATGTATCCATTATATCCAGAATGGTATTAATGATGTAGATATCATATATGTAATATATATCCAGTACATGCATGCATTTATAATATTACATAATCATTTAGAGGTAATAAATGAAATGCACTGTTCATGGAGACGGTAAGCCGTACGTACGCATGAACGCTACTTTCATTTCTATTTCGTATTTTATAGAATGGAATCATAATGATATAAAGGTATATTATAATTCGAGTATAATATCATATATAATATCACAGTTCCATCCTTTATACGTCCCACATATGGTATTTAACGAATCAAATCACTTTGAGGGGGCGGTAGTCCGCACTTCCTTAAATGAAGATATCGTGTTTACCCATAATGGAAACCATAAAGGTATGACCAAAATGAAAAATACAGAAGCTTAAGGAAAATATAAACATATTATGTATCATATATAAATATAGTGTCATCTTAATGGCCACCTTTGAAGGTGTTAAATGAATGTTGAACAATCATCGTTTCGGGAGGCAGAAATTCACCATCCACAGAAACAGTATGTTCTTTAACCATTAAGTGTAGGTGTGTGTGAGTGTAGCTCGAATAATTATTATAAAAACATCCTAGTATATTGAAGATACTGTAGTTGTTACAAAAGAAATGAATAAAAATATTTTAGGGGGTTGGAGAAGCAAAATAAAACAAAAGGACTCAAGTGAAGACATTACCTTAAAATTGGGTAACTCCCTTTGGTTTGAGCTCAAAGGCTTCCTTGGGAAGTCTTCTTCCCAAAGTGAGGCTTCAAGGAGTAATAGAGGTAAGTGGAGAGACAAAATGGGTAGGGGTTGGCCGAGCCAAAGGCTTTGGGGGTGTGGGTAAGGAGGTAGAGGTGGGGGCCTTTTATAAGAGGAGAGGAGGGGCACTCTTGGAAAGTAAAGAAATATTACTTTATTTGAAAATAAGTTTCGGGTTTAAATGGTCCCACATTGATATAATTCGAGGATAAGGTGATAAGGGTTCGAAATCCACCCATCCAATAGGTTTTTTACATGTGCAGGTCATAGATTTTACATTATCATTCCATTTTATTTAAATCCTTTATTAATGAGGTAATCGCTACATCATTATGATGTCATAAATAAATTTATTTATTTAATGTAAAAAAATTATAAAAAAAACTATTATGTGGGAAATATTTTTATCTTTCTAATGAATATTTATAATAAAAAATATGACTTGTATAACCCCATTTAAAAATTGTTTTTGTAAAACATATTATGTTTGTGTCGTTTTTACTTTTACATTAAATAAAAAGTTATTTATGTCATTTCCCAACCAAAGTGGTTACATGGGGTCCCAAAGTTGACCCATGGCTTGTATTGGTCGGCCATGACACATCCAATATAGTTAGTACATGTTTTTAGGTCATTTTATATTATTAAAGCATTATTTTTACCTTAAACTACACTAATTACCACTAATCGCGATTAAGAACTTAAAAGTTACTATTCACCTAAAAATTATTTTAATCTCATTGAACCACATTTTACTTCTTAATTACAACCATGTATGTAATATTTTTGAAAATAAAATCACAGAAGTGGCAAAGTTTCGTTTAAACGAAAAATCATTTTCTTTAACTACCACTTAGTGGTTTCACTATTCATCACAAATTGAAGTTTTTCAGAAAAATACCAAAACTTCACCCTAAGATATATTTGATATTCTGAATTCAAAAATGAAGTCTATTTTACAAAATTCAAAACATAAAAGTCACATTAATTAATTTAATAATTAATTCCCGCTATCAGAGCAAATAGCGTGTTTTTTGAAACAATAAGTATCAAAAGATTGACACCAGTTTAAGTCCAATTTCAAAGTGAAATTGATTCCAATGACCACCATTAGATTAAATGGTAAAAATATATTATAATTTCACTTCAAGACCAATTCAAAACATAATCTAATCATATAAATAAATTAGATTAAAAAGCAGTTTTGATGTAAAATGCAGTATTTTTCACTATTCATTAAAAATGAACATTGTCAGAAAAATACCAAAAATTCACACAAAGTAAATTTTGATGTCCCAATCATAAAGAATAAGTTTATTTTGACAAACATAGTTTGTAAAATTGTCAAAATATAGATTCAAAAATGGTTTTCCATCAAAAGGCAGTAAAACAATCTTTTAAAAATATTAGTGTATTCCATGCTTAAGATTGGATTTATTTTCATTTTAAGCCTCTAAAACACTATCAAATTCATTAATAGACATAGATAAAAATATCTATTATTCATTACTTACTTGGGATGTTACATCCTTCCCCCCTTTAGAAAATTGCGTCCCCGCAATTTATTTACTTATCAAATAAAAGGGGGTACTTATCCCTCATTGCATTTTCAGATTCCCATGTTGCCTCTTCAATCATGTGGTTTTTCCACAAAACCTTTACCCAGTGAATCACCTTATTCCATAACACTTGATCCCTATGGTCAAGAATCTGGACCGGTTATTCCTCAAAAGATAGGTTCTCTTCCAGCTGAACTACCTCTGGACTCAAAACATGAGATGGATCTGGCATATACTTTCTCAACATCGAAACGTGAAAAACATTGTGTACCAGAGATAAACTCGGAGGTAAAGCCACCTGGTATGCAACTGATCCAACTCTCTCCAAAATTTCATGTGGTCCAGTGAACCTTGGACTCATCTTTCCTTTCTTACCAAATCGCATCACACTTTTCCATGGGGAAACCTTGAGAAAAACATGATCACCTACCTCAAAAGATAGATCCTTCCTCCTGTTGTCCGCATAACTCTTCTGCCTACTCTGAGTTGTTCTCATGTGTTTCTGAATCAGCTGAACTTTTTCTGCCATCTCTTCTACCAATTCTGGTCCCATCAACTTCCTTTCACCCACTTCATCCTAGAATGCTGGAGTTCGACACTGCTTCCCATATAATGCCTGAAATGGTGCCATCTATATACTAGAATGAAAACTATTATTATATGAAAACTCATCCAAAGAAAGATGTTGGTCCCAACATCCCTGATAATCCATCGAACAAGCTCGTAGCATATCCTCCAAGGTATGAATTGTTCGTTCTGACTGCCCATCTGATTGAGGATGAAAAGCTGTACTAAAATTTAATTCAGTACCCAACGACTTCTGAAGGCCTTTCCAAAAGTTAGAAGTGAACCTGGGATCACGATCAGATACAATGGAGAGAGGAACTCCATGTAACCTGACTATCTCTTTAAGATACAAACGGGAAAGATGATCTAGGGAAAAAGTATCTCGTATAGCAAGGAAATGAGCAGATTTGGTTAAGCGATCAATAATAACCCAGATTGCATTATTACCTCGAGATGTCTTCGGTAATCCCACAACAAAGTCCATGGATATATTCTCCCATTTCCACTCTGGCACTTGTAATGGCTGAAGCATCCCTTTTGGTAACTGCTGCTCTGCTTTAACCTGTTGACAAGTTAAACACTTCACAGTAAAATCAGCAATATCTCTTTTCATTCCATCCCACCAGTAATACTCCCGTAGATCTCTGTACATCTTAGTACTGCCAGGATGAACTGAAAACGGAGAACTATGAACTTCACATAACAACTCTCTATTCAACTGTGAATCACAAGGCACACACAATCTCTTCCCAAATCTCAAAACACAAACATTATCAATGTTGAATTCAGGCAACTTACCTTTCTGAACCATCTCTACCTTTTTCTGCAACTCACTGTCTTGCTTCTGTGCTTGCTTGATTCTATCTGATAGAGATGATCTCAATAATACCTGAAACAAAACAGAAGAACTTCCTGCACCAACAACTTCTATTCCAAATTTCATCAAATCCTTAACCAAAGGATCACGTTCCAAATGCAACATTGCTAATGAAGCATTACTTTTTCAACTCAAAGCATCATCCACTTTATTTGCTTTTCTCGGATGGTAATGAATTGTACAATCATAATCCTTGATTAATTCTAGCCATCTCCCTTTTCTCATGTTCAATTATTTCTGAGTGAATATATACTTTAAACTTTTGTGATCGGTATATATTTCACACTTTACTCCATACAAATGATGCCTCCAAATTTTTAAAGCAAAAACAACAGCAGCTAATTCCAAATCATGTGTAGGGTAATTTACCTCATGAGTTTTCAACTGTCGTGAAGCATAAGCAATTACCTGATCATTCTGCATTAGGACGCAACCAAGTCTTTTCAATGAAGCATCACTGTATATAACAAACTCACCATTCCTGGAAGGTAGTGCCAAAACTGGAGAATTCACCAATCTTCTTTTCAATTCCTGAAAACAATTATCACATTCTTTTGTCCAGATAAACTTAACACCCTTCCGAGTTAGCTTAGTCATTGGACTAGATAACCGTGAAAAATTTCTAAAAAACCTTCGGTAATATCCTGCCAAACCAAGGAAGCTACGAATCTCAGTTACATTTGTGGGTCGTGGCCATTCTTCAACAACCTTTGTTTTTGCAGGATCAATAGTTATCCCATATTTAGAAACAATATGACCAAGGAAAAAAATTTGTTGCAACCAAAACTCACACTTGCTGAATTTTCCATACAGTTTCTTTTCTTTTAAGTTTTGCAAGATAACCCTTAAATGTATTTCATGCTCCTCTTTACTTTTAGAAAAAACCAAAATATCATCAATGAAAACCACCACAAACATATCCAAGAACTCATGGAAAATTCTATTCATTAAGTCCATGAATACAGCTGGTGCATTGGTTAGCCCAAAAGGCATTACTACAAATTCATAATGGCCATATCTCGTACGGAACGCGGTCTTTGGAATATCTGCCTCCTTTACCATCAGCTGATGGTACCCCGATCTCAGGTCAATCTTTGAAAAAAAACTGAGCTCCCTGGAGCTGATCAAACAAATCATCGATATGAGGCAAATGATATTTGTTCTTAATAATGATGTTATTCAAGGATCTATAATCAATGCAAAGTCTCATAGAACCATCTTTATTTTTAAAAAATAAATCAGGAGCACCCCAAGGTGACGTGCTAGGTCGAATGAAGCCTTTCTCTAATAAATCTTGCAATTTCTCCTTCAACTCTAAAAGTTCAATTTGAGCCATTTGATAAGGGGGTTTTGAAATTGGCTTAGCATCAAGAACTAAGTCAAAAGTAAACTCAACTTCCCGATCTGGTATTATTCCAGGCAACTCATCAGGAAAAACATCAGGATACTCATTTACCACTGGCACATCATTAATCTGAACAGTTACTTTATTTTCAACGACGTGTGCAAGTTAACATTCATTTCCATCTTTTACAAGTATCTTGGCCTCTTGATAAGTTATCAACAGTAAGGGTTCATTCTTGTACACAAACTGAAAGTCTTTCTGAAAAGAAACTTCTTTAGCTCTACAGTCAATCTTAGCATGGTAAATAGAGAGCCAATCCATACCCAGGATAACATCAAACTCTATTAGAGGTAGAACAATAAGGTTTGCAAGTAGGTTATTTTCCACAGATAAGGATAGGAAGATTCTTATAAATTCTTTTTGCCTCAACATTTCCCCCAGGTGTTTTTACCAAAAGTTCAGGAGTCATTTCTTGAAATGTTATTCCCATTTTACTAGAAAAGGTTTCAGAGATGAAAGAATGTGTAGACCCCGAATCAAACAACACACCGGCATAATCTGAAAAAACAAGCAAAGTACCTGATACAACTTCATTTGATGGACCGACATCTGCTGAAGTAGTTGCAAAGGATTTCACCACCCCTTTCTACTTGTAGTCTAACTTCTTCCCATCACTCAAGCTCTTTGTCGAACACTCTTTTTCATAGTGACCCATCTCATTGTACTTATAACATTTCACTAACTGTAAATCAAATTTGGTCTTACCTTCACCTTGATCCTTTTCAGTGAAATCACGAGCCTTATGTCCCATCTTACCACATCGGTAGCACTTTCCAGATTTCATAAGACATTCCCCCGCATGCCTTTTTCCACACTTATCACAAAATGGAAACTTAGTTTTCTTACCATCAGACTTTTTTGATGAATTCTTACCTTTCTACTGCCACCTCGGTCTCTTCTTCTATTGGTTGTTATAGAACACTTGATCATCGGCAAACTCCATTTCCACCTTCTCACCACATCAAACAAGCTTTTCATAACTTTTAGACTCACGATAAGCTAATTCCCTTCGATATTTTGGGTTCAATCCTGAGTAAAAACGATTGATTTTACTATCAAGGTCTCAGATAAAATTTGGAGCATACCTTTCCAATCGAGTGAATCTTTCTTAATAGGTAGCCACTGAGTCTTCCTCTTGCCTCAATTCCAAGAATTTCTTTTCCATCCTAAGTCGAACAGCCTTAGGAAAATACTTCTCAAGAAACATACCTTTGAATTCATCCCAGTCCAGAGCATCAATCTCATCGGCGTCCCTGATATTTTTAACCATAGACCACCACTGATCTGCCTCACCCTCCAAACAGTAAATAACAAGACTAACCTTTTGATTGTCTGAACACCCCATGACATCAAAAATTTTCTCCAGTGCTTTAATCCACCCTTCAGCTAGCACAGGGTCAGATGATCCTCTGAATGATGGGGGATGTTGCCTCATGAAATGTTCCACCACTGACATGTTCCTCTGCGGTTGATCTGGCTGATCTCGTGCATGGATACCACCACCATTTATCGCTTGAGTCAACTGCACCATTACTGCAACAAACTGTTCAGTTCCAATTCCGACCATCTCAGGATGCTGATTCGGAAGGTTATTTCCTTCTGTATGCCTTCCTAGCACTGCTTCCCTGTTTCCTCTGCCGAAAACCATTCTGAACAAACATGTCTTAGATGAAGCAACATGGTAATCTTCAAATGCTATATCACTTCAATTTGACCATAAAAAAATATTTTTGGATAATAATTTAATAGAATTTTAACTCCTAAAGTTATCTAATCCTCCCTTTGATACCAACTATAAGGACCCAGCCTTAAACCTTACTTAATCTTGAGTTATTACAAGATTACATATTGAGGATCTTTTCAGGTTTAGAGTTTTAGAGAATTAGATCATAAAACTTGCATTACATTCCACATATAAACAAACTGGTTACATAAAGATAGTATTCTTCATTCCCATCAATGGAAACATATTTAAAATAAACATGGATTCTTTCTTGACACTTCCTTGACACTATCATAATATCATGTACCTTTCCCTTGACCTGTGAAAAACAGTTCAAAAAAACTTGGGATGAGCATAAAAAGCTCAGTAAGGGATATAAAAATATGGAAAGGAAACATGGGTACATATATACATAAGGATGAGATCATACTTTACCCATAAAACATAATCACTTTAACATACCTCATCAAATCATGAATAAATCATAGAAATCATAAGATATAAAGGTTGCTTGAGGCATTCATAACATTCTTACGTAGGGAGTAACCCTCTTGGTTACGTTTGGAATACCCATCACAGTATATTCCCTAAATATCTTCGGAGAAACCTTAACGTTTCACTCCTTCGCATTACCCAATGTATTGGAGAGCTATATCGGGCTCACACGCCCTTAGTTTATCACAGAACCACCCGTCTTCATAATAATTCCCAAGATCCTCAACATAATCGTATCACATAAAACATGCATAAAGGAAACATAACATTTCCACCTTTCACTCACAAGATATGAATACAACACATTGATATAAAAACATTATGAAAACCATTTTCAATTCCAAAATAAATGAAAAGTAAAACATGGTATTTATTTTTCTTTTAAAAATAAGGTATGGCTTGTAGAGGAAGCCGAAACTCAAATAATGGTCACGACAACGGAGAAGTCATTGTCGCCACATACGTACGACAAAAACATTCCCTTTTGTCGTTTATTAAACGATTCGTATAAAAAAATATTCCTTTTGAATAAATGTAAAAGTCAAAGGGGTTTATACACCGTATAAAAGAAGGTTGTGTATAAAACAAAATATGCCTCAATGAAAGGAGATTGAGACGAAGTCCCATACCTCGGGTCCGACTTGACTCGGTCGTTCTTTAATCTCCTGAATAATAAACTTGAGTTAATTTCTACTTGTTTAAGAACCTTTTTCAAGTTCATCATTCCTTTTATATAACTTATTTCCATGTCATGAACACTATGTAATTATTTAAGTTAATAACGGTCATTTTAACGATCATTGGTACTTGAGTCAAAAATAAGCCCATTATAATTACAAGTTGTTCATGTATCCATTATATCCAGAATGGTATTCATGATGTAGATATCATATATGTCATATATATCAAGTACATGCATGCATTTATAATATTACATAATCATTTAGAGGTAATAAATGAAATGCACCGTTCATGGAGACGGTAAGTCGTACGTACGCATGAACGCTACTTTCATTTATATTTCATATTTTATAGAATGGAATCATAATGATATAAAGGTATATTATAATTCTAGTATAATATCGTATATAATATCATAGTTCCATCCTTTATACGTCCCACATATGGTATTTAACGAATCAAACCACTTTGAGGGGGCGGTAGTCTGCACTTCCTTAAATGAAGATATCGTGTTTACCCATAATGGAAACCATAAAGGTATGATCAAAATGAAAAATACAGAAGCTTAAGGAAAACATAAACATATTATATATCATATATAAATATAGTTTCATTTTAATGGCCACCTTTGAAGGTGTTAAATGAATGTTGAACAATCATCGTTTCGGGAGGCATAAATTCACCATCCACGGAAACAGTATGTTCTTTAACCATTAGATGTAGGTGTGTGTGAGTGTAGCTCGAATCCTTATTATAACAAAATCCTAGTATATTTAAGATACTGGATTTGTTACAAAAGAAATGAATAAAAAGAGTTTAGGGGGTTGGAGAAGAAAAATAAAACAAAAGGACTCAAGTGAAGACATTACCTTAAAATTGGGTAACTCCCTTTGGTTTGAGCTCAAAGGCTTCCTTGGGAAGTCTTCTTCCCAAAGTGATACTTCAAGGAGTAATAGAGGTAAGTGGAGATACAAAATGGGAAGGGGTTGTCCGAGTCAAAGGCTTTGGGAGTGTGGGTAAGGAGGTAGAGGTGGGGGCCTTTTATAAGAGGAGAGGAGGGGCACTCTTGGAAAGTAAAGAAATATTACATTATTTGAAAATGATTTTAGGATTTAAATGGTCCCACATTAATATAATTCATGTATAAGGTGATAAGGGTTAGAAATACACCCATCCAATCGGTTTTGGACATGTGTAGGTCATAGATTTTACATTATCATTCCATTTTCTTTAAATCCTTTATTAATGAGGTAATCGCTACATCATTATGATGTCATAAATACATTTATTTATTTAATGTCAAAAAATTATAAAAAAATACTATGATGTAGGAAATCTTTTTATATTTCCAATGAATATTTATAATCAAAACTCTGACTTTTATAACCCCAGTTATGAATTGTTTTCGTAAAACATATTATGTTTGTGTCATTTTTACTTTTACATTAAATAAAAAGTTATTTTTGTCATTTCCCAACCAAAGTGGTTCCATGTGGTCCCCAAGTTTACCCATGGCTTGTCTTGGTCGGCCATGACACATCCAATAAGGTTAGGGCACGTGTCTAGGTCATTTTATACTATTAAAGCATTATTTTTACCTTAAACTACACTAATTACCACTAATCGCGATTAAGAACTTAAAAGTTACTATTCACCAAAAAATTATTTTAATATCATTGAACCACATTTTAATACTTAATGACAACCATGTATGTCGGATTTTTGAAAATCAAATCACAGAAGTGGAAAAGTTTCGTTTAAACGAAAAATCAGTTTCTTTAATTACCACTTAGTGGTTTCACTATTCATCAAAAATTGAAGTTTTTCAGAAAAATACCAAAACTTAACCCTAAGCTATATTTGATATTCTGAATTCAAAAATGAAGTCTATTTTACAATATTCAAAACATAAAAGTCACATTAATTAATTTAATAATTAATTCCCGCTGTCAGAGCAAATAGCGTGTTTTATGAAACAATAAGTATCAAAAGATTGACACCAGTTTAAGTCCAATTTCAAAGTGAAATTGATTCCAATGACCACCATTGGATTAAATGGTAAAAATATATTCTAATTTCACTTCAAAACCAATTCAAAACATAATCTAATCATATAAATAAATTAGATTAAAAAGCAATTTTGATGTAAAATGCAGTATTTTTCACTATTCATTAAAAAAATGAACATTGTCAGAAAAATACGAAAAATTCACACAAAGTAAATTTTGATGTCACAATCATAAATAATAAGTTTATTTTGACAAACATAGTTTATAAAATTTTCAAAAGATAGATTCAAAAATGGTTTGCCATCAAAAGGCAGTAAAACAATCTTTTAAAAATATTAGTGTATTCCATGCTTAAGATTGGATTTATTTTCATTTTAAGCCTCTAAAACACAATCTAATTCATTAGTAGACATAGATAAAAATTTCTATTATTCATTACTTACTTGGGATGTTACATTTTCTTTCATCATTAAATATTCCATGTCTATAGAAGACCTTAGTGGGCTTACAATTATGACCTTGAGAAGTGATCATGGTTTTGAATTTCAAAATCAAGAAATTGGAATCTTTTTGCTCACATAATGGATATACTCACAATTTATCTACTCCTAGAATACCTCAACAAAATAGAGTTGTATAAATAAGAAATATGACACTTCAAGATACTTCTTGGACTATGCTAAATGAGTATAATATATCAATCTATTTTTGGCATGAAGATGTTAATATAGCTTGTTACATCATCAATAGAGTCTTAATTAGAACAGTTCTTAAGAAAACCCATTATGAGTTATGGAATAATAGGAAGCCTAAGGTAAATTACTTCAGTGTTTTTGGATGCAAAGTCTTTATACATAACACTAAGTATAACTTTGAAAAATTTTCTTCCCAGAGTGATGAACGAATTTTCCTAGGGTATTCAATATCTAGTAAAGCGTATAGAGTATTAAATAGGAGAACCAAATGTGTGGAAGAATCAGTTCATGTCAAATTTGATGAGATTGATCCATATGAGCCCAAAACCTCCATTGAAAATCTTAAAGAAGATATGTCAATTCTAGATCTTAATGATAAAGACAGTGAACCCTTTGTGAAAACAACTAGTTCTGGAAATTTTTTAGAATCTAAGAATGGTGAATATAAACCTATAGGCAATCCTGAGGATTCTAGTTCAACTCTTTATAGAGGTATTATGACTCTTAATATTCATTTTTTAGATGCTGTAGTAGGTGATGTAAATAGAGGAACACAAACTAGAGCTTCTATAAGAAACCAAGTTGAACATCGTCCTTTTCCTTCATAGCTTGAACTTAAAAATATTGATGTTTCTATCAATGTTGAATTTTGGGTGATAGCTATGCAAGATGAATTATTTAATTTTTTAAGAAAAAATGTTGGGGAATTAGTAGAAAGACCTAAAGAAACTTTGACCATAGGCACTAAATGGGTGCTTAGAAATAAAGTTGATGAATCCAGAAACATAGTTGGAAAAAAGGCTATACTAGTTGCACAAGGATATAGTCAAGAAGAAGGAATAGAATATGAGGAAACCATTTCACATATAGCTAGACTAGAATCTATTAGGATATTACCTCCTTATTTAGATCATCTGAATTTCAGACATTATCAAATGGATTTCAAAAGTTCATTTCTAAATGGGTACATGGTTGAGGATGTATTTGGTGAACAACCCCCTAGTTTTACAAATCCCATTTTTCAAATCATGTCTTTAATATTTTTAAAGCCCTATATGGTCTAAAACAAGATCCAAGAGCTTGGAATGAGAGACTTAGTTCTTTTATTATTTCAAAAGGTTTTTATAAAGTAATAATGGATCATACTCTTTTTATTAAAAGGATTTCCAAAGATATTTTAATATTATAAATTTATATAGACGACATTATTTTTGGATCCTTTAAAAAAATTATGTACTAATTTTTCAAAAATGATTCAAGATGAATTTGAAATGAGTTTAATGGGAGAACTTAAATTTTTGCCTTGGATTTCAAATTCTTCAAAATAAATATGGTATTTTTTAAATCAATTTAAATATACTAAGAATCTTTTGAAACATTTTGGTTTGGAAAGAAATAAAGGTAATTATGCACCTATGAGTACCAATTGTACGTTGGATGCAGATGAAACTGGTAAACCAGTGGATCAAACCAATTATAGAGGTATGATTAGGAATTTACTCTATCTTACTTCTAGTAGACCTAATATTAAGTTCAGTGTATGCATATGGGCTTGTTTTCAAGCCAATACCAAAGAGTCTCATTTAACTGCTGTTAAAAATATTTTTAAATATCCCAAATATACTAGAAACTTAGGAATATTTTATCCAAGAGGAAAATAATGTGATTGAATAAGTTATTCGGATGTTGAATTTTTTGGTTTCAAGTTAGATAGAAAGATAACCTCTAGAACATGTCCCATTTTGGGCAAGACACTAGTATCATGGTGTAGTGAGAAACAGAATTCAGTTGCATTATCTACTGTAGAATCTTATTATATATAGATGCTGGTAGTTGTTGTGCTAAAATTTTGGGGATGAAACAAACTTTACTATATTATGGATATCAACTCAAAAACGTCTCTATAAACTGTGATAATACAAGTTCTATTAACGTCTCTAAAAATCTAGTATCTGATGCTAGGATAGAGCATATTGATGTGAGGAAACACTTCTTGAGGGATCATTATCAAAGAGGTGATATCACTCATCAATTAATTGGTACTGAACACTAATTGGTGAATATATTCAAAAATCCTTTGAATTTCGAGAGGATAAATTACATAAAACATGAGATAGATATGATAAACTATTAAGTTAGGAACCTCACTATTGGACCTCACCGTTGGACCTCTCCATTAGAACCTCACTGTTGAACCTTGTCTTTGGACATCACCGTTGGACCTCACCGTTGGAACCTCACCGTTGGACCTCACCGTTGGTCCTCACTGGAAGAACCTCAGCATTGGAACCTCGCCGTTGGAACTCACTGTTGAAACTTCCCCGTTGGAACCTCACCATTGAACCTCACCATTTGGACTTCATCATTTGGACATCACCGTTGGACCTCACCGTTGGACCTCACCTTTGGAACATCAATGTTGGAACCTCACCATTGGACTTCACCGTTATGACCTCACCATTGGAACCTTACTGATAGTAAAATTTTCTAGGACATAACAGTTATTTCCTACATAAATATGAAACATTTTCATTATTACTTATTTATTTTTCTTGATTTGTTTTTGGATCCCTAAATGATAAAAATAAATAACATACCACCTTTCAATCCACTTTTACTCTCTCCCGAATCTCTTGCTCCCTAACTTCAGAGCCTAACCTTCTCCTGAAACCCTCAAACCGCTCTAGATTACATGGAACGATTGAAGAGACCATTGGTCAATGATGAAGGAGATGATCTGAATCCTAAGAGACCTCGAACTGAGTCCATTAGTAGAATCAAAGTGGTAGAAAATCAAAAAAACCCTCATCTGTCAAATATAGAAATCGAGGTTGAGAAAGAGATAAGTTCTGAATGGCTATTTTTGAGTAGGTCTTCAGTGCTGATGGCATGAAACTCAACATAGTGTATAATTATTTTCAAATAAAAATGGATGCAATTACCTGAAGTCATTGAAGGAGTTTAACGAGTTCTTAAAATTTGAACAGTTTGATAATGAAAACAGAATGTCTTCTAGGGTAAATGGAGTAAGTTTGAGCTTCTATTTTATGAATGGGCTGAGTTTTTGAGAGTACCACATGAAGCGATTTTTAACAACTACTCAATAGTGGTACCTCCCACTAGTGAGTTCTTCTATTGTGAAGAATATTTGTCTGAACTTATAGGGAATTGGATCCCTAGGAAATTCATTGATGTTGAAATTGAAGGAGAAGAAAAGTTACTGTTTATGTTTGTTTAGCATGTCTTGAGTCCTAGGAGAGGGGACTTTGCTACCTTGACGTATCAAGATATATATATTTTTTATCTGTGGAAGCATGGATATAAGATAAATTTGGGTAAATTTCCGAGGATTCAATTAGAGGATATGAAAAATCCCAGTTCCAAGTCCAATGCATTGTTTCATGCCAGATTTATTCCCTTGATGTTGAAGGTGAAAGGATATGCTAGAAATAAGGAGAAACAGTTGTAGTAATGGAAAACTTCTGCATTACTACAATGATTTTCAAGTTGATGAAGATAAACTGGAGCCCTTGGAAAAGAATATGGGTGCATGATGAGGCCAAGATATATGAGGAATTCAACCTTGTTACTCATCCTATGTGGCATAAGGACAAGAGATACCCTGGTCTAATGCCTGGTGAGGTGGAGCTAGTATATTCAGATGGAGATGAAGAGGCTATTGTTGTTCAAGTAAGAGAGGATTCTCTTATAAATGATAGGAGTGATCCTAACCTTCCATCAAATCCTCATGACAATACTATATCCTTTAGTGATCCTAGCCCACTAAAGAGATTTCCTAGAAGAGAGATTTCCCCAAGGGACAGTGATGATGAGGAAACCAGTGAAGAAGAAGAAGATCAAAATGTATTAACAGATATTAAAGAGACCTAAGAGGAGGAAGATGACACTGAATCTAGTCATGATGACTTTAAGACAATTGGTGGTGACAGTGAAGAATAATTTCTAAGTATCAGTCCTATGATAGGACATAAAACAATTGTAAAAATTGTAGATAAAGAGAATGTTGAGTTAGTTGAAGCTAGAATTGCTTTGGTAGTAGTTGAAAATTCTGTAGATGAAGTGGCAGTGGACTCTTTTATTGATGTAGTTAATCAAGGAGGTGTGGTAGAGATGAATGTGGTTGATTTAGAGAATGCTCCAACTGAGTGGGAGGAACCTATTTCCATAGGTTTAGTTGCTGTCTCTCCTGGAATAGAAGATTGGTCAGAAGACCCTAGATTTGTGGTATTGGGTTTAGACTATGGACATATGTTGGTCGGAGTGGAATCTCAAGAGGGGGTGAATTGAGTTCCAACATAAAAGTTCTGTTAAAGACATTAGGATTAAGATCCCTGAATTTTGAAACGGTCCACTTAATTAAGGTAGTAGATATAAATGTTTATTTGGTCAACTGGATTCTCAAAGGATGATTAGTCCTCAGATAAATCAGTGTAAAATAGTTCATCATCTTTTGGAAAAAGTTTATTGAATTAAAAACAAACACACACATACCATAACTAAAAATCAAAGTAAATTTAAAAAAGTTTTCTTGTTTTGAAACTAATTAGTAGCAGAACATAGAAAAATTGAGTATCATAAAGATAGTAAAGAGAAAAGGTAAACAAGAGGATCAATATGAAGACGTGACATAATCCTCTCCACTTGGTGACCACCTACCACCAAGCAGTTTATATTAATAATAAAAATGATACATAGCCTATATCTGGATTTACAATAGTTTTGAAAAACTATCCATGGTTCACACCCTATAAAACAGTTCTACATGGGAAAACAAACAATATAGACCCCACACGGTCTCTCCAACAGTTATGTGTGGGAAACAAGGTGTAAGTGAAGTTTGATGTGAGGATTTTCGGTATCCTCAATTTAATCACAGGAGACAGTGTGTGTAACACAAACATACACCTCTCAGAAATGTAAAATAAAAGAACGTTGTAGAGAAAATATTATAAGATTGAGTTTGGAAGGCACATTGTGTTTGCAGTTCAGCTATTGACTCCTTGGAGGGATGAAATTGTAGTTTGAGTCTTTCTCTTGAAGTTTTCCTCAAAAATATAATGTTGCAACTCTGGGTTCTAGCTTTTAAGAACTAAGGTATTCTGCATCATAGTTGGATAGAGGGTTGACGAATCACATAAGGCAGATGTGAGTTTGTCCCAAATGATCTTCGTGATGCTCTTGGGTTCAGTATTTAGGTGCTGAATGGTTCTTCTTTGATCTAGTGAATAAGTTATTTCTGATGCATTCCTCTCTCTATTCCACCAATTATATATAATTTTATTTTACTTGGTCTTCTATTTGATACTTGAGGTCCGACAATAGGAATATGTAAATCATGTGTGGTCCTCCTTGTACCTCATACTATCCCCAGATTTGGTCACTTAATATGTCTATAATCAGCATTAATTAATCTCAGAAGCATTAAAGTTACCAAATAAGACCGTTCCAATAATCTTAAGAATTTAAAGATGTATGGATTAGAAGACTGAGCATCTGTAGACTTGTAGCGGTAGCCTTATAAACAGTAGGATTCAATCAGTATCCTTTAACAGTAACCTTCTGTCGGGGACCTTTCATCGGTGACCTTCATTGGTGAACTTTAACAGTTACCTTACATTAGTGACCTTGCATCGGTGAACTTGCATTAGTGACCTTGAATTGATGACTTGGAATCGGTGACCTTGCGTCGGTGACCTTTCATCGGCGACCTTTTCATCAGTGACCTTGCATCGGTGAGAATTCATCAGTGATCTTTCATCGGTGACATTGCATCGGTGACCTTGTATAGGTGACATTGAATCTGTGACCTTGTATTAGTGACCTTGCCTCGCTGAACTTGCATCACTGTGCTTGCATCAGTGACATTACATCGGTTACCTTTTCATCGCTGACCTTGCATCGCTGACCTTGCATCGGTGACCTTTGCATCAGTGACCTTGCATTGAGAGCTTAAACACAAATGAAGTAAGATTAAAAGTACGCACTTATTACTTGATATAAACATGATTTTCACATAAATAATTATATTGTAAGAGAAAAACGATTCTTTATTTAAATGAAACATGATTTGGGATTATCAAAACAAGTGAGTCCAATAATCTCTCCCTTTTTGATAATCAAAAATTATTTCAGTAGTTTTTTTTGAATAAGGGTTAAGAATATTAGCTAATATATTTAGAGGTGTGTATATGTAATATTGAACCATGTTTATTGTGGATATTATATATATGAAATGATTACAGTTAACTGAAAAACTTATTCCCCTTGTAGGCAACTAAAAACCTCTCCCCCTTTGTGATTAACAAAAAGGCAGGAATAAAAAAAACAAGAGGATTTTATTATTAATGAAGCAAGAATACAAGATACAAAAAATTTTAAAAGATCTATATCAACTAATAAATCCCACATTCAATCCACATCAGATATGTATAAGGGATATTTGTCTTTAAAAGATGAGGATTCAGGTTCTGAAGATGGAGGGATAGGGCGAGGGATAACAGTGAGAAGGGTTGAAGGAGGTACAACAGAAGCATCAGTATACCTATAGTGACTAGATCACTGAGGAATCATAGGGGTCAAGCTTCTAAAGGCATGTACAGGAGTCATCAATCGAGTAACACTGGTAGAGCCTGGGGCATGTGAGGAAGAAGGTAATGCCGGAGGAACAATGATTGGAGTGCAGTCCACATGGAGGAAGGGGAAAATAAGATTTCTAAAATCCATAATAATGTGTCCTCCTCTTTCCATAACTGATATAGAATCATCCTTATTATCCATAAATCACTCTAAGGTAGAATTAAAATCTCTAAGCATGCTAACATGATCCTTAATGGCATAAGTGACATGTGGAATCCTCAAGTTTTCCAATATAGCTGAAAGTGACCATCCATCTGATTCTTAGTGTATATTATTTTGTAATAGAAATCAACTTGCTCTTTGATGGCCTTTTGATCCTGATCAGCTTCCCTTAAATAATTTACCACAATGTTATTGGTAGTAGAAATGACCTGAGTCATAGACTGAGGGTCTGAGGTACTTGCACTAGAGAACTTCTCCACTTCTTCTCTAACTACAGATCTGAAAGCCTCTAGATCAATTGGAGGATAGGCTGAAGAGGAAGCAAATGCACATATAGGTGCCATAGTGAAATCCACTATCTCCATAATGGATTTTTTCATCCCACTGATCAGTCTCTTTACATAATTATCATTTCCACTCACATGTGTCTCCATAGACTTCTTAAAGTCCTAAAAAACAGTGACAATTTACAAAACCACACTTTTAACATATCTAAGATCTCTGTCCACTTGAGCCCTTGAAGCCAAATAGGATTATAAACTTGCAATAGACTACATCTCAAATTCCCTAGATCCTGTCAAGGTTCTGACCTGATTCTAACAGTCCTTAACTTCATGCAGCAAGACTAAGTGAGAGGTAGAAACTAGCGTTTCCACTATGGATGTCATAAGTTCTTGATTGTGAGCAATTGTTCTCTCTATCTCAGAAGATTTATCATCAAAGTCTCTATTTAGATCTAACTTCAATGATTCCAAATCATCCATCTTTACATAGTCTCTAGGTAAAAGTTCTACTAGCTGTAAAATATTAGTCTCTATAACTGAAGGAATTAGAGGACATATAATAGTACTCATATTTTTTTTTGATTTTATAAGGTTGAAGTTGTTTTTGGATTCCAGGGGTCAGAATTAGAGAAAAAAAATTGGGGGTGAAATCTTTAAAAAAATGATCGATAAAACTCAATACTTAGTAGTCTGGTATTGAGTACACGATGGAAAAGGGAAGGAAGGGGTAGCCTAGTTGGGCCACTAGATAATAGATAATCCATATGTGGTCACTAAGAGGATTCTAGGTACCCAGAGGGTATGAAAAATGTAACACTCTAAGATGTTATATGTATTTACATTGGAATAAAATTTATGTATTTGATAGCATGATTTACATGGATCCCGAACAATAAATGAATATAGGATATATTGTACCTTTAAAACATAGTCATTTGATTATTGGATATGAAAATGATTAAAAAAAATTATTAAATACATATATAAATTCTTTTACAAATTTAAATTAATTGATTAATACTTAATAATTAACAATTTAATTTTTTATGAATTTATTAAATGATTAAATGTCTTATTTTTCTACAAAATTTATTTCTCTATAAGTTATGTATTTTTATCTAAAAAATTATATCAATCAATATTTAAAAACAATTTCAATGAAATATAATTATAATTTATATTCATAAAAAATAATCACTCATAAAATATTTTTATAATGGTTAGGAATGAAAATAAAATCAATTAATGGTGAAAATGTATTATTTTCCAAAAACTGTTTTATGAGGGAAGAGTGTTTCTATAATAATAAATTAAAAAATCATTATTGATTAATTATTTTATTGAATATATATATTATATTCACTCAAATATCATTACATTCATTTGAATGTTATTACATTACATTGAATTGATGTAAATTTTGTTTTATAGATAAAAAAGAATTTTTCTAAAAATAGTTTATCATTCTATTTGAAAACTTATTTTGATGTAAATTTTTTAAAATTATAGCAATTAGATATAAGAAAATGTGTTTTATATTTTTAATAATCATGTAATAATTTTGTAATGATTCCACTTTAATTTTTTTTCATAGTGAATAGTTAATATAAAAACATGTTTTACCATGGTTAAAAATAAGATGAGTTTACTAGAGGTTAAACTGAATAGATAAGGGTCATATTTACCTATAAACTTGTATTATTCATGTTGGATGGAGATATTTTGATCCTATATTATATAAAAATCAAATAATTGTGAATTTTGAATCATTATTCTTGAGTCATATAGTAATAATATTTAAATGTTTTAAGTTGTTCAAAGTGTGTCATATCCCTCTCCTATAAAAGGGAACCTCCTCATTAACCATAATAACAAAATTTTGATCCTCTTAACTATGTCAAGCCCTAGCCAGAACTATTCAAAACTTACCTACCCACATCCTATAGGTCCATGTTTGATAAAAATATCTTTCTATTAAGGATTAAGGTGTATTCCATAAAAGGGTTCTCAATGAATAAGAGGTAACAATGCTTAAAAAGAAAGTCCCATTTGAGGTAAGTGTTTTACGTTACAATCTCAATTTTTATCAGGATTATTTATGATTAAATTTATGATAATGAAATTATATAATCTATCTCTAAAAATTATCATGAATTTTATTCTTGTATGGTTATTTATAGATATTAAATGTTTCCCTTTAATTTTCCGCTCTTTAAGTATTCTAGAGTCTGAAAGTATTATTTTATGAAAAACTAGCTTTATTTATATGTTCAGTAAGGACTAATGTTCATCCAGGTATATATTATAATTAAAATGTATTTAATAATATTTTTACTATTTTCCAATAATATTTTAATGTCAGGTTTTAGCATGTTTTAATTTATAGGAAAATGTATAAAAGGAATTGTCTTTTCAATTTCCAAATATAGAGCCTTTGACTTTTTACTAAAAATTTGAAATGATTCATTATTTTTACATATATTTCATGAAGGTATTTTCCCATAATCATGAATAATTTTTTATTCCAATACTGTTTTATTTTTTATTTTATAATTTTAAAAGAATATTTTTCCTTAATATTTTGTAATTTTTTTTGTTTTTTAATAAGTGACTTCAAAATGAAATTGGTATTTTTTTTCTAAGAATGATTTAGAGATCTCATAAAGGTATTATTCAACTTTGATAACATCCTTTGATATTACATAAACATAACTGGGGATATGATCTCATAAAATCATCCCTTTTCTTTATCTAAATGGTTTATGATTATGATGATAAAATATTTATTAAACCCATTTTATTTTCATCAGGTTACGTAATGATGAAATGATAAATGTATTCATTATATTTTGGAATGAATATGAATATGTTAGGATTATGTGAAGGGTGGTTCTATTATATACCTTTAATAAATTGGGTAAAGATTAATGTTTTGTGTGATCAAATGGTACATGGGAGGTTATCTCAATCCCATAATAGGGTATATTAGTGGTTATACCAATCCCAAAAAGGTAGAAGAGATGGTTATCCCAATCCCAAAGAAGGTACATGGGTGGTTAGACCAAGCCTAACATGTGATGAATGTCATGGAGGGTATCCTTGATATAAAATTTATATTATTAGTATTATAAAACTTTTTATTCCACTCATTTATAACATGATCTTAAAATAATGTTATTCTCCTATAGATAATGTTATTTTATTCCTTTATAATTCATGTCTTATGAACTACCAAGCTTTATCCCATGACTCGTGATAATAATAAATGAATTATAAGGTATGGTTTTGAAATGTTAAGCCCATGATATTATCTCTTATGAACATGTTATGATTAAATGATCATTGATATATCGCGTATTTACCCTTAGTAAGAATCTTTGTTTTCCCTTTATTACGTATCATTTTCCCCTGTATATAAATAATGGTTTTAAGTTTGATATTTATAATTAGGGTTCCAGTTGTCCGAAACATAGTGGGAGATAATGTAGATTTTTTATTTACCAGTTATTTATGTATCTAAGTTTAAAATTTTTATAAAACCCTATGGGTTTGGAATGGATTGTAATGATATGTAATTAATATTCATCTAATAATATGAACAATTTATATATGAAAATGTTGGGTTATCTTACACATGGTACATAATAGTCTCTTGCCTGTTTTTTTTTAAATTTTTTAATTATATTAATCCAAATATTTAAGAATGGTATAAATCATACTTCACCTCATTTTTCCAACAACAACACGATTAGACCCCCATATCCCTTTCCTTCCTCTATTCTAAATTTGATTTCTTCATCGTCTAGGTTTGAATTTGATCATTTTCTCTCAAGTTGGGTTGATAAAGGTATGTTAAATCCTTATTTACAAAATATAGTGGTTTTCTTATTCTTATTTCATTATAATCCATTGAAAATATATAAATTAGATTTTTTTAATGATTTAGGCATTTCTTATAATAAAAGATAATTAATTCAATGAAATTCAATGATCGGAAAATTAATGTTATCAAGTAAGTTGTTCCAAAATATCTCCGTTTATTTTATATAAATTGCATGTGTATTTTGATATGTTAGTGTAAGAGGTGAGTGAATAACTTGAAACAGAAATGAATATTGTTTCCTTACATTCCAAGTAATGATTTTGGACTATATAGCTCCTGATATTCCTTCTAAAACATATACTTTGAAGACATGTTTGTTTATAAACATGTGTCTGGGGAAAATTAGTGAGATAATAAAATAATGGATTCCTAGGGGCATGACATTATAAATGATTTGATTTAGGGAGCCTTTTAAGGAATTATTTGGCATTTCTTATCGATAGGAATCTTATGTATGGAATAAGATAGTGGACGATTAGACTAGTGATAGAATTTTATCATGGTTAGAGCTAAATATGGGTTATCTCTTTTGAGAATTGTGGTTTTATAGAATTTTATGACTTGGTAATGTGGTGATAGACCTTTCATATTTATCATTAACATGATTATGATGAATCATTCCCTAGTTTTATTAGTTTGTGATATATCATTCACCATATATTAATTCTAACTCAAACATGCTTTTTATAGAGTTGGTTATTTATCATTCACCTAGGCTTGATGTATCAGGGTGATATATCTTTCACCTTAATTATTAAAATGGTGATATATTATTCACCCTGAGTATTATATTTTTTATATATCAACCACCATATAAATTGAACTATAGATGTATTATTCCACTTGGTTAGTTTATCGATGATTTATCATTCACCATTTTTATTGTTTTAGTGATGTATCATTTACCTTTGTTAATTTATCAATGATGTATCATTCTATATGAGAATTGTTTTAGTGATATATAATTTATCTTAGATGAGGTAATAATGATATATCATTCAATTTTGGAAAACTATGTCAGGGATGTATCATTTATCACATGTATTGTATCATTGATGTATCATTTTCCTTGTATAGTTTGTCGACGATGCATCATTAACCTAGTGGACTTGTGTTGTATATGTATCATTTACCCATGTGTATCATATATGTTATGCATTGTTCAATATTGATATGGTATAGTGATACATCTTTCACCCTGAAGTAGTTATATGGTGATATATCCTTCATTCTAGTCTTGTGATGTGGCGATGAATCATTCACCAGAGTAGTATTATGGTGATACCACTCTCACCTCATAATTTATATTCAATGATTAACTATTAATCCCATTTAATAATATGATTAGTGATAGATCATTCACCATTTTTTATCAAACAATGAGAGAATCACCCCATTATGACACTTGATAATGTATGTATAATCATTTATTAGGGTGGCTACCTATCATTTTGTGATGAAATAAGGGTTGTTTTTATAATTTTTGTCACCATATCATATTGTTCATTCACCCTTACATTAATAGATTTATTTATTTATGTCTTTGGTTATGGATTATTGAGTCTATTTATCATTACATGCACATATACCTTATTTGGCATACATAATTTGTAATAATGGATATAGGTAGAGGAAAGGGCATTACGGTAGATTGTTGTGAATGATGGATAAAAAGATTATGAGATGAGGCCAAGAAGAAACTTAAACCAAGTATTTATTTAGGTTTGAATTCTTTTTAATATTTTAGAACATGTTTTTATATTATTTACCCATTGGGTCATATTAATCTTGATACATAACTTCTATGAAATTATAGTGGGTTCAAATTATTTTATTGCATGTGTTTTTTATTAAGGATAACCTATTATCATAATTTC
This sequence comes from Viscum album, assembly GCA_963277665.1. Lineage (NCBI taxonomy): Eukaryota > Viridiplantae > Streptophyta > Magnoliopsida > Santalales > Viscaceae > Viscum > Viscum album. The sequence goes on along the minus strand of OY728137.1, from coordinate 1,324,955,351 downwards.
CATATTATGTAATTAAATTGCGGTTGATGTTTTATATTTATTTTCACTATTAGTTGAGGATATTTAATAGATGGAATAGTCCCACCAATGTATTAATAGTCCCTCTGTACTAGTCATCATTCCCTGGAATATGGGGAGGTGTGCCTAAGGTTCTATAGAAACCTGGACTGTGAATGATACAATGTTGTATTAATGATTTTTTTTGAATCATTTTACAGTTTTATACACGTTAGTTGGAAATTAGGATTTATTATAACTTGTTATGGACCATATGTGTATGATTAACCAGAATCTATATCCATAAAACTTCATGTTACCATGTTATAGTAATTTTGTTCCTATTTTTTGGATGTTACGCTTTTGATAATTAAAGAAATATATTGTGTGATTTATAGATTATTACATTAATACTGGATTGTTTTGGTAACATAGAATGTGTTTATATATAAAATTAATCATATTATACCCATGGGAAATTTTTATTCTTTTATTTTGTTGATGATATGGTTATGAGAAAGGGGTTAGTTATTTAAAGTGTCTATAATAAGTTATATAGATTTTACCTATATATGTTATTGGTGGAACATTAATTTAATAAAACCATTATAGTTGGTTACTTTTTTATGTATAGAAAAGGTATAATTATTTTTATTATATATGTTTTTTAGTATTGAACTCGAGAGTTGTTAGATTTTCATAGTGGATTTTGGAGTAATATGATCACCTTATGTGATTATGGTGTATAGAGTAGTTGGACGAGTTTCCTAAATTACTTTTCTTATACTACTATATCATGTACTGTGATATATATGTTTTAATTAATAGTTTTTTCATTTAAATGTTATTCCAAATTTATTGTATCTATTGGAGCTTCAGGAGTGTGGGGACAAACATAACCCATGTTATGACCTAAAATTTTATGGGTTACTGTTTTTAGGGAAAACATGAATTTTTCATCCTCAGGTAGAGGTTTTCTGATAATTGAGATTTATATTAGAATTTTTAGAGTTAAATAATTTAAATAACCTATTTTTTAATTCATTTAAAGGATCTATATGTGTTTTGGGTGCTCAATCATTAGATTAAACTTGGGGCTAAAATTCAATAGCAATAAAATACCACACCTTGACTTTGGGGATCACAGTGTGTCGTAGGGGTTACATGAGTTTTGTGTAGGATGAATGAAACTCTATGGCTAAGGGGAACCATGGAATTATGGTTTTAAATAAGACTAATGTCGAATTAATGGCATGAATTTCTGTTAATTAAAATTTTGGATGTGTGTAGAAAATTCTAGGATAATGTTTAGAAATATTCAATAAAAATTAATTTTCATATGTAAAGTTAACTTCCAATAGACTAAAGGTCCCCAAGATTAATAATTTATCTTATGTATTCTATGGGTTATAAATTATGAATTTACTATCCGTGTGAAAAATATTTTTAGGTTTAAGAGTTGAAATATATGAAAAGAGAAAATATATAAATCTAATTTTTGATTTATGATGATGTTGATGGAGAGGTATAGTCAAGCTAGGTAAGTCTATAATTAGATATACCCAAATTATATCTATACCAAATATATATATCATAATTAGATCTATAAAATTTTGACTTGTATAGTACGGAGTGAGGATATTCAAAGGACACATGTAAAGGATACCCTATTATGTGAAATTTTTAGTGTGATGGATGGCCCTATTATATCAACCCTCACTTTCAAACATTAATGTTACATAAATATTTCACAATACATTAAACATTATTTACATAGTCTCCCAAATACTATACCAGTCTAGTGACTTTGGAAATATGGAAACATAAACATTGATAGATAAGTGATCTACATTATCTCTCACTAGGTTCTTCATGACAAGTACCATTCTTACACACATCATACTTAATATATATCTTCATAACCTAGGGAAGTAAATATATTAAGAGGTGATATTAGTTGCTTAGTAAGGGTACACAAGAGAGACATGTATCCATAAACATGAGCATAGGGATATGAGAATGTGATCATAACAACATAAGATCATACCCTACATATAAAAAATTCATAAACATGAATCACACCATAAATATTGGCAGTTCATAACATATGAATCATAAGGAAATCAATAGCATAATCCATGAAAGCATACCATATGAATAAAACATGGAATTTTAGTAGATAGATAATCATATAATATTATTTTCATAGTATCCAAGGCATCACTTCCAAGACCATCGTAGTAGTATGGGTTCACTCCCGACACTACCTTTGTAGTCATGGTTCACTCCCAAGGCCATCTTATTAGAATTAGTTCACTCCTCATACCATCTTGGTAGTCCAGGTTCACTCCCATGGCCATCTAAATAGCTTAATTTCACTCCTCATACCATCTTAGTAGTCATGATTCACTCCCATGGACATATTAGAAGTCAAGGTTTACTCCCAAGACCATTATGTCTATATCATGAGATATAAATCTTTACCCAATGCATTGGAGGGATATATATTTCCCATATATATCATAATAAAATCATACATCCATATGCCACAATACCACAACTAATAATACCATAACCCATGAATGAAATGGGTATTATTAATATGTAATCATACCGTAACCTTTTTAGTAATATAGGTTTCATAATCATTTAACCATAAAACAAAACTCAAAAGAAGGTCTCAAATTCATATAACCTATGGAAGGAAAATGGGTCTCATAAGAATCATTACATAAAACATATATCATTCAATAAAGAATATGGTTATATATTTTGGATCATTTACTTAAAATGCATGAGTAACATCAACAGATATCATCTTAGACTGAAAATAACATGGAAGGATATTTTTAAAGAATTTCTTGAGGAAAATATCATTTCTTATTTAAAAAGAGGCTCTTTAATACATAAAACGTTTTGAAATATGTTTTTTTAAATAAACATAAAATATTATAAATAAATCTTGGAAAACATTTTGGAATCCTTTTTCTTAGAAAACATATAATGAGATATTGAAATGTTTTTCATAACCAATTTCCTTGAAAACATATAAATGAATCATGAAAAAGCATTGAAAACCAATTTCCGTGAAAACATATTAATGAACCTTGAAAATATGTTGACAAAAATTTCATTAAAAATAATTTTAAAATATATAAATAACAATTGTAATATATTTGAAACTCTTTTTCTTTGAGAAAACGTAAAATAATCTTCAAAAAAATTGAAAATAAGTTTCCAAAAAACATATAATCGAATATTAAAACCCTTTTTAAAAACACTTTCCAAGAAAAATAAATTTAAAACATGTAAATATATCATGAAAAAGTTTTTAAAACCATTTATTTAAAAAAAATTAAAACATTTTTGTAAAAAATAAACTTTTAAACATGCAAAGGAAGCTTCACAAACATGATAGTGGGTAAAATTGTACATGTTGTATTAGGAGAGAAGAGAATTCCTTTTTGCATGGTAAAAGGTTAGAGAAATACATTGTTTCGTATGTGAAAAGATGATTCATTTGAAAATATTGGTAAAAGTAGAAATGGGAAATAATTTCTTTTAAATAGTATAGGATAATATTATAATAATTTGGGAATCACTTTTTATAAAAATTGGTTTTGAAGGAACATAGATTTCCAACTCAAGATAGGGTAAAGCCGAGATTTTATAAAAAAAATTCTTAACTATCTTATGTACAAATGAGTGAAAAAATTGTAACAATAAATTAATATATCATGAAAAAAATAAGGTAAGAAAGACCATTAATTTTATTGAGATATGGATTATAATATTTCAACAACGGAAACATACTCCTAAATAATCTCGAAAAGCAATGAGATTGTTTCCATAAACTCTTATCATTTAGTAAATTTGAACCATAATCCCCATTTAAAAAAGTGAAATTACATGAAGAATAAAATATTATTAAAGGAATTATATTCATTATATAAAATTTAAAATTAATTATGCACACATTATATAAAATATAGGTGCATAACATGGAAATCGTATCAAAGAAGGTAAATTAAGAAAATATTATATTACCAATTTGGTAACATTTCAAAAAAAAAAAACCATAAAATAATGAACATAGAATGGATTCTTAAATACACATTTTTTATGTATAATAATCATATAATACATCCATGGCTATTATACACACCACATAAAAGGAATAGGTGGTGAATAAAGCATGTATCTCATGGAAATAAAAACTAAGATGAAACCCCTTGCCTTGTGTCTTGACTCTTGTTGTACTCATGAAAACAGAATGTATAAGAAATATAAATTTATTATATGTATTTTAATGAACCACATTATTATATCCAATAACATATTTTTTTTATTATGACCTTATATTACCTGCTTGTTAAAAATTCAATGTTAAGGTTTCACTTTAGGTAATATTTACTTAATTTTTTATAACTTTGGTACTTATACATATATCATGATTTATAGAATGTAAATCATGATATAAATATAATTTATAATCATTATATTTATATTATAATAGCTTATATAATATAGAATTATGAAATGCAATACACTATTCATGGAGATGGTAAACTGTACGTACACATGAATGTTGGTTCTGTTTTTATTATCATATTTAAAAAAATAAGTTAAATGAAATATGTGTACGTATATGTATATATATATCATTATAATAGTAGAATAATTAAATCATATATAACATATAATTTCACTAAACCCATCCTTAATACATTCATTGTTGTGTGTGAATGAATCACATCGCTTTGAGGGGGTGGTTGTTCACGCTTTCTCAAACAAAATTATCATATTTAAACCAAATGAAATGTATAAAGATATGTGTTTTAAAGGGGTTAAATAATCCTAAAGATAGAATAAATATAATATATAACATTTATAAACACAGTTTTTATCGTAATGGTGACTGTGAGAGGTGGTAAGGAAAAATGAACAATCATCGTTTTGTGAGGCGGTAGTTCACCGTACACATTAATAGTATGTTTGTTACACATTTGATGGCGGTGTGGGTAATTTTAGGTCAAAAATGACATTAAAACATACTATTATATTGAAGATATTTTTTTTTATACAAGAATGTAATAAAAAGAGTTGAGGGTTGGGGAAAGTAAATAAAAGAAAGCATCATGAGAGAAGACATTACCTTTTAATTGGGTGACTCCTTTTGGTTTGTGCTAAATGACATAATTGGATAGAATTATACCCATGTTTATGATTCTAGGAGTAATTTAGGGTCATTTTGAAGTTTATTATGCAGATATTGGTTGATCCTAGGTGGTTTTCGAGGTGTAAATAAGATGGATAGGCAGTGGCCTTTTATAGGGAATGGGAAGGACACACTTGGCATTTTTTAAAATAAGTTAGATGTGCCAGATTTCTTAGTTTGAATACACTTAAAAACCACAAAACATAATAATTTAAGGTTCATGGACTAATAATGTCCATAAAATATGTTTTGGATGAGTGTCTAGGTCGTTTTGGGTCTTAAAGTTAAGGTTCAGTACATTATTAATCTAATTTTCTCTTAACCATTGTAATTAATTTTAACCACATTCACAAATTTTTTTGGTAAAAAACTAAATTAATATTATTAGATATTATAAATTATTATTATTTAAAATATCAAATATGTTTTTCCAAATTCTAATAACAGAAGTGGGAAAAATTAAGTAAAAAATATTCCCATAGAATGTGAGACACTACGGGTCCTTAATGTAAAAATGTTAAAAAGTTAGCAATGTTTTTTTACCGAATTTCGAGGTGAAATTGATTTCAATGACCTAAATTGGATTAATTTATAAAATTATTATCTAATTAAACTTTATGAAAAATTTAAAATATAATTTAACCTTATAAATTAATTAGATGAAAAAATATTTTTGAATTAAAATTCATTATTTTAACTATTCATTAAAAAATGATTCCTTATAGAAAAATACAAAAACTAATCATAAACTAATTTTTATGATTTTATTTCAATGGTGAAGTTTATTTTGACATATTAAATCTATAAAAGTTTCAAAAATATGATTTTAAATGTGTTCTCCATTAAATGGTGAAAAAACTACCTTTATAAAAATACAGGTTGTAAGCATAAAATTGGTTTTGTTCTTATCTTATATCATTAAAATATATTAAATGAATATAAAAATTAATTTTTTGAATATATTAAATATATATTAAATTAATATAACTCACTAATTATATATAATTTAATTTATTAGGGTAGCACCATTGTGACCATAAAAATAATAATATTTCCTTTCATATTTAATTGGGTTTTATATTCATTTAAAATTACATGGTAACCTATGAACTCTTATTATATTTGTGTAAAACATATATTTTTATAAATTAATTAATATTATTCATAACCTTTAATTAAACGACTATGTTGTATCTTATTATACTAAACTATAAAATTTTAAAAATATATTATAGTTTAGTAAAACTCGGTCTTTTGTGTTACGTAAGCCATCAAGGAAATTCACTGTTGTGTGTAACAAAATATTTCCAAACTATTCCATGTAGTGGAAGATTAATTTTATTTTTCATGTAGTGCTTGATTATCTTGGTTTTTTGTCTAACCGAAGCCAAACATAGTGATTTAATTAAAAATAAACTATTTTTAGCATCGTGTGAAATGAAAAATATCAAAAAAATATATTAATTTGAAAAAAAAATATTTCACAAAACCTTGGGATGTTACATTCTACCAGCCCCCTTAAAATGAATTTCTCCGTCAAAATTATTTTGTTATATCAAATGTTTAATACTTTAAATTTCATTTCATAGAAACCCACATCGTAAAATTGAATAATAAATATTCCTTAAAAAATGGAATGTTGGAACCACAATGGTTACCCAAAGTAACATATAACTAGTTTTCTATATAGTAAAACATAGATTGGTAGTGAATAATGAACACAGAGGGAATGAAATAATATTTATATATAATGATTGATGTCATAAATACCAAATAAGTAAATGATCAATGAAAATGTGAGGGCCTCAAAGTCATCAATATATTATGACTTATAAGGTCATTGGTTCAACAAAAATTAAGGTATTAGGGAAAAATTTTCTTGATTATTTTCCCATATTTGAGTAATTATTTTATTGACCAAGAATAAAAGGAAATATGTTACTTGATATATTTATATAAATAATATTTCAATATTTTGTTATCCTTTTAAATATTTCAAATTTTTCCATTACTTCAAGAAACAGATGTCTAGAAATTAACATTGATACTCGAAGTAGTGAAATACACTTTTTTATGATATTATGTCCCATTAATGAATGATAATTATAACCATTTATCTATAACAATTCTTAAACAACAATATGGATAATAAATTAATCTCTAAATATAAAAATTAACACTACTGTTTCATCATAAATAAATATTCACCAAAAAAAATTATACATCATATAACCTAGTGGTTGGCATGAAAACCTTGTCATCCTTCAGTCATGGGTCATGACCCATGGGCTTTCTAGAGTTGATTCTCTATCACCTAACATACATGATTTCCATTTCTAAAACCACTCTTATATAATTTCCACAATATGATGGAAATATTTGAAATAAGGTTTATCACTAAATAGGATTTTAGCCAAGGTTTTCAATACAATATCAATACATAAATACTTCCTCAAATGGTTAACATGAAATTTTTATAAATGGATAAACTTATATCCCCTCAAGAAAATTAATATCCAAAAAATTTGAAATAAATTCATGAAATCAACTTAACATTGATCCCCCATATATCACAATGTATCTCTTGGTTGTCACATTCCAAACATGTGAATACCCCTCATTATAAATTCTCTAGGAACATGGTAACTACTTGAATTACCATAAATCCGTTCATAAAACAAACATTCTTCATTATTCCATATATTTCTAGACATATTCCTTAAATCCAAGAAGTTGTAGACTTCATCCATGATAACATGAACTAATTCTCAAAAAGTCATTAATTAGTTTCAGGGTAATTAGTACCATCCAATATATTAATTCATATCCCAAATATCTATATCCAAACAATAATATGATGAAATAAATAAAAGAATATTGGTTATATTTCCCTTAATCATTTTTTTCTATGGAAATAACATTTCCATTAAATCACTTTTCTATTCTCTCTGATCTATTAATTGTATTCTGGTAAATCATTCGAGAAAAAACATAAACTAGATAACCCTTATATATAACACATTTCATAATTCTTGAATCCAAATACATAAAAACTTTTATTACTTCATCCTTAATCCATTAACAAGGATACCTAATACTATTACATAATACCTATTTCCATTCACATTTCATATATAGTCTCTTCAGCATCTTCCCTTTAACCATTTCTCACACCACCTTGTTGATTCTTTTCATGAGCTTTCCTCTTGGTACATTGAGTTTCATAATGTCCATTTATTCCACACATAAGACAATTGACCTTCAGTGATGTATTAGTGAGCCTAATATTCTCACCCATTTCATTAATCGAACTCATCATTTTTACCATGCAGTAACTTGATTTGGGTCTTCCTTTTCCATAGTAAGAACATCATATTCTTCCTCTAATATAGTCCCTTAGTTGATTCTTTCCCCATTATTGACATAAAGACAATTAAATCCTCTTTCCTCCATGGCCTCCATTACCCAAATTATTATAAAACCCATTCCCTCTATTCCTTGGTAAGTCTGAGAGTCGGTTGAGGTACAAATTATTAATCATGTTCCATGAAAACAGATTAGGTGTGATCACAAGATCATTCACTACAGTGATCATACCACTTGACTTCTCATGATAAAATCAACCATCACATTAAATGTTAATACAGTTCCTTCTTGTTCCCACTATTTATTAAAACCGGAAGGATAGTGTTAGAATTACTTATCATATAATAAAAACACATAGTAATGAAAAGTATTACTTATAGGATATCTAAATCATGATACCTTCCTTAATATATGACACCCAAGGTTTATCCTAGGTTATTCATAGACAAATTCAACTTATTTCCTTCATGAAGGATCGTGAAGATTTTGTGAAATCAAAGAGCATATCCCCTAAGAGTGTCAAACTATATGTGTAGTAAGGCCTATTTTCATGTAAAAAAATACCATGAGTCAGGCTTGGAACATTGTGTTGGAGTTATTACCCCTAGGTACATTTTTCTAGTGCCACATCCACTTGTAGTATCTAGACATGTATGTATTGCTAAGAAATCACTCACTATATCCTTCACCATAATTCTATGACATTTTCCTATGCTTTTCATTATTCTTAAATTTATCCATAGACATATATTTAGGGTTGTCACTAAGACTTTCTCATCCTAGTTTCCAAAGGTTAACTAAACCCTTTCTATGATACCAAATATAGCAGACCTCGCTTTTCATACATTAACATTACATAACTTTTTTGGAATACATAAGACATTATTCAAATAGAAACCCAAATATTTTTCTAGTTTAGTGCCTTTGGTAACATAGAAATACCAACATTGAAACACAAGTGAGCTAAATTATCTCACACATGGTTCTTAATTAATGTAACCCTTCTTATACACATCATTCTTAATATGTATCTTCATAACTTAGGGAAAGAATCATAAAAATGGGTGACCTCGTATGCTCAGTAAGGGTAAACCAATGATACATATAAACATAAAGACGAGCATATAGATATGTGAACATGATCAAAATATTAGAATATCATACCTTGTATACCAAATGATCATAAATATGAATCATGGAATAAATCATTACTGTTTATAAGATGTGAATCATAAGGAAATAATGATCATTATCAATGAAAACATAACATAGGAATAAAAAATGGAATTGTGGGAGACACATAAGAATATAATATGATTTCCATAGTAGCCAATAAATCACTACCAAGACCATTTTAGTATTATGGGTTCACTCCCCATACCATCTTGGTAGTCATGGTTCTCTCACATGGCCATATTATTAGCATGAGTTCACTTCGCATACCATCTAGGTAGTCGTGGTTCAATCACATGGAAATATTAGTATCATGAGTTCACTCTTCATACCATCTTCGTAGCCATGGTTCACTCTAGTTTCCATCTTAGTTGTCAAGTTCTTTTCCCAAGAACATCTTATTCTATCTCATGATATATAAATCTTTACCCAATGCATTTGAGAGAGATATAGGTCCCACCAATATCATTATGAAATCATACATACATGTTCTACAATATTATAAATAATTATATCATAACCCACGAACTCAATTGGGTATTATAAACATGTAATCCTATCATAAAAAGTGTAATAAGACACGTTTCATAATATTTTCATAAAAAACATTTCTTGTGAAAAGAAGAGGGTTTCAAAATCATATAACCTGTGGGAGAGAATTGTGTATTATCAGAATCATTCCACCAAAATAAATACCATTTAAGAAATAATATGAATGGAACCATTGGATTATTTCCACAAATGGAATGAGTAACATCAAAAATTGTTATCTTTGATGAAAAATAATTTGGAAATATTTTTTGAGAACATTTCTTAGGGGAAAAAAACCTTTTCCTTTGAAAAAGGGCTCTTTAAAACATAAAAAAATTGAAATCCATTTTCTTGTAAATAAAAATGAAATATTATAATGAAATATTTGAAAACCTTTTGGAAAAATACTTCATTGAAAACATATTAATAGACATTTAAAACATTTTGAAAACCATTTTCCTTAAAAACTTATAAAAGGAGCCTGAAAATTTTTTAAAACCCTTTTTCTGTGAAATGTTATTAAAGGTGCTTGAAAACGTTTTTAAAATCATGTCATTGAAAATATTATTAAAACATATAAATAATGATATAAATAATTTTTAAAAAAATTTCCTTGAAACTTTAAAAAATAATGTTGAAACATTTTGAAAATAGTTTTCCGTAACAACATATGAAAGAATATTAGAAACCTTTTTAAAAATACATTTTTTGAAAAATACTTTCAATGTTTATAATGAAATCCGGAATACATTTGGAAAAAAATTTCCTTGAATGTTAGTTTTAAAAACATTTTATTACTAATTTAACCTTTTAATCATGAAAATGTAGCTTCACATTAATGACAGCAGGTAAATTTGTACATGCCATATGTGGTAAGAAGAACATTACTTTTTACATAGTAAAAGGTTAGAAAATTACTTCTGTGAAATGAGAATGGATGTTTTATTTGAAAAAATTGGTAAAATACAATATAGAAAAAGGTACTTAAATATTATAGGATGATAGTATAATATTATTGGAAACTAATTTTAGAAAACATAGTTTTAATGGAAGACATATTCTTGATAGTATATAGGGTAAAATTTAGATTTCTTAAAAACATATTATTAACTATATTATGATCCAAAGAGTACAAAAATAATACCCAAACATGAATATATCATGAACAATTAAGGGAGAATAAAAGTTAGGAATTTTTTTAGAGATAGATTATAATATTTCAATAAAGGAAGCCTAATCATAAACAATCATGAAAAGAGATGAGATTGTTTCAATAAACACTTATCACTTAGTAACATTGAATCATACTCCCCATGTAAGAAAGTAAAATTACATGAAGATTAAAACATCATGAATGGAATTAGATTAATGATATAACATTTAAAAGGGAGTATGTGTTGAAACCAAGGTTGTTCCATATTTGAAATGGTGTTTGGTTTGTATTTTTTGTAAATCCTCTCAAGGAATATATGGGAGTTTTCAAGGAATGGGATCTTACAGATCATACCGACAACAATATTGAAGGTGATGTCATTTCCTAGTGTTTGCCAATTTTTTGGGTTCAAAATTGTGAGGATGGATTTCAATTCAGAAAGTGGTTTTTTCTTGAAGTCATTATAAAAATATATATATTTCATGTGTTATGAGAAGAGGGGCTTCATGAGTTGTGTTTTACGAAGGACAAAAGAATTATGATGGTGAACACTAGGATTATGAAAGACATCGTGAATGTAGATGGTGTTCTTTGTGATTGTGAAAATTTGAGATTTATGGTCATTGATGTAAATCTTCTTGATTAAGTTTATCACCATGAAGGGTTTTGATGGATATCTCCTCAATTTCAAGGAGCATTACAAATAGGAAATTTCCATGATGCTTCACGAAAGGAGGTGGGCCGCAAAGATATTTTTTACAGATAAATAAAACATACTAGAGTTAGTGGAGTTTTAAGAATAGATGAGCCTATGAATATTAAGATACCCCCAATTCATTAAAATGAGTGTTTAAAATGATAATTTTAGAACACTCTGATTTCATGAAGGCAAGGGAGCTTTGCGAATCAAGATTTCTATGTGATATTGAGCATCAAAAAAATATTATATGTCTTGAATGTTGTTCATGGATTTTGTTTAAAGGGTGCTAAGAAATTATGGGGAATTTTTCATTGAATCAGTGAGATTCATGAATGCAGTTTGTTCTATGAAGGTAAGTTAGCTTCTTGAAGACAATTTATTTTGTGAAGGCATGTGAGCTTCAAGAAGACAATTAATTTTGTGAAGGCATGTGTGATGTGGGAAGACAATTACTTCCATAAAATAAAGTGAGATTCAAAAATATAGTTAGATATTTGAAGTAAATTGATCTTCTTAAAAGAAGTTTTTTCCATCAAGGTAGCGGTACTTCATGAAGGATTGAGCTTTGCGAAGGAGATTTATGAAAGGTAATATTGATTATCTAGATTATTGGGACATGGATTTCCGAGTGCATCAAATCCGTTCTATGGTGAAAGCTGAGTATCATGATGGAAAAAAGAAAAATAATTCAATGACAATATATTGAAGATAACTTTATGTTGATAAACTTAGTAATACTTCTCCCACAATAGTGAGCTAGGGGGAGTCGACAGAAGTGTTCCAAGGGACACTGTGAGTTATCCCTGAATTTTAGAAATGGCAGTGTGCATGGAACAAAGTTACTATGTATGATATTGTGCTCTAAAATTGGTCAAGATTAGTGGAATATGGTACGACTAATAAATTTTTGTCATATTCTCCTTTGGCTATCCCTTAGTTGTGAACCAAGTAAATTTGTTGCTTCATATGCTTGTTTTTTTTCTAAACATTCTCATTAGAATGGTTTAACGGGTTCCTACCAATGTGGGAAAATGATCCATCAGTTTAAAAGAAAAAGTGGACACCTGATTCACCCCTCCCCTCTCAGGGTGTTCTGGGGTCCAACAGTATGTACACCTCATATAAAAATATAGGTTCATAACATGGGATGTGTCTCAAATATGGTAAATTAAGACAAACCCATGTTACCGATTTGTTAAATTTTCTAACATCAACCCCATGAAAGAATGATCATAGAATGGGTATGTAAATAAATATAATATTTAGTTTAATAATCATAAATTATATCCTTGGGATTTATACACACCACACAAAATGAATGGGTGGTGAATAAAGAAAGTATATCACAAAACTGAAAAGTGAGATGAAATCCCCTTACCTTGTGTCTTGAATCTCGTCGTACTCATTCAAACAACCTATAAAATAAATATAAATATATTAAAAAACCATATAATTGTATATAATACGATATATGGTTTTATTATGACCTTGTATTACCCTCTTTTTAACAATTTTATGTTAAAGTTTCACTTCGAGTAATATTCACTTCATTTTTCACATTTGTTTTAATTTGTTATATAATTGGTGCTTATACTTAAATAAGGATTCCCAGAGTTTACATAATATTATAAAGAAAATTTATATTCATCATATTTTTATTATAATAATATATAGAATATAGAAGTATGGAATGAAATACACCATTCAAGGAGATGGTAATCTATATGTACACATGAAAGTTGATTATGTTTTTATTAGAATATTGAAATAAAAGAGGTAAATAAAATAATTTTAGATATATGTATATTTATAATTATTTTAGTATAATAATTATATCATATTTATCATATAATTTCACTAAATCAATCCTCAAAACATTCCAATTATTGTGTGAAGGAATCACATCGCATTGAGGGGGTGGTAGTCCACACTACCTCAAACAAAATTATCATATTTACACCAAATGAAATGTATAAAGATATGTGATGTAAAAGTATTAAATATATTAAGGAAATAATAAATGAATTATATAACATATATAACTATATTTTACATCATAATTTTCACCATGATAGGCAATAAGGAAAAATGAACAATCCTCATTTTGGGATGTGGTAGTTCACCATACACATAAACAATATGTCAATTACCTATTAGCTGGAGGTGTGTGTATGTATATGTATATCCCTAAGCATAAAAATATCCTTGTATATTTAAGATACTGCAGTTTTTATAAAATTATATTATAATGTTAGTGGAGTGGTAGAGAAATAAAATTAAAGAAAGGAGCTTGAGAGAATAAATTAGCTCTTAATTGGGTAACACCTTTTGGTTTGTGCGAAAAGGATCATTTGGATTGCTTTCTTCCTAAGGGAAGTCTTATAGGAGTAAGGTAGGGATTTTTTTAATATTATTGGGAAGATATTTTTGGAAACTAAGTGGTTTGATAGGTTTTAATAAGAGGGAGAGGTGGTCACCAATTATAGGGAAGGGAAAGGACACACTTGGCATTTTTTGAAAATAAGTTTGGTGTACCCACGTTTTTACCTATAAAAAGTCATACAAAACCCAAAAAAACTCAATAATGGAAGTTTAATGGCTTTATAATGTCCATTAAAAGTTTTTTGGAAAAGTTTATAGGTTTTCTCAGGATTTAAATTTATGGGTTAGTACTTTATTAATCCAATTTTTCTCTTAACCGTTGTAATTAATTTTAATCAATTCCACAAATATTTTTGGTAAAAAACTAAATTAAAATTATTATAAATTATAAATTATTTTTATTCCAAATATGCAAGCTATTTTTCCAAATTTTAATCACATAAGTGGAAGAAATTAATATTAAAATAATCCCACTAACAGGATGACACTGTGGGTTTTTAAAGTAAAAACATCCTATAGTTAGCTATTTTTTTATAACCAATTTCAAATTGAGTTTTAATAAAATGAACTAAATTAGATTAATTTAAAAAAATATTATATATTAAAACTTTAAATCCAATTTAATAAACCATAAAACCATTTAAATTAATTATATGAAAAGTGGTTTTGAATTTATATTTAGTATTTCATCTATTCATTACAAAAATGAAACCTTACAAAAAATACCAAAAATTTATCCTAACATAATTTTTAATTTGAAATTTAAAATATTAATATTATTATTTACATATTAAATCTATTAAAGTGTGGAAATTTTTATTCAAAATGGGTTCTCTATTTCAAGGTGATAAAAGTAATTTTATAAAAATATAGGGTTTTAAGCATAAAATTGGGTTTGTTCTTATCTTATATCTATCAAATCTAATAAATGAATATAAAAAGTAATTGATTTACTATATAACATATATATTAAATTAATATCACTCACTAATTTTATTTCACTAAATTTATTATGTTAAAACATCTTTATGACCATAAAAATACTTATATTTTTTTTATATAAAATCGGTTTTTATATTCATTTATATTTAATTGAAAACCTATGAATGCATATTATATTTTTTTAAACCATATATTTTCATAAATTAGTAGATACTATTCATAACTTCTTAATTAGTGGCTATGTTATAAGTTATTATATTATATAATATCATTTTTAAAATATATTATAGTTCGTTAAAATATAGTCTTGTGTGTTACAGAATCCATCAAGGAAGGTCATTGTTGTTTGTAATGCAAGAAAACATTAGTGTTCCATGTAGAGAAATCTAAAATTTATTTTTCATGTAGATCTAAATTAATTTGATGTTGTGGATAATGTATGCCAAACATATCGATTTAATATGAAATAAATTATTTTCTATGTTGTGTAAAATGAAAATTATCAAAAAATTAAATTAATTTGAAAAAATATATTTCACGTAATCTAATGTTGTAAAAATCTACCCCCTTAAAATGAATTTCACCTTTTAAACTTGACTAGGTTATAAAAGGTTTAATACTTGAAAGTTCATTTCATAGAAACCCACAACTTAAAAATGAATACCAAAGCATCCATTAATAAGGGAATGTGTAAACCATAATGGTTACCTAATGTAAAATATAACTATATTTCCACATAGAAGAACATTGGTTGGGAGTGAAGATTAGACAATGAGGAAAAGTGTAAATTTTTATAGTGAGTGATTGAGGTCATCAATAACAATCAAGTAAATGATTAATGAAAAGTTCAGGACCTCAAAGTCATAAAACTGTGATGATTTATAAGGCCATATGTTCAAGAAAAATTTATGTATTAAGAAAGCATTTAATGGATCATTATACTATCTTTGAGTAATTATTTTATTGAAAATGAATACAAGAAAGTACACATAATTTATAAATTTCTATAAACAAAATTTCATTATTTGGATGTACCTTTAATTATTTATAATTCATTCATTACTTCAAGAAAAACAAGTATAGAAATTTACTTTGATGGCTGAAGCACTAAAATACACATTAAATAGATATTAAGGCCCATAAAGAATTAAGGGTATAACTATTTATCAATAACTATTCATAAAAATCAATATGGTTAATACATTAATCTCTATACATAAAAAGGAACACTATTCATTCATCATCAATAATTATTCATCAAAAATCATTATACATTATTGAGTCCATTGGTAGGTGTGAAACCACTATCATCATTTGGTCATGAGTTCAAGACCTACAAACCCACTGGAATTTATTTTTTAACACCCAAAACACAAGATGATCTCTTTTAAAACCACACAAATATAATCTCAAAAATATGATAGGCATATTTAAAATAAGGGTATTCACAAAATATCCTTCTAACCAATGTTTTCAATAAAATCTCAATACATAAATACTTCTTCTAATTATTTACATAAACATTACAAGAATTAGTAACCATATAACCCCTATAAAATATCAGTATCCAAAACATTAGAAAGAAAATCACCAAATTAGCTTAACATTGATCCCCCGTATATCACAAATTAGCTCTTGGTTGTCACATTCCAAACATGTTAATACCCTCATGGTAAATTATCTTGGAACATCATAACAACCTGAATTACTATAAAACCTTTTGGAAAACATGTATTCTTCATTATTCTATATATTTCTGGATATATTCCATAAATCCAAGAAGTTTTAAACTTTATCTATTATAGCATGAACAAATTGTAAACAATTCGTTAATTAGTTACAAGGTAATCAGTACCATCCAATTTACTTCTTCATATCCCAAATATATTTATCCAAATAAAAATATATTAACATAATTAACTTATTAAGGTCCCTTAATCATGTGTTTTCTATGAGAATCACCTTAGTATTAAATCAATTTTTTATTCCATCGGATCTATTCAACGTATTCTTGTAAATCATTAGTGAAAAACATAAATGGGAAAATCCTTATATATTTCACCTTTCATAATTCTTGAATCAAAATACATAAAAACTTAAATTTCTTCATATACAGTCAATTAATAAGGATACCTCATCCTATTACATAATAGTTCTTTCCTTTCATATTTCATCTATTGTCACTTCATCATCCACAATGTAACCATTTCTCGCACAACCTTATTAATTCTCTTCAAGGGATTTCCTCTTGGGATATTGATATCATCAAAAATGATGGTAATAAAATACCATTTTATATCATGATTCCTTTTCCTAATATTTAATAATTTTCATGAGAAGATATAATTACTTGATTTTAGTACAATCTCATTGTTGGTCATGCCATGAACAATTTTCCACTTCATTTATTATTAAAATAAATAAAGTTAAATTTTTCATTCCTAAATAGTTAGTAAATATTGAGATCGATAAATATAATTATAGTTCATTCATTATATATTAGTTGCAATAAATTTTTTTCCCAAGTGATCAAATATGCATAAGTCCACCTATAGTGAGATTATTATTTATTATAACAAAATTCATTCAAATTTTAACTTAAACATCCCATACATTGATAAACTTAAAATCCCTTTTAAATATGAACATAAAAAACATTATAAATAGGTAAACTAACTCAGTTTAACATTTATCTTCCATATATCATAATTTATCTCTTGTTGGTCACATTCAAAATAGGTGAACACCTTCATCATGTATTATCTTTTGTCCTAGTAGTAACCTAAATTACAATATATACTTATTGAAAATATTCATGTTTCCTTCTTAAAAAACATATTGGATATATTCTTTAACTCCCAAAAAGTTGTATACTTTTTCCATGATATCATAACCCTATTGAAAAAATATATATAAATATTTCTCAAGAAACTAGTATCATCCAATTTATTTATTCATATCCAACATATTTTTATCCAAACGTCATTATCTAAACAGAAGAGACATATTAAGGGATATATTTCCCCTAATCATGTGTTCTCAAAATATATCATTTTACCCTTAAATAACATTTCTAGGTACTAATAACCACATAATATATCCTTTCCAATCCATAATGAAAAACATATACTAAAAACACTTATATGTATCATGATTCATATAATCTTTGAATTTTGAATCATATACACCTTAATCATAATATTTTATTTTTAAATCATTATTCAGGATCCATAATATTACTCTTTCCTAAAATATGAATCATGTATAATGGTTCTTAAACCATAATCTTACCAAGTTTCTTAGGTTTAATGTAAAAAATAATGTCATAACATCCCATACCGTTCACATGTCATTTACAATCTCTTTATCATCATCAGCATAACCAATAATTGTATTACCTTCATGATTCTCCTAATGAGATTTCCACTTAGGAAATATGTTTTCAAAATTCTCATACTTTCCACATCCGAAACATTCATGGTTAACTATGTCATATCTAGTTTTGGCTATTGACTAAGACCGGAAAGAAATGTGTGCGAAATATATATCAGAAATTAAAAATACATAAGTAAGGTAAGTCACATGAAATATTTCAATCTATAGTATCATAGGTTTAATCATAATTTATTCATGATCATCACAAAAACACTAGTATTATAACCCATACTTATACTTATACTTATGACATCCCTAGATAAGTCCTCCGAAATATCTATAGGGATCTTATTGATTTTTCCGCACACTAGTTTCCAAAGGATGAATAAAACTTCACTCTGATACAAACTACAATGAACCAAGGTAGATGTATGTGAACTTTACATCACTTTTTTGTGGAATTCTTAATACATGACACAAATAGACACCCAAATATTTTATTAGTTTAGTGTATTTGGAAACATGGGACACATTTTTATAATTGGTGAAATATCTTAAAAATCTCCAATAAGATCTTACCATTTATTTTTCCTACCTTAAACCTTTATTTTTATCTTAGGGAAAAGAAAACATAAGAAATCTTGAGATCATATGCTCAATAAGGGTAAACATGGAAGATATGTAAGCATAATAAAAACATAACTGTATGAAAACATGAGCATAACATTTAAAAATATAACCTTGCATATCAAAAGATCAAATTCATGAGTCATGGAATAAAGATTAAAAATTCATAAAACATCAATCATAAGGAAATAAATAACATAATTCATTATATCATAACATAATTACAATACATTGAATTTTTAGTATACACATACGTATATAAAATGATTTTCATAGTAGTCAAGAAATCATTGTTAAGGCCATATTTGTAGTACAGGTTCACTTACTATACCGTATTGGTTGTCATGGTTCACTCCCATGACCATATTGGTTGTAATGGTTAACTCTCATAACCATATTGGTTTGAATAATTCCTTAATTTAGATCTCATGAGATATAAATCTTTATCTAATACATTAGAGGTACATATCGGTCCCACCCATCTCATAATTAAATCATATATACAAGTTCAATTTGATCATAAATAATCATATCATAACGCTTGAAATTAAATGGTAATCAGAAACAAGTAATAATATCATAACCTGTGGAAAAGATATAGGGTTCAAAATCATTTCATCAAAATCAAAACCTATAAAAAGAATTGGGTTTCTTAAACATCATCTCATCAAAACAAAAACCATTCTTAGAAGGAATATTAATGGTATTCTTGAACTATAAAAATGTATGTCCTCTTAGATGGGTAAGGATTTCGAAATATCACTTAGAACATGAATTTTCATTCAATATAACATTTTAAATCATAAAAAAAATTTCTAAAAAATTTTCTTTGAAATCACATTGAAAAAATATAAGGGAATTGGGAAAATTCATTTAAAACAATTCTTGAGGAAAATATCATTTCTTCTTTGAAATTTTTTTCTTTTCTTAATATTTCGAACAATTTTAAAATTAAAAATTTTATATGTAAATAACCTTGTAATACTCTAAGATAATATAAAAGGTAATAAGGCATCATGAAAGTGTAAAAATATATTAATGCCGTATAATTTGAAAAAAAATTCTTCTCGTACTTTTTCTGAAAAAGTAAAAAAGAACCTTCATAGGAAAATGGAAAAATATAGTTTCAGAAATGTTTGATAAAAATTGATACATGTGTAAAATTAACTTTAAACAAATTTAGATTAAAATTAAAAATATTTTGAAAAAATATTTTAAGAAACATGGACTTGGAGGATAAATATTCCCTAGTAAATACTTACGTATAAACAATCTTGGATAATAATAAGATTTTGAAATTATCCCTTACTTTAAGTATGGTATCCTTTATTTTTATCTAAACCTTCTTTATAATGAGTTAAATAATTTACATGACATATTCCAGAATCATATTCATTATTAGGATATCATTTATGATCATATTATCATCCTTTTGATAATAAAATTTCATTATTACTCGTTATTCAGGTATTAACTACATCATTTTCTTATTCGTGTTTATTGAATAAGTTTTGGATATCCTTATTAGGTTATAGTTACATAATTTCCAAAATTATATCAATAAAATATATATCATATTTATTAATTCTATTAATTTATATAATCATTGATTAATAGATATCATGTAGAATGAATCGCATCACATCGTGGAGATGGTATGTAATACGTATGCACGAGCGACAATATCATTCTCATAATTGTTAAACGGTATAAGAGTGGATGGTATATATTTTTTACATATTAATATAATATTATAATAATCATATATAAATTTTATTTCTATCATTAAACCCATCCATTAAAGGCGGTGGTGAAAAATATAATACACTGCGGTGTGGACACGGTAAGTTGTATGTTTGCACATGTGGTGATTTTGTTTTTCATAATATGGATAGAAGGTGGAATATGGTTGTTCCAAAATCATACAAAAATATAATTATATAATTTATACTTGAGGTATTACTTTAGAATGGAAACAACTCGTGAAGAGGACATATAATAAGAAATGAGATTGAACGAATCGTTAAGGTAAATTACATCTTTTTGGACGAGCTCCCTCAAACTCTCCTCTTAAAGGCACTAGAGTTGATCTCTTGAGAAGACTAGAACCAATATAATGTGACTAGATAATTTTATAAATGAAATTTTAATGGTATTTATGATCTTTAAAGCTTGTAGTTAAATGAATAAGTGAGTTATGAGGTTCCCTTTTATAACTGAGGTGAGATGCACTTTTGGAATTTCAAAAAATATTAATTTATAATAAAATCAAACCAGATACAAATAAAATAAAAATAAAATATTTTCGAAGATAAGATGAGATAAGGTTTTAATATCATCAACCAATAAATTTTGTACAAGTTTTTCTTCCAATTTAAACCTTGTCATTTTAATTAACTCTTTGTTATTCCATTTCAATTTAATAAAGGTAACAATTTAATAAATATTAAATGAGTAAATTATTTACTTATTTTACATAAATTGGACAATAAATTTTCTATTTATAACATTTTAAACAATTTAATAATTAATTAATGTTTCTAAAAAATGTATTATGTTTTTTAAATAATTTAATAAAACATTATATTGAAAAAATATCAATAGTCTCAATTTTGAGAGTATTCATTTCTGGTATTTTTTAAAATATCAAGATAAGACTGTATCCTCAAAAAAATATTTTATTATATCCCTTATGGGTCATGTTTATTTATAAAATTAATTGTATATATTAATTATCTGAAATTAAATTTATATCAATATTTTTAATAACATTAATTTGATATTTCTATTAATAAAACAATTACAACATAAGTTTTGTGTAATTGTTTTATATAATTATTTGTTGAATAAAAATTAAAAATAAAATACTATTATGAAGATACAGCCACTAAATTTCATAATAATACTTATAATAAAATATATATTCTATAAAATCAAACATTAAACATGTTATACATATTAAAACAAGAATATGACAACTTTAACATCACATTAAATAAAATATTATAAGTGTCATAATCTTTTCCATATGGATCCAAATTGTCAATTACTCTACCCATGTATGGTTATGGTGGATATATACTCTAAAAATAATATATTCTTTCATTTTTTTGTTCTTTTAATTGTTATTATCAATTTCAAAAAAATATTTTTTTGGTTTTTCATCAATTAAATATTTTCTGGAACTTCAATGTATATGATTTTAAAGTAATTACTTATTTCCTAAAAATTAAAAATAGATTACCATGATTTATAAATAAATTTTAGTTTTCACATGAGTATTTACAGTATTATTTATCTTCTATATAACCATGTTTTAAAAAAAGATAAAGTTATTAAAATTATAGTAAGACGTGTTTAACTTCTCATTAAATAAAATATATTCAATGTCCTAATATAACCCAAGTGGCCTCTAAAGGATATAATTTCTACCCAAGGGTAATTTAAGTAGAAAATAAATCATCCAATTATATAAAGTCAAGTGTTATGGAAATTTTATAATATTATATTTACCCTTAATTACTTGATTTACCTTTTTATCTCATTATAAAAAATTATTGATGTTAATATTCACAATTCCCAAAAATAAAATAAAGATATTTACCTAATTTGGACCCACTAAGTCAAAATATTTAAACCATTTTTAAAAATCAATATCACTAAAGTTTCAGTAATTAATTTAAAATTAATCCATTTTTCAGAATGAAAATAGGGTTTAAAATTTAAAACATTGGAAAAGATTGAAATGTTATTACATCGTAATTCATTGTAAAATTAATGTCAATGAACAATATTATATTAAATGATAAAAATATATTATATTTTTAATTTAAAACCATTCAACAATATAAATTAACCATATAAATTATATTATTGAAAAAAAAGTGTTTTTAAATAAAAGTTTGTATATATTTTCTATTCATCGAAAAATGAATAATATAATAAAAATATAAAAAATTCCCAAAAAAGTGCATTTTTAAATCATTCTTCCAGAGAAGAAGTTTATTTTTTTAAATAGAATATATAATAGTTTCAAAAACTATTTTTAAAATGTATACTCTATCAAAAAGCGGGAAATCAACATTTTTTTTAAAATTCATCTTTTATTCGAAAAATTGAATTTGTTCACTTATCTTGTCTAGATAACATATATCATGAATTTTAAAAATTATATTGAATATATTAAATATATAATTCATTAATAAAATAAATAAAGAGTTATTTTATTATTTAATAAGTCATTTATTTTCATTTACATAGTTTTTTCATAAAAACATTTCCATTTATTTTAAAAGGGTTTTATTCCCATTTATAATTAATTGATCACCACTGAATTAAGAATATTTTTGATAATTCAGTTAACATTGTTCATACCCACCATTATAATGACTTTTTTATAATGAAACATAATAATATATAGTTGTTCACTTAAACTTGGTCTTGTGTGAATTGAATTCTATCAAAAAAACTTGAAATTGTGTGTAACACAAATCAAGCACAAATTTTTGTATACCGGAAGATGAGCTGGTGTTCTATGTATCACAATCATATCTTGGTGTAGTATAAAAAACAATACATGAAGGAAATTAAAAAAATTATTATAAAAATATCAGGGTTTTACCCCTATGGCCATTTTAGTATTCAAGGTTTACTCACAAGATCATCTTAGTCTATCTCATGAGATATAAATATTTACTGGGTGAATTGGAGGGAGATATAGCTCCAAACCGTCTTGTAATTAAATAATACATAAATTATCCATAATATCTTAATTAATCATATCATAAACCATTAAATTAAATGGGTATTATAAACATGTAATCCTATCATAACCTGTGGAATAAGATATGTTTTATAATTATTTCATCATAAACATTACCCATGAAAAGAAGCGGGTTTCAAAATCAAATTACATGTGGAAGAGAAATGGGTATCATAAACCTCATCCAATCAAAACATATACCACTAAAGTATTAATATGAATGTAACATTTTATATAATTTCTTAGGAGATCATGATTAACATCAATAGATTTCATCTTGTTTGGAAAATTACATGGAAATATATTTCAAACACATTTCTTAAGTAAAATATCCGTTATCCTTAAAAAATCACTTTAAAACATAAAAATCTTTTGAAAGAAATTTTCATTAAAATATAATTTAAATATTATAAAAAAATATTTTAAAACCTCTCAGAAAACGTTTTCTTTGAAAACATATTAAGAGATTCTGAAAACGTTTTGAAATTAATTTTCCTTTAAAACTTCTAATAGGAGTTTAACAAGGTTTTAAAAATAATTTAATTGAAAATACATTTAAAACATATAAATATGTAAGGACATAATTTTTAGAACCATTTTCCTTCAAATCATATACAATAATCTTGAAAACATATTTAAATCAATTTTCCTTAAAAACATATAAAAGAATTATACAAACTATTTAAAAAACATTACTTGAAAAATAATTTGAAAACAAATAATGAAATCACAGAAATGTTTTGAAAATTATTTTCAAAACCCTTTTCAATAAAATTAAACTTTTAATCATTAATAGTATTCTACACATAAATGATGGTGGGTAAATTCATATATACCATACGAGGTAAAAAGAAAATTCCTTTTTCGTGGTAAAAGGATAAAAAAAAATTTGTTTATAAAGTGACAAGAATATTCTTTTGAAAATATAGGTAAAATAGAATAAGTTTAAAAATATATTTTAATTATTATAGGATAATAGTATAATATTCAGGGAATCCCTTTTTTGAAAACATGGTTATGAAGGGAGACAGATTTCCAACCAAAGAGAGGGTAAATCTAGCTTTCTTAAAAACACTTTCATAACTATCTTATGTACCAAATTGTAGAAAAATTGTTCCAATACAATAATATATCATGAATAACTAGAGTAGAATATATTTCATGAATGTTCTTGATATATATATTATAATATTTTGACCAAGAATGTATAATCATAAACAATCTCAAAAAGAGATGAGATTGTTTGAATGAACTCTTATCACATAGTAACTTTGAACTATACTCCCCCTGTAAGAAATTGAAATTACATGAATCGTAAAATATCATGAAAGGATTTATATTAACTATATAGCATGTCTATGTAATTATTCACACCTCATATAAAATTATAGGTGCATAACATGGCATGTGTCTCAAAGATGGTAAATTGAGACAAAATTATCTTACCGGTTTGGTGACATTTCAAACACAAAAAATTTAAAATAATTTTTATATAATTTTTATATAAATACCTATAATTTATTTATAATAATAAAATAATAAATCCATGGGCATTATACACACCACACAATATTTATGGGTGGTGATTAAATCCTGTAACTCTTGGAAATAAAATTGAGATTACATCCCCTTTCGTTAGGTATTGAGTCTCATTGTACTCAATCAAACCACCTATATATTAAATATAAATTTATTAAACATATTTTACAGAAACATATTCTTATATCTAATACCATATATGGTTTTATTAGGACCTTATATTACCCTCTTGTTAAAAATCCTTTGTTAATGTTTAACTTCAGATAATATTTACTTCGTTCTTCACATGTGTCTTAATTTGTTATATCTTTGTTCCTTATAATTATATAATTATTTAAATAATTAGAATAATGATATGAATATAATTTATATTCATTATATTTTTATTATAATCTTCTATATAATATATAATTATGAAATGGAATATATCATTCATGGAGATAGTATGGCGTACCTACGCATGAACGATGTTTCTGTGTTTCTTATCCTATTGAAAGTAAGAAGGTAAATGAAATATGTGTAAAAATATATATATAATATTATTATATTAGAATTATTATATAATATATATAATATAGATTCACTAAAACAATCCTTAATAAAATCCATATTGTGTGTGAGTGGATCACATTTCATTGAGGGGTTAGTAGTCCACACTTCCTCGAACAAAATTATCGTATTTAAACCAAATAGAATGTATAAATATATGGGTTGTAAAAGGATTATAAAACATTAATGAATTAATAAGTATAATATATAAAATATATATTTATTTTCCATCATAATATCTACCTTGAGAGTTGGTATGAAAAAATGACTAGTCTTCATTTTGTGAGGATGTAGTTCATCGTACACATAAACAATTTGTTCGTTACCCAATAGATGGAGGTGTGTGCAAGTGTAGGTTGAAACCCTAGAATAAAAACATCCTATTATATTTTATATACATTTTTTGTTATACAGTCTTGTAGTAAATATATTTTAGGGGTGAAAAAAGAAAATAAAATAAAGGATCTTGGGAGAATAAGTTACCTCTTAATTGGGTAACTCCTTTTGGTTTGTGCCAAAACGCATCCTTGGATTTATTTCTGACCAAGGGGAAGATTATATGAGTAAGTTAAGGATTTTGTTAAGTGTATTGGGTATATATTGGACTAAGCTAAGTGGTTTTATAGGTGTAAATATGAGGATGATTTGGTTTCCTTTTAGAGGGAAGGGAAAGTACACACATGGTATTTTTGAAAATATGTGAGGTGAACACACATTTTTACCGAAAAAGTCATAAAAACCAAAAAAACTCATGAATGTAACGTTCATGGAAGAATATTTTCTGTAAAATGGGTTTTTTACAAGTTTCTAAGTTGTTTTCGGTTATAAATTTACGGTATAGTTCTTTATAAATCTAATTTTTCTCTTAACCATTGTTATTAATTTTAAACACATTCACTAATATTTTCGGTAAGAAACTAAATTGAACTTATTATATACTATAAATTATTCCTATTTCAAATATTTAATCAAATCTTCCAAATTCTAGTCATATAATTGGCAGAAATTAATTTAAAAATAATCCCGCTAAGGGGATGACACTATGAGTTTCTAATGTAAAAATTTCCTAAAGTTAGATACCTTTTTGTACCCAATTTCAATGTGAAATATATTCAAATAAACTAAATTGGATTAATTTATAAAATTATCATCCAATTATAATTTAAAATGAATATAAAATATAATTTTTTCTTTATAAATGTATTAGTTAAAAAAGATGTTTTGAATTAAAATTCAATACTTTTTACAATTCAGTAAAAAAATGAAACCTTATTGAAAAATAAAAAATAATTACCTTAATTTTTTTTTGTTTCAATTTAAAATATGAAGTTTATTTTGAAATATTAAATCAATAAAAGTTCAAAAAAAGGTTTCTCCATTAAAAGGTGGTAAAACTACCTATATAAAAATATTGGGCTTTAAGCCTAAAATTGGGTTTGTTTTTATCTTTTATATATATAATATAATGAATGAATATAAAAAATATATAAAATATATATTACAATAATATCACTCACTAATTGTATCTAATTTAATTTATTAGGATAAAAGAGCTTTATGACTATAAAAATAATAATATTTCCATTTATATTCATTTGGTTTTCATATTAATTTATAATTAATTGGTAACTCATGAATTCATCTTATATTTGTTTAAACTATATATTTTCATAAATTAGTCATTAATTTTCATAGAAACTAACTTAACAGGTAGTTCATTTCTTATTATATTAATTAAAAACATTTAAATAATATATTATAGTATGGTAAAACTCAGTCTTTCATGTTACATAAGCCATTGAGGAAAGTCATTGTTTCATGTGACGCAATCTTACCTCAGGGTTCTATATAGAGGAAGTAAAAAATTTATTTTTATTCTTGTGCTTTATTAACTTGGTATTGCATGTACCACAATCAAAACATAGTTATTTAATATAAAATAAACTATTTTTAGTATTTCATGAAATATAAAATATCAAAAAATTAAATTAATTTTAAAAACAAAATTCACAAAATATTAGGGTGTTACACCTATGATGCATAAAATTAAAATATGATATGTAAGGGTCTTATGTTTTAGAGGAAATGGTAATATATTGGAATGTAAGGGTTATTTATTTTCCAGAAAATTATTTAAGTGCGGAAAGGCCCCAATGATACATAGAGGCCACCCTATGTTTAAAGGGTGAACTATAAGGGTCTCCCAGGGAAATAAAAATGTATATATTTTAGATACATAATGTTAATCTAATGTATATGGGTATTTATTCAAAAAACACCAATGTATTGGGATATGTTAAGGTCAAACAATACGAAAACATTAATATAAATGGGTAATCCTCTTTGAAAAATCAATAAAGTGCTAGAGTCCCTTATTATGCATAAGGTTATCAAAATTTTAAAAATTTGACTAATAATTGAGCTTCCCTAAGATAAATAAGTTTTAATTTTGGTGATATAAAAAGGCTAACTAGGTATATATTTAACTTATTTAAGATTATTTCTACAAGATTAATAGAGTTTTTTATGATAAATTTTGTAAGGAAATAGATTTTTTAAAGGATGGTTTCCAAAAGTATAATTTGGACCATATGAATTTAAAACAAGAAGATGTTCATTTATATTGTCGATAGTTAAGGGTCCTTAGGGGGATATACATATGGATTTTTAAGGAAATATGTATGGGTTGGGGAATTTTCAAAAAATCTAATGTGATGAGATTTGTATAGAATTTATAAAATATTGATAAAATGTTTAAATGAAATGTAAAAGGGGGTTGATTCCAATTTTACTAAGACATAGTGCATATTACCATATTGTCTTCTCCTTCATGCACTTATTTTCCTATGGTACATCATCATAAAATTGTTTTTTATATTCATGTAATATATTTCATGGAGTAATCATAGGTAAGAATATCTTCCCTTGAATGTTTATTTATAGTTCTCCCATCACTTCCCTCTTTTCGGTTGGTCATTCCCTGTATTAGGTATTTTTATGAAATTATCTAATTTTTTCCAATCCATGATAGGATCATAATAGTTTCGTGAGAATTAGTTTGTCGTTTACTTTGGGTAATGTATATATACTTTACATTACTGAATCTCCATCTCATTTATTGATTTTATGATCATGTATGATCGTTATACTTATTGAGAGGATATAGAACCAAAATTTTGGATTTGGTGCTAATATACATACCTTTTTCCCATCAAATGATTTATAAAAAACTCCCATGATAAAAAAGTTATGTTTATTTGTGAACTAGGTATATATATTTTTTAACTCTAAAATATAATTTTCATTCTTGCAATAATATATATCCATACATGAAACACTAACATATATATCCCTTTATAGATATTAATGGGAAAATGGGGAAACATAATAAAAGGATGGCCTCAAGAACTATGTAAGGGATATCATATAATGGAAGATATTATAGAATATACAAGGCATGACTAATATGTAAGGAATAAATAACTATAACATAAATTCATATAACTATTATTATGGTATTTATAAATATCCATGGATAAAATAACATAATAAATGTTCACATGGACAATAATAAATAACTTTAGAGTCATGTAATGTATAATTCCATACTTCTTAATAATATAGTAAATACCCCATTCCATGAAATTATACATCAATAAGTATGGCATAAACTGAATACCCAAACTACTTGTTCTCATAAGACTTACTGATGCATTGAGGGGTTTATAATACTAAGACCAACCATTCAATTAGTAAGTCCAATGTATTCATTATATGTGTATAACCTAGATCTAGGAGCAACTTAACCAGTGGTAAGGATTGTAGGGACACTTAGCCTTAGGAATGCCTCCTTATATTCCAAAGGCTTCCAATAAGCATTGAGGGTCTATTGGGTGATAGTTGGGATATTATACCCTCTTGTGATAACAATAGTAATTGTCAAAATTTAACTATGTTATGGAGGTTCTAAAAAATATTAGAAAAAGAATATATAAAATAATGGAAATAAAAAATCCAAAATCAAACCATCTATACATATTTTAAAATATATACATTTCATGATATTAATAAAAAAGAGAAAAGCAAGATCTCTTATGGATGATCATATATCTGTGTTCCCAAAAATCCCCAAAATATCTCCATCTTAGTAAAATAGAAATCCCTACAACATATCATGTCCATCCCATCCACTCACATCACATCCCTACTCAAAAATTTATATCCCATTATTTTGGTCCCTTACCTGCTCTCAAAGCAAGAAAATGTACATGCATTTTGAGGGATCTGGGCAAGGTGTGCTTAGAAACTCAGCAGGACCCCATCGATATGTGCCTATCTTACATCAATATTTAAATCAATGTTTTTTAAATTTAATTAAATAGAAAGTACACTTATATAAAATATAACCCACTTAACCTAGGCTCAACTTCCACAAGGGAGTGCTTAATTTCTTTGGTCGATGATATAAATGGAACAATGTATTCATGGTCAGTCATACCCAGAGAACCCTTGGTTTTTCATCGATATACAAACCACCCAACACCATATTAAAAATGATACCACAAGTACCAAATTTCTAATAAAACCAATGTTTGATCATCACACCCTATATATATATATATATATCACAAGTCCCTTTGACATCAACTTGAACAAAATGAAATTGGCTCAAAATCCCGACACCATAAAGAATGGTGATTTATGTCTTTACATTAATATATCCCACCGACCTCAACATCAAGGTGAGACTTAACCACCATATTATTATCTCATATAGTATCAATTTTCGATTTATGTAGTGAGAATCCATCCATAAGTGAAGACAATCACCATCTCTTAATCAAAAAATTCTACATTTGCATCTAATTATATTGAGTGGTAAACCCCCCTATTGATCCATTTTAATGTATGCACATGACACCAATACATCTTTCATCCAAAAATGGTGAGTATAAATCAACAACAAACCTAAGAATCACCTTTTGGTAGAATTCCATATCCACCTATGAACTATATCACCTAACCACAACATGGGTATTCAACACCTACCTCACACTGAAAACCATGGGCCTTAGTCCTAGAGATGAACATCACCCCATGTATGTCAAGACAAGAAAAAAAAGACTAAGTGGAAATCACACTACCATATCATATCATTATAAAACAGAAATGACTGAAATCTCTTTCTCAACTAATTTAAAAACTTATTCCACACAAACCATTCAATTTATGGTTCAACACTTTTTAACAGAAATTGAATTTCCCATCGTTGTCTTCCATTAAAAATACATAAATATGATCAAGATAGTATGGTTGAACTAGGACTAAAACACTCATTAATATTTAAATATTAATTTTATAATGTGTGTATAAATAAAAATAAATCTAAGAACCACCTACCTTATACTCATAAAAATCAACTTGTTGAATAATAGCCTTTGATTCGAGCCAAAGTGAGAGAAAAGGAAAAATCTGAAAAGAAACCCCTAGAAATAGAGAATATTAACATGGATGGAAATTTCATTAAAAATAAATATAAAATAAGTTACTGTACTAGTGCACTTAATTCTAGTTATCCGACATAACTAAAGGGTCTTGAATCAGACATCAAATGAAACAAGTATGTCAAAGCCTATACGAGAGTCAATGGAGGGATCCATAACCTATTATGCATGGAAATGGGGAGAAAGGGTGGAAGAAACATAAAATTAAGAAAGGTAAAAGTAGCAATTCAATACCATTGAATTATTCTCATAGACTAGACCCATAATCCGACCAACAGTGCATTGAATGTAAGGTGCCTCTATCAAATTAGACACCCTCCTCACATGGTTAAAGTTCATGGTTAGATAGACTATGGACCTAAAACTGTTGGTATCTTCACCCCTCTACACTAATTCATACATCCATTATCCTCCCTATTATGGTATGGGATAACCGTGCTCTAGTTAAATTGGGCCACACAATTTGGGTCGCACTGTTAGCATTAACCGTGCACCCAATGCTGTGTCTCTAGGTTTTTTTGAAGCTTGAATCTTATGAAACATAGATGAACCCCTAATACACATACTAAGACTTAAAACCCCTATTAATCAAAACATTTATTCATTGTAACTATTCAATTTTAATTTTGACACTTAATGATAATTTTGGACCATGCACTAAAAAAAGTTGAAATTCCCCTATAATTTTAACCCAATCCAAAAAATCAAGATGTTAAAACCTCCCCACATTATGATAACATGTCTTTGAAAAAATTTGGTTACACAATAAGATGATACAAAACATTCTCATATCATATACATTACCCCAAACTACGAATATTATTTACTCATGGGTAATTCTTCGTATAGATCCCCACCATTGGAAAAACCCACCCGGTTGCTTCTAGAACCAAATATAATATTCAAATGGCCTCACACTAATCATCTTATAGAAACAAATGTAGCTACATCATACATTTTCATTCATGCATCTCATCAGATTCTCATCCCATACCTAAGTCAAAAATGACACTCATATGGTCTAACATCACAACCAATTCCCACGAGTTCCTGCATCATAGCTAATTATCAAAAGATCCCACATCATATATATATATATATATATAATTCCCATTAAAATATTCTAATTCATATAAATATGACACAAGTCATACACCATACCAAATTCCCAAAAATTAACATTCACCTGGTTAATTCAACTATTACACATTCACCTTATTTAGTATTATTAGTCATGAAAAAAAATACACACATAATCATGGCGTTCCTCTAACCATCATCATCTCCCAATACTACTCTAATCCTAAAAGATCTACTGTATGAACCTAGCCGGAAGCCTGACTACTGGATGCTTTTCCTCTATACAAAGGTTCAACAGCTACCATCCACTATCCCCACTATTGTTTATCTATCTTTCTACTATGACCAATGTGTATAGTAGTATTATGGCCATATTCTACTGGTACTTATCTTAGTCCTACCTCATATCCCTTAGTCTGACCCAATACCTAACTCATAGGTGCCTTTGGTGCCTTTTGACATAATATATCTAGATTTCCCATCTTTTTTCATGCCTGAAACTCCTCTGGAATCCAATCACATGGGGTCCAAACATGATATAACTGCCCACACTAGAAGCGCACCGGTAACATTTCACTACTCCATAGACATCCTAAGTCCCTATCCAAACTTCCTTATTGGTACTCCTTAGAATCTCGATTTCAGTTACTTGAATCCCGACTATTTAGCTCACCCAAAATCAATTTTTGGCTCCAATATCTCATATCTATTAAATTCCCATTAGCAATTGACGATTAATTTAGTAATTTTGAAAAAGATTTCAACCTAAATATATTCACCTATATTGGCTGTAATGACACAATAAATACGTGAATCTCCTCACCTTGGAAATGTCATCACCCACTATAAAGGGTGAAATCTGGGATAGGTCTATGAAACACCCAGCATAATCTACAAGTTTATGAACTCATAGTCTAGATAAACCCTCAAGGTCTCTCTAATGAAATGATAAAAAACCTATCATCGAAATAATTCCAAACTATCTTCTCATTACAAATTGAATTTACTTGTATTCCCCACCATTTCTTTACCAATCATATGAGAATATATGTATCAAGATTCACCCTCCATTATAGTAGTGTCTAAATTTGATTGAATATGGTCCGAATAGACATGATCCAGTTTTCAACTACCTATGGTCCACCCTCACCTTGAATCAAAGGTCGGTGTTGTGACTAAAACTCACATGTCAAATACACCATAGAAGTATTAGCTACCTGATCTTCCCTATCAATACTCTGTAACATCGAAACCAATATCACCAAAAGCTAGGTATCTAGCCATGATCCAAACTCTTCCATCAGTTGTAGATGCACTTCCTTCTTAGAATTCTCTTCCAACATCTCATGCTTATCTCGACCCTCATGGTACTCTTCTAATTCCCAATATAGCTTCACCAAATTACCTCCCTCATGTATCTCCACTAGATCCCATCTAAATGGAGTCATAATAAATACTAATAGACATGGTCAATGAAAATAATAACAATCTATATATCTCAAATTGGTAAATATATAATATGAATCACAACCCACCACCCTAAAACATCCCTACCAAATTAATATCACATATCATCTGGACCCATGACCCCTTACCTACCCATATTAGATCTAGGCATCACATATTAAGAAAACCAAAAATCTCCATCCTTATGTGTCTGAGAAGAATTACATATAGAGGTTATATAAGAAAACACTATTTAGGGTGTTTTGGAAACATTAAATATCTCACCTCATTCCTTTATTCCTATCCTTCCTTATCAGAGTCATACCCATATATACCATATATACAGAGGATCACATTTCAATCTCATTAGGAACCACATACCGAGGTCTGTTAAGTATTATTCCACCATGAAATTATGCACAAATACACTTTTTAGCTTATTTTTTAAACTTTCCAAAACCCAAAACCTTTTTTCATATTCTAGGATCCAAGAGATAATCACAATCAAATACATATTTCATGTGGACTTATGTTTCATTCCGGATGCATGAATTCTCCTACCTTAGTATACTAGACCAAGGGTCAAAACCTAATCAACCAATAATATCGCATACAATTTCACTATATGAGGTGGAAAATAGTCAACAATAAAATAAAAAGTATAAAATACATTCCCCACCCCTAGAAACTCATTTTACCCCCCATGCATGGGGATACAAGAACCCAAGAATGAATTATTTACCAATTCCAAAAATTATCATAGTCTTTTATCTACCATGACTAAATAGAATTACAAAAGTCATTTTTTAATACCTATTGTAGTGACCCAACCTGAGATCCATGTAACCGGTTCTCTGGTATAGAGTTACACTTTTCCTTAGGTGCACATCCCAACATTTCAAAGGTTTATCACTAAAAGAAAGCATATATTGGGTGATAATGGAGAGACTATACCCTATGGTGATAATAATTTTAATTTTCAACATTTTAATACATAGAATAATCTCTAAAAACTCAAAAAATCATATATAAAATAGTGAATATAGTATAAAAAAAGATAACTATCTATACATATTAGATAGTATCACCATGTAATGATATTTATACAAATGATACATGCAAGATCACATGTGGTCGATCATATAAGTACATACACAGAATCCCAAAAATATATCTATCTCAGTGAAATAGAAGCCACTGATATATCTATAATAAATCCATTACACTAATAGTTCATCCCTTCTCACTAAGGTCCAATCCACAAGTATGATCACTTACCTGGTCTTAAATCCATAAATTCTGAATGCATCCCAAGGGGACCATGTCGGGTGTGAGCATGAACTCAGTGGGTCATCACCAATGTGTGTCTATCTTATATCCATATTTATATCACTGAATGTAAAATATAAATAAATAAGAACCAGACTAATATAATTCATAATCCACTTCACTTGTTCTCAATATCTATAAGATATTAGTTACATTCTTTAACTAATACCGAAAATAGAAGGATGTATCCACAACCAGTCATACCCAGATATCCCTCAGTCTCTCATCCATATGCATACCACCCTGCACTATGTGCCAATAGATACATCTTGTACAATGTGTTGAATGAAACTGGTGTCCCATCAACATGCCCAATATATATTTCCCAAACACCTTATAATTATTCTTGAACAAACTGTCATTTGATTAGCTGCATAACATTATATATCATGGAGATGTATTTCCTTCCATAAACCTGGACCACCGACCTCAACATCATGGTGATCCTTGTACCATGACTGATAGTCTCACACACCAACAACCATGGACTTATATAGTAAGAAACTCCTCCATAACTGATGGTCATTAGGATATCTTAATCCTCAAATTCAACGGAGAACTCCACCCGCATTGAGTAGTTAGCATCACCCATTTGAGTCCATATCATGTGTGTACATAAGTCCAATGATGCTTTCCGCCAACCTCAATAAGAAAAAATCACAAACATACCTAATCCACACCATCTTGAATTACTATTTCATAACTAGAAAACCTCATCACCAAATCACATCATGTGTCATCACCACATTCCTCAACTTGGTGAACCATGTCAGCTCAATATCAGTGATCAACATCACCCTAAGTATCTCGATCCATGACCAAAATTATCACATGGAATACGAATATCCATATCATAGAATTATATAAATTAAATAAACAAAACATCATACCCATCGAATTTTTAAAATTATTCTACAAAATATATTTCATTTAATGTTCCACACATTTTAACAGACATGGAATTTCCCACCGTCATCTTCCAATAATAATATATAAATAAAATAATTGGAATATGGTCACACTTGGAATACCCCACATGTTTATATTTAAATACATATTCCATAACATGTGTATAAATAATGATAGAGCTAGGAACCACCTACATTTTACTCATAGACATTCACTTTTCAAAGATCATCCTCTGATTCAATCCAAAATGAAAGAAAATGATGAATCATACAAACAACATGGAAATGGGGAATGTTAACTCAGATGGAAAAACATTCAAAATTGATAAAATAAAAGAATAAAGAGGACTAGTTTTTTTTAACATTAACTATCCTTCATAACCAATGGATCTTAAATTAGACGTCTAATAAAGAATGTTTTCCAAATCCTAGAGGAGTTCCAAGGGAGGGATCTAAGATATATTGTGTATATAAATGGGTATAAATTGAGGAAAATAGTTTAAATAAAATAAAGTAAATATTTATTTAAATCCCATTAAATTAGATGCACGATTTAAATACATGATTTTAATAATCATGTGCCAACCGTTCAGTGCCTCTCTCCAAACAGACTCCAACCTCACATGGTTACAATGCATGGTTTGATAGACTATACTCCTCACCATGTGGGTATCTC
The DNA here is from genome assembly GCA_963277665.1 of Viscum album. Classification (NCBI taxonomy): domain Eukaryota; kingdom Viridiplantae; phylum Streptophyta; class Magnoliopsida; order Santalales; family Viscaceae; genus Viscum; species Viscum album. Next base: position 1,324,918,094 of record OY728137.1, on the reverse strand, counting down.
GACCCATATTCACTAATTTATATGGCCATGTTCCTCCCTCAGACAGATTTTACAATCTATGATCTTGTTCAAATGGGTCATGTGGTTTGTAATGCATAACTGGCACTAACCATGCACAAACTGTGCGCCTAGTTCTGTACTTCCTAAATTTTGGTTTTTTAAGAATAACACTTATTAAACCAAACCAAACCCACATGATCATTATAGAGACTTAAACCCCATTCAAAAATAACACCTTTACATTTTTAACTCTTTTTATTGAATTTTGAAACATAAAAATAATGTTAGCCCATCAACCAACTATAAGTTCAAATTCTATAAGAATTTTAACCTGCAAAAAAAACCATGGATGATAAAATATGACCTAAATTATTAAAAAATATTTAATCAATATTTATTTGTAATGTATAATTATATATATTTAAATAACAAGTATATGTATTATTAATATTTTTCCAGTTAATAAATTTTATAACTTTCTTTGTAAAAACCCATCAATATAGATTAAAGAATATTGAGTATTCTCACCATATAGGGTAATGGGTATATTTTCCTGTCAGTGATTTACACATTCCATCAAATATATAGGTATCTAAGTGAACACCTTCCAATAATTACAAATATGTAAGTGTATTAACAAGGAAAAGACATTGAAAGAATGTTTATGATTATTCATAGTAGCTAATAAGGAAAGAGAATGGTATTTATGGATCAATTTATATATAGAGATTTCATTTCCATAGTTTCACTCTTACATAAAAAATTGGATAATGAATTAGTGGTTTATTTTAACAAAGCAATGTCTTAGAAAAAAATACAAAGGTAAAATAAATATGACATAATAAATAGTTAATTGTGGAATATAAAGGAAGTTATTAAATAGGGTAAAAATATTTCTTATTAGTATAAGAAGGCATAGAATTCTTAAGAAATAAATTTATTATTTTTTACACATTGTTGAAATTAATAAAGAAAACATACTTTTCAATGATGGACATGAATATAATATTTTATTTAAAAAATTATTATTAATTTAAAATATGTAAGTATCAAAGTGTATAATATGAATAAATACATTGAAAACAAATCTTTATAGTGATAGAGAGGGAAATGGAATTGAAATTTTCAAATGAATTTTCATAACTTTTGTTGACTATTTCATAAAAATTGAGGTATGTGTCACATTAAAAAACAATATTCAAAAAAAGATAAAAATAATTTTAAATATTTTTTTAATAATAATGTTTCCCTATAACATATCGATTAAATTAAATAGATTTAATGTTTAAGAAACATGAAGAGGAAGATAAAAAATAAAATTATTCTACCCTTATAAATATCATAGGGGTTGACATAAGGGGAGTATTTTAAGAAAACCATAAAAATGAGTATCCCTAAAAAGGGAAAGGGCAGGATCATAGATAATATAATGGATTAAATCTATAAATAATTAATTAGTAATTAATATATATTGATACTAATAAATAACATATCATCATGAACAAGAAAGGGTGGAAAATAACCCTTAGGATTAATGTTATGTGTGAACTATAAATCCATAACAGAGTAAAATATTTCATAAATTCTTGAAAATTTAATGAAAAAAATAAATTAATTCATTTAAAGATATTTAATTTGATTCATCAAAGAAAATATAGGATGTAAAATCAATATACATGAAAATATTGGAGTCTTAGAAAGAGAACCCATACTATAAGTCCCATCTCACTTTTTATATTCTCTATCCTCTTGGATAATAAAAATATATTGATATTTTACTCAATTGAGAATTTTTTTTATGTCAATTTATTTATTAATATCTATTTTAATTCATTTATTATCATTTTTCATTCATTTACTAAATGCGTATTGTTCAAGTTTGTTTTTTGAGGTAATTTGGTTCATAATATATAAAACCCTCATGGTATAATTATAATAGGAAAAGATCAATATTATATAGTCCTATAACCAATATAATTGATATGGTATTGTGTATATATAATTATATATTCAAGGTAGTTCAATATTCCATGAAATAGTTACCACCTAGAGAATGTTCCTTAGTAATATTATTTTTTACGATTAAAAACATACTATGTTTGTTTACTTTTAATTTCATTATTATGATTTTTATTTTAACATTACAAAATAATAATCCTTAAATGAAATGAATATTATTGTTATATTAAATATTGAAATCACTTTTTATTAATATCCATTAAATATGTAAGCTTATGAAAATATTATTTTTCACTTAGGTGGTATAAAACTATAATTATGAGCATTGTTTTTCTATTGAGTTTACAAGAGGGGGAACCCAAATTAATATTTTCATTTTAAAAAAAATATCAGATTAAAATTATAATAATATTTTAAGGTTAATAAATATATTAATTATAATATGGTAATGGGTAAGACGGTAATTGAAATGAAAAATAAGTATTTTTGTAACTCACACCTTCCACATAGTAATGTCTTATGAATAAGTGTCTGATGATATAGAATTAGTAATATAAAACTAAGAATTAATAAAAAGGAGGATAATAAAAATTTAAAAAATAATCCTAGTATGTTAAAATAGTATTTAAGTCAGATTATAGAAAATTAATCTCATATTGTAATTGAAGAGGGAGAGAGAGGGTGGGAAATCTAATAAACCATTATTTTGATAGGGTAACTAGTTAAAAAAAGAGTTTAGTGCAAGTTAATTGAATAAATATCCTCATTGATGGATCAAAAAACTAAAAATATCATGATATTTGGTTCATGGATTAAAAATAAATTCATTTTTATAAAATTTATAAGATAAATAATCCCAAATAAGAAAGGATGAAGAGGCTTGAAAACTCATTCTTTAATGTTGAAATGTCTTGTCAAAAGGGTTCGATGAGAGGGAATTTGTGTGTATCTTATAAATAATATAAAAAATGAATGATAATAAAATGTATATATATATATAGACTAATAATTAATGGGATTTTAAAATATATCATTACAAAATAATCCAAAAATAAATGGAAGGTCTGGGAATTGGAACTCTTAACTTGCTCTTGTAGTCCCCTCCTTTGGATCGAGCTTAAATCCTTTAATATGAGGTGATTGTGTATCTAATGGGGGATTAAATACACAAAAATTTAATATTAAAATGTTATTTATCAAAATATTTGGTAAATTATGGAATTTTTGATGTGGAGAGAAATGCTTGGAGGAGGAGTGTTTATTTAGCTAAGGGGAGGGGTATTTTAGAATAAAGTGTTGATTATTTTAGCATTTAGGATAGATATTTGGAATAGTAATTATTTAAATTATATTTACAGGATTATTACATAATATTTATATTTATTTAATATTAAACAAAATAAAAATCTGAATGTAATCATGAAAACAAATAATTAAAGGTAAAAAACCAAAAATAGTTTTTATTCAAAGAAAATATAACTTTTCCTTCAAGATATCCGCCATTGGTCTATAAATTAAAAATATTATTTTCAAACCCATAATTTTACTCCATAAATAATTTCAATTCAATTAAAATGTTTTATATATTTTTAAGTCATATTTATATCATGATGATGTAATAAAAGATCCATTTATTCGTAGAAGTTATATTTTTTACTATTCATTGAAAAGTCATCTTCTTTAGAAAATTAAAACAAAACACCCTAAGATAATTTATATGTAATTAATCCAAATATTAAATTCACTTTTTCAAAATTATATTCCTAAATTTAATATTTTAACTTTTAAATATAATTATATAATATATGTAAAAATAGTTAATTTAGAATAAAAACTATTTATTTTATTATGAGTGGTTACATTTAAATTTATTATTTACTAGTAGTTATTATACAATTAAGATTTAATTATTTATACATTTAAATAATGTAATTTTTTTTTAAATTATTCCAATAAGTATGCATAATTATGTTTTAAAATACATAAATGTGAAAACTGTTTTTGTGTGACACATATTTTACACTATGATTATAATTATATTTCAATAACCATTTTAATTTTCAAAAAACAACATCCTTAAAATTTATTATCAATTTATTATAATAATAAAATATAAATATGAGGGATTACTGTTTCAAATAAAAATAGTAAATATTTCATAATGTTATTTAATTAAAAACATGTTATTTAACCTTTTTAAAATTAAATTTTAAAAGTAATAAAAAATTCGAATATAATATGATAAAAATAGTTTAGAAATTAAATGAAAAATAATTTAAATAAATAATGATGATAAATTTTTTTTATTTAAAATGATATTTCACCATTTATTTTATCATATATTTCATATAAAATTTCATATGACATTAATTTTAATGGTTATATGTTACAATTCTAGGACTGTGAGAACATGTATCATACATTGCTTAACATTTGATAAAATGAAAAATTACCATATGAATATAAAACTACTAATAAAATTAATATAGTTATAAAATAAAAATATATTGGTAAAATGAATTATTAAATCAATACAATTGTTTTAAAATTATTGAAAAAATTACGATATTCATGAATTAAGTTTTTGAGGAAAACCTGAATTCAGATATGAATATAAATTAAAGGATCATTTCATGGTTGTAAATTCATTTACTATATATAATTTTAGAATGAATATTTATATAAATTTCTATTTAAAATCTTGGATGTCACATACCATCCCCTTGAAGAAATACCATCCTCACAACATTACTCATTGATAAATACTTAGTAAGGTTTTCTATAATTTCTATCAACCACCACACTATTCTGTAATATAATCTTTGATGTTAACTATGCTAGGGTTATAATACTACTTGACAAAAATGCATAAGAAATTTTAGCCTTATACGGTCAAAATGTTTATTCTTAACCAACTACATTTGGTCTAATGTTTTTCTATGTAAGGAATTGTACCCAAATTCCAATAATATAAATTCATATCATTATCCAAACATCTATCTAATATGAATTGAGATTACATGGACCATTATTTTTTTTGGGTGCTAATATACATACTTCTCATAAATCACATGAAATACAACATACTCTCAAGATCATATGTTTTGGGACTTTGTAAATTAGGAACATATATGTCATGACCCTAAAAACTATGTAAATATATTGAAGAACAATTATCTAAAAACGAACTCTCCTATAGATATACCTTTATATAAATTCACAGGTAAATGAGGAAATATAAGAAATTGGTGAGCTTATATTCTCTGTTAGGGGTATCATATAATGGAAGTTATATTCGAATAAATAAGGCATAAATGATATAATAGGAAAAATTAATAGTCTAATAATTCCATATAACTAATAATGTTATCATGAAATATATCCTCTAGTAACATTACAATATAAATGATCTCATGGAAAGTAGTACATGATTTCATTTTTTTGAAATGTATAATTTTGGGCTTCTTAACCATACTTTCAAGAAATCCTATGAAGACGTCATATATTAACATGTAAGGCATACACCAAATACCCAAAATAATTTGTCTTATATGACTTATTGATGAATTTAGAAGATATATAATTATAGGCCTATCTCACTAAATAATTATTATAATGAATTAATCATATAAAAATAATGAATAAATAATACGGTACATAATCATCATGTCTTAGTAATCAATATTTATCTACATTGATAAAAAAATTACGAATTTTAAATATTACCATATAAAATAAAAGGAACAACATTATTAGTAAACACCCTTAAATATATATTAAGTAATATTAAGTGTTCACACAATATAGGGTAATGGGTGTACTTTCTAATCAATAATTTCCCTCATCAATCAAATGTACGATAATCTAGTTGAACACTTCAATAAAAAGAAATAAGTAAGGGAACTAAAAAAATGAAGGAATATTTTGAATGTTTATATTTATGCATATATGATAATTATTAAATACAATAGAAATTATTTATCATTTATATTATAATATTTTATTTCCACCATATCGTGCACACATAAAAAATTTGATAATGAATTAGTGGATGATTTTAGCATAGCAGTTTATATAGAAAAATATAACATTAGTGGAAATTTAATATAAGAAAAATTAAAAGGTGGAATATAATGAGTGGTATTTACATGGGTGAATAATATTTTAGTGGAAGATATTAAAGTGTATAAGTCCTAAGAAATAAATTTCATTATTTTTACGCAATGTTTAAATAAATAAGGGAAACATAAATCTCTAAGAGAGACATAATTATAAGATTTAATATAAAGTAAAATAATAGTTTTAAATTTAAAAAATATTAAAAATTATAATATAAGTAAATAAATTGGAAAATAATCCTAATAATGATAGGGAAGAAATTATTAGAGAATATTTGAAATGCTTTTTCAAAAATTTTGATGATGTTTTCATAAAAATAGGTGTGTAAGTTACTTGCAAAAACTATTTCCAAAAGTACATAAAAAATATTTTGAAAAACTATATTTTATAATAACATTTCCAAATATCATATAAATTAATATAAATTTATTTAAGGAAGAATAATATTTGATAGGAAGATAATAAAAAATATAAAATTTACTTAAAAACGTCATAGGGTTTAACATAAGGAAAGTACTATTAAGATCCCATAAATAAATGAGTATCCTTGGAATATGAAGGTAAAAGATCATAGAGAACAAAGGGGAGTAATATGATAGATATGAAATATGGAGTTAAAAGATATATAGAGTGATATATAACATATCATTAATTATAAGAAAGAGTTGGAAATAATCCTTTTGAACAATGTAGTATATGAACTATAAATATACAAGGTAAAAAAAGAGCCAATAAATTTATCATAAATGAAAGTAAAAATCAAATAATTTATTTCATGATTTTTAATTTGAGACTTAAAGGAGAATATAGGAAGTCAAAGATCCCCACATGAAAATAATGGAGACATGGAAAGAAAAATCTTACAACTATTCCCACCTCAATTAGAATGTTATCTAACTTCTTAGATAATCAAATTATATAAATTATTTTGTTTTAATAGAATCTTTTTTATGTTAATTTACTTATTAGTATTCCTTTTAATTCCTTCAATATAATGTTTCACTAAATTACTAAATTTTTATTTTTTACAATGGTTTATTTGAGTTCATTTAGTTAACATGCCCAAAAATATGTTATAGTATAATTATAAAGGTAAATATTCATTTTCATATTTTACAAAAAGATATAAAAGTGTCAAATTATTGTTTATATTATTATAATACAATTTTTTTCAAAAAAAAACTATGTAATTAAGTTTTTATCATATAAAATTCCATTCATAAATTGATGATTATTTTTTAAGTGTTTTTATTTGGTTTTATGTTATTTTAATTGTTTTGGATTTTAACATCCAAATGTTTTCAATTATGAAAATATTGGATAAAATTTTCCTAATTGTAGAAAAATAATCTAGGTGATGTCTTTGGCTACATAGAGAAATGGATATATGAGAACATGGATATATAAATACCCAAGGTAATGGATTCACCAAAATAAATCGACAATATCACAGAATTGCCAAAATGAAAATAACCTACGTCGATGTGATTATCTATGTGAGAAATTAGCTACATAGATTGATCGGTTGCATAGAGTAATTGGATGTGTGAATTGGGTATGCAATAGTATTGTATAAATGGTTCCAATCAACTATTTCAACTTTGAATAGATGAGTAAAAATCCTATATAAATAAATCTAGGCTCTGTGAATCAATTTCATCTATGTGAATCATTTTGGCCTTGTAAATGTAACACCCAGAGAATTTATAAAATATATTTATCAATTAAATATATTATTTTTGATATTTTTAATTAAAAAAATTAGATAATTTAGCTTGGGTAACATGAAAAAACTATTTTATCTTTAATTATAGGCAACACTGGTTTTGAAGTTTCTTATAATCAATATTAAGTATTTTTTTCATTACATGCAACACTAAATTTAAATGTAACTTGACATATTATTAAAATATTATAATTTTAAAATCATTGCCTTGCTATTTGAATGGAATGTATAAATACGATTAACTAAATTTTTAAAACATATCATGTACAAATTTATATAAAAATAATTTTTGGGTGGAAAATTATTTTAAAATGAAATTAAAAATTAATGAAAATAAATTAAATATTATTCTAAAAAAAATATTTTTTAAGAAAAAACTCATGTTATACATCAATAAATAAAAAAATATTTTGGTAAATTATTTTAGTGAAAAATATATACTATATATTAAATCATCTATTTATCCTTAACCTTATGTGTTTTCTAGTCAAGATATAGTAATAAATCTAATTTTATGCTTAAGAACATTATTTTTCTAAAAAATAGTGTTTCTTCCTTTTGTGCCTTATTATAAAAATAATTTTTGAAAAGTTTTCGAAATTTATTTTAAAAAATGTTTTTCATTTTTGAAATCATAATTTCAAAATTATCTTATAGTAAATTTTTTAGGATATTTTAAAAAGATTAATTTTTTATTGAATTGTGGATAATACTAAATTTTAATTGAAAACTGCATTTTCCATTAAATTATATATAAAGTTAAGTTCTATTATAATTTTTTTAAAATAAAAATTTTATAAATTTATTTATCTATTAATCTATGTTAGTTTATTGGAATAATTTTCACATAGAATTTTGATATAAAAATCATGTAAACTTTTGAACATTTTCACGTTGAAAAATAGCTTTTTCACCACGTCTACGAGATTAATTTAAAATTTAAAATTTTCTACTTATGTTAATGAAATTTGTAAAAATTGAGTATATATTTTTAATAATAATAATTGAAATTATATAATAATGTTAAATTAAATTTTTTCCAAAATAAATAGTAAAAATAGTAAAAATTATTTACAGTGATTAAGGTAAAAAAGGGTTCAACTGGGGTTAAACTAAAATGATGAGGGTTAAAATAACCTAAAAACGTGTCTGAAATAAATTATCTATACATAATTAAACCATATAAAGTCTATTTTAATATAATAATTTATTTGGAGCCTTTTATCTTGAGAAAAATTTGGGTACACCTTTTTACATTTCAAAATATTACAAGTGTGTCACTCACCTCACTTATAAAAGGTCACCCATTACCCTCTCCTTTTCACGGCTTAAAAACCTTTTGGTTTATCCAATAAATATCCAAATAATTTCCCAAAATCAATTCTATCATCCTAGAATCCTTATTTTTTGATGAAATCCAACCAAGGAAGTATTTTGGTAAAACATTAAAGAGGATGCCCAAAGAAGAGGTAATGTTCTTAAACAAGTGTTTTTGTTTTATTTCATCCTCCACATCATTAAATTAATATTAAACACTTATTATATACTAAAATACATATATTTCATAAATTTATAATTTTTATGATAATTAAACGATCTAAAATCATTCCAACATCCATCAAATTAGTTACAAAATCATCATTCGTGTATACAACGGACTACCGCCTTATGGATCGATATTATTCATTTTTCCATTACCACCTATCATGAATGAGTGTGATTATGTCTATAAAGTATATATATTATATTTATAACATAATTATACATATTTATTAATTTTATCATATATACATTTTTATTTTTAATTCAGCAGGGGATACAACAGCAATCATCGTATATGTGGTGGACTACCACCTCACAAAGTGATGTTATTCATTTTTCAATAACGCATGAAGTGGAAAATAATAAGTATAAATTTAATGAGTATATTTAATATATATATTAAATAATTATAATATTAGGGAAATATTTCCAATTATTAAAAGATAAAATATCATTTTACTTCCTACCTTTTCACTCACTAGAAGATGATAACGTCATTCATGTGCATGTGGATTGCGGCTTTCACGAAGCGATGTGGATTTCTCTGTCCATAAACATCCCAAATGGATGATATGTACATGTATATTTAAATAAATAATATTATATTTATGATATTATGATCTTTATGGAAATATTTAATATTACTTATCTTTTTTTACTTGGAATGTTGAAAAATGGGGAACGTTAATCATGTGAATTTATGGCACATCGTCTCCATGATCGTAATGTACTTCATTTCTCAAACCCATATTTCATGATTGGTCTAAAAGTATAATTGAAATATAAAAAAAAATATTTATTTCATTATTATTATTCATTATATGATGGAACCATGATCAAATTAAGATTTATGAAAATCAGAAATTAAAACATATATGAAAAACAAAGCGGTTATTACCCAAAATGTAATTTTAATAAGAAATTGGTAATAAAAATTTAATAAATGGTCACAACTAAAAAATATATAGTTATATATATAATTAGGATTCTATAATATATTTATAATAAACATATATTTATTATACAAGAATTTCAAATGTATACGAAGGAAGTCAATACTTAAGGTAAGGGATTTATAGTCTCCCTTTTGTTTTGGGAGACTTATGTAAATTCTCAAAAAATTTATTTTGTTAGTGTATATACTTAACCATTAACATGTTATATCATTAATATTATCATTTTAATTATAGTTAAGGTTTAATTTTTTTAAATATTTATTGGGGAATATAATTCAAAATATTAATAAGGTGGTAAGGGATTTCTATCCACTATTTTATTTCTGAGAGACATATAAAAATTCACCACTCATTTATATTATGTGCTGTAAATAAAACAGATTTTAAATATTATATAATTAATCTCATAATTTTGGATATATTTAATTTTTCATTTGATTTTATTCTTTATGGAATCTTATGATTCAAAAGATTACTGAATCAATAAAGGATTTCTAGTCTCTCTTTTATTTCTAGGATACATATACAAATTCAGAACTAATTTATTTTATTTGGTGTATATACTACCCATTTTACTTGTTATATCATGAATATCATACTTTTAATTATATTTAAATTTTCATTTTATTATATTCATTATTGAGTAATATAATTAAAAATATTACTAAAGTGGTAATGGATTTCTAGTTTCTCTTTCTTTTTTGGGAGAGATATGAAAATAATTTATGTCTTTTTTGTGGTGTATATACTACACATTTGAAATGTTATATCATGAATATCCTCCTTTATAGGATATTTAAGGTTTAATTTAATATTTTTATTTATTGTGTCTTATGATTCAAAATATTACTGAAGTAAAAAGGTATTTTATTCTCACTTTTTATTTCTATGAGACACATGCCATATTAAACACTTATTTATTTTATATGGTTTATATAAAAACTATAAATGTATGTTATGATTATTGTCATGAAAATTACGTAGATTAAATATCAATTTGTGTTTATCAATTTCACGGGGATTATGTTTCAAATGATTTCTATTGTCGTAATGGATTTATGTGATAATATCATTTTTATCAAGATTATTTATGATAAATTCAACAATATTGAAATATTATGATCAAAATCACATTAATTATCAGGAATTTTCCTCTAATATAATTAGTCATGAAATTTTCAAGTAATATTACATTTTCCCATATTTTGTACTCAAAATAATTGCTAAATTATTCACTACTAGAAATAGGACCTTTCCCAATGCTTCTATACCGACGGTTTGTAAAAACCGTTGGTATAGGTCCCCTTTCCCAACGGTTTGTCCAAATAGTTGGGAAATCCCACATTGAGGCCACCTTTCCCAACAGTTTTGGCAAACAGTTGGGAAAGGATATGGCTTTCCCAATGGTTTATGGTTTGGCCAAACTGTTGGTAAAGGTCCCCTAGAAATCAACCTTCCACCCAAAATTGCTCCAGAATTAAGGCTCTATACCAACGGTTGTCAAAACCATTGTTATAGAGCTATACCAACGGTTTTGACAATCGTTGATATAGAGCCTTTGATTTTTTATCAGATCTTTTTACCAAGAACATTATATAATTCAAAATTTTAAATAATTATGAGAATACATATACATATATATATATTTATGTAATTATGTTCACAAAAGTCATGTTAGGTTAGTGGTTAAGTTGTTCAATGATAAACTAGGGGTCTTGGGATCAAATACCAGCGAATGTTTTTTTAATACATATACCAACGGTTCCATAACCGTTGGTATAGATTTTCATATTACTTATACCAACGGTTTCAAAAACCGTTGGTATAGACCTATCCCAATGGCTTACTTCTCAACAGTTCTCCAAATTGTTGGTATAGGCTATACCAATGGTTTGGAGGCCTATCCCAACGGTTTGAAACTGTTGGTAAAGGTTATTTTTTCATTAGTGATTCTATGAAAAAAATATTTCATTTCCTTATTCTGTTGAAATCCATTTTTCTTCCAAAACCATGTTTTATAAAAAAACTCAAAAGGGTTTTTAAAGATATTAAATTAATTTATTAAATACATTTTAACCCATTTTTATTTTTTCAATAAAATAAATGATTCTTTGTGTCATTTTCCAAACAATGTCTGTTTGGATTTTATAAAAAATATAAAAGGAATATTTATTTTAACATGTATAGAATTAATGGAATTTTCCACCACAGTAACAACTATTTTCTTAAAAGACTCATTTATATGTTTTCGAGGTTATTTTCAATGAAAATTATTTTCATTTTTTTTGAATTTTTATTTCCAAAAATTTATTTTCTAAGAAAAAATATTTTCCTCAAGAAACGATCCAATTGATCATTCAAAATCATTATCCATATAATATTACATTCTTTGATATAACATATTCTTTTATAGGTATAAGAACCAAGGATACCTTTATTGTTCTTTCTATGAATTTTTTATCATGGAAATATGTTTATGAAACTTGTTTCTCTTCAATGGGTTATACCATGATAAAATTAATATGAATCCCCCTCCTATTTCCATGTGTTATTCTAAGATTAAATGATGAAATTATTATAAAACATAACTCTTTTACATGGGATTAGATTTGTTGAAATGTTTATGAAACCCATTTCATTTCATAGGTTATGATGTGATGAATGTTTTATGATCTTTTAGAAAACATACATATGATTTTCATTTTGTGACGGGTGGGACCTATTCTTAACACTAATGCATTGAGTAAATATGGATAACTCATGAGTAAATATATCATGTTTTAACATGATTACATGTTCACAATGACATTTGTGAACCTGTTTACACATTCACAATGATATGTGTGAACCTGATTACATGTTCAAAGTGTTATGTGTGCACCTATCTTTCATGAAAATAATGTTATGTGAAGACATGTCTTTTATTTCCATAATATTACTCATTGACCTAGTTGAATGTACATAAGATTGTGTGAGTGTATGATTTCATTTCATTAACATAATGAGTTAAATTTTAACTATTTACACATGTTTCTAATGTTTTCAGCTCATGTTTATTCAATAGTTCCATGTATAATTCCCATTTTACACTCTCATGGATAATGTTCTTTAAATACCTTTTGAATCATGTCTTATGAACAACAAATATTTCATTCATGACATAAGATTATGATCTTTTATATATAGGGCATGGTTTTCATATTCTATTCTGACATTCTCATGTACTTATGTTCATGTTATGCTTATTTATCTCCCTTTTTTACCATTACTAGGCATTTGAGCTCATTTTTATGTTTATTTTATCCTGTTATGAATAAAGGTTTCATGTTGTGTATTTTTGTGAAGAGTGTGAAAGGAGAATACATTTACGGGTGATGTTGAATATATTCCACAAAATTATGAGATTTTTTACCAATTATACAAAGGCAATAAACTATTATGGTCCTCAGGTGTATGTTGGTGTAATGTATTGATATTTATTTAAAAATATTTAATATCCATGTATAAAATTCATGGGTCACTGTAGTTAGTATCAAAGGAAATGTTTAGTTATTATTTGGAAATAAATAGGAGAAAACTTTAGAGATACCACTAGGTTTATTTATATGTATATTTCTAGAGATTAATCTAAGGATTAGTTAAACAATAGAAAAATATCTTGGAATTTTGAACCATCGTAAATTATTTAAATGGATGATTACTATTAATATATTAGTATAAAACTAAGGTTCTATATATTTAAAAATAATTTTTCATGATTTAGATATCATATATGTAATTTTTTTTATTATTATGTGATTTTCCAATATGATTTCTGTTTCTCACACTATTATTTTTAGTTTTATTAAATGGTGGGAACCATAAGGAATTGGGATAACATTGAATGTGATAGAAAATTTTATAATGGTAAAACACATTGGATGATGACTGGAGTGAAGTATATTTGGATTATTTTTAATCAGTTATCATAGAACATAATAAAAAATGTGCACCTTGACCAAATCTCTAACTCATTAATGAATAGAATGATAGAGTTCATTGAGTGTTTCTATAGTGGTGATCATAGAAGAAAGAATATTAAATTTCATTTATGTTAGGAATATGGAAATAAGTTTTCAAGGGAATGTGTGAATGAGGTGAGAAGATGTTTTGTGTGTGAAAAGAAGGACCGAAAGAAAGTAATTCATTGTAAAAATGAAAAGCTCAGTTAAAGAAATGGAAGTGAATATTGGTCTCCCTATAATATTATGAATGGATAAATGTTTTATATTTGTAATGTATGAGAATTTTGAAAAATAATGTCTTAAAGGGAATGATTGTGAAGGAAATCCGAAAGGTTGTATGAGTAATGGTTTTATTATTAATGATGAAGAGACATTTAATGACATATATGAGAAAGATGTATTAAAATATAAGATTATGAATCCTAGATAGTGTTTTAATAATGAAGTATAATTATAGAATATTTTTTCTATTATAATTAATGAAATATAAAAAATATATAAGGATTTTCCAGTACAAGTTATTTCATTAATGATTTGGAATAATGTGTTCAATGGTGATGATGATCTAGAAATGTGATTTAGTGGAAAGGTGATGTTTTTATTTGGGGATGATAACCCTTAATATGTTCAGGATATTGAGATACTCATGTTTTGTTTAGATAATGATATAATTAACATGAATATAGTAAGCTTGATTGTACTAATTCACTGGTAATAGATTAGTTATTTTTTGAAAAAGTGGTTTATACAATCATAGATGGAGTTTTCATCATTTTTTAGATTTGAGTAATGTATCCAATAATCTAAGTTTTTTGTAAGGAAAAAGGAATAATTAATTTTTTCAATATGGTTTTATTTAAATTCATTTTACTACCATGTTTCATGATAATACATGATGGTGGTATTCAAAAGTTTGGTATGTGGCAATCAAGATATGCTTTATGATATATGGGGGATTGATGTTATGTTGATTTTTATAAATTTCGTAACCTTATTTTTAAATTTTCAATTCTAGAAGTATAATAAGGTTAAACTTTTATGTAATTGTTTAATATTAACTTTTTCTGACATTTTATATATTAATGTGTCACTTCACCATATGAATATTATCTATATTAGATAACCATTGTTCATTTTTTATGTAGATATTGAAGGAATTACGTATCATTCTAGTATAAATCTTGTGATATGTTAGTTATTTAGGAATAAATAATACTTATTCATTTATTTGAGTAATAGATTAAGTGGAAATTGATCAAAGCACAAAAAAGTGAATTTATTTTTACAATAAAAAGGAAAGTTAATCCCAATGTATATTGGACTCTTTGAATTTTTATCATGTCTGGATAGTACCTAGTTGATTGGTGCTTCCACTGAACCTATATAATTTTCAATATATGTAACATGTATATCTTTTGAGTAATTACATACATGATCCATCATATGTACCAAAATAAGAGGACGTATTTTTGGAGCATGATATTTATTATAAGGAACAACTTGTAGAGATTTTGGATTGAATAGAGAAAGTTCTATGAAATAGGGCCACAAAACTAATAAATATTTTATAGAAAATTCAATAGCCTGAATAAGATGCATGGGTGCATAAGGATGTAATAAGGTATAATTATCCTTAGTTTTTTTATTAATTGGATGAATTTTAAGGGAACAATTCATTTTAATGGGGGTGTAATATAACTACATGTGATTTTATGTAATATAGTTTTCTATTAAATTTAATGTTTTCGATATTTATCCATACCCAAAACACTGAGTTTATCTTTCATTTCATGAAACATTGATTTTATATATTTTTAACAAGACACTGAGTTTTTATTTCATTACATGTAACACCGAGTTTAGCTTGCATCACTTGCAACCCTGAGTTTAAATGAAAAGTGTCTTTTTATTAAAATATTATTATATTATAGTAATCACATTGTCATTGGAATAGAAAGTAAGAATATGATTAACAGAAATAAAAAAATGTTTTATAATTTTATATAAAATTAATTTATTGGTGAACAATTAATTAAAATTAAAAAAAACTATTTAAAAATAAAGTAAATCTTTTTCTGGAAAATAATTTTTTTCAAAAAAATATGTTTTACCTTAATAAATTAAAAAAACCAAATTTTGTGAATGATTTTAATAAAATTTATATATTATATATTCCATATATTTTTTAACATTTATAATATGTGGTTTCTGGATAGGAGATAAAAAGTAAATATAATTTGGGGGATAAAAAGTATATTTATTATAAAAAAGTTTTTTCAACAATTAGACACTTATTTTTAAGGTAATTTTTAACAATTTTAAAAAATTTATTTGAAAAATTAGTATACATTTTTTAAATAATCATGTAAAAATTATCATAGGGTGAATTTTGGATAATTGTTTTCATGAATTGTGAGAAATACCAAATTTTAATTGAAAACTATCTTTTTGTTTAAATAATTTGTAAATCAAAGTTAAATTTTAAATTTATTTTAAATTAAAATTAGATTAATTTTATATCTATAAATCCAATTTATATCATCATCATCATTTTTATGTTGAATTTTTATATAAATTTTTTTTATACTTTGGATCTTTTTCGCTTTGAAAACATACTTTTTAATGGAAATTGTGAGATTAATTTTAAATTATTATTCACCACTTTCTTGAATGTGACTTTGAAAAATATATTAAATATTTTTAATTATAATAATTTATATTATATAATAATTTTAATTTTTTTGACTATGAGGTGTAGCTAAAAAATTAAAAAACATTACAACAATTATTGTAAAAATGGTTTTACCAAGGGGTTAAACTAAAATGATAAGGGTTAAAATTAACATAAAACATGTATAAATTAATTTTTTGAAATATTTAGACCTTATAATGTATAATATTTTATAATATATCTGTTTTAATCTTGGTGAGATGAGAAAAACTTGGGTACATGATTTTTCTTTCAAAAAATTACAAGTTTCCACTCAACCCACTTATAAAAGTCACCCCTCTCCTCTCTTATTCGTACCATCAAAAACATTATTCAATATCTAAAAAAAAAATTTCCAAAAAACCTCCTCTAATTAAATAATCATTTTTTTGTATAAATATATCCTATTAATGATTTTGGTTCAAATATAAGGAGGATACCCAAATAAGCGGTAATGATTTTCAACAAGTGTTTTTATTTTATTTCTTTCTCAACCTAATAAAATAATAATTAAATGATGATGATATAAACTCAACATAATTAATATAATGATATTATTTTACATTAATTTCATTACAAAAAATCATTCACACTACCATAAAATGGGTTACAAAATCAATATTCGTGTGTACGGTGGACTACTTCCTCACGAATTGATGTCATTCATTTTTTCCATTACCACATATCATGATTGGTTGTGATGATGTACCTAAAGTATATAAATGATATTTATAAATTAACTATTCCTTTTTATTAATTATATCATATATAACTTTTTTACTTTCCATTCTACATGGGATATGATAACATCGCTCATCTGTACGAAGGACCACCGCCTCATGAAGCGATGTGATTAATTTTTCACTAACGCTTAACATGGAAGATAATAAGGATGAATTTATTGAATATATGTAATATAATTTAAGTAATTATGATATTCATTACATATTTATAATTCTTAAAATATATTATATCATTTTATTTCCTATCTTTTCAGTCACTGAAAATGATAATTTCGGTTTTGTATGTGTAGACAAAAACCTTCATGAAGCGATGTGACTCTCTATTTTCCTGACCACCCAAAATGGATTACATGTTTAATTACATAGAAAGAAATAATTATTTATTTAGGATATTATTCTCAATATATAAAAATAAAAAATTAACTAAATCATTTACCTAATGATCTTTGAAAAATGGAAACATTACTCATGCATACTTATGGTCTACTTTCTCCTTGATCATAACATACTTCATTTATAAAAAACATATTTTGTCATTATAAATAAAAGTATAATTGATGTAAAAATATTATAATTATTTAATTATTATTATTTTGGATAATATGTAACCATGATCAAGGTAATAGGATCAAAAATGAAAAATCAAAACTTGTATGAAAAATAAAGGGGTTACTACCCAAAACGTGATTTTAATAATGATTTTATAACAAAAGGGTAATAAAAATTCATCACAATCATATATGGTATAATATATATAATTATGGTTCTATAATATATTTATACTAAAATGATATTTATTTTATAGTAGGTCTTAATGTATATTAAGGAAGTTGATACATAAAGTACGATATTTCAAGTCACTCTTATTTCTATGAGACATTAGAAAATTCACCACCTTATTAATAATATGGGGTGTATGTACTACCCATTTTAGATGTTATATCATGAATATTATCTTTTTAAGGTTATTTAATGAAACACCCTAACCCTAGAAGTATAGATTAAATTCAATATTTTATTCTTTTAGAATGATTACAAGGAATCAAATCCTAAGTGACCATTCAGTTTAGTAGTCTTGGAATGCCAGATTACATACATGAAGCCTATAATACATTGGGAAATCATAAATAAAAACATGATAAATAAAAATAAAATAAATTGTGTCCTTGAAACATTATTCAATTATTTATTCTTCATAAGATAGGGAATGCAAACATAATAAGGGTGAGCTCAAATGCTCAGTAAGGGTCTATAAACTGGAAGCAATATTTAATAAATAGGAATAAATGAACATGGAAAGGTAAATAACTGATAAAATTTTCCCATTCAAATATCTATATATATGGAAATATCAATATGGAAATGTAATAAACTAAAAACACATGCCATTAAATCAATGATCTAAAAATTAAATTCATCCATAGAAATGTAGATGCAAATATCATGTAAAAATTATAACTAAATTCCAAATGAAGTTAATTATTATTTATCAGATTTTACATTTCCTTTGAACATGAATTATACCATGTTTTTCAAGAGATATTTTCAACTATTTTTATAACTAATACACATTATTAGACTATTGATCCATCTAGTATCTTTCATTAACTAGTCCCCAACCTGTAGGGCTTGCCTTAAACAATCCCTAACCTGTGTAAAACATGTAAAAATAATTCCTCATACATCTAATAAATAATTTTCATTATTAAATATGAATATTTAATAAATAATATGGATTTATCAATAATACATCATAGTAGAATAAGAAATAATATGGGTTGTTGAAAATAAAACATTCTTGAGTAAATTTAATCTATAAATATTCTAAAGTGTCCCATACCACTTAAAAAAATCTAAATCATAATTTACCATGAGTTAAATGCAATTTATAATATCATGGGAAAAGTTATATTCATGATATAAAATTTCAAATAGAAGTATATATACCATATAAAATTGAATTAGTGCATAATAAAAATAAGTCTTAATGGAATGTAAATTTGAGACGAAATCCCTTATCTAACCCTTCTATTTTATTGTCTGGTATTTATTGTCCTATATTGTGGATTAAAATATGTTAATAACTTATAAAAAACCATAATCATATTTTTAATATCAAATATTCTCTTATTATAACATATTATGACCCGTTTGTTAACAATCATTCATTCATTTTATTAATTGCATAGTTTTCACAAGTATGTTTTGACTTGTCATTTTTTTCATATTAATTAGATCAGGATTTAATCACCTCCATAATTTAAACCATTTATTAATTATAAAATATATTGAGTAAATATGTATTTATAGTAGTCTATAATATTTTTATATTAGAAATGAAGTGCGCTGTTCATGGAGATAGCATGTCATACGTACGCATGAACACTTATTTCATTTATCTATTTTATTAAAAGAACAAGTATTATAAGATATATACATATATAATAATAACAATATCATATATATGTTATATATCTTATATTGGTTTACTAAAACCATCATTTATATATTCCATGTATGGAATGACGATTCATATCGATGTGAGTGGGCGGTAGTCCACATTTCTTCAAATGAAACTATTGTACTTAAACATGATGGAAAGCGTAAAGTTATGTTATAAATAAAAATTATAGAAGAAAAAATACATTATAAAAATCCTATAAAATATATATATATCATCATCATAATGTAAACCATGATATGTAGTAAATGAAAAATAAAAAATCATCGTCTCGTGAGGCAGAAGTTCTCTATATAGAAAACAATATATTTGTTACCCATTAGATTCATTTGTGTGTAAGTTTATGTTGAAACAATTAAATAAAAACATTATAGTATATTTTGGGTAATTTTATTGTTATATAATCATGTAATAAATGAATTTTAGGGGTGGATAATGGAAATGAAACCAGAGAGCTTGACAGAAGATATTGCCTCTTAATCTGGTAACTTCTTTTTGTTTGTACCAAAAAGAATACTTAGAAGGATTTATTCCCAAAGGTAGGATTAAATGTATAGGAGATGGATTTTGGGAATCTATATGGGTGGATATTTTTGGAACCTATATCATTTAAGAGGTGTGAGTAATGTGGAGAGTTGGTGGCCTTTTATAAGGGATTAAAAATACTCACTTGGTATTTTTAAAAAGAAGTTATTTGTACCCATGTGTTTTAACTAATTATATATTTAAAACCCAACCAAACTCAATAATGGATGTTTTATGGATAATTTATGGCCATAAAATGTGTGTTTGAAAAATTTATAGATCATTTGGTCCGTTATGTTAAAGAATTCTTCCTTTATTAAGCATATTTTAACATAAAAATTATAATTAATTTTAATTACATTCAGTAATATTTTTGGTTAAAAAAATCGGTCTTATTGGATGTTATAAATTATGCTGATTCCAAATTTTAAACCCATTTTTCTAAATTTTAATCGATGAGTTTCTGAAATTAAATTATAATTCATCCTGCATGTAGGACAATAATGCACATATTTAAAATAAAAATGAGCAAAAGATTGATATGTTTCTACATTTAATTTCAAAGTGAA
The DNA here is from genome assembly GCA_963277665.1 of Viscum album. NCBI lineage: Eukaryota > Viridiplantae > Streptophyta > Magnoliopsida > Santalales > Viscaceae > Viscum > Viscum album. The sequence goes on along the minus strand of OY728137.1, from coordinate 1,324,896,780 downwards.
ATTGAAAAAAATGACCTAAATTGGATAAATTTATAAAATTATGATATAATTAAATTTAAAATCAATTAAAATTATAGTTTAACCATATAAATAAATTTGACCAAATATCAGTTTGGACCTAAAATTCAGTATTTTTAACTATTCATCAAAAAATGATATATATCTAAAAAATGTCAAAAAATTACCATAATATAATTTTTATGTTTCTATTTCAAATATTAATTTAGTTTGACCAATAAAATCAACTAATGTTTCAAAATTTATATTTAAAATGGTTTCCCTATTAAAAGGTTTTAAACTACCTTTATAAAAATATAGTTTTTAACTGTAATATTTAGTTTATTCATATTTTATTCTTATAAAATCAATTAGATGAACATCTAAAATATTATATTTAATATATGATATATATATATATATATTACATTAATATCACCCCACTAATTTTTTAATTAAACCTATCAGGGTAAAAAAGCTTTTTGAAAATAATAATAATTTATTTTATATTCAATTAGTTTTCATATTCATTTCTAGTTATTTTATAACCAATTAATTAAATTTAAATTTTTGTGCACAATATATTTTAAAAAAATATTTACCTATTTTAATAGCTAAAAATGCAAAGTATATTTTATATCTTAATATATTTAATAATATATCGTTATTTAGTAAAACTCAGTCATATGTATAATACATGATTTCGAAGAAAGTTGCTCTTGCATGTACCGCAAGGTAACTCGGTGTCATGTGACTTACCAATTATAAAATATATAATATATATATAATATTAAATATATTTTAATGTATAATGGTATTATATTCATTTATGCATTTGATTTCTCATGTCATTCACACTATCAAATATAAGGTTCTTATATTAGAATTTTTGGGTGTTACATTCTTCCCATTTTAATTAAATTAGGCCCTTATAATTTAAACATGATCTAGGTAATAGAGGGATTAAAAATAGACTATTTTTTAAGACCTAAATCATAGAAAGGGTTAATAAAACAAATTTCTAATAATGAAGAAAGGAAAGTACAATAGTCTTGTAATTAGGTTCCCGTGTAAGAGATCATAGGTGATAAATTAAAATATGGATACATTAGAAAAAATACAATAATTATGTTCTGGTGGAGAGTTCTAGAGAATATTTACTAATGAATGTTGTTGAAAACAAAATCATAAAACATAGGTGTGAATAAAGGTCATTAATATCATAAAAATGATGATAATAGGACAACATTTTTGTCTCAAAACCCACCCTTTTCATCTATAGTTATGGAATTTAATCACATTATAAAAATATAAGTAAATATATGCTTCTATAAACATAATAGATTCCTTTTATTATGCCTTGAACTATTTATAATTAATTTCTTATCACGTGACACATCATATAGTTATGTAATACATTATCCACTAATATCTCATCCACTAATCAATCATTTAATAAATGGTTATCCTTTCCAAATGATTATAATCCAGTACTTTGAAATGTAAGGTCACTAAATTTCAAAAATTAACTTATCATTTTCCTCTAATCTACAATAAGTATCTATTGGGATATGTGAACACCTTCATCATGTATTCTCTTGAAATATGGTAATAACATGAATTACCTTAAAAACATATTGGAAACATGCATTCTTCCTTATTCCTTAAGTAAGATACATGTTATATGATATATTACTCATATTAAAAAATTTTGTAAAATATATCAATGATAAAATATAACACTTTTAAAAAATTCATTAAGGTAGTATAAAAATATTAAAATCAATAATTTCTTCATCATTATCACAACATCATGAACATATTAAGTGTTTTCTTTCCTTCAATCATTAGTTTTCTAAACAAATTATATTTCAACTTAATAAAATTTATTTCTACCATTAATAAAATGATCTCAAATCCTTAACAAAAAAGTTGTATAATAAAATCCTTAAATTTTTCATAAAAAATATGATGTGAACATTATAAACAAAATAATTTTAAAACCTATTTATTAAATCCAAATATATAATTACATTAATTATTCCAATTTGATTGTTTCTAAAACATGTGATTGACCTTGATCCCTTATCTTATTCAGAGGTATATTCTCTTGATGTTTGGGGAATTTATTTGTGTAGTGACCCATATCCTTATAGATGTAACATTGAATATCCATATTTTCCTTCATCCCTTTTCATTATTTCTCAAATTTACACTTTTTTACGCCCTTATAACAAAATCATAATCCTTTCGAGCATTTACCTGGTTTATTCTTTCCACAGTTATCACAAGTTGGAAAATTATTATTTATTTTCATCTTCATTTACACATTCGCTTTTTATGGTGTTCATAAGACCTCTTCTTCTATTGGTTTTTTTGAATACATAGGATCTAGAGAATACCTTCTCTGTTTTGATCGCACACAAAACCATCTCTTCGTATAATGATAAATTCTTAAAAACCAACACCCTATGAAAATTTTTCTTAAAACATTCAAATAAGTGGTTGATCTTACACTCTTTGTTACATATATAATTTATAGCATACCTATCTAACCTTGTAGAGGTAGCTTCATAATCCACAATACATTATTCTTCATTATGATTTATGCTAAGGAACATCCTATTCATCTACATGTTTCGATTAATAGGGGGAATTTATCTAATGATGTCTCTTTAAATATTATGCATTCCATTAGTTCATTTTTTTTCATCCTTCCTCGTATTTAGTATCAGACACTAGCACTGATCAACATCGACTTAGAGATAGTAGACTGTATGTGTAACCTTTTCTTTTTTTCTACATTCTATGTCCATAAATATCTTTTATAAATACATTATCCATTATTTGGATACCATTGTATGAGTAGTCCCACTAAAATATGGAGACCTCTGTCGCATAAAGTGATCTAATATTGGATAATCTGGTTGAATAACAGGTTTCTCCATCTAAGCTAGGTTACATGACATAATCTGATTAAGATTTTTGAATATCTCCATGACATTATCAGTACCAATACCAGCTGTATTGGTTTTCTTTGTAGTAAAATCTCTACATTTTCATTGAGTAATAATATTATTCTTCCTTGTGGGTTCCATTTCTAACAAATGTCAAAGAATTTATTAGCTTATAAAACTATGAACATTTTATAACTCTAAATATGGAATAACATAAATTAAAAAATTTATGCATAAATATTCTCATAATAATAAATGTGGATTCTTTGGGGATATCTTTAATTTTAAATCCTTCATAATGTTAGGTAAAGAAAACCTGAATTATATTAAATGTATCCTTAGGGAGTATCAAACTAGGTGCATAATAAGTATTGTTGTTGAGTACCAGGTTACCTTGAGTTGGCCATAGAACACCTTTTTGAAGTTATTATTCCTAGTTATATCTGTTCTAGAACCATGTCCACTTGTAGTGTCTATACATGGATATATTTCTAATAATACCCACATTATCTCTACATTATCAAAATTCTAGGTTGTTCTTATATACTTATCCTAAAAGTATATCTTATGATTGTGCTCCCAAATCTATGTTTTTTAAATCCAGTTTCCAAGGAACTACAAAACATCCTATAATACCAACTGTAACTCCCTAATCCCAAAATCCTAGAGATGGTACATTATTTTATTACATTATCATGAATAAAACAAATTAAATCCCTAAGGACCATTCAATTTATCATTATTAGGAAAGGTGGACTACTTAAAAGATACCCATAATATGTTAGGAAATATAAAATACAAACATGATAAAAAAATAATGTAAACTGCATCCTTGAAATCTTATTCATAGATTTCTTTTTGATAACCTGGGTAAAGAAAACATAACAAGGGTGAGCTCAAATGATCAGTAAGGTTAATTAAAGAAGAATCAATAATGAATCAATATTAATAAATTAACATGGAAATGTAAATAATTGAAAAACATTCCATTAAAATAACATGATAAGGAAATTTCATTTTGGAATGTTAAGAAACTGAAAACACATGTCATTAACTCAATAAATTGAAAAAGAAATGAATTCATAGATATGTCGATGCAAAATATCTTGGATAAATAAAAACTAATTTCTTAATAAAGACAATTCTTAATTATTGGGCACCATTTTTCTATGAAAAATGATCCCTTTGCAGTCAAGGGAAATTTTAAATTATTTTTCCCACTAATTCACCTCATGAGACAACTGATTTATTGAGGGGCTTTCATTAACTTGTCCTTAACTCGTAGGCTTGCATTAAATGGTCCACAAACCATGTGTTGCATGTCAAAATAATTCATCATATATCAAATAAAATTTTTATCATATATCCATTTTTAATAAATAATATTTATTTATCAATAATATCTCATGGGAGGATAAGTAACAACAAGGGTTGAGGATAATAAAACATTTTTAGGAAAAATAATCTTTAAAAATTCGAAAGTCTCTCATACCATTTTAAAACATTTAAATAATAATTTACCATGAATTATTATTTTTTGAATATAATGGGATAAATTATATTAATGATATTACATGTTAATGGTAAGTATATATATTATAAAATTGAATTGGTGAATAACAAGAATAAGTCTCAATAGAACGTAAATTTTATATGAAATATCTTACCTTATACATCATTTTTATTGTGTGGTATTTAACCTATTGTATAGTGGTTTAAAATATGCTACTAACTTATACCGATACCATAATAATATTTATAATATCATATATTTAAATCTTATAACATCTTAAGACCCATTTGTTAAAATTATTTCATTATTTTTGTTATTTCTGGTGTTAATTCCTAGTTTTCTAAAGTGTGTTTTAACTTGTTATTTGTTGTTATTATTAATTATATCATGATTCAATCATGTAAAAAAATTAATTCATGAATTAATTATCATATATATTTAGTATATATGCATTTATATTATTTCCTTATATTTGGATACTAGAAATAAAGTGAACAGTTCATGTAGACTGTAAGTCATACATACGCATGAATGATACTTTGATTTCTTTTATAATTATGTTTATTATAATTAAATTATAATATTTATGTTATATTTGTTACATAGGTTTACTAAAATAATTTTTTTATATGTTCCCTTTATGGCATGAATGAGTTATATCTCTTTTAGGGGTGGTAGTCCACACTACCTCAAACGAAATTATTATTCTTACACAAGATGAGAAGTTAAAAGTTATGTTCTCGATAAAAATTAAGGAGGCATAAATAAATTATAAATATCAGGTAAAAAATATATAAATAGATATTCAATTATAAAGGATACCATGATATGTGATAAAAGAAAAATGAACAATCATTGTTTCGTGAGGCAATAGTTCATCGTACACAAAAACAATATGTATACTTCCCATTACATGTAGGTGTGTGTAATTTTTTTTGAAAACACTAATTAAAAATATAATATTATATTTAATATACTATTTTTTTTTATAAAAACATGGAATAATGAAACTTTACGGGGTGGATAATGGAAATAAAACTAGATATCTTGAGAGAATATGTTGCCTCTTAATCGAGTAACATCTTTTTGTTTGTATCAAAATAATTCATTGGAAGGATTTATACACAAATTTATAATTCATGCTTAAGTGTAGGTATGTTGGGAAGATATATGGGATGATTTTGGCCTAACATGTCTAGTTTGATAGGTGTGAGGGATGTGGGGAGGTGGTGGCCTTTTATAAGAGAGGAAAATGACTCAGTTGATATTCTTAAAAAGAAGTTAGGTGTACACACATTTTTTCCTAAAAAAGGCAATAGAAACCAAAAAAACCAATAATGGAAGATTAATTGTGGAATTATGTCCATTAAAATTGTTTTTGACAAGTGGATATATCATTTGGGACCTTAAGTTAAAGGTTTGTCCCTTTATTAAGATTAAATTTCCCTAATAATTGTCGTTAATTTTAATTACATTCACTAATATTTTTGGTAAAAATAAATTTAGTATTATTATACATTATAAATTATAATTATTCCAAACATGTAATCCATTTTACACTTTATAATCATATAATTTTTAGAAATTAATTTAAAATTCATCCCTTAGGTGGGATGACAACTCCACTTTTTAAATTAAAAATAATCAAATGTTTGATAAGTTTTTACATTCAATATCAAATTGGAACTTATCCCAATGACCTATATTAGAATAATTTATAAATTTATGATATAATTAATATTTAAACCCAATTAAAATTATTATTTTCCCTTATAAAAAAATAAAATGAAAAGACAGTTTTGAATTAAAATTCGGTATTTTTTACTATTCATCAAAAAAATAATATGTTTCCAAAAAATATAAAAAATTCACCCTACCCTAATTTTTAAGTATTAATATTATATATGATGTTTATTTTGTCCTATTTAATCATTTAAAATTTCATAATTCATATTTAAAAGGGGTTATCCATTTAATGGCGGTAAAAATGCCATTATAAAAATATAGGTTTTTAAATGTAAAATTTGGTTTTGTATTATATCATGTTTATAAAATATATTGGATGAAATTAAAAAAATACCATATATATTTTACATATATTGCATTAATATCACCCACTTAGTTTTATTAATTAAATATATTATGGTAAACCAACTTTGTAAAAATAATAAAAATTTCTTTTATATTTAATCGGTTCTCATATTCATTTCTAATATAATTTATATCCAATAAATTCATTTAAAATTTGTGTAAATAATATATTTTAATAAATTAGTTACCTATTTTCAGAAATAATAATTTAATATCTAGGTTAGATCTTATTATATTTAATAACATATATTTATTCGGTAAAATATTGTTTTGCGTGTAATATAAGCTTTTGAAGAACGTTGTTATTTCATGTAACGCAAGGTAACTCAGTGTCGAATGCATTATATAATATAGAATATATAAAATCTATTTAAAATAATAAATATATTTTAAAATAGAAGTGTATTATATCCCCTGGTTTGCATGGTGTCATATTTCATGCACATTATCGAATATACGGTTCTTACATTATAATTTCGGGGTGTTACATATAAATTTCCATTTGATGTTATTATTTATTGGGTATTATGATTCATAATATTAATAAATTAGTAAGATATTTATAGTCACACTTCTTTTCTAAGAGACATGATGATTGACTCCTCGTTTCTTATTTTTGTGTATATACTTCCCCTTTAACATGTTATATGATGAATCTCATACTTTAAAAATATTTAATATTTATTTTTATTTCAAAATTTATTGGGGTTTATTATTCTATAGATTACTAAAGTGGTAAAGATTTATGGTATCTCTTTTATTTCTAGGATACATATGTAAATTCCCCACCTATTTATTTTTTATACTGTATACACTTCCACTTTGTCATGTTTTCTCAGGAATATCAATATTTTAATTATATTTAATGTTTCATTTGACGTTATGATCTTTCTGGGGATTATGATTCAAATGATTACTTAAGTGGTAATGTATTTCTAGTCACTATTTTATTTTTTAGAGACATTTGAAAATTCACCCTAGTATCTATTTTGTGGTGTATATACTACCCCATTGAAATTTTATATCATGAATATAATCAATTTAATAATATTTAATGATTCATTTTATTTTATTATTTATTTTGGACTACCATTTAGAATAAATAATGTTGTAAGGGATATCTGACTCAATTTTTTATCTTTTTTGAGATACATTCTATATTAAAAAATATATATTTTATGTTGTCAATATACATAACATAGATTTATTTTATAATTATTCTTCAGAAAATTATCGTTATTATATATTCGTTTGAGGATCTCCCTTTCACATGTATTAGGTTACAAATTATTACCATAATGGTAATAGATTTATGTTAAAATATTATTTTTTTTCAGGATTGTTTATGATTTATTATATTATGTTCAATTATTATGATATACCTCTCAATAATTCCCATTAATTTTCTTATCCTTTGGTTATTCATCATATTTTAAATTAATAATACTTTTTCCACTATTTGGTACTTAAAATAATTGAGAATATATTTTAAGAAATAGTGTCTTTATTTACCTATTCAATCAAGAACCCTTTTTCTTCCAGAACAGTTTTTTCAAAAAATGTTTTCAAAAGTTTCCTTGAATTTTTTAAAATAATTTATTAGTGAAATTTTGACTGATTTTTTACTTTTTATAAAATTTTATGAGTGGAATATTCATATCATTTTCCAAAACATGATCATTTGTATTTTAACAAAAATGTGAATAGAATATTTATTTTAACGTGTATGGAGAAAATAGAATTTTAAATCATCATGTCCATTATTTTTTTGAAGAATCTGTAAAACAAATTTAATGTTTTTTTCAAAAAAATATATATTTAAAATGTTATATCAATTTTTATTTTTTAATATTGGTTTTTGAATAAAATTTCTTTACCTCAAGAAATGTTCCATGTGATATTTCAAAATCATTCTCCATCTAAGATTGCATCATTTAATTTATCTTATTCTTCATCAAGGATGTGAATTGGGGATTCTTTATTATTATTTATCTAAATGGTTTATCATGAAAAGATATTTTTGAAACCCATTTCCCTTCCATGGGTTATACCATGATAAAATTATTAGGAAACCCACTTCTTTTTTCATGGGTTATGCTATGATGAAATAATGAAATAATTATTAAAACTATCTTTTTTCCACTGGTTATGATATTATGAATTTTTTATGATCTTGTTTCACACATACATATTATTTTTATTATGTGATGGTTGTTCCCTACATCCCCATTTAATGAATTGGGTGAAGGTGGACAACTCATGAGTAAATTTGTACTCCATGAACTTGATTTAATTTTTACAATGTTATACATGATCCAAATTACATGTTCACTATGTTTTGTGTGGACCTTTCTTTCATGAATATTATGTTATGTGTGGAACTATCTTTCATGTCCATAATGTTACATGTAGACCTTGTAGCATGTTCATAATATTATGTGAGGGCCTGATTTCATGTCCTTAACTTAATGAGTGAACCAATATCTATTTATAAATGTTCATATTGTTTTAAGATGATGTGTATTCCACAATTCTATGTCTTAAGACAATGTTATTCTCCCATGGATTGTGTTCATTAATTACCTTATGATTAGTGTATTATGAACTTCTGATATTTATTCCTTGAATCAAGATTATGGTATTTGATATGTTGGGTATGGATTTAAAATTTTATGTTCATGTTCTCATACCCTTATGTTTATGTTATGGTTATATATCTCCCTTATTTACCAATACTAAGCATCTGAGATCACCCTTTCTTATATTTCCATTCCCTCTGTTATGAAGAAAGGGTTTAATATGGGTATGTTTGTAAGGATTATTTAAGGGGAATATCTTTATGAGAGATATTGAATATCATTCACCAAATTAGAATATTTTGAACCTATAATCCAAAGACACCAAACTATTATAGTCCTCATTATTGTGTTTGTGTAAGTTAATGAATATTCATAAAAAAGATGAAATATCCATCTATAAAATTATTGGGGCACTAGTAAATAATTCCTACATGATTTTAGCTATGTAGATAATTTAGGTATGTAAATTCAAATGATAATTTAGCTTCGTGATCAAGTTCAATAAGCTACATTGTGCTAAAATCTATATTTATTAATGTTTAAGCACTTGAGTGAGATTTTATTGTTGTTGAGAAATATTGAAATATTGTATTGACTCTTTCTTATAAAAAATGAATATAATAAGAGGAAATTACAGAGAAAAGAAACTAGTACAATGATTATTTATTTGTCTTTACTTTTATAGAGGTATTTCTGAAAAAAGGATGTGTATTTGATACCTAATTTTATATATCATATTTTGTGAATTTAAGTGACAGTTTTCATGAATTTTAAGGTATCAAAATATAGAAAGTTATTTTTTTAGAAATATATATATATATAAAGATTAGAACATAAGATTTTGATAAATTTCAAGAAATCTATTTCAAAAATATATACAATGCTACACTATTTTATATAAGAATAAGAAGAAGCATATAAATATACAATTTTGTGACATCAATTTTTTATTATTATTTTATAAGACTCCACTTGATTTGAATTCATTTTTTTGATCATCACTTTTGGAGATTTTTCCTTATATAATTTGTATAGTACAACTATGTGTTGAACCTATAAACTCTTTGTTTTCTTATCTCTCATAGTAAATGTTCTTGATAAAATAACCTAAATAATTTTAATTGTAAATATTTTATAGATCTTGGTTGAATGATCTTGTGTTATTGTAACAAGCCTTGAATACTTGAAAGTAGATGTGAAGTCCCTGGAAAAAGGATAGATAGTTACTAAAAAATGAATCATCTAGTATAAATCATTATAATCACGAAAAAGAGTTTTAGTGGAGGGGACTTGGGGTATTCTATTCCCAAATCCATAATAAATATTTGTTTTTATTTCTTTTCATTCTTCTTTTTTTTCCCTTGGTTTCTTTTGATAAGAAAAGAATATAAATTTTTTCCAAACTGAAAATGGTGGTTTTCAAAGTGAAGTTTTTTTATGTACTCAATTTAACCCCCCCCCCCTCTTGAGTATTTTACAGACCTTTAGGGATGATAATTAGTGTCAGATATTGTGACTCGTGATTTCTTGGTTATCAAATGTTAGAGTCAACAAATAATTTTATAAATAGCTCCAATGATTGATTAGAAATAAGGTATGTTTATGGTAATATCAAAAAATTTAAATACATATAATTATGTATTCTGGAAGTCATAGATGAACATTAATCTAATGTTCCTTAGTTTAAAGGTTTATCCTAAAGTTGTAAATACCTAAGAAATTATAAAAAATCATCTAGAATCATGGGATAAAGATACTGAAGCTATCTATGATTTGAATTCTAAAAACGTGAATTCTAAAAAAATTGTATAGATTCATATGATTTCAATAGAGTTTCTCGATACCAAAAACCCCATGAAATATGGACTACCATTTCAGTTTATTATTATAGTACAAATAATGTGACATACCTTAAGTATGATACTGCCAATCTGAAATTCAATACGTTCATATGATCGATTTAAAGAGAACAACCCAATTAAATAAACGGATTATAGAGATTTTAAACATTATTTCTTCCCTCTCAGACCTAATTAACGAGCCACATTAATTCCTTAATGTTCTAAGAATATTAAAACCTATATGGTTTTTAATATAGATTACTATTGTTTAATCTATATAGGTCAAGAATTTTAAATTAAAAGATCTTATTGGAACTCCCATGAAGTGTGAGGCAGATATTGAAGTTGAAGCTGGAGAAAATATACAATTTAAGAAAAAAATTCTACTTTAAATGTATCAAATTAAAAATATGAAAAAAATGAAATTCAAACAGAAGAGTCATTATGTGAAGAGAATTCAAAAGGTTATAATTTGGATAGTGATCTTTCTCAGTTAACTAAGAAATTCAAAAAGTTTTATAATTAGTGAAAACGATTTAAGAAACCCTTCAACAAGTATGAGAATTATTATTAAAATTATAAACAATTAAGATGTTATGAATGAAAGAAGTTTTTAAATATTAAGATTCATTTTCTAATGCCATAAGATAAAAAATAGTAAAATAAAACGTATTTTGATAAACTTGGATTAGAAAATAAATATAAGAAACTCGGGAAGAATGCATTGAGTGCTTTTAAGGATTCTAGTTATGTAAAATCTTTAGAATAAGAAGTTTGACACTCTAATAAAAATCCTAACATGTTTATTATGAAACATTATAATGAGTTGAATTCATTTAATTCTTATAATCATGAAGCTGAATATGAAAATAAAAAATTTATGATGAATTAAATTAATATTTTACCATAGTAGAAAAAAAGTATAAATTTTTTTACGAAAAATTAAATATCATAAAAATCAAAACATTTATATGATAAATGAAAAATCATTCATAAACAAGTTTCATAATTTAAAACTATTTTGGAATTGTCTTTCATTATGTACTGAACAAGGAAATTAGATATAAATTTTTTAAAAAAATTGATTTCAAAGTTCTTTCTACTGTGTTCACTAAAGATAAAAATTATATAAATAAAATCTGTGTAAATAAAAAAACTCATAAAAAAAATTTGGGATAGGAAGCTAAGGTGTAGAAAAAATGTTCTATAAAAATTATTTTTATCAATGTTATAAGAACAAGAACCTTTTTAAAATTACTTTTTTTTATTTGGGGGAGTTAGTAATTATAACAACATTTTTAGTTCTAAAAACCAAAAATTGTGTGGAATTAAAAATTATTTTCTTTAAATTTTTTTCCAACATTTAGTGTTGTAATTTATACATAGAACCCAAATATTTAGTTTCCCAATTCATTAGTTTCTAACATTTCATGAACAAAAAAAATGCATAAAAGAATCTTATTTTATTTTCCTTTTCATGGAAAAAATGTCTAATAGAATCAATGAAAAATGATTGGTGGATACCCAATGATCATGGAATACAATTAAAATTTTATTTAATTTCCACCCCTTACCAAAAGTTGATGGATTTTATGTCACTCTTCTTAAAAATGAGGAAGTAAAAATTGTAGGAGTCAGACCAGTTAGTAATCCAAACTCAGTTCTCATCAACAAAGTTTTATGTGTAGAAGAATTGAATCATAATCGGATAAATATTTCACAACATTGTGATACAGTTTTTTTATTTTTTCAGATAATTCATACTCATTTTTTAGTGATAAAATTCAGAAATTTAAGGCACCTAGGAAAAATAATGTTCATACTCTATTCCTTAATTCTTTGAGTAGAAAAAAAAATTAAACTGTTTAAATGTTGAAAAAATTAATCTTGTGTATGGATTAGAAGATTGGTACATTATAATGTTTATTAATTGAGAAACTTTTTGAAAATTAATTTAGTTTTAGATTTAAATCAAATCATATTGAATAAAAATAGGTCATGTGATGCATGCCAAATGGGAAATAACACACGTCATCTTTTAAACCAATTAAGGTGGACTTTACTTAGATACCCCTAGAAATAATTCATAGGTATTTGGTTTGGTCATCTCGAATTTAAATCTAGAGATGATTTTTTTATGTTTCCGTTGATGATTCATATATATATACTTGTGTTTTATTTAAAGTGTTAATAGTGAATGTAGTTATATTTTTTTAATTTTATTTAGTTGCATAAGAATAAAATAGATTTCAAAATTATGGACATAATAATTCTCCATTGAGGGAAATGTAAAAAAAATTATTTCAATGCCTATTTTTCAAAACATGGTATCAAACTTTCTTTTTCATCTCAAAGTACACATCAAAAATATCTTGTTGTTTATAGGATAAATATTTCTTTACAATAAATTACATGAGCAATGATATGTGAATATAACCAACATACTCTTTTTTTGCAGAAGCTGTGAATAAAGAATATTATTTCATAAAAAGAGTTCTAATGAGATATATTTTGGTGAAAAAATACTTCGAGATATGGATTAATAGAAATCTAAAATTTGGTTAATTTAATTTGTTTGGATTTGAGGTTTATATTCTAAAAACAAAGGATAACATTGGGTAGCTTGAGAAATAATTGATGAAATAAACTTCAATGGCTATTATAAAACATCAAAGTCATATAGAATTTTCAATAAATGGTCGAATAATATTGAAGAATAAAATCCTGTAAAATTTGATGAATGTGATCCCCTCAATAAAACATTACTCAAATTGATGAACTAAGTGATTATTTTGAAAAAATGAGATATAATCCTTCATTTAAATTTAAAAAAGAATGAAGAATTTAAATATGATTTTCTGAATCCAATTTTGAAATAGTTGGATACTAATGAAACGAAAACTGTATTGTGTAGAAATCATAGAACCCTAATAAACCATCCCATAGAAACAGTTACACTAAGTTTAGATGAAGGGATTATAATGATATGAAGTATTGGAAACCTTGTATAGTTTTTTCATTTTATCTCAGCATAAACCTAATTTTATAAAATAATCCTTAATAGATGATAGTTGGGATGTAACTATATTAGAGGAATTAATCTAGTTCAAGAGAAAAATGTGTGGGAATTAGTTGATAGAGCATATGACTATCTTATTATAAGAAAAAAATTTGTTTTTAGAAACAATCAAATTAATCATAGTGTGGTCACTAGGAAGTATCACTACTATAAAACCGGACTATAACAATACTGGTATTTATCAACACTACAAATAAATGGTAAAAATGACATATTTGTCAGTATTAACGAAAGTGATGATAAATTTTACCTTTTATTACTTATTTTTTAATACTGATAAATAGAACCTTTATCAGCACATTATTTTTAGCACTGATAAAGGAAATCATTTAGTAGTGCTTTATTTTTAACACTGATAAAGGGTAACATTTATCCATGCTTTATTTTTATCACTGATAAGGGGCACCCTTTTTCGCCACTTTATTTTTAGCACTGATAAATATTTATTTCATCATTTCTTTTTTAGCGTTGATAATGGTCTAAATAAATAAAATGAAATAATTAAATAAATTAATTATAAAACATGAGTTTATTAAAAAAAATATTTAATATTTAATTAAATAAATAATTATTGATAAGAATGAGTAAATTTATTATACATTATTAAATATTAAACATTTTATTAATTAGATAACTATGATAATTAATGTTATAAAATTGTATAGATTAAATATATAGATATATATTAATGTATATAAATATGATTTATATATTTCAAAATATTTATCCAATTTACATTAAATAGTCATATATTTATTAAATAACATTTTGTAATTAAAAATAAATATTAATTAAAAATATTTACTAATTCCATAGTACTTGACATATAATTAAATGTTGTTTGATTTCTAAATTTAACATCGATAAAATCTATGTTACGTTGATTTCATATATACGTAATTAATGCATTTTTATATAGAATGCACACACGTAAAAATTATCCATTTTTTCAATATTTTTAATGTTTAATTATTCCTAATTTATTCAATTACACTCATTTTTAACATATATACAAGGAAATAAAATTAGATATTCATTAATAATGTTAAACATATATATATATATTTAAAATATTTATAAATGAATAAATTTATAAATGTATGTTTACTATATTTATACAATTACATATTTATAATTATAAATAAATAATTTTTCAAAATTATATATATAATTATAAATAAATTATTATATATATCTATATAATTATTAAATTTATAAAAAATTTAATTTAATAATGAATATATTTACTATATTTATATTTATATATATTTATTAAATGTATATATATGTGTATAATTATATAAATATATATAATGATATAGATATTGTTTTTTAAAAAATTTCTATAATTATAGATAAATAATTATAAAATTATAATAAATATATTTAAAAAGGAATATATTTAATATATTTATATTTATATTTATTTATTATGTATAAAAAAATATTTACAATATTTTTATAATTATAATTATAAATTCTTTAGCAACACTTAAGTAATAAACAATGATAAAAGCATCTTTATCAATGCTTTTTCACCCTGATAACGATGGGGATTTATCAGTTGTAAAAAAATACCAAATAAAATTAAAATTTATCAACATGATATGTTCAACAATGATAAATATGGGTTTTATAAGTGCTTTTTTAGTGATGATTAAGACCTACCTTTATTAGTGCTAACAATGGGCTAATAAAGAGTTCTTTTATCAGCGCATAAGTAATAAGAGATGATAAAATGAATCTTTATCATCACCATTTTATAAGAACTAATAAATGTGTCCAGGTCTAATTAAAAAAACCCTATCCATTTTCGAACCCTTATGATATCAGAAGTTTTCTGCAGAATCCACCCCCACTAGTGCTCCTCCACGGTAAATCGAAGCTCGAATCACATCAATTGACTGTCACGAGTTGCTCGAACATCTCATTTGACACTTGGTGTTCGATTGTAGTTAGGGTTTCTTAAAAGGGTCTTAGAATTTCTTCAACCCAAGTGAGGTAGTCCTTCCCATTTTCTTTGTGAAGTTTTTGTTTTTTTGATATCTCCTTTGATGATGTCGTTTTTTGTTGGTCGGTTATTGTATACTAGCGAGGTAGGCTTAAGATTTTCTCATTGTCCAATTTCGATTCAACTCTTGATCTCTGATGGAGAGTTTATTTTTTCAAGACATGATGGTGACATGCGAAGTCACATGATTTTCATTGGTTATTTTATTTTGTTTACATTTCCAAAATTGATCACCCAAAGTTATCATAAATTTTTAATTATTTATTTTTTCAAATGTATTTCATACTATTGAAATTTTATAAAATTAAACTGTGAATTTTGTATGTGATAGAGTTAAAGATAGGTTTAGGAACTTATTTTATATTATAATTTTTCATATATTCTTTTTTCTACCCATCTGGGTTGGTGTGGAAATCCAATGTATGGATGCATCATAATAGTTATATTTATATTTTCTTTTTACAAGTTATTTTTATTTTTTATATCAAATCAATCCCATTATGTTGTCATTCATTTCCTGGTGCTTTTTGACCAACTGATGGGGATCCATAATTTCCCTTGGAAACTTTCATGATATATATTGACTTTACACCCACAAAATTTGAAAAAAATCAATTTTCAAGGTGTTTCAACAATTTTCATTCTTTCTTTTGAAATATATAAAACACTCCCCTCAAATACATGGATTGGGAAACTAATATCCCATTAATTTCATGATTCTCCAACAAATGAAGGAAATTTTCAACTCATTAATCATCAACATTTAAATATTGGCCATTATTAATGTATAAAATTATTATCATCATTCATCTCTTAAACTTATAAATATTATTTCATCTATATTGATAAAAACTTTAAATCAATCCATAAAATTATCTTTTTATGTAATGATTATGATCAAATCATAATTTTATAAACTAAATATATTTTAATAATTCATCTATCCTTCAATACCAAGCTCCATGTTCTTGTTTCGATTCATACACCACCTCTGTCAATTTACAAAAATTATTGTCATATTAAATAATGAGAAAAGTACCTATTTTTTTATGTAATTCCTATTCATGTAATCCATTGATAAATTCAAATTTTACATCCAGTTTTAGTACATTAAATTTCATTAGGATGGGTCGGTTTGGTGTCATGACATCCCAAGAGTCTTGAGATTTTTTCCAATTCATGTAATCCATTTTATATAAATTTCAATTTTGATAATGAGTACCTTAGGTGTATTTATTTATATGTTGTATAAAATTAATCTTCTATGAACCCAATTTTATGGATATGAATCAAAAATAGATGCAATCTAACCATTTGAAAAAAGAATATGAATGTGGAGTTAAAGAGTACATCAAGTTTTCAAGAAAGCATGTAGACAGACCTTCTAAAATCCCTATATGTGGTTACATTGTTGTTATTCAAGAAAAATTAGTCTGGAAGTGTTAGAATAATATTAATGTCTATTTGAATTCATTAATCAATAGAGACAAAACAAGAATTCATTGTGCATCACTCACAAAGCTAATAAAAAAATAATGATTCTCTGTGCACTTCACTACTAGGTTAATTACCACATGGCGTTGCATCTGACCTAGACTTCCCGCCCGTTGTCCCTGTGATGTTCTCATACCACACATAGATATAAACAAACTAATTATATTATTTAACATTGAGAGATTTTTTTTAAATAAGCTAATTCATTAGGTAAAGGTTTTGTGGAAAACACATATGATTAAAGAAACAACATGACAATTAGAAAATTCTATGAAGGAAAAATATTCCCACTTATTTAAATAATGAATAAAATTTCAAAGAACGGATGGAAAAGTGAATATAGAATGGTGATATGATAGATATGGTGGCATGTGTGTGTGGGATGAGAGCATAATAGGGACGCTGGTTAAGAAGTTTAGGTTAAATGTTATGCTCAAAATTAGTTAACCAATAGTAGTGAAGTGCACAGAAAATCCTTAGTTTTGTTAATAACTTTGTGAGTGATGCACAAACAATCCTTGTTTTGGCTCTATTGATCAATGGAGGCAAATAGATATCAATATATTTAATTTTCTTATGGATTATTGACATACGTATAGTCTTCTAAATCGCAATGAAGTGCATGTATAATCCTTAGTTTTGTTATTAGCTTATACTTAGACCAAGAAAACCCTTTGAAAAAAATATAAAGGTAATGTTATGATATAATTTTTCTATTTTACTAAAAATTTATATAATGAAATGTTGGCTTAATTTTAATTATTCCTTATAGAGTTCATTTTTTTAGAAAAATTTTGTCCATATGTCATGCCTTTTTCATAAAATAAACGATGTTTTCTCTAGTCAATCATAGAGGTAATCTTGATTTTTTCACCATAAAATCACCTTCCATAGAATTAATGTATTGTCTCATATTTATGTTTAGT
The DNA here is from genome assembly GCA_963277665.1 of Viscum album. Lineage (NCBI taxonomy): Eukaryota > Viridiplantae > Streptophyta > Magnoliopsida > Santalales > Viscaceae > Viscum > Viscum album. The sequence continues at coordinate 1,324,878,292 of OY728137.1, read as the reverse complement.
TTGTTTCTTTTTATTATTACTCACATAATAATTATTTTCTTATATAGGTGTATTCATTTTCAATATTTGGGATCCTTTGTCCCTCTTTTATTGCCCTTCTCCCTAAAAACCTTTTCACCCCTACGGTGGTGAATTTATCACATTCTGTCAAATTACCTCTATTTTTTCAAAGAAGAAAATTGTTGCTACCTCTACTCAATTACAGAAGTAATCTTGAAGTTTTCACATTAAAATAATTTTCCATTTAATTAATGTATTGTTTCATATTTATGTTTTATTTATTTATTTTTGGTATTTTTCATATAATAATTGTTTTTTTTATATTGGTGTATTATTTTTTTCAAGTTGGGGTACTCTGTTCAACATTCATGATTCCTCTCCCTTAAAACATTTTCATCCCTATCATGGAAAATTTATCACTTTCTTTCAAATTACATCCACTAACTTTTCCAGAAGGAAAAAGACACGACCTATGCTTAATTACAGATTTAATTTTGATGATTGTACAATAAAATCATGGTCCATAGAATTAATATATTTTTTAATATTTATGTTTAATTTATTTCATTTTTTATTACTCACATAGTAATTGTTTTCTTATATTGGTGGATTCTTTTGTTCAATTTGGGGTTCTCTGTATAACTTTCATACCTCTTCTCACTTAAAACGTTTTCACCCATGTAGTGGTTCATTTATCAATTTCATTCAAATCACCTCCAATGTCATTGTAGGAAGAGAAAAAACTCAACATTTTCTCAATTATTGAGTTAATATTGATATTTTCATAGTAAAATATTTTCCAAATAATTAATTTATTGTTTTATATTTATGTTTAATTTTTTTCCTTATAGTATTAATCACATAATAATTTTTTCTTATATAGGTGGTTTATTTTTTTCGAGTTAGGATGCTATGTCAATATTTCATTCCTTTCTACACCAAAACATCCATAGACTTATTCTCCCTTAAAACCTTTCACCCCTACAGTGTTTACATTTTTCATTTTCTATTATGTTCCCTCCACTTCTAAATCAGATAGGTAATCTGAATATTTTCACAGTAAAATCATTTTCCACAGAATTAATGTATTATTTAATATTTATGTTTAATTTATTTCTCTTTATTATTACACATAATAATTTTTTTCTTGTATAAGAGGATTATTTATTTCATGTTGATGTGGTTTGTTTGAAGCTACTCATGTAGTGTTAGTAGTTTGGCAGTGAAAGTCAATGGATATCATGGTAAAAATGATAGTTATGATTTTTTTGTGACATTAGGAAATGTAGGAATCAACCACACCTCAATCTGACACATGATGTGACTTGAATGTCTCCAAATTACTTATTTTTATTTTAAATTGACATTAATTTTAGCAAAAACACAATTGAATCAATGTGTCTGTTATCATTCTAAAATCAATCTTTGACTTTAAAAATTTTCACTCACTAAAAACCAAAAAAATTAACTAATATTTTCTTGATACTTTAGGGAATTTATTAAAAAATCATTTGGAAGATTTAATAATTAGTCTCATGTCAATGTGATACCCAATGTGATCTGTATGAGTCAAAGTGCGTGTTTCAAGTTTAAAATTTCATTTTAGTAAAAACATAAAAGTGATATACTCAAAACTGATTAAAAACATTCATATTGTTTTGATACATTAGAAAAATAATACCTATGTGATTTTGAACATGTAGGAATTAGCCGCACCATAATCTGATGAATGGTTTGACTGGTATTCTCAAACTGGATCTTTATTTTAAATTGACATCAATTTTAGTTAAAAAACAAACTGACATACTCAAAACAAAACCAACACATTCAGATGGTTTTGATACTTTAATAAAATGATCCATACGTGATTTTATACCTTTATTAATCTGTCGTACCTCAATCTGATTCATGGTTTGACCGATATTACACCATTTTCATTTTTTATTTAAAACTGAAATCCATTTTAGTAAAAAAGAAAACTTACCTACTAAAATATGAGAAAACCCATTAAAATTGTTTAAATACTTTAATAAATTTATATATGATGCATTTTAGACTTTTTGGTATCATCCGCACCTCAATATGATACAAAATGTGATTTATATGATTCAAAGTGCATGTTTTAATTTTAAAATGTCATTTTCGTAAAAAGGACAAGTGAAATACTAAAACTGAGAAAACAAATTCATATTGTTTTGATACATTGTGGAAAATATCCATATGTCATTTGGGATGTTTTTGAATCATCCACACATCAATCTGTTGCATGGTGTGACCGGTATGACTTAGAGTGTGTCTTTTTATTAAAAATTGTCATCATTTTAGTAAAATGGACAACTGATCTACTCAAAACCAAGAAAAGAAATTCATATTGTTTTTATAAATTAGTATTATGATCCATAAGTTATTTATTATTTGAATCAATTAGCCTCATCTCAATTTGATGCACTGTGTTACCGATACGACTCCAAGTGTGTGTTTTTATTTAAAATTGATATCAATTTTAGTAAAAAGGCCAACTAACCTACTCAAAACTGATCATACCCATAAAAATTGTTTAAATACTTTATGAAAATGATCCATAAGTCATTTTTAATGTATTGGAATCATCTGCAGCTCAATCTAATGAACAATGTGATCAGTATAAGTCAAAGTGCATGTTACAATTTTAAAATGACATTTTAGTTAAAAACACATGTGGCATAATTGAAACTAAGAAAACTCATTAGTACTGTTTAGATACTTTATTAAAATGATTCATATTTCCTTTGGGATGTTTAAGAATTAGACGCACCTCAAACAGATGCATGGTGTAACAGTTACGACTTAAAGTGAGCCTTTTTATTTAAATTTGTCATAAATTTTAGTAAAATGGACCATTGTCCAACTAAAAAACCAAAAAAACACATTTTTATTGATTCAACACTTTACAAAAATGATCCATAAGTCTTTTTTTGTATAAAAATCATTCGCACCTCAATTTGATACACAATTTTCCCAATATGACTAAAAGTGTCCATTATCATTTTCAAATAGACATTTTAGTTCAAAAAGTGTCACTCACTGAAATCCAATTGAACACGCTTAGATATAAATAATAATTTAGTATAATGATTCATATGTCATTTATGATGTGTAGGATTGTATTACACATCAAAATGATACTTGATGTGATCAAAATGAGTCAAAAGTGCATGTTTCTAGTTTAAAATTACATTTTAGTAAAAAAGACAACTCACATACTCAAAACCAAGAAAAAACATTTTGATTGTTTTGATACTTTTATAAAAATCCACATGTCATTTGAGACATTTTGGAATGATTCATACCTCAATCTGATTCACAGTTTGACCGGTATGACTCCATCTGTATATTTTTTTTTAAATTCAAATCAATTTTACTAAAATTAACACTTCTTGATAATTTATTTCTTTATATTAATACTAATAAAAAATTTCTTATATATGTGTATTGTTTAGATCATCAAAGGGAGGTTTTTTATGAAATAACATGATTCGTGTAAGGATTAAATGATAAAAGAACATTGATGTTTTTGAATGCATGTATAAATTTTTATTTATGTAATTGTATGAACCAATATATGAAATGTCATTAATATAGTGTTTTGTTCTTGTGTTTTTGTTTGTGTGGTAAATTTCATCAAATTTAAATATGGTATTGGGAGTTGTTTTTTTAGATCTGGTGTGTTTCTGGTGATGTGGTGTGTTGTAACGGCACACTGTGGTGGTGGTGTAGTGTGCTATTGCACCAAACTATAGTGTGGCCCTTTATCAGCACTAATAGAAGTGCTGATGATGGGGTCCTTTATCGATGTTAAAAAAAGATCTGATAAATCATTCCTTTATCAGTACTTCAAAAATTATGGTTAAAGGTTCCATTTAGCAGTTCTTTTTTATTAGTGAAAAAAGACCAGTGCTTTTAACATCACTCATGTAGTAAGAACATGTCTAGCATAGATAAAGGTTATTTCTAGTGTTCTTAGAGGACAGTTTTGTAGTATTGAATCTTATTCTAGTTACTAAAGTTTAAAATCAAGTAGAAGGTGTAGATTATATGGATACCTTTTCACCAATAGCTATATTAGAATCTATTATGATTCTATTAGCATACGAATCACATATGAATTTTAAATAATATCATATGGGTGTAAATTTTTATTTTATAAATAAGTTTCTTTTGGAGTAATTCTATGTTGAAAAAAAACATAGTTTTGGAAATCCTTATTTTCTAAATTCAGTTTTTAAACTTACCAAAGCTCTATATGGACTTAAATAGACACTTATAGCCTCATATGAATATTTATGTTATTTTATTTTATTAAATAATTTTTAAGTAGGTAAGGAAAAACCTACACTATTTAAGAAACCTTGATCTTTAAATATCCTCTCAGTTTAGATATAAGTTGATGATGTATTTTTCAATTCAACATATAAAACTTTGTGTAATTATTTTTCAAAACTCGTGAAAAAATATTTTAAAATGAGCATAGTTATTGAGATAAATTATTTTTAAGGTGTTAAAATTTATAAAAAGGACTTTGGTAATGTGATGACTCAATAAAAATACTTAATTGGCTTCATTAAAATACTTGGACTTGAAATTGGTAACGTTCATGCATCCCTTATGAGTTATAATGAAATGATTGACTTGGGTAATGATGGAAAACAAGTTGAAAACAATATTTATATAAATATAATTGGATGCTTATTGATTTTAATGCTAGTAGACCAGATATTATGTTTGTAGTATGTCTTTGTTCTATATTTTAAGAAAACCACTAAATAATCTCATTTAAAATCTCTGCAAATAATTTTAATTTTTTAAAAGAAACAATTTTTCTTTCATTAAATTTCCTAAAAACATGTGATTTCAATTTTTCTACATATTTGGATGCAAAATTTTGTGGTTGTGGACTAGATAGGACGAGTACCATGGGAACCTATCATTTTATACAAAAAACTATATTATATTTTCGTAATAATAAAATACAATATGTTGCATTATATTTCGATGAATAATATTATATTGATATTAGATAGTTTTTTTCTACAAGTATTGTCGATGAAACGCTCCTTGGTGGATTTTGAATTCAATAATAATCAATTAACAACTAAATTTGATAAAACTAGTGCTATCATAATTTCTAAGAATCTCATAAATTATTTGAGAAGAAATAATATAGACCTAAGGTTTCAATTCTTGAGTGATTAAACTCAATATTATGGTATTACTCTTGAGTCTATATCTATTAAGAGTATGTTGTAGGATATTTTAACCAAATCTATTAGATATGGAAATTTTGATTTTATTGAAGTAGAATTATTTTTTTTAAAAATCTAGTGTATTTAAAATTATTTTATTTTCATGAATTTTAATTTGTGCATTATTTTTTTATATTAATTTTATTTATTTATAAATATTTAATTATTTTATTTTAATTTTTAAAAAATGTTTCATTTTTATGAGACAAAATTTATTTATTTTATATATTATTTTATTTTATTTTATAAATTTATGGAATTGAACCAAAAACCCATTTGGGTACATAGGTGATTTGGAAATCATTTTTGTGGCCTAACTCTTTTTTAGAACTCAAACCATTCTCCATTCACAAATATATCATCTTCCCAAATCAAAACCATCTACATAATCCTTTTTATCCTTTATTAACCTCCAAATAACCCTATTTTCTATTGGAAATTTCAAGCGCATAGATTTTATAAGTTTGGGTTCTTCATAGAAATCCAAGGGGGTGCATCTTTAAGGGTACTTGATGGAAAATGCATTAATATGGCATGAATGATGTCAACCGAGATGTTTCTAAAAAATGTAATTTAGTTTCAACTTTGGGAGTATGTGTTTGATGAAAATAATTCTAGATTTATTTTCAAAGAAGAGGTAAATGTTTCTACGAGTAATACAAAGTTCAAATTTAATCAAACAGAGGATGAAGTATCATAAATTATTAATGGAAAGGTATTGGTGGTTTCATTTATCAAAATGAATGAATTGTTTTTCCCCTTGAGGGGGGTGTAATTTTAGTCATGCCTTGGTGGTTATTTGTTTTTTGATCGAAAGAAGTATTAATGTTTGTTTTCATTACCTCTTGTTTTGAGATAAAACTTTTGAAAGATATACTAGAAGAATGGAAAGTGTTATTTATGTTCTTATAGACTTTTATAGCTCAGAGAGCTAGTGTAATGGAGAAAGTTCTATTTAAAGACATATATTTACTGTATATTTAGTTAAATAATATTTTTTGAATTTTTAAGGAATATTATGTTCTTCATGCATCATTGTTTCAAAGGAACGATTAATATCAACTATTATCCTTTAGAAATGTTGATCTACTTTTTTTGAAATTAAATAAGTGGACATTGATAGAGGAGATACAACAAAGTGTCCTAAATGTGACACTCTTTATGTTGTCTTATTAATGAAAACTAGTTATTTTTTGGGAAACTACATTAAATTACATGAATCCCATAGGATAAGAATAAGTGGCTCAAGGGGAGAAATCAAAATCCTCACTACCTAGGGTGGGTCACCTGATAATATGGTACCTACTATGAAATTTGAGGTGATAGTTCCTATAAGATATGAACCTGATTTTCAAATGGTAATTCCTTTTTTGGTTGAACTTATTTAGTGTCAAGTGGAATAGGATTATCAGAGCCCTGTTAATGAAGAATCTTTCAAAGGTAAAAATGTTGAGGAACCAATTGTTGAGACAGGTGATGCTTTTTATAATGAAAGGACAGATGAGACTATCCCTCTAGTTTTTGATTCTCAAGGAAAGTCTAATGGTGAGGAAGAATCAAAGAAACTGGATCATGTTCTTCAGGGATCACTTGTTGGTGAAGATCGAGTTGGTGAAATAGTTATAGTGACGGATGGGTACTCTCATACCATTCTTGAATCATCACCACCTCTAGTTGTCCATGAGGAGGCACCCTCAGACAAAAATAGATCATATATCTTTGGAAAACCATCTATTTATTCTACTGAATAGAAGAGTTTGATAAAATCAGAACAGATTATTATTTTATGGTGGAGCTTCTTTCTTGTAAGAATTATATAAGAGAAGTCATGGAGTTCACAATTTCTATGTCTGATTTTGATAAGTTGGTTGTGTTGTTACCTATCCAAAGAGAACTGATAAACAATATCCAATCTATTCCTCCTTCCCATCAAGCTTATCTGGAGGTATGTAATAATGAACATGAATAAATGAAATCTATTGTGAGTTTATCTAAGGATTTTTCCATACAAATGCGGATTTTAATGAGCCTAGTAGTATGGTTTTGTTTCAGAAAAGCTCTCATAAAAATATTCTTGTGTTGAAATCAGACTTTTATCTTGAATTTCATGATGATACCAAGTATTTTAGGGATAAAATTAAGGAAAAAATAACCATGTTATGATGTCTAGTTATAATCCAATTTAAATTCGTTACTAATTTTTAGAGTGGAGTTGATCAGGTGATTTTAGAATTAAAATTCTATGTCCTATTAGCTTTAATGTCTTCATTATGATCTAATTACACTAATTTTGTTATAGGAGTTCATGAATGATCTAATGAACGATATCCATGACAACAAATAATGTACGTGGAAGCTTAGTATTTGATCTGACATGTGCTTTAATGACCATGTTGGTCATCTTATAGAATCTATTGGTATAATGGTGGAATAAAACATGAGTTTTTCTATGAAAAAAGGGATATGTTTACATTTTTTATTGGAATAATTAAAGAAAACCCTCAAATTATCTTCAAGAGACTAAATAATACCGGTCTAGAAATTTTTTACATGAATTGTAAACCTTTAAAAATGGAATCATGTTCAAAATCTGAAGAATCAATATAAATTCTATATCAAGTTACAAGTAAAGATTTTTTTTATAGAACTCAAAAATATATTCCATTTATGGAATCTATTTCTCCTACTACTATAGTTTATGTTCGAGTTGAAACAAATCCCACTACTATCATTACTCAATTTTTATAGTCTTTTATCGATGTTGTGAATTGGTTTTTAAGATATTGATATATAAACTGAAAACGATGGATATAAAGTTAAAATTAGTGAATGACAGAATCATTGACATGAAGATTTTAGAATAGTTAATTATTTAAAAATGAATGGTAGAAAATCCATCTACTCTAACTGCTATTGGAATTTCTCCTCTTCTTAGTCATCCAATTTTCAGTTCTCCTTAGATTTTTTTATCATGAATTCTTGAATATTTTAAATGAATTCATATAATTTTTTTTCTTATATTACTCATATGTATACATATTCCTCTGTCATCCATCATGATTTCTTCAAGTCAGATATTATCCTAAGTAATGACATGTGTGATTAAACCTTGTATAATATGAGAAGCAAAAAAAATCCCCTTTTGCATTATCCTCTGGAAACATATAAAGGTTCTAGAAAAATAATCAAATCTATTTATGATCCTTCTTCAGTCTACATGAATTATCCAAAAGAGGTAGATGTTGCCTTAAATGCTGATTGTTTTCAAGAAGGACCCTCTTCATCTGAGCATATCAAGAAAGTACCATTTGTTTTTGTTGGAACATATCATTTTTATATGGCCCAAGGGAATCTAAACAATTTTCAACAATCCTTCTCTACTCCCACATGTCAATTCTTCTCATAGATTCAGAAATGGAACTATTTCAATTCTAATAAAAGAAGTGATTCCATCTGAAATATATACTCCATCCACCTCTAAAATGAAACCAACTTTCAAAATACCTCCACCCAAACTACCTTCTCTATTAGAACCCATTATTAAGCATGTTATTTCTCACCATTATTATTTATTTTTATTATTTGGTTGTTGCATAGATGAATATTTTTACATGATGAAAATCAAAAGAAATAATTTTTTATTCATTTGTTATTATTTTTTGAGATAATTATTTACATTTAATTTAATTAATTTTTTTTTCTTAGTGATATTATCATTTGATTTTATTTTTTTTATATTTTTTGTAATTATTATTTTCATTTAATGTTCATAATCATTTTTTACTAAATCCCATCATTTCCATAATTAATCATTCAGTTTCAACACAATAGTCCAATAGTTCATTAATCTGAAAGTGAAATATTAAATGAGTTTTTCCACTTCTTTCCCTTCTTTTATAATTAAAAAAGGTGGGAGTAATCTACTTTTAATAAAAGGGGAATAAGTTTCAAATTATTAGGGATAAATAAAGGATAAATAATGCATTTTAAAAGAAATGTATATTATCTAGTTTTGTGAAAAAATCACTATTAACCCATTTTAAAATTTGTTATTTGATTTTTTATGGATTTATTGATTATAAAAAATGTGGGATATTTTTGGAATACTTATGTTTATAAAATATATCTCATGTACTTTATGTTTTGATCTACATAATTTGATATTGATATTTTTAAGTGTGGTCATTAGGTTTTATCATGTTTTATGTGTTTTTTCCATTAAAATACTTAGTATTTCAACTATGGACACTTTGATGAAATTTTCATATGTATGGAAACTAAAATACCTGACATCATTGGATGTGTTGTGAAACAAATACATGAGAATTCAGGTTTTTGAATTACCTACATGAACTATTCACCTATGTAAATCAGATATGTCACAGAATCACCTATGTTGAAATCAACTACATCAATGAGATCTGTTGAATGAGTAATCATCTATATAGATCAATCGATTACATTAAATAGGTACATGGAGTAATTAGCTATGTGAATTAGATACATGTTGAAATTGGGTATGTGGTTCTAATTAGCCAAATCAATTTCAACCACGTGGGTAAAAAGCCTAGTTAAATCAATTTGGATACATTAAATTTTTTTGGTTATATGGATGAATTATCTACATGAATAATTTCATCTATGTAAAGAAGGAATATATGATTTAGATTATGGAAATAATTCATCTCTGTGAATTAAAATTAAGAACACATCTTTGTGACGATATAAAATCAACTAAGTCATGATGCAATAAATATTCATTACCATCGAAGAAATTGAGTGAGATATTATTTTCTTTTGCAAACTTTAAATATAGGATTTATAACACCCGATATTTTTATGAGTAATATTTTGTTCAAAGGAATATTTCACTACACACTTGCTTGGCTTACTTTACACGCAATCGCAACCTTCCTCGATAGCTTGCGTCGTACGCAATACCGAGTTTCACTAAACAACGATATGCTATTAAAATATTATTAAAACTGGCCGTTATGAATAGTAATAACCACTTTTTGAAATTTTATAAATTTTATCTTTCAAAATAGACTTCATTTTTGGATTCGAAATACCGAAATTAGCCTAGGGTGAAATTTTGGTATTTTTCTGAAAACTTTCAATTTTTGATGAATAGTGAAACCACTAAGTGGTAGGTTAAAAACTGAATTTTTCATAAAACTTAATTTTACCGCTTCTGTGAATGGAATTTAGAAAATCCGACAGACACGGTTGATATCAGTAAGTAAAATGTGGTTCAATGAGATAAAAATAATTTTTTGGTGAATAGTAACTTTTTACTTTTTTTTACCGCGGTTAATAGTAAATAGGGTAACTAAGGGTAAATATGATATTACTATTACCCTAACACATGTCCTAATTCTATTGGATAAGTTTAATTCGACCAAAAACAAACTTAGGAATAAAAGATGACCATTTAGGCCCATTTGGGTTAGATTAGGACATTTATTATTAATTTATTTAAAGAAGGGTTAAAATAGTTAAAATCAAAGGTTAATAGTAAATAATTTTTAATATGGGGTTATACATAAGATAAATTCGACTATAAATATTCATTAGAAAGCTAAAACGATTTCCTACATAATTGTATTTTATTTGTAATTTTTAAAAATTAAATAATTTAATTTATTTATGACACAATGATGATGCAGTAATTATCTTATTAATGAAATATTGACATAATTGATGTTATAAACACCAAAATAAATGTAATTTGAAACTTTTTATGAATTAAACTAATTTTATAGGTTACTATGATATATTAGTGTTGATTTAATCAACTTGGTTCGAACATATAATTCTATTATGACTTTCACAAAAATCATATATGAAATAGTGTCAAAATTGACACAAAATAGTTTTTAAATCAAATATTATATTATTAATTGTTATTTTATTCCTAAAAATCTAAGGTTCGGCCAAATGACTTAGATAAGGATATATATGTTAATAATAAACAATTTGGGGTTCGTTTGGCATGTTATAGTAAGTGTATTAACCATATAGTGAAAGAAAACAAAAAGACATGGTAAAAGTTAAATTATTTAACTTAGAGTTAAATATAATTGATAAGGTTAGAATAATACCCTAAACTTGTCTAAATCCTATTGGTTGATAGTATTTCGACCCATCCCCACTTTAGGTTAGAAATAAGACCCTTTGGAACCATTATAAACCGATTTTGACTTTAATATAAAATAATATTTTGAGATATTCCTAAGGTGCCCCTCTCCTCCCTTATAAAAGGGCACCTCCCCCCCTCCTCCTCACACCAATTTGAGCACTCAATCTCGGACAAACCCTGACATTTTCTCCTCTCCACTTCCCTAGAATAATCCTAGAGGTCCTGGTCTTCTTCAAAGACCAATCTTAGTTCCCTAAGTGAAGGATTCAAAGAGGCGTTCCAAAGAAGAGGTAATATCCATTACCGATCTTTTCAATTTCTTTCTTCTTCAACTTCTTCTTCTTTAGTTGTTTCATGATAAAGTAATAACATCAGTATTACTTACATACTGATATGTTATTATAAATATGAAACAACCCTAATTCACCTTCTATCCATCCTACGGAAAAATGAAATCACCGCGCGTGCGTACGTACGGAATACCGTCTCCACGCCGTGGTGTAATCTATTTTCCACCATCACCTTACCAGGATGGGTATAATGGTGTAATGAGAAACTATTTATGATTATTATAAAGTAATATTGATACTGAAATAATATATATATACTCCAATACAGTTCCACGATCATAGGAACGATATCATCACTCGTGCGTACGTACGGAATACCGTCTCCACAATGTGATGCGACTCGTTCTACATGATCATCATTACATAGTAATTATATAAATGAATTGAATGAATATATATGATATATCTTACACTAATAACATTCTTGATATAAGTTATCTATAACCTTAAAAGAAGAATAAGAATTTATTCGGCAAAACACGCATAAGAACAAAAGGCAATAAAGACCCGAGTAACAAGTAACAATGAAATATTACTAACAAGAAGCTAAGAATATAACCATATATGATATCATATCAATATTTATGATTCTGTAATAAGTAAATAACATTATTTAAACCATTATACAGGATCTTCAGACATGTACAAAGCAAATCGGACCTAAGGTAAGGGAAATATCACAATCTCATTTTTATCCGAGATTGTTTATTCGTAAGTATTTACTGGGGTGTATTTTATCATCCACATCCATGTTACCTCAATATGTAATATTGTTTCCATCCACTTACAATAGTTTAAATCCAATTTTACCCTTCGGTGAGTTTTTAGTAAAGAATATGAAAGGAATCTTTTGTCGTTTTTTCGTATGAGGTACTTTTTGACTTTTCCGACAAAGGTACGAAGAATGTTTTTTTAACTTATACGGCATGAATGGATTTTTAAAACATTATTTCCAAGAATCTTCCTTTATAAGTTTTCAAGTTTATTTTTAATCAACTTCTTTTAGTTTAAAATTGTATGACATGTTAAGAAAGGAAAAGTGTTTTTGAAGTAGAAAGGATATTTTCCTCAAGAATGAAGTTCAAGTATTTTATCAAAATTATTTTCCATCTAAGATAATAAAAAGGGTTCTGTTTTTATCCCTATTATTACATGGATTTGATTATGTTGTGATCGAAATATTTTTATGAATTCCTTTATCTTATATGAATTGTTTTATGATGTCATGTTGTTTAAGAATCCCATTTTTATTACATGGGTTACGCTATGATGTATGGTTTATGATTATGTGGCACACATAAGAAAGGATTCATTATAAGATGGGTGGGACCTATATCTCCCTCTAATGCATTGGGTAAAGATCTTATATCTCATGAGATAGACATGGCTGGAACGGTAGGTTATACCGGTTCAGTGAAACAGGACTGGAACAAGGGTGAATCGGTACAGAAAGGGACTTTGTCCACTAAGATAGTCTTGGCAATGAGTCATGACTAACAAGAAATGATTTTCCATGATTATGTTTGCATGCCACAGAGTTTCAAGTTTCATGATATGATTATGGGGATCTCATTTTCACTTCTATGATTTATTCCATGTTAAGTTATTATGATCTCTTTTGCATGTTATGATTTTCAAAAAGATATGATATGATTTTTATTTCATTTATTTGCCCTTGCTGAGCATTTGAGCTCACCCTTTTATGTTTTCTTTTCCCCAGGTCAGGAAGATGGATATTAAGTAGAATATGCTAAAAGGGACCCTAGGTATGATGAAATAAATGGGAGACACTGTAGAAGATTTATGAACCAGTTGTTTATGTTTCCCAGTTTCTAAATACACTATACCTATACGGTCCTTTGTGGTTTTGTCATATGTTGTAATAAGGGTGCTTCAATTTTGAAGTATTAACAATGTATGTAAAACATGGGTCATTATAGTTGGTATCAGAGGAAGGGTATAGTCAACCTTTGGAAACTAGGATGTGAAAGCCTTAGTAAGAACCCTAAGGATAAGTCTAAGCATAGAACACAATATTAGTGTTTTAGAAATGGCCATGAATAACCTAGGATAAGACCTTAAGCATGAAAATTTTATCCTTGATTATGTGGTTTTCCTATTATAATTAGTCTTTCTCACACTATTCTTCTAGGTTTTAGTCAATGGCTGGAACCCGAAGGAACCGTGTTAATGTGGAATGCAATGGGAAATGCAATGATTGTCCCCCTGAGCAACCAAACGATATGGGAGCTGGAATGAAAAATCTTGTAGCCATGCTCACACAACTTTCTCAAGCTATGAATCATGCAGGACTTCCAAACGAGCAAAGGAAGGAGCAACATTCTTTTGAATCCTTCATGAGGCAGCGTCCACCTTCTTTCAGCGGGTCTACTGATCCATTAGTTTCTGAACAATGGATTAGTACTACTGAAAAGATATTTTCAGTTCTTCAATGTTCTGAACATGATAAAGTCATCCTAGCAGTGTATCGTTTGGAAGGAGATGCTGATCAATGGTGGAATCTTATTAAGAATACGAGGGAAAGGGATGAAATTGAGTCTATGGAATGGGACGAGTTCAAGAACTTATTTTTCAATAAGTACTTCCCTCGTATTCTCCGAACAAAGATGGAGAAAGAGTTTCTTGAACTGAAGCAAAGGGATGATGAATCTGTTGGTACCTATGAAGCAAATTTTACAAGACTTGCAAGGTACGCTTCTGGTATTATTATCCAACCTGAGAGTAAGATCATTCGATTCCATAGTGGCTTAAAACCAAGTCTTCGAAGGGCGTTAGCCATAAAGGACTTCAATAGCTACGAGGAAATTGTTCGATTTTCTCTCAAAGTCGAGATGGAGATTGGAGTAACCCATCAGTCACATGGGTTTGATAAGAAGAGGAAGATGGAATTCAAAGGAAAATCTAAAGAGCACACTGAAAAGAAGATGAGCTTTCCCTTATGCTCAAAGTGTGGAAAGAAACATGGAGGGAGTTGTCTTAAAGGTACAAGTAAATGTTTTAAATGTGGAAAGGAAGGTCATCGGGCATTTGAATGCCGCGATAATGGGAAGAAGATGTCTAATGATGCAAACAAAGGAAGGGATACACAGAATGAACCTACTACACTTCAATGTTTCAAGTGCAAGGAGATGGGGAATTATGCCAATCAATGCCCAAATCCAAGGGTTAATGATGATGGTCGACTTCAACAAAATCTTAAGGCTAAAGACAAAGGAAAGTCACATGCAATTTCTATCAGTGATGTGGAGTACGATAACGAAGTGGTGAAAGGTGCACTTACCATCCACTCTAAAGTAGCAAATGTTTTATTTGATTCTGGATCCACCCACTCTTTTATTTCTGAAAAATTTCTAAGGGTATCACCGTATTACCTCAACAATTAGATGTTGAGTTAGCTGTGACAACACCTAATGGCACAACAGTCGCATCAAAAGTTTATAATTCTTCTCCGATCGAAGTTTGTGGGAAAGTGCTTCCTGCAAATCTTGTGATCCTTCCTTTAGTGGAATTTGATGTGATTCTTGGCATGGATTGGTTTTCTCTACATGGAGCTCATATCAATTGCCAAAGAAGGGAAGTAACATTTCATATTCCAGATCAATCTACGATCGTCTATCAATGCAAGGATGAACATAACCTTCCAGTGGAAATTTCTTCCATCTTATGGGTATTGATTCCACTAAATGATGGTTATTTATCTCAAATGGTTGGTGATAAACTCACGATTAAGAATATGCCCATTGTACGGGAGTTTGATGATGTCTTTCCGGAGGAATTACCGGGTCTTCCACCAAATCGTGAAGTTGAGTTTTCAATAGAACTCGTACCGGGCGCTTTGCCAATTTCAAAGACACCTTATAGAATGGCCCCAATTGAGTTGCAGGAATTGAAGAAGAAACTCCAAGAGAATCTTGATAAGGGATTCATACGCCCTAGTGCGTCACCTTGGGGAGCACCTGTGCTATTTGTTAAGAAGAAAGATGGATCAATGAGACTCTACATTGATTATCGAGAATGTAACAAGATCACTATCAAGAACAAATATCCTCTCCCACGCATTGATGACTTATTTGACCAACTACGCGGAGATCAATACTTTTCCAAGATTGATCTTCATTCAGGGTATCATCAATTAAGGGTCAAAAGGGAGGATATACCAAAGACGGCTTTTCGTACAAGGTATGGACACTATGAATTTATAGTGATGCCATTTGGTCTTACTAATGCCCCTGCTATCTTCATGGATCTAATGAATAGAGTCTTTAGAGACTATCTTGATCAATTTGTGGTAGTCTTTATAGACGATATTCTTGTCTATTCAAAGCGAAAGGAAGAGCATGAAGATCACTTGAGAATTATATTGAAGACCCTGAGAAAGGAGAAGCTTTATGCCAAATTTACCAAATGTGAATTTTGGCTTCAAAAAGTTGCATTTTTGGGTCACATAATCTCAAAAGAGGGGATATCTGTGGATCCAGCAAAAACAGAGGTTATCGAAAGATGGTCAAGACCAACAACAGTAATTGAGATCCGAAGTTTTCTTGGTTTGGTTGGATATTATTGACGTTTTGTAAAAGATTTTTCACGATTATCTAATCCACTCACCAAGTTGACTCGGAAAGGAGTTAAGTTTTTTTAGACAAAGGAATGTGAAGATAATTTCAAGGAGTTGAAAAGAAGGTTATCCAGTGCACCTGTGCTCACACTGCCTTGTAGTGGAGAAAGGTTTGTGATCCACAGTGATGCATCCATGAATGGATTGGGGTGTGTTCTTATGCAAAATGATATGGTGATAGCTTATGACTCACGACAGTTGAAATTCCATGAGCAAAATTACCCAACACACGATTTGGAGTTGACTGTGGTAATCTTTGCATTAAAGATTTGGAGGCATTACCTTTATGGTGAAAGGTGTGATATTTATACTGATCATAAAAGTTTAAAGTATATTTTCACACAAAAGGAGTTGAATATGCGTCAAAGAAGATGGTTGGAGCTGATTAAGGATTACGACTGCTCAATCCATTACCACCCTGGGAAAGCAAACAAGGTGGCAGATGCATTAAGTCGACAAGACCATGCTAGTTTATCCATGATGAGGATCACAAAAGATACAATATTTATGGATTTACAAAGGATGGATCTTGGAATTATAATGGAAGGGGGAAAATTTATCTTTCTCAAATGAATGTTCAACCATCTATACATGTGAAGATTAAAGAGGCACAGAAAGAAGATGTCGAGTTACAAAAGAAGGTGAGAAATGTTCCTGAATTTAACCTTGATTGTGATGGGATAATAAAGTTCAGGAATCGGGTTTGTGTTCCTCCCATCCCCGAATTAAAGAAGGAGCTGCTGGATGAGGCTCATAGTTCATCATTCTCTATTCATCCTGGAAGCACAAAGATGTATAGGGACCTGAAAGAGTACTTCTGGTGGGATGGCATGAAAAGAGATGTTGCTGAATATGTCTCTCGATGCTTGGTTTGTCAACAAGTTAAAGCTGAGAGACAGAAGTCTAAGGGGATGTTACAACCATTACCCATACCTGAATAGAAATGGGAAAACATCACTATAGACTTTGTCACAGGACTTCCTAAAACATCCAAAGGCAATAATGCTATTTGGGTCATAGTTGATCGTCTTACAAAGTTTGCACACTTCATTGCTATTAGAGAGGATTTATCTCTAGATCAGCTTGCCAGGATATATGTAAAGGAAGTGGTAAGATTGCATGGAGTACCACTTTTTATTATATCTGATCGAGATCCGAGATTTACCTCGATGTTCTGGCGAAGTCTTCAGCATACTCTGGATACAGAGTTGAGTTTCAACACTGCTTATCATCCTCAGACAGACGGTCAGTCTGAGAGAACAATTCAAACCCTAGAAGATATGTTGAGAGCTTTCTCTATGGATTTCAAAGGAGGTTGGGATCAACACCTACCTTTGGTGGAATTTTCTTATAATAATAGCTTTCACTCCAGTATTCAGATGGCTCCTTATGAAGCTCTCTATGGAAAGAAATGCAGGACTCCAACTTGCTGGGATGAAGTTGGGGAAAGAAAGCTATTAGGACCTGATCTCGTTGATGAAATGGCAGAAAAGGTCAGATCTATTCAACAACACATAAGAGCAGCTCAGAGTCGACAGAAAAGTTATGCCGACAACCGAAGAAAAGACCTAGAGTTTGAAGTGGGTGATAAAGTGTTCTTACGAATATCTCCCTGGAAGAGGGTTATGATATTTGGAAAGAAGGGGAAGTTGAGCCCTAGATATATCGGTCCTTTCGAAATACTGGATCGTATTGGAAAGGTAGCTTACCGATTGGCGCTTCCACCGAATCTCTCTCAAGTTCACGATGTGTTCCATGTATCTCTCCTGAGAAAGTACATACCCGATCCTTCACATGTACTCAGCTCAGAAGTTGTACCGCTGGAGAAAGATCTTTCTTATGAAGAACAACCGATAGAGATTCTGGATTGTAGCGAAAAAGTCCTACAAAACAAGACCACTCGATTGGTGAAAGTTTTATGGAGGAACCACCAATTAGAAGAAGCTACATGGGAGCTTGAGGATATGATGAGGGAGAAGTATCCTCATCTATTTGTTACAAAGTGACGAATTTCGAGGGAGAAATTCTTTTTAAGGGGGGTAGAATGTAACACCCGAGATTTTTATGAGTAATATTTTGTTCAAAGGAATATTTCACTACACACTTTCTTGGCTTACTTTACACTCAATCGCGACCTTCCTCGATAGCTTGCGTCGTACGCAATACCGAGTTTCACTAAACAACGATATGCTATTTAAATATTATTAAAACTAGCCGTTATGAATATTAATAACCACTTTTTGAAATTTTATAAATTTTATCTTTCAAAATAGACTTCATTTTTGGATTCGGAATACTGAAATTAGCCTAGGGTGAAATTTTGGTATTTTTCTGAAAACTTTCAATTTTTGATGAATAGTGAAACCACTAAGTGTTAGGTTAAAAACTGAATTTTGCATAAAACATAATTTTACCGCTTCTGTGAATGGAATTTCGAAAATCCGACAGACACGGTTGATATCAGTAAGTAAAATGTGGTTCAATGAGATAAAAATAATTTTTTGGTGAATAGTAACTTTTTACTTTTTTTACCGCGGTTAATAGTAAATAGGGTAACTAAGGGTAAATATGATATTACTATTACCCTAACACATGTCCTAATTCTATTGTATAAGTGTAATTCGACCAAAAACAAACTTAGGAATAAAATATGACCATTTAGGCCCATTTGGGTTAGATTAGGACATTTATTATTAATTTATTTAAAGAAGGGTTAAAATAGTTAAAATCAAAGTTAAATAAGTAAATAATTTTTAATATGGGGTTATACATAAGATAAATTCGACTATAAATATTCATTAGAAATCTAAAAATATTTCCTACATAATGGTATTTTATTTGTAATTTTTAGAAATTAAATAATTTAATTTATTTATGACACAATGATGATGTAGTAATTATCTTATTAATGAAATATTGCCATAATTGATGTTATAAACACCAAAATAAATTTAATTTGAGACTTTTTATGAATTACACTAATTTTCTAGGTTACTATGATATATTAGTGTTGATTTAATCAACTTGGTTTGAACATATAATTCTGTTATGACTTTCACAAAAATCATATATCAAATAGTGTCAAAATTGACACAAAATAGTTTTTAAATCAAATATTATATTATTAATTGTTATTTTTTTCCTAAAAATCTAATGTTCGGCCAAATGACTTAGATAAGGATATATATATTAATAATAAACAATTTGGGGTTCGTTTGGTATGTTATAGTAAGTGTATTAACCATATAGTGAAAGAAAACAAAAAGACATGGTAAAAGTTAAATTATTTAACTTAGAGTTAAATCTAATTGATAAGGTTAAAATAATACCCTAAACTTTTCTAAATCCTATTGGTTGATAGGATTTCGACCCATCCCCACTTTAGCTTCGAAATAAGACCCTTTGGAACCATTATAAACTGATTTTGACTTTAATATAAAATAATATTTTGAGATATTCCTAAGGTTCCCCTCTCCTCCCTTATAAAAGGGCACCTCCTCCCCCTCCTCCTCACACCAATTTGAGCACTCAAGCTCGGCCAACCCCTGCCATTTTCTCCTCTCCACTTCCCTATAATAATCCTAGAGGTCCTGGTCTACTTCAAAGACCAATCTTAGTTCCCTAAGTGGAGGATTCAAAGAGGCGTTCCAAAGAAGAGGTAATATCCATTACCGATATTTTCAATTACTTTCTTCTTCAAATTATTCTTCTTTAGTTGTTTCATGATAAAGTAATAACATCAGTTTTACTTACATACTGATATGTTATTATAAATATGAAACAACCCTAATTCACCTTCTATCCATCCTACGGAAAAATGAAATCACCGCGCGTGCGTACGTACGGAATACCGTCGCCACGCCGTGGTGTAATCTATTTTCCACCATCACCTTACCAGGATGGGTATAATGGTGTAATGAGAAAATATTTATGATTATTATAAAGTAATATTGATACTGAAATAATATATATATACTCCAATACAGTTCCACGATCATAGGAATGATGTCATCACACGTGCGTACGTACGGAATACCGTCTCCACAATGTGATGCGACTCGTTCTACATGATCATCATTACATAGTAATTATATAAATGAATTGAATTAATAAATATGATATATGTTACACTAATACCATTCTGGATATAAGGTATCTATAACCTTAAAAGAATAATAAGAATTTATTCGGCAAAACACGCATAAGAACAAAAGGCAATAAAGACCCGAGTAACAAGTAACAATGAAATATTACTAACAAGAAGCTAAGAATATAACCATATATGATATCATATCAATATGTATGATTATGTAATAAGTCAATAACATTATTTAAACCATTATACAGGAGTTTTGGACACGTACAAAGCAAATCAGACCTAAGGTAAGGGAAATATCACAATCTCATTTTTATCCGAGATTGTTTATTCGTAAGTATTTACTGGGGTGTATTTTATCATCCACATCCATGTTCCCTCAATATGTAATATTGTTTCCATCCACTTACAATAGTTTAAATCAAATTTTACCCTTCGGTGAGTTTTTAGTAAAGAATATGAAAGGAATATTTTGTCGTTTTTTCGTACGAGGTACTTTTTGACTTTTCCGACAAAGGTACGAAGAATGTTTTTTTTAACTTATACGGCATGAATGGATTTTTAAAACATTATTTCCAAGAATCTTCCTTTATAAGTTTTCAAGTTTATTTTTAATCAACTTCTTTTATTTTAATATTGTATGACATGTTAAGAAAGGAAAAGTGTTTTTGAAGTAGAAAGGATATTTTCCTCAAGAATGAAGTTCAAGTATTTTATCAAAATTATTTTCCATCTAAGATAATAAAAAGGGTTATTTTTTTATCCCTATTATTACATGGATTTTATTATGTTGTGATGGAAATATTTTTATGAATTCCTTTATCTTATATGAATTGTTTTATGATGTCATGTTGTTTAAGAATTCCATTTTTATTACATGGGTTACGCTATGATGTATGGTTTATGATTATGTGTCACACATAAGAAAGGATTCATTATAAGATGGGTGGGACCTATATCTCCCTCCAATGCATTGGGTAAAGATCTTATATCTCATGAGATAGACATGGCTGGAACGGTAGGTTATACCGGTTCAGTGAAACAGGACTGGAACGAGGGTGACTCGGTTCAGAAAGGGACTTTGTCCACTAAGATCATCTTGGCAATGTGTCATGACTAACAAGAAATGATTTTCCATGATTATGTGTGCATGCCACAGAGTTTCAAGTTTCATGATATGATTATGGGGATCTCATTTTCACTTCTATGATTTATTCCATTTTAAGTTATTATGATCTCTTTTACAGGTTATGATTTTCAAAAAGATATGATATGATTTTTATTTCCTTTATTTTCCCTTGCTGAGCATTTGAGCTCACCCTTTTATGTTTTCTTTTTCCCAGGTCAGGAAGATGGATATTAAGTAGAATATGCTAAAAGGGACCCTATATATGATGAAATAAATGGGAGACACTGTAGAAGATTTATGAACCAGTTGTTTATGTTTCCCAGTTTCTAAATACACTATACCTATACGGTCCTTTGTGGTTTTGTCATATGTTGTAATAGGGGTGCTTCAATTTTGAAGTATTAACAATGTATGTAAAGAATGGGTCGTTATAGGATTACATATTTAAGGTAAAAAAGAATATTAAAAGAGGGAAGAAATTATAAATGAAAAATTAAAATGATAATTTATTTTTTGTTACTATTAATGATGAATTTTTAAGAAAATGGAATTCATATAATCATGTGATTTATAGATCGTGTGTTGTGAGTTTATGTGAGAAGTTTTCCATAAATTTTCAAGTATTTAAATACAATAATTTATATTGTGAGAAATAGATATATACAGAGAAAAATAGAAGTGGGTGATAATATTAAAGTACTTTCATTCATAAATCTCATCAATAGTGTAATTTTGTGTATGAGAAGAAGAAGAAGAATTGAAATCTGTAGTTGTGAAACATTGTTCTTTATTGATATTATTTTATAAGATATTCCTCAAGATAAATTAATTTTTTTGATCATATCTCTTGGTTATTTTTCCCTTCTGTCAGTTGTATCTTACAACTTTGTGCAAAACATGTAAACTCTTTGTTTTTGTATCTGACATTAATATGGTTCCCAATAAAATAACCTAATGGTTGTTATTTTTAAAATCCTTTTGACAACCGATTTAAAAGATCCTATTATATTATAATAAGTGTAGACTTCTTGAACTCAGTCATTATGCCCCTTCTAAAAGTATTAGATTTCCCCAGAAAAAGGACCCATCCAATTGAGATAACCATACTCATGGAGTAGAGTGTTAGGGGAGTGGAATAGGGGAATTACATTCCCACAAAAAATATAAATCTTTCAATCTATTTCATTTATTTTCTTTATTTTACACTACATATTTTGATAATAATAGAAGATAAAGTTTTTCATATCTAAAATAAGGTGGTTTTATAAGTGAATATTTTTATGAAGAATTCAATTAAACGCCCTCTTGAGTATTTTGGAGACCTTTTGGGAAAACATATATAACATTATATGTTCAAAATAGATCAATAGTTTATGAAATAATTTCCATTCAGAAAATATTCACTAACATGCCTATTTTTTAATGTAACAAAATGACTATGTTTGTTTACTTATAATTTAATTATTATGATCGATATATTACCATTATAGAAACATAATCCTAAAATAGGTTGAATATTAATGTAATATATAATCATTAAATATATTTTTAATAATATCCATGAATGATGTATGTTTAGGAAAACATCACTACTCACATAGTTAGTGTAAACCCAACATAGTTAGCATTTTTTCAAGAGTTTAGAATATGGAAAAACCTAATAAATAATTTATTTTTTAAAATTATCCTTGTATAATCACACTACTCATTGTATATTACATTATAGGTTACATATAATATGTAAATCGGTAATATTGAAATTTAAATGAAAAGGAAATGGTTTTGTTACGTGTACATTTGACATAAGAATAACTTTTAAATAAAGGTTTGGGGAGAGATAATTTATAATATATCACTACGAATAAATAAAAATGATTATAATAACATGAAAATAATGTCATGTAAGTATATTAAAATTATTTTTAAAGGATTAAATAAAATTAATCTCATGTATGAATTGAATATAGGGAGAGAGAGTTAATAATTCATTATTTTGATACGGTAACATATTTGGAAAAAAGGTTTGGTGAGAGGTGATGGATGATGTATAATCATTAATTAATCAATATAATCCCAAAAACATGAAAATAAATTCATTGAATAAAAATAGTTATACGTTTAAAATATCTTTAATACAAATTATAAAAAATAAATTGGGAAACAAGGCTTTGAAACCATTGCTTTTACATAGTAATGCCTTTTGAAAAGAGTTTGATGTGAGGAAATTTAACAGTATATCATCAATAATATATCAAAATGATGATAATATATATATATATATGAATTTATGAATATGGTAAATGTTATTGAAAGATATTATAACAAAATAATGACAAAATAAAGAAAAAAAATCTAGAAGTAAGAAACCTTATCTTACTCTTTGAGTCACCTCTTTTGAATTGAGCTTAAAGAATTTTGAAGAGATGATTTCAGGCACAAAAGGGGATTAGGGAAATGGTAATGGATGTTTGTAGAGGTATTTTGGAAAATATTTTTCAAAGTAATGAATTTGAAAAGTTGGTGGAATGCGGTGGACGATGTCTTTATATAACCAAATGGGTATTTTAAAATTATTTATTGATTATAATAAAATTTTGGTTAAACACAATAAATAATATTGATTATTATGAATTTTTTTGGTTTACGATTTAAAAATTGTGGTTTTTACATTAAAACAAATCCAATAACAAAAATAATGTTGGAAACACCAAATTAAAGGTAAAGAATAAAAAATATTTTATATTAAAAAAATTATAACATAGGATTAATAATTTCAAACATTAGTTTACAAATTCAACATATTATTTTCAAAATGAATTATTTTATTCACTAAAGAAGTTTAAGTCAATAAAAATTTTCATAAATTTTTAAGTCAAATATTTATCATCAGGATGTCATAAATTTAGGGTTATTTGTAAAAAAATTCTTTGTTACTATTTGCTAAAAAAACTACTTTCGAAAAATCCCAAAAATTCACCCTAAGATAATTTATATATTCTGAATCCAAATTTTATTTCTATTTTATAAAATTAAAATAGTAAAATTTAGAAATTTTACTTTTAAATATCATCATATAATACATGAAAAAATGATTAATTTAGAATAAAAACAATTTCACTTATTATTAGTGGTAACATTTGTATTTTTAATTATATATTAATAGTAAAATCATCGATGACTAAATATTTATACATTTAAATAAAATATATTTTATGAAATTATTTTTCTATTTATGTTTAATATTTCTTTTAAATATATAATTAAGAAAATAGTTTCAGTGTGATAAACACTATACATTTTGATTTCAATGGTATTCCAATTACCATTTTATTTTTCATAAAAGTAAATTATAAAAAATTTAATAATTATTTTTTGATAATATTACAATATAAATTTTATTAATTTCTTTTTAAAATAAAAAAATTAATAGTTCATAATGTTATTTTATTAAATAACATGTTATTTGATGTTTTTAAAATGAAATATTAAGAGTAATAAAACATTATTTTGAAAAAAAACTGTTTATTTCTGGATGACTGATTATAGGGGTAGAATGGTTTATAATCACTGATGTTTGGTGAAACCTATTTGAATATTCTCCAATGAGTATGTTTGTGGAGCTGAAAATATCCAACATCTCTCATATCCATGATTACTCATGAATATACTTTCCAATGGCATGCATTCATTGGGTAACTTGGAAAACAAAACTTAAGAACTAAAATTCTTCAAGAGTATAGGAAGTCAAGATCATCCCACTTTTTTAGGGGGAAATACTACCTATTACAGTACTATCTTATAGATTTATGATATGTTCATGAATTTTTTGTTTATTCCCATGTATTCTTACGCTGATCACCCTATGTAAATGATATATTATAATTAATCATGGGTCTCAAATCATTGGTATGTATCTATGGTTCTCCATTAATGATTACTAATTATGGATATATCTTGAATTATTTAGTCATTTATTAGGATGGTGCTAGTCTTAATCCACTTGGTAGGGTTCTCTAGGGTTGTTTTTTTCATAGAGATGAAATTTGTCTCGATGTCAGGATTGAACCCATATAATAGAATTCCTATATATCCTCAATAAAGGTATCATAATTCACATAGTAAGATGCCACTTAAAAGGGAACATCAACTTTCATGGTCATGTGATAAGGACCCAACCATGCTGCTTAACGTCATACAACAAGGACATCGTGAAAAAAAGGTGCCTAGTCAAAGATGGTGTGGGACATATGTAAGGGTGGCCCGAGTGACCTAGAAGAGATGTTGTCTCCTTGGTGGATATGACCCTTCTAGTAATCTATACCACATAACATTAGGTTTTATTTTGGTGTTAGTGTTGGACCTTGAGGAGCCTTCCTACATATCCTAGTTAGTTAGGAATCAATTCTCATGTAATTCAACATGTGTTGGGGGTTATACCTATGAGGATTCCCATCTGGTGGGGGATTATGCATGGAATATTCCCATTTAATGGGACATGATTTGGGATTACACTCTAAATGATTCCTATATATTACTACTTCATTGGAGATATTTCCACATTGAAGGTTGAGGCATGGTTTCACAGTTCAAACCATATAATAGGCCCATATGAATAGATGTTGGGTCTTACATTTATGGAGAATTACCAAGGATAATGTGACTGGGTCTTAAGGATGGAAGTGTTCTATTTGATGGATTGGAATTTTTTGGACGTCATGATCACTACTCACCTCTAATACCACATGGGTCAGGATTAGTGTGATAAACAAAAGGAAGCATTAGATCGGAAGATCACATGGTCCACTCTATCTGCTGGTGGATGAGGAGATGAATCCCAAAGGGGGACCTAGAGGGATTTGAGTGTGATCGCATCATCTTTTATTTTCATCACTAGGATAATCAAATCTATTAATCTACCAGTCTACACCCTAGGCTGAGGCAATGAGGAGTAATAGTTCTACCTCCCACATGAAAATATAAGGGGCAAACTCCCATTGGGATAGAATATGAATATTTGGCTATCATCTTATGATCATTTTCATGAGGCATATTATTATTTATACATTAGGAATATCATGTTTTTTCAAAGGAGGAATACTATTTTTTTTATATAGGCTAAACTAAAGTTTAAATAAATATAGTTAGGATCATGGAAACACAGTTTAACATCATGTTATGGGTACGATTGCAACACAATTTAACGTCATTCTATGGGGACAATGAAAAATGGTTTAATGAAATTTTTTAGGGAAACAGACTAATATATAAATTTATTTTTATGGGGAGAACTATCATATAGTTCAAAATCTTTTGTATTGGATGACTAGGAGAAATATTCCTAGCAATGGATGGTGTGTGGCTTATACAAGAGAAGCCATTTCTGGTCTAACGTGGCATATGAGTCAGTAGATTGGTTTTATGGAGGGGCACGATGAATATATCGACTCATGTTATTATATGGGGTGTAAGTGAGGTTAGTATATGGTCGAACTGAAAATTTCATCGACCCGACCAGAAAGGTTTGTGGTACGACTATCCATTTTTCATAGGGATTAGTGATAATAGTGAAGGAATCTACTATGAGGACTAGGAATGAAGACTGAAAATGATCTCAAACAAGGGTGTGTGGGAGAATCCCCCATTATATGGACCAGTAAGAAGATAAGGTTTTCTTCATAGGGCCTTCCATGTGGTAGTTGGTTTCAAAGGATCACATGTGAATGAGCTAGCATCATAGGAGCATCGTAATGGAGCTGGCCGCAAATGACATTCTGAGAAGGAGATGGACGTAAATAATTTCTCTCGAATTCATTTCTGGGAAGGTTTTTTCATGAAGGGATTATTTTTAATGATCCTTACACAATGGATCATTCTCTAAGGTTCATCCACGAATTTTCACCCATTAAGCATCGTCTGCAATGCATCGTCCATGAATGATAGTCTGAAAAGAAATTTACTCATCATCGGGGCCATAAATTGATGCCTTGTTTTGAAAATGACACTACCTCATCATGTAATATTCTACATAAGGTCATCGACATATGGTTCACATGATAGTTTCTTTGATATTTGGAAGGGGTCATCTGTAACGGTTTTTGTGTATGAAGTTGGTTGGGTGATTTTACTTCTTAAAATGATTTCTCTAGCACCTTCCATTAACTTTTTTATCTATCCTCTCCCCAAGATCCAACTATCAACTTTTTATAGAGGACAGGTGAAACCAACTACTGGATTGTCTAGTCATGGTGGGTCGTGGTGCCTCTGTTTGTGTGTTTCCATGAAGAATTCTACATCCTCCAAATGATGTTGTTTGTTGTGAATGTTCATTTCTGGGGTAGAAAATCACCATTCAACCTTGAAAATTACTCTTTTTATTTAAATGGTGTAAGTGGTTCATCATATTCCTCTCAGAGTAGCAGAACCCCATGAAGAGCAGTAGTCCTCATAGCATTTTCAATTCTCTTGATCTAACCTTCCCTCTCAGCATCCCCTCCTTTGACCACATTTGTCAAATTATTATTTGGGTTTATTATTTTACCCTTTTCCAAATTCATGTAAATCTTTCCCCATTGCATGCGATGTTTTCAGGACCTAAGAAACATGTACAAAAAATATGATAACAATAATATATAAATTAAAGAAACAATAATGAATAATTTAAGTGCATGATAAATTATTATTTTAGTATAAAAATGATATTGAACCATTTATTTTTTCAAATGTTTCACATAAATTTTCATACAAAAATACATTCAGTGGTTGTGTTTTATAATTTTATCACCATGAAAATGTGTAGCATACATTGTTAAAAATTATATTATAATGATTTAATTTCCGTATAAAAAATATTATTAAAATTAATGTATTTATCAAATAAATTATATTTATAAAAAAATATTGAATTCAATAAAAGTGATTTAAAAAAAATAAATAATTATTATTGATAAAATTAAATTACACAAAAATTAAAAAAATTATGAAAAATTTGTATTTAAATGGGTATATAAATTCAAATTTCATTTCAAGGAAGAAAATGAATTTAACATTTTTGATTTCCCAATTAAACTTTATTAAAATATCTATTAAAAAACATGGTATGTAACACTTATTATTAGTATTTTGTATGCTTTGTGTGGTCTATATCAAAAAATTGGGACAGGCTCACACCAACCTAACACTCAAGAAGGACATCATAGCTTGTTCAACGGTTCATTGGTGGTGCCTTGGCTGAACAAGTTTCAGTGGAACTCTTTATGGATTGTTTAATGAAGTGAGCTAGTTTCTCAAGATGAATGTGATTTCCTTTTTAAATAAGAATTTAAAATTTTTATTTTAATGAAAAATATATTTCTTATAGAAATATGTTAATATGAAATTTCATGGTTAATGGGTAGACTTTTTTTAATATTTTTTAAATCATATTTCAAAATAGTTATAGGGTTTTCTAAATATCATTTTATTGATATTTTTCTATGGGACTAGAATGAGTACAAATGTACTAGGATTCTTTTATCCTGAATAATTTAGGAAGGGGTTTTGTCTTCATTTTTGAGGTAAATTAAAATATTATTGGTTGATAATTATTTGGAATTTTTTACATCTATGGGGGAGATGACCATATTTTCCAAAGATTTGGTTCTTAGATTATGCTTCATTAGAATTAATTCCAAAAATGTTAATCTTATTTCATAAGGATGCATTATTTTATTGAAATACCATTAATTGTTTTGTTGTTATATGTGGTTGTGTGGACATCCATGCATGAAGGCACATGAGTTGGAAAAATAATGTTTTGATTTTGGCATCAAAGTGACTGAGTGAGGTTTGAATTGGTATTATAAACCAATTAGGGGGTATAGATGGGTAAAATTAATGTTTTCTAATATAAAAATTCATAATAACATGAAGGTAGTTACGAATGTCCTCTTAGGTAAATCATTCCAGGAGTGAGTTGTTCAGGCATAGTTGAGACTTTGGTAACCTGGTGGTCTAACATATGGTTTTGGGTTGTGAATCCTAAAAATTTTAAGGTGTAGGGTGTATGAACATGGTTATTGTGAGTCACCTTATCATGAACCAACCCATTATAGGGTTTGAGATGCAACTACCTCAATACCTCTTTCATTGGATTTGGAGTAGAGAGTAGTGCTGAAGGCACAACAAACATGGGGAAACCTTTTGTTGGTCAGAGTGGACACTCGAGAGGGGGGTGAATTGAGTTTCAATTAAAAATTATGTTAAAAAATTTATGATTAAAATCCCCCAAATTAAATAAAAATTAAACTATAGTGAATTTATAAAGATTGTAAGTTTTCAATTAGTTTCTCAAGAGATTGATAATTTCTCAGTAAAATCAATTTGAGGATTAATTAACTTTTGAAACTAACTTACTAGATAACGAAAGTTATAAACACTTGATATTTTAACTATCAGAGTTACTTTAAAATAGATTTATATTTAAAGTAATTAGTAGCAGAATATAAAATATACTTTAAACTTAAATTAGATGCACATCAGGTTTAACCAAGAGGTTCAGTCTCAAGCCTAGACTTAGTCCTCTGAAACAGTTAATATAAAACATTGATCCACACCCTGGATCGGGGTTAACAATAGTACCAACACTGTACAAGTTCTAATACCTCTAACAAAATTCTATGTGGGAAAACAAAAACAATAGCACATTGGTTATCCATGTCACACTCGACCTCTACCACCATTCACAGTGTAAAAAAAGGATTCAGAAGGTTTGAGTGAGGATTCTAGATATCCTTTAGTTATTATTAGGAGTCAGTGTGTGTCTAAGATGAACAGAATCACACAGAGTACTCAAAAAGTAAATAATAAAATCACAACAAAGATAAAAAGATATGAGATGGGTTTAGAAGGATATGTGTGATGACAATGCATCTTTAGAATCCTTTTGGATTGAGAAGATGTAGTTAGATTCCTTCTCTGATTTTTTTTAGAAACAGAGTGTCGTAGTGTTGTTCCCTGACTTCCCTGTGTTGAATTTTTGCTCGAGTTTTCAATAGGCTTTGCAGCACAACAGTTTCCCTCAACTTCCAGCAAAATTTCTTCTCTTCTTTAAGCTCTAGTATAAGGACCCAGCCTTAAACCTTACTTAATCTTGAATTAAATTGAATAATTCACATTGAGGATCCTTTTAGGTTTAGAGTTTTAGATAATTAGGACATAACTATTACATCTCAAAGATTAAAAGGTAGACACATCTACTCAGTTTCCATTTTTTTCACAAAGTAAAAACTCTTGAACAAAAGAGTCATGTCTAGTTCCTTGTTTTAGACAGCCATACATTTCCTTGATCCCATCCTTGATCCTATTCAACATTATGTCCTATGTAAAACATTTCAAAAAAATTGGATGAGCATAAAAAGCTCAGTAAGGGTTATAAAAATACGGAAATAAAACATCAGTCCATGTATACATAAGAATCAATGAAATCATACTTTACTCATAAAACATAAGCACTTTATCATACCTCATGAAATCAATAGATTTACTAATAACTCATAGAAATCATAAGACATAAAGGTAACTTTAGGAATTCATAACATTCTTACATAGGGAGTAACCCTCACGGTTACGTTTGGAATACACATCATAGTATATTCCCTAAATATCTTCAGAGAAACCTTAGCATTTAACCCCTTCACGTTACCCAATGCATTGGAGAGCAATATCGGGCTCACCCGCCCTTAGTTTATCACGGAACCACCCGTCTTCATAAACAATGCCCAGGAACCATAACATAATCGTAGCACATAACTTAAGCATAAAGGAAAGATAACATTCCCACATTTCAATAACAATATAACATTTTAAGATATTGAAATAATGAATCCATTCTAAAAATTATTTTCAAAACCATTTAAAATGTTTAATAAAGAGATTTTTGAATCAAAGTGTCCCATACCACTTTGAAGATTTTAACATTTTAAACCATTAATATCCATATAAATAAATCCTTAAAACAATTTTAAAAACATGGATATTAATGAGAAACATTTATAAGAATAAATCATTAAAATATTTAAAACGATATTTTGGTTAAAGGGTTTTTAACAAAATGAGAGAAACTTGAATACAATAATTGAGGAATAACATTTATTCAGAACTTTATAATATCATGAGAATAAAGGGATTAATGATATAATATTACAAAGAATAGTATATACTCCATATAAGAGTGAATTGGTGCATAACAACAATAAAGTCTCAATAGAAATGTAAAATGAGATGAAATCCCTTATAAAGAAGGTATCCTTAAATTAAGGATAAGTCAATATCATATTTATGTGTGACAAATATAAATAAACCCAATATATGTGGATATTAAGTGTAAAACAACCATAGGTCATTCACACATATTCATAGGGTGACATATTTAATAACTACAAGTTGAACCCAAAGAAATCGAAATTGGGTAAAGAAGTTCCCATGGTAAAATTCGACAGACTAACGACATCACTTTAAAATTCATAAAATTAGTTAATGAGAGAGAAAATGGTATCTCATCACTTGAAAATAAAATGTACATCAATAACGATATATAAGAACATATCCCAACATAAAAATATGTAAATTAAAAGACATAACAAAATAAGTCTTTTAAAAAGAGGAGTGTGAAAGGTTCCCTTACCGATTTGGGAAACTTTCAAAACGTACACCCCATGAAAGAAGGGTCATACAATGAAGATGAAAATACCCATAAATGAGACTATATTATACAAATAGTAAAATAATGGGAAGTACATACACCACAAAAAAGGAAATAGTGGCCAATGTAGCATGAATCTCATGGAAATAAAAAATGAGATGAAAATCCCCTAATGAAAATTCCGCAGCCTAACGGCGCCACGTAAAACTTCCAAAAATGGATTTATGAGATCAAATAGGGTCTCTAATCATATTAACATAAAATTTATATCAAGAGGAATATAAAATAACATCCCCCAACATAAGAAATAGGATCTTAAAGTAAGTTACATAAAAAATATTACTTAAAAAGAAACAGAGAGGTAGGATCCCTTACCTCAAGTCCGACTTGTCCTGTTCGTTTCTTTATATTCCTGAATAATAAACTTTGGTAAATTTATAATTTCTGAAGGAAATACTTTAAATATTATTATTCATTTAATATCACATATTATAATGTTATAATAATTGGTTAATAATGTGAGTTCATATCAGACGTTTTTGTGGATGTTTGGTACATGAGTCAAAAATGAACTTGTTTAAAAATGATTGTCCATGTAGTTATAAGTAAATAATCTCCAGAAAAGTAATAATGATTTAAATATCATATATATCCAGTAAATATTCATTTTATATTATTCCAAAACATTTGTATATAAAAAGAAATGAAATGCACCGTTCATGGAGACAGTAGGCTGTACGTATGCATGAACGCTACTTTCATTTCTTTGTCATATTAATGGAATTAAAAAACAAATGAGAGAGAGATATATATATATTATAATTAAATTATAATATATATTTTATATAGGTCATGTATGTCCATTAATTTAATTCTTTATACATTCCATGTATTGCATGAACGAGTCACATCACTTGAAGGGCAGTAGTCCACACTTCCTCGTATGAAATTATCGCATTTGCACAACATGCAAATCATAAAGGTTTGGTTTAAATATAAAATATAGAAGCATATAGAGGAAATAAATATAATATATATCATAAAAAAATAGTGTCATCATAATGGCCACCATGATAGGTGGTAGGAGAGGATAGAACAATCATCGTTTCGTGAGGCAGTAATTCGTCATCCATAGAAACAATATTTTCTTTAACCATTAGACAGATGTGTGTGTAAGTGTAGATAAAATAATTCTAATAAAAACATACATGTATATTTAAGATACTGGTTTTGTTACAAAATAAAGG
The DNA here is from genome assembly GCA_963277665.1 of Viscum album. Lineage (NCBI taxonomy): Eukaryota > Viridiplantae > Streptophyta > Magnoliopsida > Santalales > Viscaceae > Viscum > Viscum album. The sequence goes on along the minus strand of OY728137.1, from coordinate 1,324,844,732 downwards.
AATAATAAGATTTTAGGGGGTTGGAGAAGCAAAATAAAACAAAAGAACATGAGAGAAGACATTACCTTTAAACTGGGTAACCCCCTTTGGTTTGAACCAAAAGGGTTTCTTTAAGAGATTTCTGCCTAAGGTGAGGCTTCAATGATGAATATAGGGATGTGGATAGATGAAATGGGCCAGGGTTGGCCAAGCCAAAGGCTTGAGAGGTGTGGGTAAGGAGGTAGAGGTGGGGGCCTTTTATAAGAGGGAGGAGGGGCACTCTTGGAAAGTTATAAAATATTACTTTATTATAAAATGCTTTTCGGATTTTAAAGGTCCCAAAAAGATATATTTAAAGTATAAGATTATAAGGTTTTGAAATACACCCATCCAATAGGTTTTTGAAATGTGTAAGACTTAGATTTTACCATATGTTCTCATTTTATTTAAATCGTTCATTTATGAGGTAATAACTACATCATCACGGTGTCATAAATAAGTTAATTTATTTAATGTCTAAAAGTTATAGAAAAAATATCATGATGTAGGAAATATTTTTATCTTTCTAATGAATATTAATAGGAAAAAATATGACTTGTATAACCCCATGTAAATATTTTTTAGTAAAATAATACATGTTTGTGACATTTTAATTTTAACATTAAATAAAACGTTATTAATGTCATTTTCCTACCAACGTGGCTCCATGGGGTCCCTAAGTTAACCCATGGATTGTCTTGGTCGTCCATGACTCATCAAATAAGGTTAGTACATGTTTCAAGGTCATTTCATATTATTATAACATTATTTTTACCTTAAATTACACAAATTACCTTTAATCGCAATTAATAAAACTTAAAAGTTACTATTCACCAAAAAATTATTTTAATCTCATTGAACCACATTTCATATCCTAATGATAACCATGTATGTCGGATTTTTGAAATTCAAATCACAGAAGTGGTAAAGTTTCATTTAAATGACAAATCAGTTTTAACTACCACTTACTGGTTTCATTATTCATCAAAAATTGAAGTTTTTCAGAAAAATATAGAAAATTCACCCTAAGATATATTTGATATTCCAAATTCAAAAATGATGTCTATTTTAAAAAATTGAAAACATATAAGTTGCATTAATTAATTTAATAATTAATTCCCGCTGTCAAAACAAATAGCATGTTTTTAAGAAACAATATCTATTAAAAGATTGACACTAGTTTAAGTCCAATTTCAAAGAGAAATTAATTCCAATGACTATCATTGGATTAAATGGTAAAAATATATTCTAATTTCACTATAAAAACAATTAAATATATGATCTAATCATATAAATAAATCAAATTAAAAGGAGGTTTTGAATTAAAATACAACATTTTCAATAAAAATGATCTTTATCGGAAAAATAAAAAAAATTTGAACAAAGTAAATTCTGATGTCCAGATTCTAAAAAAGTATTTTATTTTGTCAAATATAACATATAAAATTTTCAAAAAGTGGATTTAATAAGGGTTCTCCATCAAAACGCAGTTAATCGACTTTTTAAAGAATATTCGAATATTTACGTTTAAAATTGGATTCATTTGCATTTTAAGCCTCTAACATTTATTGGATAAAAGTAAAAATAATTGAAAAACATATATAATCACTTTTTAGTTAGTTCTGTTCATTCCTGCCATTACAACGGCTAGTCTTTAACTATCATTTAAAATAATACTATTATATTATTAGTGTGCAACGTAATATTTCAAAGAAACTCATTGTTGCGTATTGGGTACACCATCGAGCATAGCATTCCCTTCGAAGTAATATTAACATTTTATTCACAAATATTGATAAACATTAGAATTTAATATTATATATTTACCTGGGAAGTTACATCATTCCCCCCTTTTGGGAATTGCGTCCTCGCAATTTCAAAATTGGGCTTGGAAAGTTCATTAAAAGTCCCACATTAAAACAAGAGTCAGTAAAACTATCACTTTAAATGAAAGGGAGAGAAGTAAAAAGGTCACCCGAGTTAACCCACACTAGGATTCCATATAGGAAAATATGGATATGGAAGAGAAAACCAAGGGTCATATTTTGATGGAGAGTGATATTAAACATGTCTAGGAGAAAGTTAACCACAAGAAAATCACAAACTTGTGATGGGTTAAACGATATTCGATTCCCTAGTAGGAAACGTTAACAGGAAACATTCTTGTTTTAAGTTACTTTTGGTTGAGGAATTTATTTTTGAGCTTAACTAAATCATAAGGAAACATACTTACTTGTCATGTAGACTTTCAACTTTTACTAGATTCTTTACTCAAACTCATATTTTCTCCAAAAGATAAGTATTTAGGATGAATTGTTCGCATTAAGAGTGTTATAATCAACATCTAGAGAATCAAATAATCCACAAAAGAGAACTATATATTTCCCATGTCTTTAGACAAAAACCAAAACCAAAATTGTTAGTACGAGATTGGATAATAACCAAAAAGGATAATCCTTTTTAAAAAAAATTTATTCTTAATCTCCAAAAATTTTCCAACAAAACCCAAAGTTCAACAAAGGCCATTCGATAAACAATTGTCCATAAAATTCTTCAAAGTAAACCGAACTAAGATTGAAACCCAATTCTTTGAAGGATTTAATCACATAGTCTTCCAAGGTAAATATTAACATTTATCTCCAAATAACATCAGTTTCTCTTAATGTCTCATATTGAAAAGTATTTAACCTAATCATATATCCTCCATGATAGGTCAATAATTCCCTAGATAACCTAAAATCAACTTATTCTTGATTCATAAAATAATCTAACTAAAAATAATTTGTTATACTAACCACGGGCTTCCCGTAGTCTAGTGGTAGGTGATAAATACCAGTCGCACTTTGGTTGTGGGTTTCATTCCCACAGCTTTGTCTGATGTGACGGGTTGTCACACGGTCTACGTGTTGTCCGTTTTCAAAAACTATATAATTCTTAAAACATTCCCCAAAAAGAGATAAAATAATAAAAAATAACCATAACATAATTTATCCTCAAGTTTATCTCATTCCTTTCATTTTCCATCATAACATATAGTAACCCATAATTACCTCAAAAGTAAGGATCATATAAACCATAATGGTTACCATTATAATTATTACCTGAACTTTCACATCAAGTTGGTTCTCTTGTACATGATGCATCAGAGAACTCACCAAGGTTCAAGTGGTTAATCATGACTCCTTGATAGTTGGTTTAGAATAACCACGAGATTCCTCATTGAATCCCCCATTTCATCTAGTCTTTTAATCAGAGAACCACCACAGTTTCCTTCAAACCCATTGTCACTTTGGTGACTACTATATCCATCCATTTACTAAAACCAAAAATGTCAGTGTGAGTATATCAAAAACATTATCATGTAATAAAGAGGAAGATAAACACTAAGATATAATTATCCAAGTTATCTCAAACTCATTCCAACTTTCATAAATAATAATCACTCAATCTAATATAATAACCATTGTGGTTATACACAACCTGTCACTTTTTCTTAAATAAAACTCTAACCTCTAAAGTTATCTAAACCTACCTTTGATACCAACTATAAGGATCCAACCTTAAACCTTACTTAATCTTGAATTAAATTGAATAATTCACATTGAGTATCTTTTCAGGTTTAGAGTTTTAGAAAATTAGGACATAACTATTACATCTCAATGACTACAAGGTAGACACATCTACTCAGTTTCCATTTTTTTCACAAAATAAAAACTCTTAAACAAAAGAGTCATGTCTAGTTCCTTGTTTTAGATATCCTGACATTTCCTTGATCCCATAATTGATCCTATTCAACTTTATGTCCTGTGAAAAAAATTTCAAAAACATGGGATGAGCATAGAAAGCTCAGTAAGGGTTATAATAATACGGAAAGAAACCATCAGTCCATGTATACATAGGAATCAATGAAATCATACTTTACTCATAAAACATAATCACTTTAACATACCTCATGAAATCATAAGATTTAGGAATAACTCATAGAAATTATAAGACATAAAGGTAACTTGAGGCATTCACAACATTCTTACATAGGTAGTAACCCTCATGGTTACATTTGGAATACCCATCATAATATATTCCATAAATCCCTTCGGAGAAACCTTAGCGTTTAACCCCTTTATGTTACCCAATACATTGGAGAGCTATATCGGGCTCACCCGACCTTAGTTTATCACGTAACCACTTGTCTCCATAAACAATGCCAAAGAACCATAACATAATCATAGCACATAACATAAGTATAAAGGAAAGATAACATTCTCACATTTCAATAACAATATAACATTTTAAGATATAGAAATATTTAATCCATTCTAAACACCATTTTCAAAACCATTTAAAACGTTTAATAAAAAGATTTTTGAATCAAAGTGTCCCATACCACTTTAAAGATTTTAACATTTTAAACCATTAATATCCCTATAAATAAATTCTTAAAACCATTTTGAAAACATGGATATTAATGAGAAATATTTATAAGAATAAATCATTAAAACATTTAAAATGATATTTTAGTTAAAGGGTTTTTAACAAAATGAGAGACACTTGAATACAATAATTGAGGAATAAAATTTAATCCAAACATTATAATATCCTGAGAATAAAGGTATTCATGATATAATATTCCAAATGATAGTATATACACCATGTTAATTGGTGCATAACAATAATGAAGTCTCAATAGAAATGTAAAATGAGATGAAATCCCTTATAAAGAAGGTATCCTTAAATTAAGGATAAATCAATATCATAATTATGTGTGACAAATATAAATACACCCAATATAAGTGGATATTAAGTGTAAAACAACAATAGGTCATTCAAACATATTCATAGGGTGACATATTCAATAACTACAAGTTGAACCCAAAGAAATCAAAATTGGGATAAGAAGTTCCTTTGGTAAAATTCGACAGCCTAATGTCGTCACTTTAAAATCATAAAATTAGTTGATGAGAGATAAAATGCTATATCATAACTTGGAAATAAAATTTACATCAATTAGGATATAGAAGAACATATCCCAACATAAAAAGATGTAAATTAAAAGATATAACAAAATAAGTCTTTTAAAAAGAGAAGTGTGAAAGGTTCCCTTACCGATTTGGGAAACTTTCGAAACGTACAACCCATGAAAGAAAGTTCATAAAATGAAGATTAAAATACCCATAAATGATAGTATATTATAAAAATAGTAAAATAATGGTCAGTACATACACCACACAAAAAGAAATAGTGTCCAATGTAGCATGAATCTCACGGGAATAAAAAGTGAGATGAAAATCCCCTTATGAAAATTCGGCAGCCTAACGACGCCACATAAAACTTCTGAAAATATATTGATGAGATAAAATAGAGTATCTAATAATATTAAAATAAAATTTACAGAAATAGGAGTATAAAAGAACATCCCCCAATATAAGAAAGAGGAGCTTAAAGTAAGTTACATAAAAAAGTGTACTTAAAAAGAAAGAGAGAGGTAGGATCCATTACCTCAAGTCCAACTTGTCTTGTTCGTTTCTTTATATTCCTGAATAATAAACTTTGGTCAATTCATAATTGCTTAAGGAAATCATTTAAAGTTTATTATTCAGTTAATATCACATATTATAATGTTATCATAATTGTTTAATAATGTGAGTTCATATCAGACGTTTTTTCGATGTTTGGTACATGAGTCGAAAATGAACTTGTTTGAAAATGATTGTCCATGTAGTTATAAGTAAATAATCTCCAGAAAGGTAATAATGATTTAAATATCATATATATCCAGTACATATTCATTTTATATTATTCCATAACATTTGGATATAAAAATAAATGAAATGCACCGTTTATGGAGACGGTAGGCTGTACGTATGCATGAACGCTACTTTCATTTCTTTGTCATATTAATGGAATTAAAAAAAATGAGAGAGAGAAATATATATTATAATTACAGTATAATATATATGTTATATAGGTCACATATGTCCATTAATTTAATTCTTTATACATTCCATGTATTGCATGAACGAGTCACATCACTTGAGGGGGCGGTAGTCCACACTTCCTCGTAGGAAATTATCGCATTTGCACAACATGAAAAGCATAAAGGTAGGTTTTAAATATAAAATATATAAGCATATAGAAGAAATAAATATAATATATATCATATTAAAATAGTTCCATCATAATGGCCACCATGAGAGGAGGTAGGAGAGGACAGAACAATCATCGTTTCGTGAGGCAGTAATTCGCTATCCACAGAAATAGTATGTTCTTTAACCATTAGACGGATATGTGTGTAAGTGTAGCACGAATCCTTCTTATAAAAACATCCTAGTATATTTAATATACTGTTTTTGTTACAAAATAAAGTAATAAAAATATTTTATGGGGTTACAGAAGCAAAATAAAACAAAAGAACATAAGAGAAGACATTACCTTTAAATCGGGTAACTCCCTTTTGTTTGAACCAAAAGGGTTTCTTGAAGATATTTCTACCTAAGGTGAGGCTTTAATGATGAAGATAGGGATGAGGAGAGATGAAATGGGCAGGGGTTGGCTAAGCCAAAGGCTTGAGAGGTGTGGGTATGGAGGTAGAGTTGGGGGCCTTTTATAAGAGGGAGGAGGGGAACTCTTGGAAAGTTATAAAATATTACTTTATTATAAAATTCTGTTCAGATTTTAAAGGTCCAAAAAGGATATATTTCGAGGATAAGGTGATAAGGTTTCAAAATCCACCCATAAAATAGGTTTGTGACAAGTTTAAGACTTAGATTTTACCCTATATTCTCATTTTATTTAAATCGTTCATTTATGAGGTAATCACTGCATCATCACGGTGTCATAAATAAATTAATTTATTTAATGTCTAAAAATTATAAAAAAAATATCATGATGTAGGAAATATTTTTATATTTCTAATGAATATTTATAGTAAAAAATATGACTTGTATAACCCCATGTAAAATGTTTTTTAGTAAAACATTACATGTTTGTGGAATTTTAATTTTAACATTAAATAAAAAGTTATTAATGTCATTTTCCTACCAAAGTGGCTCCATGGGGTCCCAAAGTTGACCCATAGATTGTCTTGGTCAGCCATGACTCATAAAATAAGGGTAGTACATGTGTAAAAGTCATTTCATATTATTATAACATTATCTTTACCTTAACTTACACTAATTACCTTTACTCCCGATTAATAAAACATAAAAGTTACTATTCACCAGAAAATTATTTTAATACCATTGAACCAAATTTTACATCCTAATGAAAACCATGTATGTCAGATTTTTTAAAATCAAATCACAGAAGTGGTAAAGTTTCATTTAAATGAAAAATCAGTTTTTTAACTACCACTTAGTGGTTTCATTATTCATCAAAAATTGAAGTTTTTCAGAAAAATATAAAAAATTCACCCAAAGATATATTTGATATCATGAATTCAAAAATTATGTCTATTTTGCAAAATTTAAAACATATAAGTTGCATTATTTAATTTAATAATTAATTCCCACTGTCAGAACAAATAGCGTGTTTTTAAGAAACAATATCTATTAAAAGATTGACATTAGTTCAAGTCCAATTTCAAAGTGAAATTAATTCCAATGAACACAATTGGATTAAATGGTAAAAATATATTCTAATTTCACTTTAAAACCAATTAAAAAGATGATCTAATCATATAAATAAATCAGATTAAAATGATGTTTTGAATTAAAATACAACATTTTCACTAAAAATGATCTTTATCAGAAAAATAACAAAAATTTACACAAAGTAAATTTTGCTGTCCAGATTCTGAAAAAGGATTTTATTTGTCAAATATAACATATAAAATTTTCAAAAAGTGGATTTAATAAGGGTTCTCTATCAAAAGGCGGTTAATCGACCTTTTAAAGAATATTTGAATATTTACGCTTAAAATTGGATTCATTCACATTTTAAGCCAATAACATTTATTGGATAAAAGTAAAAATATTTGACAAAAATATATAATCACTTTTTAGTTAGTTCTGTTCATTCCTTCCATTACAATAGCTAGGCTTTAACTACCATATAAAATAATACTATTATATTATTAGCGTGCAATGTAAGATTTCAAAGAAACTTGTTGTTGCGTTTTGGGTACACCATCGAGCATTGCATTCCCTTTAAAGTAATATTAACATTTTATTCACAAATATTGATAAAAATTAGAGTGTAATATTATTTATTTACCTGGGATGTTACATCTAGTGCATACGCTCTTTCTGTATCAGATGCGTATCTTCATATATCACCACACCCTATAGCCTTTTGACTTCTTTTCCACACTCTTTTCTGCACGGCTTTTGTATTTGCTTTTATATCTCAAGTGATCTGAAAAAAACATGATTGCTTCAACAGGTACGAGGTATGATTCCCTGATATTCATGAGACATTCTTTAACTAATATGAGTTGCATTAAAATCACCAAATATGACCATTATTAATAAAAAAACATAAGTAGGGTTTAGAGAAATGGTGACTAGTTTCCATCGGTAGCTCTCTCCATCAGTGAGCTTGTAACAATGGAATTAAGTCAGTATGTCTTGTTTCAGTAGCTGTTACTCTTTATAACAGTAACTCTGTGTATCGGTAGCTCTTTCCATTAGTAGCTCCTTTTATCGGTAGCTATTTTGTAATGGTGGCATTCTTGTATCGGTAGACTTTATAGTGGTAGATGTCTGTCTATATTAGTAGACTAGTGTCTATAACTGTCTGTCTGTATCAGTGGCTGTGTATTTGTATCGGTAGACTTCGTACCGGTAGCTGTGTACTAGTGACCTTGTGTCACAAGAAGCTTGGTCTATCAGGGACCTTTACTTATCGATAGACTATGTACAGGTAGGTCTGTCTGTCTATTTGTATCGGTAGCTTGTATCGGTAGGTCTGTATCAGTGACTCAAAAACATAATATTTATCTGTTCTATGCAAATCATATTCATATTGAGTTAGTAACATTTCTAAACAAGTATAAACATAGATATCCATTTATTAACAAATTACAATGATCAATTTGATATTTTATCAACTTAATAACATGATGTCATAGGTTGAAAGAATAATTAATATAAAGATAAATATTATTTGGGATTATCAAAGCATATCGAAACATAATTGAGATTATCAAAATAGGTGTGGTCAACAATATCCCCCTTTTTGATAATCACAAATTATGATATTATAATACCAAATAATCAGTAAGGTATCAGTATAAAATACAATGGTTTTTATTTATTAGTGTGAGTAATGACATTCTCAAATGTGAGATTTTAAATGTATCAGACGTAAATATATTAGGCTGCATATCAATAGAATATATTAGGCTTCATATCAATAGAATATATTAGGATTATAGAATATATTTGTCTTCATATCAATAGAATATATTAGGCTTATAGAATATATTAGGCTTTATATCAATAGAATATATTAGGCTTCATATCATATTTCTCCCCCTTTAGGATTAGTAAAAAGAAATAGTAAGCAATTGAAATATAGGAAAAGAGAATGACATCATGTATATTTCATGTGGAAAAAATACATAGAGATATAGAATTTAGGAAAAAATAATACAAGTGATTCCTTTCAAAGTGTCCTAGCCACTATTCAATCCACCTCCTCAGCATGTGATTTGGATTTTCCCTTAGAATACGAACTAGATTCAGGATGGGTAGAAGTAGGCGGAGGCTTGAGAACACCAGTGATAATCAGAGGAGGTTGAACGACTGATACAGTGAGTGGCCTATATTGGGTAGCTCTCTGAGTGATCATAGGAGTGAGATGGCTGATTTCTTGAGCTGGTGTTATCTGAGGAATGGAGGAAGACTGAGCATAGGCAGACAGAGCCGGAGGTGCAATGATAGGTGTACTGTCCACATGAAACAATGGAAGCAATAGATTCCTGAAGTCCATTATAATCCCTCCTCCTCCTTCTATAGAATAAATGAAGTCATCCTTGTTCTCTATAAATTTATCTAGAGAAAGAGTCAACTCCCTCAGCTTGCTTACTTGTTCTCTGAAAGCCTGAGTGACTAGGGGTATCTTCATGTTTTCTAACAAAAGCTTGAAATTGGTGTTGAGCTGATTCTTGGTATATACTTTCTGAAAATACAGATCAATCTTATCCTTGATTTCTTTCTAAGTAGAAGTAGAATCTCTCATATGCTCCTGAACAAACACTCTTATATATCTTGTGGTAGACAACACTTGAGATTCAGATGAGCTACTGGTACTAGCCTAACCAAGCTCCTCTTTCCACACAAATCAAAATTGATCAATTTTTTTTGAAGCACTGGATGAAGCAAGAGGTTTAACAATGAATGCTATATTCTTGTTGAATGATTAGGTCAAGTTGATTATCATCTTTTGGACAACCAAATCCTGGGTCCTCACATGCTCTTGGACAAACATCTTAAAATATTCAACGAAATCCACAAATCTCCTTACTACACCTTTAATATAATTTATATCAACATTCATTTCAGCTTGATAACTACTCAAGGTAGTTAAAGGAGCTACAGACTACTTCAAGGCAACAACAACTCCTGTCTAGATCTCAATCTGAGTATGACATACTCTTATCTCATTCATCATCTCTGTCATAGGGCCAGACACCATACACCCAAGAGAGAGTTCTAAAGATTCTTCCATATTGCTCATCTCTTTAACAAAGAAATTCTTTAATTCTGCAATAGATGCATTCAAAGACTCTTTCATCTCAGCCTTAAAAGACACAAGGTCATCCCTTGTTACCAGATTTTCAGGCACAACTACAGGGGCTCTTTCAGTCAAAGTATTATAAAGTATTTGGTTTTGATCATCATAAGATCCTTTCTAGTAAAGTCCAAGTACAATGAAACCTGGATCTTTTGACCAATCTTCTATCTTATGCAAAACTGAGGCATATCTAACAATAACACGTTTCTCCCCCTCAATTTGAGCTTCCTTCTATTCACTATGAACTGCAGCCACATCCTCTTCTTCAAATGAATCATCAAAAACTTTATCCATATCTGGTGACCAATCCTGGGGTAACTGAGGACTAGATATAGCTTTATCCACTTCAACAACTTCCTCAGTAGGCATAGAGGAATTCCCAATCAGTAGACTAAGACTCAAGCAAGCAGAAACATATGCTTCATTTTTAGATTCACTTTCTTCTTCATTATTTGGGGTAGTCTCTTCATGATCTGAACTAGCTTGGTCTTCCTCATCAACAGGCGCTTCTTCATAGTTTACACCCATAACTATTGCTTTGATAGGTAGTTTTAAGGAAAGATTTTCCTATTCATGTGATACCACTTCACCAGCTAGACCAGGGGGAAAATCAGGATCCCCTCCATCTTCTACAGAGGTATCCTCCTCATAAGTATCATCACTGTATTGTGGTTCCTCTTCATCAGCTACTAGACCGAGATCTCTCTTATCTTTTGGCCTATTAGGATGGTCAATAGGGTTAAAATTATCATAAACCCTCTCATCATCAATTACCCACTGCCTTTTCCATGGGTTCCACCCAATCTTCATATATTTACAAACTGTGCTTGTGATGAAAAACATGTTCCTTACCACCACTGTCTCATCCTCAGACTCAACTACTCCCTTCACTTTGATCATAACTGAAATTAACTTGCCAAAGAATAAAGCATTGGACTTTGATTTGGGCCTGGTCATATCTTTAATTTGAATTATTAATAGTCTAAACAGATTCAACTTAACACCATGTCTTAACAGATGCATCAAATATATATCTTCATACCTCAGATTTGCAAAGTCCCCTCTTCTTGGACTTAGCACATGTTGGATGAACTTGAAAAGAAATCTATTTTTCCATCCATCTCTACAGCCATTACTTTATTCTATTTTCCACTGCTGGTGAGCTCTTCCAAGTAAATCTCATAATCAATAATGTCACCGGTATGCAGAATTGTCTTCTAGCAATACCAAAAAATGCCTTCATGTGGGACTTTCAAACATTCATCCCATTAAACAGCGGAAAAATATATTTCCTTTACATTCACAACTAAAAACATTCTATTATCCTCTTCAGATTTCTCAAAGCACACAAACACATAGAAATATTTTACCATCTTGGAATAATAGGGGATATTGTTGTTTGCGAAGAATTTTATCCATCACTGCTCCTCCAATAATCTTAGGGTTAGTTTTTTTTGGCATAATCCAATCTGCACATAGCTCATTCTCAATTACAATTTCTCTATTCTACAAATTCGGGTTCACTACACGCTTCCCCAACCTTGTTCTACTGTCACTGCCAGTACCCTCAGGTTTGTTTTCTGCTTCTTTGCACTTGGATAATCACTATCATCCCTGACTATTAGGATTTTTGTTCTTGACATCTCCAATTGAAGAACTTAGGGTTTTCGCAAAAAGAGGGGATTTGAGGAGTTGGGTTTGAGATAGAAGAGTTCGCGGTGAATTTAAATGTGATCTAGTCTTAGTTTTTATCATTTAGAGATCAAAATGTAATAAAAACAATATACTGAAAACAATTAAGTGTTTTGGCTAAAGAAAATGAAAAATTAGACAGTGCAATACATATCAGTGATAACTACCGGTGAGCACCCTAACGATGATATTTACCTATCGGTGAGGTCTCTCTAACGGTGAGGTGTCTTGTAGTGAGAACTCTAGTGTTGAGGACTCTAGTAGTGAGGAATCTAGTGGTGAGGACTCTAGCGGTGAGTTCTTTAGCGGTGAGGACTCTAGTGGTGAGGACTCTAGTGGTGAGGTCTTCCTAATGGTGAGGTGTGCCTAATGGTGAGTTGTTCCTAATAGTGAGGATTTGGATAATGGTGGGGATTTGGATAATGGTGAGGATTTTCTAACGTTGAGGTTTCTTACCTACAAAGTCTATCTTTTCTAACTCATGTCTAATGTACCTTAACCTATCTGAACATAAAGGCTTGGTGAATATGTAAGCTAATTGATGTTCAGTACCTATAAATTTAAGAGTAATATCACCCTTTTGGAAATGATCTCCCAAAAAGTGGTTCCTCACATCAATGTGCTTAGTCCTAGAGTGATAGACAAGATTATTAGAGATATTGATCGCAGTAGTGTTATCACAGTTTATAGATACATGTCTAAAGTGATATCCATAGTCCAATAATGTATGTTTCATCTACAGAATTTGTGCACAGAAACTACCAGCAGAAATATATTATGCTTCAGTAGTAGAAAATGAAAAAGAGTTCTGCTTTTTACTACACCATGATACTAAGGACTTACCTTGAATATGACATGTTCCAGACATGAGATTTCTATCTAACTTGCAACCAGAAAAGTCAACATCTGAATAAATTATTAAATCGAATGATTTTCCTTTTGGATAAAATAATCCTAAGTTAGTAGTATGTTTAAGATACATGAAAATTCTTGTAACAACAATCAAGTGTGACTCTTTTGGATTAGCTTGAAATCTTTCACACATACAGACACTAAACATAATATCATATCGACTAGAAGTAAGGTAGAGTACGCTCCCAATCATACCACTGTAGTTCGTTGGATCCACCGGTTTTCTAGTTTCATCAGCATCCAACTTACAAATAGTACTCATAGGTGTATCGATTTCCTTAATACAATCTAAAACAAAACATTTTAAAAGATAATTTATATATTTACTTTGATTTACGATAATACCATTTTTATTTTGAAAAAATTGAAATCCAAGAAAATATTTATGTTCTCCCATTAAACTCATTTAAAATTCATTTTGCATACTCTTTGAAAAATCAATACACAAATAATTTTTAGAAGATCCAAAAATAATATCATCAACATAGATTTTTACTATCAAAACATCTTTGGAAATTATTTTAATAAAGAGATTTGGATCCAAAATTCCTTTAGAAAAACATTTTGAAATAAGGAAACTACTAAGTATATCATACCAAGCTCGTGGGGCTTGTTTTAAACCATATATATTTGTATAAAGGTTAAAAACTCAATTGGGAAAATGAGGATTAGTAAATCCAGGTGGTTGTTCAACAAAAACATCTTCAATTATAAAACCATTTTGAAAAGCAATTTTAACATTTATTTGATATAACTTGAAATTCAGATGAGCAGTATAGGCAAGTATAATCCTAATAGCTTATAATCTAGCTACAGGTGCAAAGGTTTCCTCATAGTCTATTCGTTCCTCTTGACTATACCCTTGTGCAACTAGCCTTGCATTGTTTCTAGTGATATTTCCTAATTCATCAAATTTATTTCTAAAGACCCATTTAGTGCCTATGGTCAAAGTGTCTTTAGGTCTGTCAACTAATTCCCAAACTTTTTTTCTTTCAAATTTATTTTATTCTTCTTGCATAGACATTACCCAAAATTCATCATTGATTTCATCATTGATATTTTTAAGTTCTAACTATGAAGGAAAAGATTGATGTTCAACCTGATTTCTTGGAGAAGATTTAGTTTGGGTTCCTCTATCTAAATATCCTACAAGAGCATTTAGAGGATTATTCTTTAGAATCCTAGTTTGTATGGTCAAGGTAGGACTAGAGAATTCAGGTTCTTCTATAGGTTTGGTTCCAACAGAATCAGGTTCTGGAAAATTTCCCGAATTGCTTGGTTTTATATTAGGTCACTGTTTTCACCATTAAGGTCCAGAATAGATAGTTCTTCTTCAAGATTTTCAAGAGAAGACATAGGTTCATGCCGATCAGTTTCATCGAATTTGACATGTACTAATTATTCCACACATTTGGTTATTTTTTTAAAGACTCTATAAGACTTACTTGATATAGAGTAACCTATAATCATTCCCTCTTCATTTTTAGAAGATAATTTGTCGAGATTATCCTTAGTATTAAGAATAAAGACTTTGGAACCAAAAACTCTGAAGTTACTCACTTTAGGTTTTCTATTATTCAATAGTTCCTAAGGGGTATTTTTGATAATAGGTCTAATCAAGACTCTATTTATAATATAACAAGATTTATTTATAGCTTCTTCCTAGAAGAAAACAGGTAGGTCATACTCATTAATCATAGTTCTTGCAATTTCATGAAGAGTTATATTCCTTATTTCTTCTAAACCATTCTGTTGAGGTGTTCTAGGGGAAGAGAAATTATGATTGTAGCCATTACGTGAGAAATAGGTTTCAAAATCCTGATTTTCAAACTCATGGCCATGATCACTTCTCAGGGCCTTAATCTTAAGTCCACTAAGGTTCTCTATAGACTTGGAATATTTCATAAAATAAGAACAAGCTTCACATTTGTGAGCAAAAAAGTATACCCAAGTGTATCTAGAAAAGTCATCTACTAAGAAATAGACATAGTGATTCCCATTTAAACTAGAAACTCTAGAAGGTCCAAATAAATCTATGTGAACCAACTCGATAGGTTGAGAAGTTGAAACTTATTTATTTAATTTGAATGAAACTTTATGTTTCTTTCCCTTTTGACAGGGAGTACGAACTTTGTCAGATGGGAATTTTAGTTGAGGTTGGTCTCTAATTAAATTTTTCTTAGTTAGTTTCTTAAGTGAGTGAATATTGTAGTGTCCAATTCTTCTGTGACATATCCAAGAGTCTTTATAAAAATCATTTAAACAAGTAACCTTTTTTTTGGCTAACGAATTTAAATCTACAGCATATACATTTTCATTTCTCAAGGTAGTAAATACCAAAAAACAATTTAGAATAAAATACATGGAAAGCATCATTTTCAAATTTAACATTGAAACCATCATCACAAAACTAAGAAATGATTAACATATTGTATTTTAATTCATCAACAAATAAAACTTTAGAAATTAAAATTGAATTAGTGTTACCAATCTGGCCTAAGCCGATGATTTTTCCTTTTGAATTATCACCAAAGGTGACATGTCCTCCATAAACATTGAATAAGCTCTTAAAACATAGAAAGTCTCCTATCATATGTCTTGAACATCCATTTTCAAAGTACCATGTCTTCCTATAGGATATTTTGAAGCAGGTTTCCTACAAAACAGGTTTAGACAGAATATGATTTTCGTAACCATAATTTCTTGGGTCCAGACAGGTTAGCAAGCAAAATTTTGGTACCCAGATTTGTCTAATGGGTTTCATATAATCAATAGATTAAAAATATTTTGAAAGATAAACATTATCTTATCCATAACTATGTTAATAGATGATTGAGACATAAGATTTTCTAAAACTAGAACCAGCATCATATTGTCTAGATTTAGGAATAAATCTATTCTTTGTAATCTGTCTCTATCCAGGCTGATAGCCTAAACCAGTAAAATATTTTAGTGATACTTTTTTACCTAGAATTTGTGAAAGAGTGTTATTTCCATTAATGAACTGCTTCCAATCTATTATAATTTACTCATTGTACAATTTAATATGAGTATTCTCCTTTAATAGTTGAGAATTCTTTTCCTTATCTATACTAAGATCAGATTTAACCGTACTGGACAAGGAATACTATTTCATAAATTATTTGTACTTATCATTGAGCTCATTCCATGTATCTTATAACATATTACAGTATTCAAATAATTCAGCTTTAGACATATTATCATCACTATTTGAATCACTTTCATTCCCAGAATAATAATCATTCAGCATAGGGAAAATAGGTACCTCATAAGTATTAGTCATGAAACACATGTTGGCATGATTCTTTTCAGAATCAGATACCTCAGACTCAATTGTGTGGTCTTCTGAAGCACTTCATATTGCATTCATATCTTTCTTATAATTTTTGTCCTTATAATCATATTTCTTCTTGAACTTCAATTTGGGACAGTCAACCTTAATATGTCCTTT
Source organism: Viscum album (assembly GCA_963277665.1). Lineage (NCBI taxonomy): Eukaryota > Viridiplantae > Streptophyta > Magnoliopsida > Santalales > Viscaceae > Viscum > Viscum album. The sequence goes on along the minus strand of OY728137.1, from coordinate 1,324,827,904 downwards.
ATTTTTGCATTCATAAGACACTATCTCATCATCCTCATCGGCTTTCTTCCAATCTTTCTTACAATCACCTCATTGGTCATACCTACCATTATAATTTGGTTTTCTGAAAAAAATTATCTTCCTATAGAATTTCTTGAATCTCTTAGATATTTGAGACATCTATTCATCACTATCAGGATCTAAACCTCCACTTGTTATGCTTTCAGTAGGTATGTGAACTTTATCCTTTTCCTTTCTCTTTGAGGGAGTAGACTTAAATGCCACTGACTTCCTATTTGGTTCATCATCTTCCTCTTTGTTTACCTTTAGCTCTTCTTCATACATCATCAACTTACCAATTACCTTTATAACAGGTAATGAATTTATGTCACATGATTCTCTTATTGAGACTAATGTGCCTCTCAATATTTCTAGCAGACATCTAAGTAATCTCATGATTTTCTCCTTTTCTGGAACAAATTTTCCTCACGAGCTCATAGTGTTAAAAATCTCATTGAACCTAAGATACATGTCAGATATACGTTCATCGGGTCTCATTTTAAAATTATCATATATAATAGTATAAGTGTTTAATCACATTTCTTTCACATTGGTTGTTCCTTCATGAGAAACAGCCAAAGTGTCCCAGATTTCATGTGTTGTTTTACAAGCATAAATTTGATTAAATTCCTCATCTCTTAAAGCACAATAAAGACCATTCATTGCTTTACAATTATTGTTGTAATCAGATTTTGTAGCATCATCCCAAGTAGATATAGCAGTTTTTATAATTTCATACTCAGACTCTATAGAAGACCATATGTCAAATCCTATACATTCTAAATTAATTTTCATTTTGATTTTCCATTGGGAATAATTAACACCATTAAGGAAAGGTGGCATGTTGGTAGCATCACCTTCTAGTCTATTATCCAAAATTATATTTCAGCAGATATATTTAAAGAGATAAAATTTAGAACCAACAGAAATTGAAGATCTTTAAGATACAACTAAAATCACAGTTGAAAAACAAAGTATTTGGAAATCCTTTATAAATACTATTTTCTCTGATACCAAATGTTGGTTGGAGTGGACACTCAAGAGGGGGGTGAATTGAGTTCCAATTAAAATTTCTATTAAAAACATTATGATTAAAATTCCCCAAATTAAATAAAAATTAAACTGTAGTGAATTTATAAAGATTGTTTGTTTTCAATTAGTTTCTCAAGAGATTGATTATTTCTCAGTTAACTCAATCTGAGGATTAATTAAATTTTGAAACTAACTTATTGGCTAACAAAAGTTATAAAAACTTGCTAGTTTAACTATCAGAGATACTTTAAAACAAATTTATATTTAAATTAATTAGATGCATAATATAAAATATACTTTAAACATAAATGAGATGCACAATAGTTTTAACCAAGAGGTTCAGTCTCAAGACAAGACATATTCATCTCAAACAATTAATATAAAACTTTTATCCACACCCTGTATTGGGGTTAACAACAGTACAAAAATTGTTCAGGTACTAAGACCTCTACCACAGTTCTACGTGGGAAAACAAAAACAATATCACACAGGCTATCTAGGTCACACTTGACCTCTACCACAATTCACAGTGGAAACTAAAAGGATTCAGAAGGTTTGAGTGAGGATTCTAGATATCCTTTAGTTGTGCCTAAGAGTCAGTGTGTGTCTAAGATGAACATAATCACACAGAGTACTCAAAAAGTATATAAGAAAATCACAATAGAGCTAAAAAGATATGATATGGGTTTAGAAGGCTCTGTGTGATGGAAATGTTGCATTGAAATCCTTTTGGATTGAACATAGGTTGTTTGAGTCCTTCTCTGAATTTTTCTAAGAAACAGAGTGTCGTAGTTTTGTTCCTTGACTTCCTTTTATAGAAGTTTTTCTCGAGGTTGTAGTAGGCTTTGCAACACAGTAATTCCCCTCAACTTCCAGCAAAACATATTATCTTATTTTATATCTGGTGCATATGAAATTTTAGTATCAGATGCGTATCTACATGTATCACTACACGCAGCAGCTTTTTCACTTCTTTTCCAAACACTTTTATGCGTGGCTTTTGTCTTTCCTTTTATAGCTCAAGTGGTCTGACAAAAAGCATGATTTCTTCTGCAAGTATGAGGTACGGTTCCCTAACATTCACCAGACATTATTTAATTTATAGAAGTTGTGCTAAAAGCACCAAATACGACTGTTAGTAATAAAAAAACATAAGTATGGTTTAGAGAAATGGTGACTAGTTTCCATCGGTATCTCTCTCAATCAGTGAGCTTATAATGATGGACTCGAGTCAATATGTCTTGTGTCGGTAGTTGTTACACATTATAACAATTTCTCTATGTATTGGTAGCTCTTTCCATTAGTAGCTCCTTTTATCGGTAGCTCTTTTATATTGGTGGAATTATTGTATCGGTATACTTAGTTGTGGTAGCTGTCTGTCTGTATCAGAAGACTTGTATCTGTAGCTGTCCGTCTGTATCGGTGGCTGTGTATTTGTATCGGTAGACTTTATATCGGTAGTTGTGTACCAGTGAACTTGTGTAGCAGGAATCTTGGTCTATCAGTGACATCTACTTATCGGTAGATTATGTATCGGTAGGTCTATATGTCTGCTTATATTGGTACATTGTATCAGTAGGTCTATATCTGTGACTCAAAAACTTAATATTTATCTTTTCTATGCAAATAATATTTACATTGAGTTACTAACATTTCTAAACAAGTATAAACATTGATAACCATCTATTAACAAATTACAATGATCATTTGGATATTTTATCAACTTAATAATATGATGTCATAGGTTGAAATAATGATTAATATAAATATAAAAATTATTTGGGATTATCAAAGCATATTGTAACATAATTGAGATTATCGAAATAGGTGAGGTCTACACCTTTGTCTCAGTACCTGAACACACACAACCTAATCAATGAAAAGTGAAGAGTGAGAAAAGTAAAATATGCAACCTACTGTAAAAATAAACCAAATCATGCATTGACCACTAAAATGGTATGAGTACAGTAATGTAAATAGAAAGGAAAAAGGGGAAAATATATATCCAACTATTATAGTGTCCCAACTTGATAGAAAAATGAAAAGCTACTTAGAAATCCATGCTCAAGGAATCCCAATTGTGACCACCACATGTTGTCCAGACACATGTGATCCTAAGCTCCAAGATGTCTCAATCAAACATTTTCATCATCTGCCTAAAGCATGATACGTGAGGGAAAAGCCCATGATAAGGTGAGTATAAACATACTCAATAGGATTCCATGAAAAAGAGGGGGATCAGTAAGAGCTGCAATAAGAAAAGAAGTATAGCAAATAGATCAAAGTACAGTAAACGAGTGCAGCTCAACCCAAAAATGAAGTGAAATAATCTCATCCAGATACAAGGATCTAGATAAGGTGAGAAGGTTAACCTATCATCGAGTCTTTTCTACCTTTCGTAGGAGGGTATACTCATTCAACCATGAGAATCTAGACACATAAAACACATGGCATCCCTCGTGCGTCATTACCTCTCCTGGAACAAGAGTAAAAAGAACCAAAGGAGTGGGTGTAGCAATATGGTGTAAATATATATTTTCTAAAATCAAAGAAACCCAAAAGAGAGAGTAATGGTATCTCTATCTCAAATATCATCTCAGGTAAGGAATATCTGACAGTTTCAAGACTAAGCACCATTGAGGCCCAACGTCTGCATGTCTACTCTGAACAACAAGCCAAAGGGGTTCAAACACCACACCTTAATACTATCTGCTTTGGATGGGTCTGTCTCATCCGCATGGTTTTAGTTCATCTCACTAGGATGTGTCTTGGTGGGGAAAGTTACCCTCATACTTTAGAGTCCAACATTACTCCAAAGCATGCCTCATCACTGATCTGTAGTATAGAAGTCATCTCCAGTCGAGAACTCATGACTATCCCGACTGGAGGGTTGCACTCAAGCGACTTCAAGGACCCATGCCCATTCTGGTTGGAGGGTGCCACCCTAGCATCATTGAGTACTCATTACCAAAAACCCAACTAGAGTGTGACACTCTAGTAGCTTTAAGACCCATGCATATCCTGGATGGTTGGTGCCACTCAGAAGACCCTCATATCACAGCCCGATCATTGCTACCATCAAACACAACCTCAGGATGTGTCGAGTTCAGAACACCATTATGCATAACTCAAATATCAAAAATGAGGTCAATATCATGCTCAACATAGAAAAACACTAAGGATAGGCTAATTATTTGACCAAAATGGACAACTGGTGATAAGGGTGCTTTTCATCACATGGCACCCGAATGGGTGAAAGTGGGGCCTGGCTTCCAAACCCAAAAATAAAATTCTCAAAATATATCTCAAAAGTTCCTTCTTGAATAGATGAACACACTACAATAGATGGAACATCAAATAGATTCCTGGTTTAAAAGATAAGTTCATTTGAATCCAAAGAAGAGGGTATCGAGGCCAGTGGACCAACTAACGGTGGGTCCAACCATGGTCGACCTCCCCACGGTCAGTCTAGCCATGTTCTACCACCCTGCAGTCGACCATGGCCGAACCGAACTTCCCATGGAATATTCTATGGTAGTCGACCCAGGTCTGACCCGTTTCATTGCTGCTGACCTGTCGAATTGGACACGACCTGTTTACCCTACCTGGGCTGCTATCCTAGCCTGCATGTCGATGCAGTCCAACCAGCCACCATTAGTGGGTCCAACCTATGAACTGGTCGTCGAATGCATGTTTTGTGGCACAAGTCACTGACAAGGTTCATGTAGCGTGAATCCACTAGAGCACATTGTGACACCACCACCATGCTACCTGAAGCCATCGGCGGCAGCGCCCCGACAGTCCATTTCACGGACATTTGGGCACAATATGGTCACCCAATTGTGATCCTGTCAGTGGATCGGGCACCATTAAGATGTTGGCTTCACTGCAATAGCCTCTAATCTTTGATCCATTGGTGGTCTTATGTGCCCAAAAATTTTAGGCAGATAACCATGAAGAACGGATGAAAAACAACAGTTTAAACACATATCAATGGATGCGTTCATGAGACCAATGATGATTTGATGATAGGGTAGCACACATATATCCATAAATTGAGTAATATAAGGATAAATTGAAATATTACTCAAAAAATGATAATCATGCCTCGATTAGACCATTCATTGAAGGCAATGCGTCCACGATGCTCCTGCTTTGATCCACTAAAGATTTGTTAGAGTTTGTTCCTCGTTCTAGTGAAGAACAAAAAAAATAACAAGATATAGAGAGATATCTTTGGGTTTTAGATAGAGATGTAGAGAGATATTATGTGGGTTACCCCTAATCTAAAATTCATAACTCTCTATTTATAATGGTTTTGTTTGGCGTGGAATCAGAAACCATCACGCCCCCCCCCCTCATTTTATGTCATGCCGAGAAAAAACACTGTGTTATAAACTCAACTGTGGCCTCATATTTCTGATCATAGTTACCATTTAAGATTTATCCCATTTCCATAGTGTGCATAGTAAAAAATATATTTAATATATTTATATAATTAATTCTGGGTACACCTGGCCTTAGAATTGCACGCCATCTGAGCACAAAAATCTAGAAATATATATATAAATATTTAGAAGAAATACAAGGTGAAAATGGGTCTTTACATAATTCTCCAATTCATTATTTTCATCCCAGAAAAGAAAAACTAATAAAAAAAACTCAGGATACTCTTCCCGCATCAGGCTCTCCCATTCCCAAAAACTCTTATACATGTTTCAGTTCTACCATAGCATGCAAACCAAGGGGATAGCCCATCCACATAAGGTTCAATCCTATCGATCCTCTATCTCTAATGGGTGATCTATAGAGGTGGACCAATATTTAATGTTCAGCTCACCATAGTCAATGATGTTCAAAGGATCATTGATGTATCACCTCAGCTACGAAACATGGTAGACGTCGTGCACCTGTTTGAGCTATGGGGGTAGGAAAAGGTGGTAGACAACCTATTCATCCCTAGGTATGTTCTCAAATGGCCCGATGAACTAAAAGGAGAGCTTATCTCTCTGTCCGAACATCCACATTCCACACCATGGGGAATCTCTCAAGAAAACATGGCCTCACTGCTCAAACTGAAAAGGCCTGTGACATAGGTATTTTTATGATTTATTTCTGTTATGGTCCATATTCATCAGTTCACGGATGACATGATCCTTCTCCATCATGGCTCACACCAACTATGGGACCAAAATGGATGATTCTACAACCTCTGTCTAGTATAATGGTGACCTACAAGGCCTTTCATATATTGCCTCATCACTCGCAAGGTCATTGTCACGATCCAGAGTGGGTAACCTAGCTGGATATCTTCAAAAAGGCATCCTGAAAATTATCATGGAGTACCACAGTTAGATGACCATATATATTCATATAATGGACAACAATAAAGGGGAGATGAATCCACAAGGAAAATCAAAGGATCAATCCTATATGATGTATATACCATTAATCCCTACAATAAGTGTCTCAACATGATGAGTCAACAAGCAGGTACTCAGGGTCTTGGTTTATGGCTACGTCATCCTATGCACGATCACATGACTCTTTACCTTGAGAGCCACTCTCGAGACATGCCGAAACTATTTCCTTATACAAAACCATTCATCTTGAGGTTAAACATATGAACATAGTCCCAAGGAATAAACGTCCTCTGATACCAATTTTTCACGACCTGACCTGTACTGGGGCTCGATCCTCAACTACCCCAAGCACGCCTCTATAGGCTAGGGGGTGATGACTATCAGCAAATGCACAAAATACATAGGGTGGCCTTTTCCTAATTACATGTACACAAACACAACCAAATCGATGAAAGGTAAAGAGGGAGAAAATTAAAAGATGCAACCTATCATAAATGTAAACCCAAGCATGCATTTCCCCCTAAAATGGTACGACTACAATAATGTTAACCAAAAGAATAAATGAGGAAAAAAAACATACCCAACCAGTACCATGTCCCAAACTGATAGAAAACTAAAAGGATACTGAGGAAGACCTTCTCTTGGAATCCCAACTATGAACACCACACATAGTCCAGGAACCTATGATTCTGAGCTCCTTGCAAAGAGAGTAGCTAGATAAGGAAATAACATGTCATACCCCGTACGTCTTTGCCTCTCCTTGAAAGAGAGTAGCTAGAACCCAAGGAGTGGGTACTATAATAGTGTGTAAATATATATATGCTCAAACCAAAGAATCCCAAACAAGATAATAAAGAGATATCTATCTCAAATCCCATCACATGTACTTAATCTTAAACAATTGTAGGAGTAACCAACATTTATGCCCAATGTCTGCACGTATTCCTAGAACAAAAGTTAATGGGGCTCAAACACCACACCTTGATACTATCTTCATTGCATGCATCTGTCTCAACCGCATAGTTTTAGGTCATGTCACAAGGATGTTTCTTGGGGAAAAAACTCCCCTCTTACATGTGAGCCCAATGTTATTCCAAAACATTCCTCTTCACTGATGCTTGGTAAATAAGTCATCTCAAGTCAAGGACCCATGCCCATCTTGGCTAGAGGGTTCCACTCAATTGTCATGGAGGACCCATTCCTAGCCCGGATCAAGGGTTCCACTCAAATAGGCCAAGGATCCATGACCAGCCTGGCTGGAGGGTTCCACTCTAGACTCATAGAGGACCCATACCTATCCTGATAGGAGGGTTCCACTCTAGTAGGTTGATGACCCATGTTGATCCCAAATAGAGGATGCCACTTAGAAATCCCAGATATCATCGCCCGATCACTTCTACCAATGAACACCCCCTGAGGATTATTCAAGTTTTGAACACCCTGATATATAACTAAAATATCAAAACTAAGGTCATCGTCACTCTCTACACAGAAAAACACACAGGATGGGCTCATTATTTTCCCAAAATAGAAAACTCGTGATAAGGGTGCTTTTCACCGCAAGGAACTAGAATGGATTAAAGTGAGGCCTGACTTACTACCCCAAACATCAAATTCTAAAAATTTATCCTAATTGGTGTGTCTAGAAGATAGGAACATGCTTTCATATAAGGGTCATAGAATAGACGGTCCATTTAAAATATAAAGGCATTTGAATCTGTAGAAGAGATATACCGGGGCTGGTGGATCGAATCACAGTCAGTCCACCTACCACCGCGGTCTGTCTGGCCACAGTTGACATACATGGTTGACCTTTAGTGGTCAACCATCTTTTGACCCTGGGTCAACCAAAGATCTGACTCGGTTCTATGTGTCCAACCTTCCGGGTTGGACCCACCCTGTTTACCCAACCTGGGCCGCTAGCCTAGACCGATTTCTCACATGATATGACCCGCCTCCAACAGCATGTCTAGCACATGATCCAGTCACCAGCCGTGGGTCTTGCGTGATCGGTTTAGGCCTTGTTTCACATGGTGAGACCTTACTCGACTAATAGCTAGGCCACATGGCCTAACCATGTTGTGGCACTGTTGATGCCATAGTGTTATCACCACTCTACGGATGACCGCCAACCACTGTGCCAATGTAGCCTCAATAGTTTGTTCTATGAACTATCGAGATTCATCCAGTCACTTGTTCATAAATCTGTTGGTTGATTGGGGACCCATGCAATGGTTTCTTCACTTGAAAAACCTCTAATCATCTATCCACCAGTGATCTTACGCTCCAAAAAATTGTCAGCTGATAACCGTGAAGAACAGATAGAGAACGATAGTTTTAACATAGATCAATGGCTGTGTTTGTGATTCCATCAATGATTTGATGATATAACAACAAACATCTATCTATAAATTGAATAATCAAAGGATAAACTAAAATGGAACTCAAAAATATGATAAATCAAACCACGATCCAGTTGTTCATTGTTGGAGATGCATCCATGACACTCCTTCTTTGATTCGCCAAATATTTGGTGGAGTTCGCTCCTTGCTCCGGTGAAGAATGATGAATAAAGGATAGATATAGAGAGATCATAGGTTTTTAGAAACATATATATTATGGGGTATAACCCTTATTTGAAATTCATAACTCTCTATTTATAGTGGTCCCTCTTAGCACAGAATCTGAAACCATCACCCCCCTTTATGTCATTCCTAGGCAAAAGAACATGTTCCGAACTCAACTGTGGCCTCATATTTATGATCTGAGTTACCATTTAAGAGTTATCCCATTTATATCACATTCATAGTATAACATATACTTAATATTTTTATAAAATTAATTCTGGGCCAACCAGGCCTCGAAATTGTACGTCGTCTGAGCACCCAACTCTTGAAATATATGTATAAAAATATTTCAAAATATTAAAAGTGAAAACTGGGTTTATAAAAACCTTTATTGGTTGTTAATTGATAATATAAGTAATTTCCATGTTATTATTTTATTCTTTGGAAGTGATATTGGGCTTATGTTTCTTTATTTTCACTACATGATTATTTATTATTGCTAATTTTTATGTAATATGTATGAGACCCAACCCTTATTGAGAGGGTTTGGAAGAGGACATGGTTTTATTAGCATTGGGAACCACATTTTGAATGTATGTTTTTTATTATTCCTTGTGACCTACCCCGAGAGGGATGGTTTTTCTTTTGGGTTAGATTAGTTATTGTAATTCCCTCTTATTATTGCTCATTTCCAAAATTTTGGATGTATATTTAGACAAGAATCCCACCAAGTGATAGTTTGGTTTAGTTAATTGCATGAGTACTACCCCAAGGTGGGTGCTTTGGATAGTTTGATAAGATATATATCAATATTACCTCTTTATATCACTTTTTTTTTATTCTAGATATGTGATTATCGATGGGGCATATCTCATGTTGTTGTGGTTCAGATTATGCCATGGGACCTTACCCAAGGTTCATGGTTGAACTTATGTGAGAGATTAGTTATTAATATTACATCCACTACACACTTATTTTTTGTTTAACATTGTATATGAGATGTATCCATGGGACCCACCTCACATTTTTGTGGGTTGGATTATGGGAGAGGTTGGATACTATGATTCCCTCCTCAGATTGCTTATGGTGTTTGATGGGTTTCTAATATATTAGGATAGCTATTGTGATTCCATTACTGATGAGTTTCCTTTATTCATAGTATTTTCCATTGATACACCATCCCCGAATGGGATTTTATTGTGATGTGATACCCATCGATATGTTACAAGAATTATCCAGGGCTGGTGAGGTCAGCTTCCATAGTAGCCTAGTAAGTACATGATGACCGGACATGTATTATTTTTTCAGCATTAGTGTTATGTTTCCTTGTGGGTGTGTTGTATGAGGTTGACATGAGATATTTTCATATGTTTCATGAAAATCCATTTCATCACATAAGCATTCATTATTTTCTGGTGATGGGGATTCTAACTGGGTCATTAGACTCACACCTACCCATGTTCATGATTTAGGCTTTGATATATTTGGGTATAACTTTATATTGTCTCTCTGGAAAAAGTATTATTGGAGTGGGAAATATGGTTTGGTTCTAGTATGTTTTAGAGGTCGAGGATTCTATAGGATGATTATGTGAGTTATCTTGGAGGACTGTGTAATTATTTTCTAGTTATTGTTCTTCACATGTACCAACTAGTGTTCCACTATGGTACTGATTTTATGATTTTTTTTATACATATTTTATTTCTATTACTACTATGATTTATTTGATACAACATAAATAATATTTTATAACTTTATATTCTAGACTATAGGGGACCTCTAGGATATGTAGTTATTATCTATTGGGTTTTTTTGGATTTTTGTTATACTAACTGATCAAGATAAATTTTTTGTAGATTTAGGTATGACCATAGTGTTATAATTTTTTAGAAAATAGTATCCCCATGTCTATTTTAGTCCCTCGCCACTAGTCTATTTTCTCTATTATACTGAAAGGAATACATGAGGTTTTATAGTGTCCGTTCATGAGTATCATTTGGGTGATCTGATCTAGGGCATGACAAAATGGTATGAGAGTGCATGTTTTGTTAAGAAAGAGCCAGTTAGTGGTGTAGTTTTGTGGTCGATACATGGGAGGTAGACCAATAGTGTTCCAGGTCATCATGGCTTCAGTTGAAACATGAGTTTCTATGGTACATTCAGTGTTGGGACTATACACTCTAGGATAAGTAAGATATCAGACCAAGAATCACAATGCGGGCTGGAAGAGACTCGAGATGACTCAAAAGTCTTATCTGGGAGCCAATTTTTTGTTCATACAACATGATAATAGAATTATTAGGACATGATACATGTGCCTATGGGTGGAGTTTTTTATATATTACCTCTTCTGGGTCCACTATTAATTGACGAAACTTATAATATATTCAATCTTTTCTGAAATGAATTATAAGGTTTAATTTGATTGAAATTGATTCAATGGGATTATTTGATTGATTTTTATTTTAGATTATTTATACGAAATAAGAAAATTATTTAAATATTTTTATTTTTTAGAAAGAAAATAATATTTTGAAAAGAAAACTCATGTAATGGAATGATGTGTATGTAAAATGGTTTTATACGATTGTTTTACCTAAAAAGTCTCGTGAATATAGTGATTTCTAAATTGTTTGAGTTCATTTTGGTTTGATAAAATACAAGGGAAAATGTTTTTGAAATTGGGATCCAAGGTGTCCTTTGAAAACAAGATCAATTTTCCAAAAATAGACCAGCTGGGATGGGGATTTTCAAATTATGGATTCAATGGGATTCTCCTACATTCAAAGTGGTTTCTTGGAAAATTAGTAGGGTTTTGACTACTATAAAATGTTTTAATATAATTTGAATAAAAATAGTTATTTTGTAGATTGGTTTTCTCCTATTTTACTATTTTGACCTTGAGTGATCCGGATATTCAAATTGTGTGGTCTTCTAGTGTGTCGTGTTATTTGAAAGGTCCTATGTTAGGTTTGAATGTGTGTATAGGTTTGATATGATATTGTGAAAAATATATTGGACCTCTTATAAAATGATTTAGATTAATTTTATATGATTGACTTGGAATGACCTGAGTAGTTTAATTATTTATTTGGTGGGGATGTGAAGGTTCTCCAAGGAGAACAACCTATGGAGGTATAAATGGATGGATATTGATGTTTGAATAAAGTTTTTGGATAAAAAATTTTATAGTTCTGGTTTTGGAAGATTTAACTATATTTTTATAAGGTGATTACTATGGTACATATTACCATTATATATAATCATCCATCATGTGTGGATCCTTGTAGTGGGAGCACCACAAACCTATATAAGAAATAATTGTTGACACATTATTATTTTGAGGTTAACAGGTGTGATGTTCCACTATCTAGTTATTTTAATGTTTTTTATTAGATGGATACTAGGAAAACGGGTTTTTGAACCTGAATGAATTATAGTTAGTTCAGGGTAAAATGATGAAAATGAGATGATGGAAATCATGGATTTATTAGAGTGATGCAGTGGAAGCATGGTGGCTTGAAGTTTTGATGAAAATTTTCTCATCTACCGAAAGGGGTAACATCATAGATGGATTGAAGTATCATTTTATGGTCAATATGAGTTTAGTCCTTAATAGTTATTTTCAAATATGGAATGATCATGGATCAACATAACAGACACACACGCAATGATGGAATATATCATGTATTTTACTTAAGGAGAAATGTAAGGGAATCGATATATTGGGGAGTACACCATTAGCTATTGGTGGGTGTAACCCATGTTATGGGATGATTTTGGAGAACAATGGGTTTAATGTTCTTTTTAATCTTGGAAGAGGTAGTGATCAATGTAGTCCACCAGATATTAGGTATATAATAGGTTGTTACATCCAGTCATTGTGATCGATAATGGATAGGTTGTGGGATTTAGAGGTCAAACTATTTGGTTCATATTAGTGAAGATAAAGATGCTATTATATTGGGTAGCTTCAAATAAATCATATATAGACTATATGGAACTATAATATCATTCAGTAGATGGATCTACCTTTTCTTGTTCCAACATTAATACCAAATTTTTGTTTTTGATGCAGTGGAAGATAGAGCACATGTGTCGGTATTGGGCTTAGGGAAGAATTTTATCTAATCCAGTAGTGAGTCAGATAGGATATACATTGGTAATCATGGGTGGAATTTGCTTATATATTTAGTTGGTTAGTAATACAGCCATGGAATTATACTATGTTTTATGTTGAGACTTTAGTGTGGTCACTAGATTTTTGTATGATGCTTATGGGAATTATTGTGTCATGATCGAGTGATGTGAAGATGCATTGGTATATGAGGATAAGAATTTTCTATAAAATTAAACAACTGAAGGGGCGTCTGGTTTTTTACATGGAATTAGAAGTTCTCGAGAGTAAAAATAATTGATATATATTTTTAGGATGTGACTATTGTTTTTGGATGATGAATCAATTATTTTAGATAAAGGTATAGTGTATCCTAGTTCAGTAATAGAGTAGTTGAGCGATATCAGTTATAATTAAAAAAGTATAATGATGAGTGGAATAATATTTTGATTGATATATTAGATGTTGATAAAATTTCTAGAGTGATTTTCAGTAATGGAAATCTTAATTATGGGTATTTTTTAATGACCCAAAAATTTATAGGTCATTTTTAGGGGAAATTTGAGTTGTTGGTTTTGGGGTATGGGATGTTATAATAATTAGGTTTTAGATCAAAATTCTAATAGTTCAAACATATTTGGGATATTTTTTTTATTTTTATCTATGGTCCATTATGTTTTTTGTACACTCTAATGTTGGCTCATTATTTTGGATAAAATTAAAAATTAGTAAACTAAAACATCATAACTGTGGGGATCATTTCATTGTGTAAGGGTTCCATGAGTTTTGTGTGGGGTTAAGATCACGTCATGTCCAAGTGAAACCATGGCTGAAGCATGGAATAAAGCCTAAAGGTGAATTTAATGTTTGAATTTTTTAATTGAAAATATATAAGTAACAAGATAAGGCATTGATGAAATTTAAAAATATTCGAAAAAAAATTATCCACCATACATACGGGTATCTTTGTAGATCATAAAGGTCCCCATGTGTAAGAGCATATCATAATTATTTTAAAATTTATAAATTCAAAACTGACCTACCACTTGAAAAAAAATTATATGTTAGATTTAGAACTATTAAAAGGAAGGAATATTGAAGTTTAATTATTTGATTCTAGATTTTGTTGGTGGAGCAACACATCCAAGATTTATAAGTATAAAAGTAGATATACCAAAGTATATTTACCATAAGTGGATTTACCAGAAGTAAGTCCATTGGATGTTTATTTTTATGTGGGGTAGTAATGACATGTAAAGTTATTGTATAAATTTACCCCATTATGTAATATTTTTAAAGTGTTTGAAGACCTTGTAATTCATAAAAGTAATGTATTATACATAAGGGGATTAATGTTTTAGAGATAATTGTAAATCCCAAGAACATAAGGATGCTTTCATTTTTTAAAATAATCTCACTATCTAATGACCCTTGTGATACATAAAGGTCACCCTATGCATAAATGGTGATACATAAAGTTCACCCTGAGCTAGAAAAATGGCTATGTTTTAGACTTCTAAAGGACAACTAATATGATAGGTTTCTCCATTTTTAAAACTAGACCAAATATTAGGGGTCACCTTGTGATACCTAATGGTCACCCAGTGAAAAAGGGTGATACATAAGTGTCCTCCTAATTAGAAAATTTGTAAAGTTCTAGGGTACACTATGATATGTAAGGGTTATAGACTTTAAATATTTTGGATGAATATTGATTTTCCTAGGACATGTAAGAGATAATATAGGTGATATAAAAAGGATAACTGTGTTTTTTCCAAAAAAAATGATCATGTATATTGAAAAATAATACAATATTTATTCTATAATATGATTTCTAGATGTAATGGGGTTTTTCGAAAAATGGTTTAGAATGAGAATTCAGAACATATAAATTTATAACCATATTTTAAAAATTTTGATGGATAATACATTAGAGTCCTGAAGGGGTGATAAGTAAGGGTTGTTTCAATTAATATGTAAGGGTTGGGTAATTTTTTTAAAAATATAATTTAACATTTTTTCTAAAATATCAAAAAAAATGATAAAAGTTTTGTTTCTGATGGGAATCGAGAGACCCAATGGCCGATTATGGGGGTTGAGTATGGTTTGATAATCATTAATGTTGAGCCATTATATTTTTCATTTCACATACCCTTTTGGGTGTTTTTTGATAGTGTTTATTCATGGGAATAGAAAAACCAAATTATTTATGTATCTATGATTTTTATGGACCTACATTCCAATGTCATGTAGAAACTAAATGATTTTTTCCACTAATGCTTAAAAGTCACATTGGTCGAGAGGATGGTAGGTCGGGCTCATCATTCCATTTTGGGTGGAATTTATTTCTACTCTAAGATAGTATTATATTTTTAAGACATACTTAAAAATATATTATAAACTGTAAAATAGAACTGTTCGCACTTCATATTTCTAATCAATCACATATACATGAAGGAGTAACCATCTGTATATATTGAGGGTTCTCCATCAATGAAAATATCTAATTGTATATATGGTTATCCATTAAGAGATAAATCTATATGAATCATAGGTTATACATCCCATTCTATTATTATTTACATAATAATGATTTATTTAAAGGATCACGATTTAAATACTCATTATTAGGTGATCTAGAGTTTACTGCCATTTAGGGTGGAAGCGAGAGTTTTGATTTTAGGATTAGGCCCTTAATAAGGGATTCCTAGGTATTATTGTGAAAGTAATCAGAACCCACATAGTTTTATGCCACTTAATTTAAAAACATCTTACCTTTTATGGCCATGTGTGAAGGACCAGACCATATAGTTTAGTGTCATGTGACAAATATGTCTAGGTGAAAGGTGTCAAGTCAAGGATGGTGTGTGACTTGTACTGAAGCATCCCTTTTATGGTAGATATAAAAGGTAATATGTCCCTATAATGATATGACCTACACTAGGAATTTGGGTCGATGTGGATGAAATAAAACGGTCCCTGAGAAAAATAGCCACCTAATACATACATTTCATTCATAAATTTTATGGCATTTTAATACACTAGTATGTGAAAATAATTAATATTCATTCAAATATTTGGAATGTTTACGTCATTTTGTGATTTGTGGAAGGAATTTACAAATATTTGGGAATGGAGAAAAAATAGGTTATTATAAGGATGAAAAATATTTTTCTTCATGATGTGAAGTGGTGTGGCCTGACACCAGAATATAAAAGTTGAAGCTAATATCTAATAGATATGAAGTATACTATAGAACCTATAAAAATATGTTTTCACATGTTGAACTCAATTCATGTAATGATATTCATTCATGTGGTTGAGGAAGAGATATATTGAAGCTCACGACACCCTCTCACGCTGATTACAGTCAAATATAGTTATGGCATATACTCTATTCACATCATGGGTTTGTCGGGAAAGGAAATGAATTATGAAAATTACATGTTGTGAACCCATATGACATGATGAACCCACTATAAAGTAATATCTTTTTTACATCTACCTAAGTGTATTTGGATGGAAACTTATTTCTTCATTTGTGGTTTCACGTTGTGGAGACACCGATGGATCTTAAATATGCATGGATGATAACTTATAGGGATGAGTGTTCCACCATGTATCCATACTTCTATTACCATTTTTTGCTAGCATTAATCTCTAGGTATCCATGTTTCTCTTTCTTATCATGTTTAATATGAGAAATTAGTTCTTTATTTTCCAGGTGATGTGATTATAGAGGGGGTGTGTTTTAGGGATTATTTATATTTTATATTCATGTTATTTATTGTTACAACACTTTTTTAAAGTTCTAATTCTCTTACTTCTTGTAATTGCATGACCATTTTATTGTAAGTTAAATATTTTCATTTTATTATATGAATTAGTTTTCCTTTTTTTTGTAAGATCATTATGAAATCTTGGGTGTTTACGTTTAAATAAGGTTTTGGGTTCCAAAATTATGTAAGAAAACCAAGTATTTGGCCATACAAGTGGGATATTTACTAGATTAGTTTTGGTTTCCCAGACCAAGGATCCAGAAATACCCAATTCTGATAACAAATTATGAATGAACTGAAAATAAATTGAATCCTCTGCTCACGAACATAAAATTCCTTGAACATATAATGATCCATCAATTAGTTTAAAACCCCATTTTGTCACACCTTTTCTATCTATATAAAAAAATCAATTATGTTTTCAATTGCTATAATTAATTTTGTGCTTTTGGACCGTCATTGTGGGTTTGACACACAAAATTTATAACTACTACAATTTTGTGTTAGTTTGTCTAAGTTTTATAAATAGTTAAATTTTGGTATCCCCATATGAATTTAATGAAGCCCTACAAGATATCATCTCCCATGTTGGGGCATGATGTTTTTGCAAAAATGGACTAATAAGAATTATGATGTTTTAAAGAGTTTGGTTTTGAACCAGAGGCTTCTTATGTATCCCATATGTATAGGAAACAAATATCATTTAGTTTAGAACTGTTGGGTATTACACCTATGATGAGTCCCCATAAAAATATTTGTTAATGTTGGTTACCTGTTTTACACTAACCTATAATCCTACATGCACCATTCTCGGTGTGAGAAACAAAATGAAGTGTATGTTCCGGAATTGTGCACAATATCGTTCATTTTCTAGTGAATGAGATCAAGGGTGTGGTAGGAAAAAGATATATTGCAATAATGAATAGGGGATGACTCCAAGAGAAAGGCCCATATGCATACCCTTCCAACGTGTGGAATAGGGGAATGGGGGAGGCTATATATGATAAGAGGATATTTTAATATGATTCACTTCAAACATCAAATGATAGATGTCTCCACCCATCCCAAGAAGTCGTCCACCACCATCCCTAAGGGCGGGATCCTCATTACCATAAGAATGCATGACTTTGAACATTATGAGGATCCTACCCACTAGGGAGGATAAATGTGTGACCTCCATTAACAAAGGAATGAAAAAATTTATCTAGGTTGGGTTGGTGTGTCTTGTCCCCATTCTGAATAAATATGAAGTCCATGGGGGAAGTCTCAATGAAAGAATTACTTGTTTTTTTATGGGGGACATGAATATTTTTGAACCGTTCACAAAGAGGAAAATATGGGACCAAACACTATGTGGAAAGAGGTAAACATGGCCATAAGGGAAAAATAGCCTATAAATACTCCATTTCATATACTAATATTTTATATATAGGGTGGAGTATTGAAAAGAGTGTTCTTACATAAAGAATAATACTTCATGGTGGGCCTCATTCATGGGAACAAGGGAATCTTTTTGAGTGTGGATGAGTAGGTCCTTTCATGAAGGATCACTTTGTGGGTCTACCTCATGGTACGAGGTAGATGAACTACCTACAGATGTATTCTTTTACCTTCATCATTATCTGTACATCCATCTTTTTTCCACCATCTATAGAGGAAAAACTATTTATTTATATGCAAGGTAAATAATTGTTTTCATGAAATAGTGGGTTGTCCATAGAGCATACCTAGAGCTATGTAGGCATGTAATAAAACGTCACTAGAAAAGGATTATTTTTGTTTTAGGGTTTTTGGGAGACAACCTTAAACCAAAAAATGATATTTTGTTTATAGGTTCTATTTAAAGTATTACACACATCTAAATTGATCAAATTGATTTGTAGGGTAATAATTTCACCACTTTCTCCCAAAATATGAATCAAAACACATCTACATGGGTTTTAAAAACCTGTCTCACTCCATGAATGAAACAATAATTTCTAAGATGTGTGGAATTACCACCACAACTTCCAAATTTATTTCATTTTCATGGATTCCATATGGGGTGGTGGTCACACATATCATGTGTGCTATGAATAATGGAAGTAATTCATTCCAATTTTGGGTACATTACCAATTTTGACCAAAAAATAGTTTACCGACTTTTTTGTGTATTTCATAAATTCATAAAATCTTCTACATACTCTATTAAAAATTTTCTATTACCAAAACATTCCCCCTATCGAAATGGAGTCTGATCACCATGAGGAGGAAACTCCAATAAATAATTCATCCTGGTTGAATGATAAACATTGTGCATGTAGACATGAAGGAGGTCCCACACCTATAAAATATGTCCGACAAAACTAATGTTTCACAAAAAAAATCTACAAGTCATTCGTGACTCACCCTAGTTTTGTAGCTTGCCACACTTCCCAAATAGAGATTTTAGAATCTACATGGATGTGGATGTTACATGGTTCATATAGATATTTCATTACTATATTGTTTACGTAGAGTGTTATAATTATTTATAAAATTTTTCAAATTTTTTTTGAATGCAACATGTTATCTCTTATTTTACATAGATAGAGAGAAACCTACTAAGATATCACAAATTGTATTCGATGCTAATGAAAGGGGTAAGGCCATCACAGAGAGAATTTATGATAGTGAAACACTCAACATTATCTCACATCATCAGTGCCAAGTGGAGCATATGGGTACTAGTTTAAGGGAGTACCCTATCAAAAATAGGTTTCCTCAATATTGTTTTAGGATATAGTATAATTCCCTTATCCTAAACCCCATCATAAAAATCAACCTATTGGATGAGATAAATAGATATAATAATGTGTCACAGGTGAAAATATTGGTGAAGGGGTTGTAAATATGTGAATTCCTTTCTAAGGGGATTATTTTATACTGTATCCATATTTTACTGAACAATGATTTGTGGGTGCCAAAATGAGATACCCATTATTATCACTATGATGTAGGAAATGCAACCGTCGATGAAAGGATAGGATTTTCATCAAAGTGGGATCTTCATATCAGGGGGTCATTCATCATATAATAGTGATGACATTTTTTGGGTTCACTAGAGCTAAAAATAAATCACGTATTTGAATAGGGTCATAGGACTTTGTGATGTTGTTTTGGTGTCACTGTAACGACCCGAAATTTTGAATAAATCTTATTTCCTAATTTTATGTGTTATTTTATATTATTTTTATACTCAACAAAAATGTTTCATTTGATAACATGAGTATAATTAAAATGAGACTGTTGGGTTTTGACTATTATTTGACCATTGGTCAATATGACCGCTGGAAACTAAATGTTTTGATTACTATCTCTAAATACAAGCAATCTTGGTTAATTAATATAGAAAGAAGACTCGATGGCCTCACCCAGTAGTCTTGGACCGATCGAAGCCCATCTAACAGAACTGGGGAAGGAGGTAGCACCACTGGGCTTTGCTCTGGACCAAACCCAAGCTGAACATCATCGTGTGAAGCTAGAACGGGATCGCATTCGCGAGAAGTTCAAACTAATAGAAATTATGACCCGTGCGATTTTGGCTGAGCCTCCCTCGGATTCTCCCACCTTAGCACACCTTACACTTAGGTCCTATGCTGGTGTGATAACGGGCTATGTAAGGAGACCGTAATTTCCTTGTGTAATCCTTTGTTTTAAATAAAAATTTGGATTTCTTCTTATGATGAAGTTTATGAATTTTCAAATGTCCAGATAAATATAGTATGCATATTTTTGATAAATTTTAGAGAAAGGATATTTTAAAAATGTTTATGTAAACCTTAAATAAATAAAAATGTGTAATGATTTTCAAAAAATGGTCTTCTACAATTATGTTCACTACGAAATTTCGAGTCGAATAAGATCAACTTGATTTTTGATGAATAGTAAATTATGAGTAGTGATTTTACGCTTAGGATTAGTAATGTGACCAAATGGATTAGTAATCTCACTTAAAAAAAGTATTAATATAATCTAGGCACCTTGATTAAGTAATGTGATTCAATAAAATGGTTAAATAACGGTTTCATAAATTATTATTCAAGTATTAGTTTTTTCGGATGAATAGTGTTTTTTAATTAAAAATTTAATTAAAAATATTTAGAAAATTATTTTTATAAAACGGATTTCATTTTTGAACTCAGAGCACCGATATTATGCTATGGTAATTTTTGGGGTTTTTTCTGAAAAAATGAATTTTCGGTGAATAGTTTTTTTATTTAAAGATTAAATTAAAAATATTTAGAATTTTGTTTTTATAAAATGGAGTTCATATTTGTAATCAGAGCGTTGATATTTGGTTAAGGTGAAATTTTGGGATTATTCTGAGAAAGTTGAATTTTCGATGAATAGTGAAAATACAGTTTTTAAGTTACGGGTGTCTAATGACATCATTAAATGATGTATTAAGTATATATTCAATATGGTCGAATTGTGAATAATAAGATAAGGTATGAGGTGTCCCAAGTCGCCAATACCATGGGCAAATACCATGGGCAAGCCCATGGTTTTTCCAAAACCACTAATGAGGTGTCCCTTGGCCATTAATGCCTTGTCCCCTCACATTCCCTATAAATACCCACCCATTCCTCCTTTGGTTTTCACTCCCAACTCTCCCCCAATGAAGTTCTGGTCTTCTTACCTCCCAAGGAGTCCTCCCAAGGTTCCCCCAAGACCTCAAGGTCCAAAACTTTGAGTTTCTAGAGTCACGTTTTAAGGTAAGGGATTCGACCTCTCTCTTTCATTTCAAGTAATCTCTTTTATGTCATTCCTTTTATGCTACATGTTCATATGTTGGAGGATGTTCTTTTATACTCATCTTACTGCCCTTTTTATGTTCATATAATGAGAGATCCCCTCTTACTCTCATTATTTCGTTTTATGAAGTTTTAAGTGGCGCCGTTAGGCTGCCGAATTTTTAAGTGGTTCTTCACCTTTCTCGTTTTGAAGTTCTACTTTCATGTCAATTCTTTCAAGTTCCTTTTTTGTTATGTTGGGGTATGATCTCTATAGCTATCATACTGGACTCTTATGTCCATATGATTAGAGACCTCATTTGATATCTTCAATTCAGTATTTTGAAGTTTTAAGTGGCGCTGTTAGGCTGCCGAATTTTTAGGGGATTCTTTCACCCTTCTCATTCTTTTCAAAGTTCTACTTTCATGTCAAGTCTTTCAAGTTCCTTTTTAATTATGTTGGGGAATTATCTCTATATCTATCATACTGAACTCTTATGTTCACAAGATGAGAGACCCTATTTGATCTTTTCAAATCATTGTGTTTGAAGTTTAAGTAACGTCGTTAGGCTGCCGAACTTTCATAAGAGAAATCTAATTTTTTTCTTTCATCCATGCTTTTCATTTCAAATGGTATGTCCTTGAAATTTCATTACCATGTATCCTTCTTATTCTGTCCATCTACTGTTTTATGGGTCATTTATGAATGTTTGACCCATTTTCCCTCTCTTTTTAATGTCTTCTAAAACCTCGTAACATAGCCG
The DNA here is from genome assembly GCA_963277665.1 of Viscum album. Taxonomy (NCBI): domain Eukaryota; kingdom Viridiplantae; phylum Streptophyta; class Magnoliopsida; order Santalales; family Viscaceae; genus Viscum; species Viscum album. The sequence goes on along the minus strand of OY728137.1, from coordinate 1,324,805,489 downwards.
TTATGCTGCAGAATTTCCATCTCAAAATGTCTCTCTCTTTTTCGAAAGTTCTTTTATATTATTAAGTGAATACTAAAAGATCTTTCTTCTAAAGGGGTATTCACATATATACCAAAATGTTCTATTTTAAATTATTGTATTTACATACATGAGACCCACCTTCCTTTTCTGTGGGTTTTAAAGTGATGTAAAGATCATGTCTTTAAAGCAGTTTTTAAAACGTTATGATTACAAAATGAAACCCATTTATTTTGTGCTACATGGGTTCTTTATGAAATGTTTGATGACGATATATGTGTCTCACATGATAATAAAGGAAAATTTAAGGGTGCGCCCTGATAGCACTCCAATGCATTGGGTAAAGACTTAATCTCTAGAGATGACCATTTTTAACGACGCCTTGGTGAATAACCTTGGTAATTTTTAATGACACCTTGGGGATGGACCTTGGTGAAACGAAACGATTGTCAATATTAAATGTTGCAGCCATATCTTCAAGTTATGAAAAATGTTATTTTTATTATGAAATGCCTCATGATTTCTTTCTCATGCCTTAAAGTTCTTTTCATTTCCTTATTGAAGTATCACAAGTTCACATGTAAAATGTTCATCTTGTTTCCCTTACTGGGCCTTTTGCTCACCCTTTCTTTTGATGTATGTCCCCAGGTTATGAGATGAAGTAATGAACCTAGGATGAACATAAGGAGAAGCCTTTAAAGTGTTTTAGAGGAATGTTTTATGTTGTTTTCATGTATTATGTTCCTAGTTTCCAAGACACTAAACCTTAAAGATCCTCAGTTTTGTGTAATGTAATGAAAGTTTATGTTATAAAAAGGCAGGATGCTATAGTTGGTATCAAAGTATGGTTTAGTTATTTGTGGAAATTAGGATATGAAAACTCTAGGAAGAACCCTATATAAAAGTTAAAAAAATAGGAAATCTTCCTGGTATTTTGGAGAGTATTGAGTAAGGGGTTGCCAAGCAAATACATCCCTGTCTGGATACGAGCAGGTAGAGGTGGCTCTGGCACAAATGTACATAGGGGTAAAACCTGAAAACACCGCTTTGAGCTAGACTCGAACGGGAACTGGTACACGACAACGGGCCTTGCTGCACTCTTGGTTACGACACTCCCGGGGGATATGCTTTGGTAAATTGATAAGCTTAGTATGAACCATTGTTAAAGGAACAAAGATAAAATAAAATAAAGATTCACATAAGAATATATGATCATGGATAACCTAGATGGGAACCTAGGGGATCACAAGTTAGGGTATACTTTTCTTCTACAAGTTATCCTTATATGCTTTCAGTTCCTTTTCATGATTATTGGCTAAGTACTTAAGACCCTAATTATGCTTTCTCTTCATAGTTAATGGTGGGAAATGGAAGAACATGTCCAAACAACCAATGTGATAGGAAATGCGATGATTATCGTATTAATATGACAGGGATGATTAGGGGATTAAAATATGAATATTATTTTGGAAGATTTTCACTATTTTGGGGACCCTATATGATCGAGGTAAATAGATTACTACGGTATTTTCATTGAATAGTAGGGTTGACTTATATTTTGAAGAATCGATGAATTTAAGGTGGAATTATAGTAATTTAGGTTACTTATGGAAATTATTAACCTATCTTGGGGTAAATATGTTTAGGTTAGTTGCTTTTTTTTATAAGATGTTAGGAGTGGTTGATGTTGTTTGGAGATGAATGATAAAGTTTACCTTAGAAGACTATGTTATCAAATCCTTCTTGTATTTGGGTTTCAATCTTAGTTTGGTTTATTTTGAGTATTTTTTAAGGACAATTATTTATGGAATGGACTATGATGAACTTTGGGTAGTACCATGGAACTTTGAAGATTTAAAAGTAGTTTCCATTCCTATGGTATTATTTCTTTTTGAAGAGTTGTTTTACCTTACCCTTACTGTTTTTGGGATAATGTTTAAAGATAGAAGAAATAGATAGTTAATCTTTTGTGGATTATGAAGATGATTCTTATGTTTTGATGAGACCAAGTAGTTTTGAATGCTCATAATTTGGAGAAAAGATTAGTTTTGGGTAGAAACTTATTAAAGGATGAAACTCTACATGAAGATAGGTATATTTTCTTATGTTTTTGTTTTATGTTGTAAATGAATTCCTAAAAATTATGAAAAGGAACGTGAAACAAAAACGTTGTTGGTTTACGTTTCCTACTTGGTAATCAAAGACCGTTTACACACATCATAAGTTTGTGATTTTCTTATGGTTAACGTTCTCCTAATCATGTTCTCTATCACTCTCCCCCAGAAATTGACCCTTTGTTTTTCTTCCATGTCCATGTTTTCCTCCATGGAATCCTAGTATGGGTTAACTCGGGTGACCTTTGTACTTCCCTTTCTTTCTTTTAAAGTAATAGTTTTACTGACTCCTTTTCCGATGTGGGACTTTCAATGAAATTTCAAAACCCAATTTTAAAAATTGCGAGGACGCAATTTCTTAAGGGGGGAAGATTGTAACGACCCGAAATTTTGAATAAATCTTATTTCCTAATTTTATGTGTTATTTTATTTTATTTTTATACTCAAAAAAAATGTTTCATTTGATAACATGAGTATAATTAAAATGAGACAGTTGGGTTTTGACTATTATTTGACCATTGGTCAATATGACCGCTGGAAACTAAATGTTTTGATTAATATCTCTAAATACAAGAAATCCTGGTTAATTAATATAGAAAGAAGATTCGATGGCCTCACCCAGTAGTCTTGGACCGATCGAAGCCCATCTAATAGAACTTGGGAAAGAGGTAGCACCACTGGGCTCTGCTCTGGACCAAACCCAAGCTGAACTTCATCGTGTGAAGCTAGAACGGGATCGCATTCGCGAGAAGTTCAAACTAATAGAAATTACGACTCGTGCGATGTTGGCCGAGCCTCCCTCAGATTCTCTCACCTTAGCACACCTTACACTTAGGTCCTATGCTGGTGTGATAAGGGGCTATGTAAGGAGACCGTAATTTCCTTGTGTAATCCTTTGTTTTAAATAAAAATTTGGATTTCTTCTTATGATGAAGTTTATGAATTTTCAAATGTCCAGATAAATATAGTATGCATATTTTTGATAAATTTTAGAGAAAGGATATTTTAAAAATGTTTATGTAAACCTTAAATAAATAAAAATGTGTAATGATTTTCAAAAAATGGTCTTCTACAATTATGTTCACTACGAAATTTCGAGTCTAATAAGATCAACATGATTTTTGATGAATAGTAAATTATGAATAGTGATTTTACGCTTAGGATTAGTAATGTGACCAAATGGATTAGTAATATCACTTAAAGAAATTATTAATATAATCTAGGCACCTTGATTAAGTAATGTGATTCAATAAAATGGTTAAATAACGGTTTCATAAATTATTATTCAAGTATTAGTTTTTTCAGGTGAATAGTGTTTTTTAATTAAAAATTTAATTAAAAATATTTAGAAAATTATTTTTATAAAACGGATTTCATTTTTGAACTCAGAGCACCGATATTATGCTATGGTAATTTTTGGGGTTTTTTATAAAAAAATGAATTTTCGGTGAATAGTGTTTTTATTTAAAAATTAAATTAAAAATATTTAGAAAATTATTTTTATAAAATGGAGTTCATATTTGTAATCAGAGCGTTGATATTTGGTTAAGGTGAAATTTTGGGATTATTCTGAGAAAGTTGAATTTTCGATGAATAGTGAAAATACAGTTTTTAAGTTACGGGTGTCTAATGACATCATTAAATGATGTATTAAGTATATATTCAATATGATCGAATTGTGAATAGTAAGATAAGGTATGAGGTGTCCCAAGTGGCCAATACCATGGGAAAATACCATGGGCAAGCCCATGGTTTTGCCAAAACCACTAATGAGGTGTCCCTTGGCCATTAATGCCTTGTCCCCTCACTTTCCCTATAAATACCCACCCATTCCTCCTTTGGTTTTCACTCCCAACTCTCCCCCAACGAAGTTATGGTCTCCTTACCTCCCAAGGAGTCCTCCCAAGGTGCCCCAGTCCCTCAAGGTCCAAAAATTTGAGTTTCAAGAGTCACGTTTTAAGGTAAGGGATCCGACCTCTCTCTTTCATTTCAAGTAATCTCTTTTATGTCATTCCTTTTATGCTACATGTTCTTATGTTGGAGGATGTTCTTTTATACTCCTCTTACTAACCTTTTTATGTTCATATAATGAGAGATCCCCTCTTACTCTCATTATTTCTTTTTATGAAGTTTTAAGTGGCGCCGTTAGGCTGCCGAATTTTTAAGTGGTTTTTCACCCTTCTCGTTTTGAAGTTCTACTTTCATGTCAATTCTTTCAAGTTCCTTTTTTGTTATGTTGGGGTATGATCTCTATATCTATCATACTGGAATCTTATGTTCATATGATGAGAGACCCCATTTGATATCTTCAATTCATTATTTTGAAGTTTTATGTGGCGCCGTTAGGCTACCGAATTTTTAGGGGATTCTTTCACCCTTCTCATTCTTTTCAAAGTTCTACTTTCATGTAAAGTCTTTAATGTTCCTTTTTAATTATGTTGGGGCATTATCTCTATATCTATCATACTGAACTCTTATGTTCACAGGATGAGATACCCTATTTTATCTTTTCAAATCATTGTGTTTGAAGTTTAAGTAACGTCGTTAGGCTGTCGAACTTTCATAAGAGAAATCTAATTTTTTTTCTTTCTTCCATGTTTTTCATTTCAAATGGTATGTCCTTGAAATTTCATTACCATGATCATGTATCCTTCTTATTCTGTCCATCTACTGTTTTATGGGTCATTTATGAATGTTTGACCCATTTTCCCTCTCTTTTTAATGTCTTCTAAAACCTCGTAACATAGCCGTTATGCTGTAGAATTTCCATCTCAAAATGTCTCTCTCTTTTTCTAAAGTTCTTTTATATTATTAATTGAATACTCAAAGCTATTTCTTCTAAAGGGGTATTCACATATATACCAAAATGTTATATTTTAAATTATGGGATTTACATACATGAGACCCACCTTCCTTTTCTGTGGGTTTTAAAGTGATGTAAAGATCATGTCTTTAAAGCAGTTTTTAAAGCATTATGATTACGAAATGAAACCCATTTTTTTGTGCTACATGGGTTATTTATGAAATGTTTGATGATGATATATGTGGCTCACATGATAATAAAGGAAAATTTAAGGGTGCACCCTGATAGCGCTCCAATGCATTGGGTAAAGACTTAATCTCTAGAGATGACCATTTTTAACGACGCCTTGTTGAATAACCTTGGTAATTTTTAATGACACCTTGGGGATGAACCTTGGTGAAACGAAATGATTGTCAATATTAAATGTTGCAGCCACATATTCAAGTTATGAAAAATTTTATTTTTATTATGAAATGCCTCATGATTTCTGTCTCATGCCTTAAAGTTCTTTTCATGTCCTTATTGAAGTATCTCAAGTTCACATGTAAAATGTTCATCTTGTTTCCCTTACTAGGCCTTTTTCTCACCCTTTCTTTTGATGTATGTCCCCAGGTCATGAGATGCAGTAATGAACCTAGGATGAACATAAGGAGAAGCCTTTCAAGTGTTTAAGAGGAATGTTTTATGTTTTTTTCATGTATTATGTTCCTAGTTTCCAAGACACTAAACCTTAAAGATCCTCAGTTTTGTGTAATGTAATGAAAGTTTATGTTATAAAAAGGTGAGATGCTATAGTCACATACCTTATCTTATCAAAATGGGTCTATCATCCCCTATCTTCTCAGTCAGTGGATCCCAAATAGAAACAAATTACATCCTATGCATGGGGATGATTCTATCAGTCTTTGGGATGTCCAGATGATTATAGGGGTTCCAAACATTGGTGATTTGTGTGAAAAAATACTTCCTCCTTCCTTGGTCTGGGATACCATATAGAGGAACCCCCACAGACAAACTCTCGAAGAAGATTCTTGGTAAAACAAAGGATATTCCACAGTTCGACTTCATCTTAAGCTGGACATCCCTTTTTTCTAATTTTATTAAGGTTGTTTCACACTAAATAGTCTTGATCCTCATATGAGGATGCCAAGGATGTGTTCAACTCATAGCACCTAGAGGTGCATCCGAGCTTACTTGAGAACTCTAGAGGATGGTTGTTTCAGTCAATGGGGCTAGAAATTCTCCCAATGTGTTGATCAATTATCTTGTTTGGGATATATTGTAGAAAGTTTTCATAGTATTTGGTAATTTTTAATGCATGAATCAAGAATTTGGGTTATAACTACACCCATTTTTATATAACACCACTTATAAAGTTGTAGATTCATTAGAATGTAATTCCCTATATTTTTGAAGATATACAATCTATTAGGGTTGATCGGTCAGGGAAATCCCCCTCACAGACTCACATTCCCTTTACCAGTTCCCTAGATCTAGATTTCATGTCACATGGGGGAATTAATTTATCAATGACTGGGGGATTCTAGACACTCTATTCAGCCCCTAATTTTAGTGTATAAGGGGATATAATTTGTGGATTTTGGAGTCGAGTGATGTGATTAATAGGCTTGACAATCATGGCTATTTTATTTATTCTCCCTGTTCATCTCCCACTAGTACCTTGGTAAAAAATGGCTCGGGAGATAATGCAAGTAGAGGGTTCCTCATTTTTCTAAGGCAATGTATTCTGGTTGAATGAATCTAAGGATAAATTTTATGTGAATTGTATTCGCCGGTAATATTTTGAAATCACTTCCATTAAATCCAAATTAGATGTCATGCATCCATTAATAAATTATGTAAAGAAAAACACTTACGGTGACCATTTATATTTGGTTTACATTCACTTAGGGGAAAACATGGTCCCAAATTTAACTCCCACCAACAAAAACCAATTATTGACTTGTGAAGTCCTATATTGAAACAAAGATCCACTCATATCATAAATTAAAAGAAATATGTTAAGGATCAGAGGTTAAACCTCTCAAAACAATAGTTTCTCCCCTATGGCCTAATCTATTGAAATGTATTCCCAATCATTCAACCAAAAAATGTTGTATGTACCATGGCTTAGAGGGAGTGGGACAATTGGAGAAATTATATTCCAATTAAAATAATATTATTCTTTATTCAGAGGATGGAAATTGTATTAACTGGATATAAAATAATGTATTCTCCTAAAAATATTCCTTATGTAAAGCATCATGAATTAGTGGAGGCTTATATCTAGGATCTCAATGCCTCCATTGCCTTATTTCGTGGCTAGTTTATATTTCCAAACCAAATAAATGAGATGTTGAAACTATATGAATGTGAGATTAAAGGACTTGAAGACAACAATAGTGCCTTATAAGAAACTGGTGAGGTAGACACTCCCACTATGCCTAAACATGGGGAATTTACTTATTCCTCCCAATTAGGGACTCATTATAACCTTGTTTAGGGGTAGCTACAATACCCAAGAAAGAAAAGAATAAGGTGAAATAATTTGATCCTAGCCTACACACAAGGTTGGCCTTATCTGGGTAGTCCATACCTATCATTGTATCATTTACCAAGCCCTAGAAATAATGTGTTACCTAGAAAAAGAGCATGTCTAATAACAATATTTTGGGATTTCTTCAGGCATAGAAGATTTATTTTCATATATTTGGTCTTTTTACTACTCCTGATCATACGTCCTTTAGAGAAAACCCTAAGGATTTCATGTTGTATATGGAAGAGATGGATTATTCCATCCACTTATTCAATGTTAAAACACTTTGTACTGATCCAGTGTGTGAAATGTCAATGGAAAGGGAAGCAGAAACCAATTATGATGGAGGGGTAGTGTGGGTTATTATTTCACCTATCATTTTATTGTTATCTTAGTCCTTGATCTTCTGCCTACTTTTATTATTCAAAAGGCGAGTTTTCACCCATTACATATCTGAAATATATTGAGGGTGAACTTCTATTAGGGTGGACTCTACTATATATGAAGGGATCAAGGAATAAGGCTCTTTTCTAGTTCTTGAGCATATTATGGTGTTAATTTTTTTACCTATAAAAATAATTCCCACCTCTTCAACCTACCATATTCCCTTTGAGTTTATCCTCATTAGAAAGTATGATATGTGGGTAGGAAAGGAATCTTAAAATTCGTATACAATCAAGGACAAAAAATGAGTATTTTTCTCCCTCACCTAATTTTCATACTGTATATTTATTCATGATGATGAATTAAATTTTTAATGGTTTAGTACTGGTTCTATATGAAAATATTTTCCAACCATTAGAGATTAGGAAATTATGAAGAGGTCTTGATCAGATAAGGATCTGAGGATATCTAGTGGAATCATAGATATTTCGAGTCACAGAGTGTTAGTACCTCAAGATCAGGGGACCTATAAATTGTTAGAAGTGTGACTTGATAGTGTAGGCAATTACTTGGGGAACACTAATCTAATTCCTATAGAAGTCATTGTTTTGTAGAAAAAGGTGATTTAGACCCATGGAGGGTCAATCCCAATGGTCACTTTGAGTTCAATATTTGTCACTCCTACATGTTCAATGCTTATGAGTGTCCATTTTAAGGTTACTAATTTAGATGTACATGTTGTGTGAACATACATGGAAGTATTTTCTTCTGATATTGGTCCTTGGGATGAATTTTAAGGATATTTTATGCATACTAGTGAATTAATTACATCTATAGAGATCAGTTTCCCAGTGGGTGATGGTGAGTTTCTCAAATTCTTGACCTACTCATATTCTTATTTACTAGGTACTGATTTCTCTGAATACTAATTTATCACACATAAAAACATGTATTATAAATTATGAAAGCCTCAAATCTCTAATTCGGTGAGGCTATCAAAACTTCAAATAATATATATCCTGCACATTCATAAAATTACACCGTTGACATTCTCTCATTGAGCTAGATTTGGAATATGTACCCCCTATAAAATAAGTTATAATGTATATTAGGATACCCTCGATAATTTTAATGCTTCCTATAAAATGATATCGAGGGATATATGGAAATTAATTTCTTAAACCCCCTTTTCATATGTACTAGAAAAATTTCCTAGGTTGCATCACATATTCATTATGCTTGGTGGTGGGGGTTTGACTATCGTTTTATACACTCCAAGCGAAGCAGGTGGTCATCATCTAAGAAATGATGAGTGTTTTTAAATCAAATATCATGTTTATAGATTAAGTGGTTTATTTTTCTATTGAAAGTAGTATCTTTTTTTATGATAACTTTGAACAAGTTGGAGTGGATACAAAACACCAAAGCCATGTTGTAGAGAAATGAGTCTTGGAGGAAGAGCTCCATCAAGGATAGGATCCAATAAATAAAGAACATTTTCATGTTAAATTATAAATTAATAGGGACAAAAATATACTATAATATGAGTAGAATGCATGGATAGATGTCGTTGTGAAGGTAGAAGTGCTACATGATGATGAAAAAATTAAGGTTGAAACATTTTCAAAACAATGCCGAGCAGTAGAAGACTTTGATCAAATAATGATCCATATCTATGAGTTTTTTTAGTAGTTATTGTTGTATTATATGTTTTATTATGTGGTGAGGCTCCAAAACTTTTTTGCTCTTCTTTTCCAAAAGATAAGTATTTAAATTTAATGAAAACTTGTTTTTTCTCAATTGTTTGTTTTTATTATCACTTCATATTAGCATGTGGTGTTTCAAAATTTAATGTTAGGATATCATGAATCATTCAACTATCGAGAAACTACATCGGTCCAAAATATGAATATTTAAGCTAAAATAATTCATTTAATCTTCTTTTGGTGTGGCTCATGGATGATTACATGTACAATTAAAATCACTATAACACCACATTGGAATCATTAAAAGAGTGAATAATCATTTATCATACATTTTATTTTCAATATCTGAAATGAAATTTCGCGAATGGGTGTTTCTAATGCTATAATTGTTTCCAAGGTTATGGGACCACTCGAGAGTAGTTTGACTACTGATAGGGTCACACAACATACCCCACAAACATTATGTATTTTCTATCACCTCCCTAATTTTTTCCTAAATCTAATTCAATATAGACATAGTGAGAATGAATCAAATTTTTATTAGGTTTCACTTTATGGGTTATCAAACAGAAAAGTTTTATGACCTTTCAATTTCAGTTGCTCAATCATTCCTAGACTATGTTATGTGAAATCCATGAATGCAGAGACAAGAATTTTTCACATCTTTACCTTTTCCATGTTTTCAACCAAACGAGTTTTACATCATATTTCATTAATAGTTTAAAGAATTACAAGATGAACCAATTTCTTTAATGATATTAGGTATAAAATATTCGACCGTGAGTTACTCGAATATATCTCTCTAATCAAGAATCCTTTCTCAAGTATTGTATGTGAAGAGGGGTGTTTTTATGTCATGATCTTGGGATTTTTGGGTCAGAAGAAATTAAACGTGGAAAACTTGTAAAGGATGATAACATACCAAATTTAAAAATAGATTTCCATTATGATTTATCATAGCATATAAAGATAAAACAGTTTTATCCTAAGGAAGGGGGTGCCACTGGTTGACATGCCACATATAGTGGTATATTTTATTGGGCCACATTTGTACATATTATGCATATTCAAAATAAAGGTGTCATTCGAATATGGATTCTATTATCACAGATTACCAAATGTGGATTGGGATTATCTGAATTTCTAAAGACCATGAATTGTGGTTTTTAAAAAGAATGTTTCTAATTATGAAGGTAGTATTTATATTGGGATTAGTTTTGGATGGGAAATTCCCTATATATATTTGTTTTTTATGAAAGGAATTGAGAATTTTGTTTCATTTCTGGGCTCACAAGTTAGGGAAGTTAAAGGAAATTTAGAACCTATAATAGTCCCATGAAGCCTCTATACTCGTATGATTCATACCCATTGTTAGAAAAAATAGAATATAATGGAAAAAGAGATCATAGCATTGTCCGATATATGAGATAGTGGTAAGTTTAAGGTTATTTATAATGACTACTTATCTTATGCTAGTCACACCAACCTATAAACCACACAGTTCTAGATAAATGGCCAAAATATATATTACAGTTTAGTCCATATATGAGAGTAAGTTAGTGAACAAATTCTTAAATCACGACTTTGGGGGTTATTAGATCATAAGGGATGATAGGGAACAAACTTGTATGGTATTCCCATAGGTAAAATTCAAAAAGAAGTTCCCACTATGATATTGCAATGGCACAAAGAGATAAAATGGTTTCTCTAGGGGATAAAGGTGCTTCTCATTGACAATATATATTTAGAGTTATATTTTAAAGAGCCACATATGGTCATATTATGCATAGTCGAAAAAAAGGTGTCATTTACTGTTTAATACCATTAACATTGACATCCAATGGAATTTTTGGGTTATATGATTTTCCCAAGACATGAAGTGATATTTCTGAGAGAAAGATGTCTGGATTACATTGAAAGTATTTAGATTGATTGTAGACATGAACCAATAAAAAATTTCATACATAGATCTCTCTCATATGTACGAAAGTAGGATTGGTTTTTTTCTTCATGAAAGGCCTTATAATGAAGGAATCAGGAGTCAAAATGTATCTCATTGGGATGATAATAAATCCACACATAGTTCTACAAAAAAGTATGCTAGGATACCATCACCAAGATCAATGGTCCTCTTAGATGAGGACCACAACAATGTGTAGTTTTTCATCATATTGTTGGGATGTGAAGATTATAGATTTACATCTTATGGTGGGGAAGTTTCCTAGATTTTTAATTTCATATAGCAAGGAAATATGGTGTGACTTTTATGCTCTTTTACCTAGTACCATTTTATCCCTGATGTGAATTGATGTATCTCAATATTATAGGGAGATCCACTAATAAATTTTTTTGGATTGGGATATCAGATCTGAGTGTTACTATATATCACATCAAAGTGAGAACCAAGCGACACATAGTTCTTGTGAAATGATATCCTCACACCAATCAAGATTTATTTTATAGGGAGTGATAATTTATATCGTATTCTGGTAGGTAATAAGATATGGGATATTTACATCACTATGAATCTTATGGGAATAGTAATTGATCCACTCATAGTTCATATATGGAAAATTACATAGCGTAGGTGTGATCTGTATGGAAAGAGGGGATTTTATCCCATTTATATTAAGGTTTGACCATGATTTGAGTTATGGGTGTCACATTGTGTCCGATGGGGATTAGAATCAATCCAAATATAGATATTGTGTAATGGAAGTTCCTTGAAAAGTTATAAATTCTTATACAAGTAGAAAGTAGGTGTATATATATATATATTGAACTATGGTTTATTAATGAAAGGGAAAATCCATGTCATGCTCTCCCATTAGGATCAAGTTCACACATAAGGGACTGGGTGAATTTTTTCATTCTTGGTTGCATATGTGTATAGATTAAAAAACCCGGATGTTACTACATAACTCACTGAAAGGAAAGTCAAGCCAAACATAGTTCCAAGTAATGAATTCCTTCTTTGATCAAACTCAAATTCTAGGAATGGGGAAACATTTTTTTATTTCATGTTTATAGCTAGGTCTAGTTTGGGGAATCTAGATGTCAATACATACCTCATTTAAAATAGAATCAATCCGCACATAGTTCTATTGAGAATTATTTTATAGGGGATCGACACCCAAAATAGTGTTCTTTTTGGGAGAGGGTCAGAATAGTGTTAATTTTAATGTCATATTAAAGGGGTAATATCCACATAGTTTAATGTCAAACATTGAGGACATTTTTTCCATTAAATGTGTGTAAATAAGGTATATGGGGATTATGCATTCATGTTTTCCAAAAGTTTGGGAAACCATATCATGAGGAAAATCTTTCCATGCATTCGAGAAATCATCTCATAAGGAAATGATTCCTAGGAATTTAGGAACCCATCTCATGAGGAAAGGATTCTCAGGTGTTTGGGAAATGTCCTTGTAAGGAAAAGTTTCCCAATAATTCAAGAAATCATCTCAAGAGTAATATTTTCCCAAGTGTTTAAGAAACCATCTCATGAGAATCATCTCATTATTGTTACATGATAATTCATATGCTTTTATACTAGGTAATCCTTTGCATGGTGTATAGGGTATCATTTTCTTAATGGATATGGTAAGACAACATTTTAACATCATATTTTAAATATGTTGTAATTCAATTTATTGTATTGGGACTATAATGGTAGGGGTCATTCATATTTGGGTCATGCAACAAGGACTACTCTGTGTAGTTTAACTTTGTGTGGTAATGAATAAAGGTTTCTTATAGTTTTGGATCATATTACAAGGACTAGTTTCATTAATCACATGAAATATTTCATGATAAATCTTACATTGGTAGGGGCATAATACACCCACTATACAAGGTTAACAATTAATATGTGATATTGGAATAGGTCTTATAGATGAAAAAAGGACCTCACTATTTTGGTTCAAACATCATAGGTTTATTCCTAGGTATAATCGAGGTCCTTATAGCCAAAACCATTCCCCCTTGAAGAAATAAATGGAGGAGATTTTTTTATTGAAATTTTACACTATTTGGTTTTGATGAACCTCTAAGTGATGCAAGGTTTTCAGTATCTTCTAATCGATACATTCCAATTCTTCTAAATTTTTTTGGGATAATCTTCAGTAGATAATTGATCGCAAATGCTGGTATGGAGATAAGGAAATTGGAAATCAATGGGGAATTTTTTTGTCCCATATACTCAAGAATTTGGGGTTCTCTTCATATCAGTATGAGTTGTAGTGTGGTAGGCCCAATAGAAATGTAGAATAATTCTAGTCAATGATTTCTTGTCCTTTTCCACGATTTTCTAGACTATATTTGATATAGTTTATTTGAAAATATCCATCTTTATATTTTAAACTACATGATAGATGGATGAATTATTGGAATCAATGTTATACTCCTCGTATATCCTTTTAAATTTTTAAGAACAATAGTTAGTGTGATTTTCCATCGATATCATTTGATAGATACCAAACCAGGTAATAATGTTAGACATCATGAAATTGAAGACACTTGTTTTTTAGACTTCTTTGAAGGGTATTTCATTGGCCCATTTGGAGAATAAGTTAATATCTATGAGGATGTATTTTAACTTCTTGGTTGTATTGGGAGGGTATGGCCACATGACGTCCATTCACCATATGTATAATGTCCTGAATTATTTGTAATTATAAAATAACTTTGCGGTGTGAAGAATTAAAATCACATGAACTTGACAAGGATGACACATTTTTGTGAATTGAGTGGAATAATGTGTCCTAGAAGTCCAAAAATATACAATCCTCATAATTTAGTGAGAAATCTTGGTTACTTACTAATGTGAATCCCAAGTTCAAGTATGGAATTTTTTTTATAATAGTGATGGTTTCCTATACATCAATGCATATAAGGATAAATCCATAAATTATTCATTTATATATGACACATTGATGATATAATTTGTCATAGATAATGATGTTTACTACCCACCATAATATTTTTTCCATCCTGGATTTGTACGAAGGAGGAGTCCAACTTTGTAGGTAGTCTAGGTTGGGATATATCCAACCATTTGTTGGAATATCTTATTTAGGGGTGGAATTTATCTCACTAATATCTTCCATGATGCTCTGAACTGAAGGTAATTCCATTCTATGATGTGTAATATTAATGACTACGTCATCACTATCTAGGTATTCCAAATTTTTAGCTTCATTTTCTAGTGAATCTGTATAAGAATTACATGAGTGCGGGAAGTGAGACAACATTGGTTCCAAGGAAAATTCCACCATCAACCCTCAAACATAAGCTTGTAGGGGTATTAGATCTTCTTTTATGATAGCATAATCACCATTTATTTTTTTTATTATCAATTATGAATCACATTTTATGTTTAGATGGTTCATTTTTATTTGTAGTGCGATCTCTAATCCTTTGATGAGGATATGGTATTTTGTCTCATTATTACTGCAACCTTATTAAAATAAGAATGAATAAGGTATTAAATACTTTTATAAAGAGATAAGAATTAATCCTATCCAAACATTATTGAGAATGTGGGATACCATTATTTTTCCTATTGGGCTTCTAGATGTGCCATCAAAATACATCTTCTTATTTTAGGGGTGCTCTAGAAAGAGGAGACCTCATCATCTGGTATTTAGGTATTCACATTAATTTCTTAAAAAGAGTGATGCTCGGTGAGTAAGAATATTAAATAAAATCCTTTTATTGGATTCTATGTTATGAAATTAATTTAAAACTACTATAGAATGACCCCCCATCTTTCCAAATACCATGAAAAAATATGACAATTGATGATATATTTGAGTGGGTCATGTTAAGAGTCCAAATATAACTTTTGGTGTTGTAGGTAGTTCTTCAGATTATAAACCCTAATTATTGATGTTAGATATTTTTTCTCAATATTTGAATAATGAGCCTAAATATTAATCATTATTTTACTGAGATAATAGAGAATGTTTTCATTTTTGGAATCATTATTTTATTCAAGTATTGTACCCAAATGATCTCTCTAATGATGTTATGTATAATATGAGGGGCTATCTTTCCACTAGTGGAATCAACACGAGTGTAATGAAGAGATATTACTTAAGACATTAAAACACTTCATGATAGTCATCAATCCACTAATATGTGACCCCTTTTTCGTCAACATGGATTAGGTAATACACATTCATGATAGGTTTCTATAGAGTATAGAATTTAAGAAAGTAATAATTATAGTACACTTAACTCCTTGAGGTTTCAAGAAGGTGAAATGTCATGGATTTCCTTTTCTTCTTGTTATTATCTTTGATTCCATGATTCCATACTATGAAGCTGATTAGTTTTTTTAAGGTAACACTAAAGGAACACTTACGGGGATTCATTTTCTATCTATATTGTTGTAGCTTAATAAAGATATCATAATTGTCATAAATATATTAAAAAAAATTCTAAGATTTCACTAATAGATCATCAATGTAAAACTCGGTAGACTTTTCTAGAGAGGCTTTGAAGATGTGATGCATGGAACATTGGTATATAGCACCATCATTCTTTAGGGCAAAGGGAATACCCCGATAAGGATATACCCCTTGTGGTTACCTGAAGAGAGTGTATTACTCATCTTCTAGGGTCATTCAGATTTATTAATATCTTCAATATTCATCCACTAAGGAGAGAGATTTATAGTCAGTAGTCGAGTATATCACATGTTTTGTAATCAGAACTGGGAGACATCTTTTGGATAGTGTAAGTTGAGATATTTGAAGTTTTTCCACACCCTAATATTACATTTTTTATTCTCGAATGGAATGATATTGTAAATAGATTTTTTGTATTTCACATGTCTAATTATATTATCTTTGATGATACTATAAAATCCAGCTTCATCCTTGGAAGCATAATTCAGATGTGTTCATCTATTTTCCTATCTGTAACCATGATGATCTTCTGGCATGCCCATTTTGTGGGTGGCCACATCAGGATTGATTCCTGGAATTTGGGTATAATTCTAGTTAATCACATCATGATGCTAATTTAAGAATGATTTATATACCTCTAATTATCTGATGTTTATAGCCACACTTATTAGAGTAAGATGTGGATCATAATTTGTGCCCAAATTTACTATCATAGTTCATCGAAATAAGTAGAAATGACTTCCTTAAATGTTGGAGAAGCATCTTTGAGGTTATCATTCTCTTATTCCTTCTTCTCTTCCTCCATTCCCATTTTATGATCAATGTGTAATGAAGGGTAATCATTGGATTTAGTAGATATAGAAATATTCAAAAATTTGAAGGGATAGATGTCTCCATTCTCCAATGGCGATATGACAATTCCTTCAGATTTAGCTGCAGGTTATGGGGTCTACCAAATTTATTGGGATAAAGTGAGTAAATTTTACTCTAAATCATCTTCATTGTTAGAAGGACTAGATACCTCTTTAATAATACTAGTTTCAGCTGATGTGACTGATATCATGAGGGATCAGGAGTATGTTCCCAATTTTAAACTCATGTTTTTTGATTTAGCTTAGGGGAATCACATAATCATCACTATGTTTCTTGAATGGGTTGGATAATGTTGTTTATATATTCTTAATGGTAGTAACACAATCCATCTCATCATTCTTGGATTTATTTTATTCTATATGATAAAATACAATATCAATTTACAAATACTCACATGATTCAAATAGAGATTTATGACCGTGTAATGTCCCACTAATTCTATTGATGTGATGCTTGAGGCACTGGTGATATGATGAAGGGACTATTTTGTGTTAGAGAATCCAAGGCCATATGAGTAGGGAATAGATGGTTTTATCCTATTGGAATATCTGGAATTTGGAGTTTGATATCAGGTCCCAAATTTAATTTTTATCTTGATCTATCCAAGGGGCTTTTGTTCCTTTTTTCATACTCCTAAAGTATCACTTGGGAAGGGTAAAGGTCAGCTTCACTATAGCCTAACCAACCAAGTGTTTGGGATGGAATGATATTGATTCCTATGGAATTATCAATGAAATATCATTGGGATTTAATGTCATCTAGTCTACATTAAATAAACACGAGCCTAATATTCCCCTAAAACATATAATTCTTGTCCTTTTTTATAAAAGAGATAATCTCCTCAAATTAAAAAAGTTTTATCTCTTAGTGGTATATATCAGTAGTAGTTACCTTAAATTATAACTCCTGAGGGATTGGTAATTCTTCTACAAGGGCTTTTCAGATATACTTTGATAAGTTAAGAGCTTCTGGATTTTAATGTTTTCTTAGAAATGAGGACAAATATTTCAAGATTTTATAATTTAAAGTTAAGGTTATACATATTTATATGGGAATCTATTCCGTAGTTGTAATTTTAGAGTTTGAATTTATTGGGTAGATTAATCAAATGGTTGAGAAGATGTTGTGGGAAACTTTTTCTGCTATTGGATTAGGCTGGCTTAGCATGTCTACCTATTTTGGATGATACGACTATTGCGCAACTTCTGGTTGATCTTCCAAAATAATTATGTCCTCAATGTTCATAGTGACTATGGGTGTTGTTCCTTGATATTATTGTTCCCACTAATGATATTTTTTTGATTCTCTACAGTATAAATGGTTTTTTGGGGGATATGGCTAGAATATTAGGTTCGTCTATGACTAATTCTTCCACTACGTCCTCAGCTTCTATGTCCTCTAAATGTATTTCCTTAGTATGGTAAAGGGGGATTGGATTCATAAGCCTCCTCATAATCAAATAAAGGAAATTATGTGAATGAGATTAACATAAATGAATATTATTTCCTCATCTGATGAGGATTTGGCCATAATGGGAAATCATTATGGTACTATTTTCTAGGATGGTTCCCATACTCTTATGATTTGAGGCCTAAAATATAGGACTGTTAGGTTTTGAATTGTAATATGTACAGTTTTTTCATCCTATACTTGATTTTTCCTCTTTAGGTATTCCATTTTATGGATGATCATATTATTAAATATTATGATGTTGACAAAGATAGTCACATTGTAGAAGAATAAACTGAGGGTGAAATTTCTTGGTTTAACTATTCACTAATGGTGTCATGAATTTGGTTGATTGTTTTCTTAGTCATACAATCATTGATCTTTTGTGAAACCTTTCTCATAACTTTTTTCTATTCACCTTCTTTATCAGTAGTGGCGAAAGAACCACATGATATCTATGCTAGTGGCCTGACCAAATTCATGTACCCATAATCAACCATATTTTATAGAGTTTATTTAAAAAAAACAATCATGGATGGTGTGTAACTTTATTTGGTGGAAGGGGATGTAATTCAGGTGATCATTGAGACCAAATTGATCGGGCCTCTTATGTTATAGTATCCTCAATAAATTGTCTGCAAGGATTTTATAACGTAACCTAGAACTTTCTCATCTCAAAAAAATAAACTTTTTTCCTCTCAATTTTTAGTTTAAAAGAATTTATTCTCAATTACCTTATCATAATAGGGATATTGTTTCTGATATTGTAATTTAAGAGGAGGTGTTTTGTGAGGGGTGTAGGCTTTGGGGTTATAGCTATTGTAGAGGCTAGTATTAAGGTGATGGCCCTGGTTTCTTCTCTCCCCTCTCTCTTTCATTGAGCTATTGTAATTGGACAAGATTAGGATCCAGTTCATAAAATATAACCCTCCAACATTTTTGTATATGCAGCAAGATCTCAAAATCCATCTAAATAATTTTCTTTGAAAAGTAGCATTCGTAGCTCACTGTGATGGTTTTCAATGAAAATCACAACAAGTCGTCTTGAGAAAACTACAAGTTTTAGGAGTAAGTAAAACCCTTCCACCAAGTAATAAAATATGATACCCTCTCATTTTATATATATTTAAAATTTGAGAGGATAAGGAATATAATTTTCTACATGATAGATTTAATTGATTGAGAAGCTATCTGTGAAGATCAACCCAACCTTTAAGAAATATAGCTGGAAAATTGGTAACTCAAACAAAGGCAAGTCCCTCAAAAGTCAATATGAAACAAAAAATCATGAATGTCCCTTTATACTAAATTTTTTCCATAATGGGACGACATTAAGACACAAAGTGCATCTAATGTTGTTATGGATCCCCATAACCATTGAATGTTGGTAATATATGATTCCAAAAAATTTCTATGGGATGAGTTTTGTCTTCTCATTTATGGTAAGGCTTCTTATCAAGTTTTATATCTTCATTAAATCCTTTAATTTTATCAAAATGGGCTTCTAAAAACTCAATGGTGTCGATGAGATATAGGGGAATGGTTGAATTAGAAGATCTTGAACAATTGGAGCAACAGGTGGAGTGAGCTACAGTGGCTCTACCTATACTCACAGTGGGTAAACTACAGGGTTTGGCTGATAAGGATGCATCTGACCTATTTATGGTTTCCTCCATAATGGATGTAACATCTGATATCTCATCCATGTGGGGTCCAAGTATTTGTTCTTTGGAGTCCCACATTGTGAAAATTTTCGGGCTCTACTTTGATTGTTTTGATAAAATACCCTTAATAAGGTACATCTGATGAGATAGAGGGATATGATTCTATTCTTTAATGATATGTCTATATGGAATTATTTATATGTGTAATTCTATGTTGAAATTTCTCAAATCCTTCATTTCTTTCCCATACTAAGAAAATTTTTCTTCAAGTCTGAGAGGTTGAACCTCTTCAGCTGGTGGGTGAGATGTGGCCACACCTTTACCCTTTTCCTTGGTTTATTCTCACCGAGGAGGTGGTAGTAGAGAATTTTATGGGGTACCCAAATTCTTAGTGATATTCTCTTTTTCGGTACAAACACCTTCTCTAATCATTTTTGTTTGGACTTTATTTTAGATTGAAACATCCTCATCCTCTTCTTCTACATCAGCTTCATGTTCTATAGCATCGTTATGGGAAGAACTAATGAATCTCACTAATTCTTAATTCTGTGGGGGGGTGTCTCATTAGTATCAAAAGGTTATGGGGATCTATTTACCATGGGATATCTTCCAATAGATTATTAATCATAAGGAACGTTTATACACCTGATAAGTTTTTTTTCATGAAACCACTACACGGATTTACCCTACCTTATACTGATATTTCTAGATCTATCTAGGAAAGGGTGATTTGAATGGAATCTCAAAACAGTTTCATAATACAAATACCTAACAAGGAATCTAAGTCATTAGATGGAAAAATCTGGGTGGTTCCACCGTGTAGCACTTCCACTAAATGGGAAATGGCTGATTTATATTGGGGAAGAGGTTGGATTAAAAATTACCCTGTCCTTATGGTCTATGGTTACCCTTGATCCATTTCCAGATCACTTCAAATTGGTTTTAGTCGTCTTGAAGGGGGGTTTTGTAGTAAATATTCCCCTATCACTATGGGATGGGGATGCCCCCATATTTTATTGGATAAAGTTAATGAATCAATCATTTTTATCTTGTGAATCTTTTTTTGAACTTGATTTGGGTTTATGATATGATCTTCACATGAGCTATTTACATTTGAAGGCATGGTTGTTGTGTGATGGTTGGAAATTTTGGAGTCATAATATTACTCAAACTTCATACATGATTCATGAAGTAGTATTTCAATGGATTTATCCCACATGTCCCTAAGTTTTTCTGATTTTTTCGAGCCTAATTTATACTTGTCATGCCATCTTTCATCAATAAAGAACACTTATGAGATCTGACTTAGAGAGATGAATTAAATGATTTCATATTTGGTGGGATTTAATGAAAAAGGATAATTTTGATGACCCTTATTTTTTTATGTATTAAAACATAATATTATATGGATTATTTTTAGAGATTTTCACTAAGATGCCCTGAGACTTCGAGGCCCTGTGATCCCATAATTGATATTTTAAAATATTAAAAATATTAATATAATTTACAAGAATATTTCCTAAAAATGTGTAATGAAACCTAAATGATGTATTGGATTAGAAATATAAGGCCTCTATTTAGTTTAGAATTTAGGATTTACCCTAGGTGCAACATAATATTTGTCAACTTTTTGTATTTATTTAAAAGTCTTTGCAGGCGTAAATAAAAAAATAAATAAATTAAAATTATTTATTTTAACATAATAATGTAGTGACATGTTTTCCTCTTTAAATATATGTTCAATATTAAGTATTAAGGTTAGCCACAAAACCTTGATGATCTAGAATACGATTAGAGGATATCATTCTCGGTGTGAGATATTAAATTGGATCGAAATTGAAGATTATTTTTCGGCTATGATTGTGGATTTCACCAATAACAGCAATGAAATATTGTTCTTTGTCAAAGATCAATCGAAAATATAGGTAAGATGTTTGATTTATGATATTATATCCCATTTATATACCCCTATGGAACACTGATCCATTCCATGAACAATAATTGATTCACACATCAATAGATGATTTATTATACGGTTAATTTATTTTTTCATATGGATTATTCCCTATTCATTCATAAAATTGTTAGACCAAATATTGAATTAAAAATAAAAAAGGATGAGGTTCATTCCTTGTGTTTTTGGTTTATGGATTTCTCCAATGTTTCTTTACATGTTCTTTATGGGAAATTCCTTTGGTCCTTGATTTGATAAATACTTGGTATGTGATAATTGTGAGACAATTCTATGGAACAATGGATCATTATCATGGGTGAGGTTCATGATCAAGGGTGTGATTGAGGTATGATGATAATATATGATGATCGTATTTATATTCTAATGGACCAATGATTCATATTGTTCATGGTTTGACGTTAAGTTGTGACAAAATGGCTCAATGGTGGTGTTTTCTGAGCAGATTCAAAGACCAAATTTATATCTGTAGTTATGGGAGGGTCAAACTACCTTAGATCCATGATTACTAGTTAGAATCACAGTATAGATTTCATGGATGGTTGAAATAGAGGATAACCCAAGGGTTCTATAAATTTTAGTGTCACGTGGCATGTCATACGGGATCACACATTGTGTGGGGCCCATCATACGACCAAGGGTTACCATGGGGATTAAAATATCACATGTCATGTGACCCATGATGGATGCTCAACATGTATGTCATAGGAAGCATGGAAAATTTGTAGTTTGGTGTATATAGATATGGTCAGAGTACACTGGTAGATCCATGCACTCGAACATAGTTAGGTGTATGTGGGCATGCTTAGGTGTGCACAGGTTGGTACATGGGCACATGCATATGTAATTAGTAGGGTGCTATTAGAACACTTCATACCATGTATCCTTACTTACATTTCATGTATATGGATATCTAAATTCTATGCAAGATGGAAGCACATGGGTAGAATATGTGTTGGCAAGACATGCAAGTACCCCCAGTACGCTTCGTATACCCCCATTAAGGGTGTTTAGAGCCCTTTGTTTTCTCAATTTGGTCTATTATCAGTTGATTTTTTCCCTTGGTCCATACCCTCAAGGGTATAGTATGGTATTGCATCCATAGATTTTGGATTGTGATCCCCTATAGGGGATGAGTCTTGGATAAAATGTGTGGTGTCCCTCTATGAGATCAATGTATGGACCTTCATCATTTCTTATTTTTTCCCCTATGTGGAGTTCTAAAAATCAGTATGACCTCTTTTTATTGGGTTTTGATCCCATATTTACTATGTTGTATTAGTAGGGTTCATGATATCATTGGAATATGATCCCCTACATAGTGAGTTGATCCAGATAGGGTTTTTTGAATCCCCTAGTGGTCCTAACTGTGATCCGCCACTGTGTATCAAGATCATCAGAGAACATTGACTTGTCTTGGGTGAGGCCTAAATATCATGATCTTTAGGTTGAGTGTCATCAGTGACAGTATGACTTTTTAAGTGGGTTCTCTAAGAATGATCATTTCCAAGAATCATCGATAAAGATCATGTGGCTGGTGGTTTGGTTGAGACCACATAAAGTCATGATGTCCTTCCAAAGTATATATGAGTTATTTTATTCATTAATTATTTACTTACTGTTATGAGATGAATACTCCTAATTATTTATGTTTGGTTATTTTATGGTGTATTATAGGGAATTGTTATACTAACCCCCACATGGCCTCTTCCCTCATGTGTCATTTATTATACAAATGACCACCCTTTGGCCAAAGTCCTATATGGACCAGGACCAGGTGGATCTTAGTGATCCATATAGACTGAGGTGTATACCAGTGTTTTCATTTGATATAATTACCCTTATACATTACAGTTTGAACTTGTTTTCGGTTTCTTTTTTTGAGATTTTATTTGGCCCTTTCTTTCTAGTACTTTATTTTCATAGTCTAATTGTGGGATTATAGATTTATGCATGCATGGTTATCAGTTATTTTATATTTTAATATATTATTATCTTGGAGAAGTATGTGTGTGTACAAGTTCATTGGATAATACCTCCCATGTATTTGATATTCTTACTCGATGCTAGTCACCCGCACCTGGCCTATTAGAGGTGGGCTTGGGGTAGTCACCGCTTAGGCCCCATTGGTCCGGGTTATGAAAGAGTGGTATCATAGGGGATCCATTATAACTTGCATCCAAAGTCTATGAGATTGATTTGGGATTTTTCTAAATTGTATTAAAGTGTTTTGAGTTTTTATTTTAGGCAGGGGACCCTGATGTTAGTGTGATGGCCTACATATCCATTCACCGGGACCCTAGAAACCATTTTGTTGACTCGGTACATATAGAAACCAGTTGAAAGAAAAAACCATGGTACAACAATCATATAATAATGGGTTGTGTTTCACATGTCTTTCTTGAGTCATATCCCCAAATATATACAATTTGATCGTGCTAAATATTGTTTATTTCAGAGTGTCTCAATGATGACATCCATCCAGGATTCCATTACAAAATCACGAGTATGATCTACTGAGTGAAAAGGATATAGTACATTCGCATTTATCGGAGATACAAACTTTTAGTGGTTTACCATCTATGCCACCACCAATTGAGTAGTAGTTAGCGTGATAGTACCAGCTAAGGATGTATGCAGGCTCAGTGAACTTCATGAGTTCAATAGGTTGCAACATCCTATGTTTTGAGATGGTCTAGAAGATTAGTTTTTTAGAGATAGATAGTGTAAATCACTCGATCTTTACACTGTTTTAGGATGCCTACAGATGATATTTAAGTCCTCATGATGAGTTTTATTCAAGGATTCATTGGTCGATGATGGATTCCGGTGACTCGGTCACATAATGAGATAACTTTATCTTGGTTAGAAATCAATTATCTCTTTATAAAGGAGTTTTATCTAGCCATGTTGTGATCTTTTCACATATAGTAGCTTCAGTAAAAACATTAGGGTAGTATGACCGTGGGGGAGTATTTTTTGTGGTTCCCTGATCTCTCATTGTAATCCACTAATATGGTGTGAGACCCGTTCTTAAATTTACAAACCTTTGAGTAGTTATTACACTAAGATATTAGGGATTTAGTGATATCTCATTTAATTTCCCACATATTATGGAGGGCTTGAGAGAGGGTTAATATTGGACAACATCATGGTAGAACAGATTGTAATGACCCAAAAGTTGGTTAATTAAAATCCCTCTTGATCCAATTAAATGTCTTATTTCGTAGAATGATCATATAAAATGTATGCAATTTTTTGGTTTTATGTTTTTGGATTTCAAAATACCATTAAGAATTGTGACCATTTTTAATATAGCTGGTTGAACAGTGATCACATGATTAGTATAAATATAGGGCTTTAACAAATCCAATTTACTCTGAAAAAGGAAGCGACGACCTCATCCAGCAGAATTGCTCTATACAAGGCCCGTTTTTTGGAGCACAGAAAAGAAGTGATGTCTTTAGGAATAACTCTTGACCAAGACCAATCAAATCATGAATACATTAAGCACAAGAGGAACAACCTATGAGATAAGTGGAAGTTGATAGATATTACCACTCGAGAGATGTTATCCAAGCCACCCCAAGAGTCGGTCACCATCGTGCACCATACCCTAAGGTCCTATGTGGGTGTGTTAAGGGATTACGTAACAAGACACTAGCAATATGACTATATACATTATTTTTATATAACTAATATACACTCATTTAATTATTTTTACTTTGTAAATAGTTTCTAAAGCACAAATAGTACTTTTAGTTATTATTCAACTATGAAATCCTATAATTTTAAGAATTTCAGCCATTGTCCTTATAAAATATTGTTTTGAACTTAACTTTGGCAAAAAACATGGGATGGTTTGTGGTTTATATTAGTTAAAGGTGTAGGGTCCAAATCCTAAATAATGAAGAATTCCCTCTCTTTTCCAATATAAACCCACCCAAGCTCCAACTTATTATTCACTCAAAGCCTTTGGAGTTCGTCCTTCATATTACCCCATCATTTGATAATCCTCCCAAGTTTCCCCAAGCTCCCAACATTCCTCTCTCAAACCTCCCCCAAATATTTGGGATCATACTTCCAAGTAAGTGATTCATTCCTTTCTCATTTTATACAAGTTTCTTCATATTAATATGTCCGTTTATTTTTCAATTATAAAAGTTGGGGTATGATTTCATACTAAAATTATACTTAACTATTTATTTTATAATGATTATATAACCATTTATCTCTCATTAATGACTCATATGTACACCCATTACCATGCCGAAATTCCATAAGGAATTTCTCTCTCCTCATTTAGATTCGAGCAATTATTTTGTATTATGAATCTAAATTACATTACATATGTTGGGACATGTATCTATATGATCCCATTACTATCCATTTACTTTATATATTATGAGACACCCCTTTATCTCTCATCATCCATTTTTATAAATTCTTATGTCAAGTCGTTATACTGCTGAAATTGCACTACGATTTTCCATGCCAAAGTCATTTTGTAGTGAATACCATTCACATTTATCTATCAATGCTATTCAACTATTTGCACATTTACATATTGATTATATAGTTTCATGTATGTATTAAACAATCATTTATCGTGTAATAAATGATGATGTTTAATGAATCCATGTTATATGATTCATGTGGCACACTTATGAATGAAATGAAATGATTAAGAAGGGTGTGACCTGATAGTGATTCAATGCATTGAGTATAGATTAGTATCATGATACTTCAAGTGAAATGAGGGATTAATAATTATAAGTCATGTTAAATTATGGTTTACGCATCCTCCATGTGCCATGGGCCTTGTCTAATTCTATCATGTTAAATGTTGTTGCCACATTTCCATGTTATTTTAATCATGTCATATCATGCTTTTATGAGAATTTTTCTCTTATGCTCTGTTGATAAGCCTATTTCATATCATGTATCTTATTATTCATGTTATGAATTCTTTACTCCCTTAATAGGCTTTACAGCTCACCCTTTTTATGCATGTTCTCAGGTTATCCCATGCAATGCTGAGTACGAAAGAATGTAGTGGTCATGTAAAAGATGTTTTCAATAAATATGTTTAGTTTTATGTTATATGTTAGTATGTAATGTTCCCAAGCCCCAAAGACACTAGACCTGTAGATCATATATGTTGTATAAAGTGAAGGTTTTTATGTAATAAATCATGTTTTTGTGTGTAATAAAGATCAATGTTGTTATAGTTGGTATTAGAGGATAGGTTTAGTAATTTTTGGGATTAGGATTAGAAAACCCTAGTGAAATACTTAGGAATAATACTAATTATAATAAAAACATACCTAAATTTTGGTGTGTAATTATTAAGTGGTTTATTAAGAAAATACATCCCGGTCTGGATCTAAGCAGGTAGAAGTAGCTCTGATAGAGATGTACCTAGGAGTGAAAACTCCAACAAGGAGTTTCGAGCTTGACCCAGGGTATCCTGTTACAGGACAATGGGCCTTCTTGTACTCTTATTTACGACACTCCTGGGGGATATTCTTTGGTAAATTAACAAGCTTAGTATGAACCATTATTAAGGGAATAAAAAATGAACCTATGAATATATGTTGGGAAGTAGATCATTGATAACATATATTGAAGCCTATAAATTCATAAGTTAAGGAATTAAAAGTAATTTATAAGTCATCCATTTTTTCTTTGGATTACCCTTTATGTGTTACCCGTAACTTTACTTTTATTCCATCCATTAGCTTGTAATAGGATGAATCAGGCTGACAACCAATTCTAAGATCAATGTGATGACTGTTCTAATGAGATTATCAAACCAATGTGAGTGTGAATCAGGAACTTTGTCACAACAAACACTCAGTTAACTCCAGTTCTAAATCGATGTGTGGGTCAAGAGGAATGTTCAAACCACCCTAAGAAAGAAAAAGTTGCAATCTAGTTCTTTATAAGACAAAGGTATCCTACTTTTAATGGATCATCTGATCCCTCAATTGCCTAAAAATGGATAAAATCCACTGAAAATAACTTCTCCACCCTTCAATGTTACGAATAGGGGAACCTTCTCCTGGATGATTATCATATGGAGGGTGAATCTAATCACTGTTAGACATTGATAAAAAAATTTGAATCCTGAGGGGGATATTGAGTCATTGGAATGAAAGGACATATGTATGTTGTTTCTTGATAAATATATTCTATGCACCCTCTGACTTAATATGGAAAGGGACTTCCTTGACCTCAAGAAAAAAGATGACAAATCCATCAGAGTATACAAGGGAAACATTACAAGGATTGCATAATATGAATCTGGCTTTGTCGTTACCCCCTAATAGAAGGTTGGCCGCTTATTTAGTGGTCTAAAACCTAGCCTATGGAAATCCCTAGTGATCCATGACTTCGATAACTATGAGGAAATTTTCAGATGTGCCCTCAAATTATAAATGGAGATCAGTGAATCTCAGAGATATCATAAGGATAAGAAGCATAATGTGGACTTCAATTATTTCGGTCTGATTGATAAATCCAATGATGCTAAAAATTGTAGCACCCCACTTCCAAAATGTTTGGAAAGAAGCACCTCGGAAATTGCCTGAAGGGGATGAAGAAATTCTTTTGGTGTGGAAGAGAAAGGCACCTGGCTATTAAATGTCAGAAATAAAAACTTGCAGTTGTGATAGAGGAGAGGAATGCTCTGCTCAACCCTCAATGTGTTGTTCATTTCTTGAACTTCAAATAATTTGGGCACTTTTCAAATAAGTTCCCTAAGACAAGGGTTTTCAGAGGCAACCAACAACCTCCAAGGCAGTAATGGAGGGATTTTTCCATCACTACCACTAAAGTAAACCCAAACAACGATGTGGTGACTGGTACACCAGTTCTCCATTCACGAATAATGAATGTACTTTTTTGTTCTAGTTATACGCATTCTTTTATATCTAGAATGTTTAGTATAACAATCCCAACACCACTAGAAATCATGGAATTAAAGATGTCAGTGAGTACAAAAAATGTGTCAATCATTGCATCCCATGAGTATAACTCCTCCCCTGTCAGAATTTGTGGATTGAACTTCTCAGTTAACCTTTTTAGACCCCCTCTAGTGTAATTTGTTTCAATTAATATCAGGTATTGGAATTCTTTATATAGAGCCAACAGAAATTTCCATGAGAGGGAAATCACTCTCCATGTGGTGAATCGAACCCCGATTCTATACAAGTGCATAATGGAGCACAAAACTTCTCCAAGGTGGATATACAGTCAGGATATTACCAATGGTAGAGAAGGAGGATATACCCATGACCACTTTTTGTATAAGGTAGAGGTGCTACGAATTCATAGTAATAACTTTCATACTCACTAATGCTCTCTAAATAATAATGGAATTGATAAATAGAGTCTTTAGAGATTACCTTGACAAATTCTTAGTAGTTTTTATAGAAGATATATTAATATACCCCAAAACCAAGGAGGAGCATGAAGAGCATCTAAGAACTATACTAGAGACCTTGAGAAAGGAGAAGCTCTATAAAAAGAATTGAAAGTGCGAGTTCTGGTTAAAGGAAGTTTTATTCTTGGGTCATATCATCACAATCAATGTAATATCTGTGGATCCCTCCAAGACAGCTGCAATTGAGTGTTAGCTGAGGCCAACATCAGTAATGGATATTCGCAGCTTCCTGGGATTAGCTGGTGATTATCGTCGATTTATGAGAAATTTATCATGAGTGTCAAACCCTCTTACCAAGATAACTCATAAGGGATTCAAGTTTTAATTGAGTGATGAATGAAAATAAATAATCAAGGAGTTGAAAATGAGGCTTATCACTATGCTCATTCTCACACTACCCACAAGTGAATAACATTATATGGTATTTATTGATGCTTCAAAGTAGGGATTGGGATGTGTGTTGATGAAAAATGACAAATCCATTTCCTATGATTCAAGTCAATTGATATTTCATGAGAATAACTGTCCAACACATGATTAGGAGTTGGATATGGTGATATTTGATTTTAAAATTTGGCAAAATTATCTTTTTGGGGAGAAGTGTGAAATATATACGGACTACAAAATACTAAAGTATATAATCACACATAAAGACTTGAACATGCTCTAATGAATATGGATAGAGCTGATTAAAGACTATGTCTGTTAAATCCATTACCACCCTAGGAAAGTGAACAATTTGGAGGATGATCTAAGTAAAAATGACCCATCAATTGAATCATTGATGATAATTGAAAAGGATCCAATCTTCTTAGATTTGATGAAGATGTACATGGGAATCATAAATAAGGGAACATCATCAATCCATTCACAAAAGACTGCTCAACTGTCTCTTTTGTAATGGTTAAAGGATGCTCAAAAGGATGATGTTGGAATTCAGAAGAAGGTGGAAACTATAAAAAAAGGGAAATCCCTAGAGTTTAATATCAATGAAGAAGGAATTGTGAGATTTGGGTCAAGACATTGTGTTCCATAAAATCTGTAGATAAATAAAGAACTTTTTGTGATGAACATAGTTCAAATTTCTCTATCCACCCAAGAAACAAAAAGATGTATCGAGATCTGTGAGAGAATTATTGGTGGGATAACATAAAGAAATAGATAAAGGAATATACATAAATGTGTCTGGTATGTCAGCAAGTGAAGACTTAGAGGTAGAAGTGTAAGGGGATGATGCAACCATTACCCATACCAGCATGAAAATGGGAGAACAACCCCATGGACTTTGTCACTAGACTTCCGAAGACGTCCCAAGGAAACAATGCTATCTGCGTTTTTGAGGATCATCTTACAAATACTTCACACTTCATTTAAATTCGGGAGAATTTCTCATTGGATCAACTAGAACAGATATACATAAGAGATGTTGTAAGGCCACATGGAGTACCACTATCAATTTTATTCGATCGAGATCCACGATTGACCTATATGTTCTGGAAGAGTATCCAACTCACTCAAAATACTGAGCTAAAATTTAGAATGACTTATCATCCTCAAACTGATGGCCAATCTGAGTAGACTATCCAGAGACTACAGGGCATGTTAAGAGAGTTTTCAATGGACTTCAAATAAGGATGGGATCAACATCTTCCTTTAGTATAGTTCTCTTAAAATAACAGTTTCCACTCAAGCATCCAAATGGATTATTATGAATCCCTTTATGGGAAGAGGTGCAGAACACTGGCATGTTGGTATGAAATTGGGGAGAGAAAACTCCTAGGTCCAAAAATGGTTGTAGAAATGGTGGATAAGGTTAAGACCATCCATTATCACATTAAAGCTACCTAGAGTCGACAAAAGATCTATGTTTATATTCATTGAAAAGACCTTGAGTTTGATGTCAGAAACATGGTATTCCTCTGCATAAAACAGTGGAAGAGAGTTATATGATTTTGGGAGAATATAAAGCTTAGTCCAAGGTACTTCATCTATTTTGAGATGCATGATTGCATTGGAGAGGTGGATTATTGACTGGCACTCCCACCAAACCTATCTCAAGTACATGATTTATTCCATGTATCACTCTTGAAGAAGTACACACCTGACCCATCACATGTACCCAATCTAGAGGTGGTAAGATTGGATAATGACCTCTCCTATGAAGAGAAGCCAGTGAAGATATTAGATCATAGGGAAAAAGTTCTATGAAATAAGATAATGTGCCTCGTCAAGGTGTTATGGTTAAACCCTGTGTTTGAAGAAGCATCGTGGGAACTGGAGGAAGAAATAATGCAGAGTTATCCACATCTGTTTTAGTGTGGGGAGAAGAAATTTCAAGGGTGAAATTTCTTAAGGGGGGAAGATTGTAACGACCCAAACTTTTGTTAATGAAAATACCTCTTGATCTAATTAAATGTATTATTATGTATAATGATTATATAAAATGTATGCACTTACATGGTTTTATGTTTTTGGATTTTAAAATATTGTTATGAATTGTGACTGTTTCTAACATAGCCATTTGAATATTGATCACATGATTTGTATAAATATAGCACTTTAACAAGTCCAATTTACTCAGACAAAGGAAGTGATGGCCTCATCTAGGAGAATTTCTTCATACGAGGCCCATTTGTCGGAGCTCAAAAAGGAGGTTGCGTCTTTTGGATTAACTCTTGACCAATCCCATGATGAGATTGAATATGTTAATCTCGAGCAGAACTGCCTATGGGAGAAGTGTAAGTGGATATATATTACCACTCAAGTGATATTATCCGAGCTACCCCAAGAGTCTGTCAGCATCGTGCACCTTACCATAAAGTCTTATGCGGGTGTTTTAATGGATTATGTAATAAGACCCTAGCACTATGAATATGTGCATTATTTTTTTATAAATAATATACATTCATTTTATTATTTTTACCTTGTAAATAGTTTTTAAAGAACAAATAGTATTTTTAGTTAATATTAAACTAAGAAATCTATTTTGATAAATTAATGGATTTTTTGAATTAAATAAATTTTTAATAAATTTTTATTATTAAATTCATTTTTATTAAATATAAATGATCATATAATTATTATAAATACAATTTTAATTTTTATTAAGGTTTGAAAGCTTTTCTTTCAAAACCCGTGAATTCTCGATAAATGTCAGTTTTTATTTTAAATGTAAAAAATCAACTCTTTATAATATTATTTAGATATAATAAATATTATTTTTGAAATCATGATGCCAAAATTATGCAATGGTGAATTTTTCATAATAATCTGAGATAGTTGAATTTTTGGGAAAAAATTAAATACCGTTTAAATATAAAATGTGTTTTATGACATCATAATGACATAATAGTAATGTAATAAAATAAAATAAATGGAATGTTCAGAAAATATGTTTCTTACCATTAAAATAATGTGATTTTAGGTTTGATTTATTTATTTAAAAAAGCTTTTGTTGACCCTCCAAGACTTATAAAACATTTTAAGCATTTAAATTGATTTCCTTGAGAGTGTGACTCACCTCCACATAATAAACCGTATTATTTTAAGATGTTAGGGAATCTTCCTTATAAGATTTTGTTTTACACTCCACGTTTTCAAAAACCATGTGCAAAAACCATGGGATGGTTTTTGGTTTTGATTAGTTTAAGGTGTAGGGTCCAAATCCTAAATAATAAACAATTCCCTCTCCTTTCCAATAAAACCAACCCAAGCACCCAATTCATATTCACTCAATTCCTTTGGAGTTCATCCATAATATTTAATACTATATATAGAATCCTCCCAAGGTTCCCCAAGCTCCCAAGAAGCCTCTCTCAAGCCTCTCCCAAGCCTTTGGGATCACACTTCCAAGTAAAGGATTCCTTCCTTTCTCATTTTATCCAAGTTTCTTAATATTGTTATGTATATTTATTTTTCAGTTATAAATGTAAGGGTATGATTTTTCACCATCCTTATACTTAACTCTTTATTTTATAATGATTATACACCCCATTCCTTCTCATTAATTCCTCCCATGTACACCTGTTACCATGTCAATATTCCATACAGAATTTCTCTATCCTCATTGACATTCAAGAAATTATTTTGTATTGTGAATATAAATTCCATTACATATGTTGGGACATGTATCTATATGACCCCTTACATTAAATTTCAGGTACATATTATGAGACTCCCATTTCTCTCTCATCATCCATTTTTATGAATTCTTATGTCACACCGTTATGCTGCCGAAATTGCACCATGGTTTTCCATGGAAATGTCATTGTGTAGTGAATACCATAACCATTTATCCATCAATGGTATTCACCTTTATGCAAATTTACTTATTTATTATAGAGTTTCATGTATGAATTAGACATTTCCTTATCATGGAATAAATATTTATGTTTGATGAATCCATGTTATATGATCCATGTGAGACACTTATGCATGAAATGAAATGATTAAGAAGGGCGCGCTCAGATAGCGCTCCAATGCATTGGGTAAAGATTAGAATAATGATAAGTTAATTGAAATGATGGTTTACTCATGATAATTCAAGTGAAATGATGGTTTAATCATGCTCCATGTGCAATGGGCCTTGGCTCATCCTATCATGTTAAATGTTGTTGCAACATTTCCATGTTATGTTAATCCTATCATATCGTGTCTTTATGTTCATGTTTCTATTATGATCTATTGATAAACATGTATTGTATTATTCATTTTATGCCTTGTTTAATCCATCACTAGGCTTTTTAGCTCACCCTTTTCTTATGCATGTTCTCAGGTTATCCCATGCAATGCTAACTATGAAGGAATGTTTTGGTCATGTAAAGGAAGTTTTCAATACAGATGTTGGGGTTTATGTTCTAAGTTGTTATGTAATGTTACTAATATAGAAAGACACTTGACATCTCAATATTTTATGTTGTATCAAGTGATGATTTTTATGTAATAAATCATGTTTATGTGTGTAATATAAATCATGGTTGTTATAAAGATTCCAATAGTTGGTGCTGGTAGTGGCCACCTAGGAGATGAGACCTCGTCATTTATTATCCGATTGAAGTAATAGGGATAAAAATGTTTTATATTCTTCCTAATATGATCCTAGATCATAGGATCTATAATTAAGGGCTCTCAGGATGTCTCACATTATCCAAGAGAGAGGTATTATTTCTCCTAAAATGGTTTAAGTCTTATTGCTGAGATTGTCCAACCCGTCACATAGCTAATTGAGATATAGTCATGGGAGCATAGAGGATGAGACAGAGGTTAAGGGAAGGAGGTCTATTGGGTGGTGAACAAGGAAAAGGGGCAGGTAGATCATCAGGAGGGGTTTTATTTTTTACTTTTTCCACCACCAACCCTAGTTGGTCCATTCTAGGCTCAAGGATTTGGTTTTCAGGGATGCAGGTAGCTATAAAAAATGGATTCCTATGACCCAAAGGCTCCAGGGATAAAAAAGTTACAATATATTTAATTTTTATCTTATATATAGTGCTGATAAACCTATGTGTGAGTTATTCCTTTATTAAAACATATCTAGTACAATACATGGAGATTCTAGTTGAGAATATGGATTTAACCTTACACTTGGAGACTCCAAGAGGATGTTACTAAGCCATCATACACTTCAGAATACAATGCATTCTGACACTTGGAGGTGAGTGTTTCATTTAGGATCGCTTCATATCTTTGATGAGGCCTTATGAAATCATAATTTATATAGAATGGAAATCCTCAGTTCATACATAGATTGACAATTTTAGGAAGAGTATTCAGTGTATCTGAGGTGATGGGAAGAGATTTTTATCTATGGGTGAAATGGAAATCTAATATAAGTAATATGGGATTAAACATAATGGAGTGAAGATTATTAATCACTATTGGATAACATTAATCATGGAGTATTGGATGATATGGGATACCCATTTTCTATGGCGGTACTGGACTATAAAGTCATATTTCTTAAGGGAATGTCTAGATTACCTCCCCACCAAGAGTTATACTTAAGTATTGACTTACACCTTTGGATAACCCAAATATCGTCACTATCATATTCGAAATATATTAAATAGGTTCATGGGAATATGGTTAAGTTAGAGGAATTATAGAATAAGGGATTCATGAGACCCAATGATTCCCCATGGGCAACCCCAGTGTTGTTTTCTAAGAAAGAATACAAGATCTTGAGTTTATGTATGGATTACTGGAATTTGAACCATTTGACTGTGGATAATAAATATCCTCTATCAAGGATTTATGACATCTTTGATCATCTTATAGGGGTAGTATTGTTCTCAAATATTAACCTTAGATGATGTTATCACTATCTGTGAGTATGGGACAATTATATACTGAAGATGGAAATCAGATGTTTCTTTATTCACTATGAGTACTTAGTGAAGCCTTCCGGCATGATGAAAACCCCAATAGTTCTCCAGGGACACATGAATGATGTCTTTTAACCTTTATTATATATTTTTATGGTCATTTTCATTGATGATATCCTAGTGTACTCTTTATATCCGAAGGAGTATAGGAAACACGTGAGAATGGTCATATACACACTGTAAGAGAAACATCATTATATAAATCTCTTCAAATTTCAATTTTGGATTCGAGAGGTACACTTCCTAGTAAACATCCTCTAAATAGTATGAGTATTAATAGATTTAGTAATTGTTGAGGAAATACTCTCTTTGGATCCACCTAACAGTGTTATCGATGAGTGATGTTTCTATGGGTTGGTAGGGTACTATTAGAGGTTTATATCCAATTTTTCCAAAGATGCAGAACATTTTACATATTTGACCCGAAAGTGGAATCCTTTCTTATGGATGTAAAAGTTCCATATGTTTCATTAGTACTTTATCCATAGATTGATGAGAACACCCATTTTGAGATTACTGGTGGAGGGTGTTGAGTATGTTGTATTTTGTGATGCCTCAGGTACTAGACTTGGTTGTGTTCTGATGTAGAAGTAGGTAGTGATTGCCTATGGGTCCTGATAGTTGAGACTGCATGAGTAGTACTACGTAATTGATGATCTTGATCTAGTAATAGTATTATTCTCCCTAGATATGTGGTGATACTACCTTATGGGAAATCGGTTTATCGTCTACTCTAACCATAAGTTTATTAAGTATATATTCTCTCATAAGGATATGAACTTGAGATAGAGATTATGGGTATTTATTTTATAAGATTATGAATCCAAATTATTTTATACTCTTTGGATGGGGAATTTAGCGGAACAAACTCTCTATAAGAGATCTTGTTCTTAGTTATTTGTTGAGGAATTATATCAATTATCCCCATTATAGTTGTCCTTATTGGAAAATATGGTGCTTCATATCTTCATTCAATTATTGTTACCCACTGATTTTATAGTATCTTTTGGAATCTCAACATGGAGATACTAACTCTAAGACTTTATGTTCTCAAATATACACTAGACATGCTCTTGATGTATTTTCTGAATGTGGGGATTACAATATACATTTTATGGGATGGAAATTATACTAGTGAAATTTTGGGAGGAGGTGATGGTGGAGTTTCATACATCCCCTATGGCGGTACATCTATGTGTGGTGAAGATATACTAAGAATTCTAACATCTATTTTTGTGGACATGATTGATGAGATGTATTGTAGTCTGTCTCTCGATGCCTCACTTGTGAGTAGGTGAAGCATGAGCACTAGGTTCTATAATTTTCAGAAAACCCCATATATGTTTTAGTGTGAATGTGGGATGGGATATCCATATACTTCATGATGAGGTTACCACATACATCAATATGAAATGATTCCACATGGGTGATCGTAGACTAACTCATAAAGTTAGATAAATCCATAGCTATTCAAGAGAATAGTTAGGTAGAGAGATTGGGATTCTTGTATTTGTAGGAGGTAGTCCAGATCCATAGAGTTTCCTTAAAGATCATTTTAGACCATGATTCTCACTTCACATCACAGGTATAGAGAAAATTATAGGAGTCCTTTGGTACTCAGTTTCTTTTGAGCATGGTGTTCCATCCCCTTACTAATGGACAACCTGAGTGGACCATTTAGGTCATATAGAACATATTGTAGTCTTTCATCTTAGATTTTTTACATAGTTTTGAGGATCAACTAACCTTAGTGGAGTTTCCTTACAATAATAGCTACAATTCCACCATTGGTAAGGCACTATTTGATACCTTATATGAGCGAACCTATAGGTCAACACATTGTTGGACTAATCTAGGTGAGTCAGCACTCATGGGCATAGTGTTGGTGAAAGTTACTGCATAGAACGTAAATATCACATATGAGTGGATGGTGATTATATAGAGTTGTCATAAGTCCAATTTTGATTGATGATGATGGTATTTGGAGTTAAATGATGGAGACCATGTGTTCCTGAGTGTATCACCTTGATATGGATTATAGAGATTTGGATGGGGTGGAAACATATCTACAAGATTTATTGGTATTTTCCAAATACTAGGTAGATTTGGTGGGTGAAATACCTCTTACCCATACCGCCACAATTAGGCTAGGTACATGACATCATCCATGTTTCATAGATGAGGAGGTATATTAACAAACTATCACATCTTATTGACTAGGGTAATTTGGACGTCGAGGATGGAGTTACCTTTGTTGTGTAATCAGTGTAGATCAAGGATCATCAAGAGAGGATCCTTCATGGGTGAGTGATTCCTCTAGTGTGTGTATTTGGTGATAGCATAAGAATATTAAAGAGATCACTATGGAGTGGGATACTCAAATTCAAGTTCATTACCCTCATCTCTTTCAATAGTTTTCTCACTTTTCAGGATGAAAATCATTAAGGTGGGGAGAATGTGAAGTCTTTAATTTTTTCCATGTACTACTACATAAAATTATATGGATTATTTTCAAAGATATGAATTATGATGTTTTGATATTATGGGGAATGGTGAGCCCAGAATTGATATTAGAAAAATATTTAAAATACTAATATCATGTGAATGTATTTTTCATGAAAAAGTGTAATAAATCCAAAAATGAGGCTCATAGCGGAAAATATAAGTCCTCCATTGAGTTTAGATAATATGATTTACCCAATGTGTTAAATGATATATTTTAGGTTTTGATGTTTGGTTAAAAGTCACTACTCGTGTAAATAATATAATAAATTAATTTTATTTATTTATTTTATTATGATGACGCGGTGACCTATTTTGATCCTTAAATATATTGTTAATATATTGTAAATTTGAGGAAGATAATTGTTGGGGACAAAATCATATCAGATTGAGGTCAAGTAACATTGTGCCATAAGAGTTTTTGGATCTCGTCAATGTTTTAAACGACTGAAAATTCATCATTAGCGATCAAAACAAACTCTTGGTATGATGTTTTCCATGTGATTTTGTACCATTTCATTGTCTCGGTTAAATTCAGATCAATTACATTAATAAAAATTAATTCATTCATTGAAAGTTTATTTATATTATGGATGATATATTTTCTCATATTGATTATTCCATCCTACTTCGTGAAATAATTTGACAACAGATCATGACTAAAATTTATAAAGTTCATGGTTTATTTCCCATAATTGTGGTTTCAGTATTTCTAACTCATTTATCCACACACTCATCATGGGAAATTTATATGCCCCGTAATTCAAATATTACTAGTTATGTGACCATTGTTAGACCATTATTCAGTTAAATTAATCAATGATGTGGGTGAAGTTCATAATCGAGGGTACAAGAAAGGTGGAATGATGATGGTGGATGATCAAAGTTAAATCAGAATGGACTGTCAATTCTTATTCACCATTGTTTGATGTGCAGTGTTGATTGTGTGACTTTATGGGGGTTTTTCATGTTTATTTTAATCCTATATTCAGATCTCCAATGATGATATTTTCAAATGACCTCGGATCTATGATTACTAGTAAGAATCATGATAATAATGTAATGGATGTATGACATGGTGGAAAACCTGAGGGTTATGGAAATTTTTGGCTTACATGATGTCTAATCTGGGATCACACACTATGTGGGGCCCTAGATATAGTGTTAGGGATTCTATAGAAAAGAAAATATCACACATTGTGTGTCACCTATCACGCGTTGTAGGATCTGGGTATATGGATATACATGTTTCTCAAAGATACATGGGAACATGCATGTTAGGGTACACAGACATGCTCAAAGTACATGGGTATATCTGTGTACTCAGACAAGGATTTATGTACATGGGTATGGATAGGGATTCACAGGTTGGTACACTGGAAAGACAAAAGTAAACAGTCATGGACAGACAATATGGAAGGGTGTTAGAAGACCTCTACACACCATGAAGATTTACATACATGTTCTGTATATGGAGATTGATATTTTATGTGATACAGTAAAAAATGAGAATACAAGGGTGTAACTCCCCAACCCCAGTTACCCAGAGTTGGTGCATTATTACATAACATTGGCATGATCACAAAAGATTAAGTCTCGAAAGACCGATTAGTTTAGTAGCCTTAGAAACACTAGATACATTCATAAATGTTACATTACATCATAAAGTGAAAAATCACAATAACACAGTCTCTATAGTCCACACTCATATCCCCTTCAGACTATCTGTGATGGTTAGTCATAAAATATTTCTTCACATCCTGGGAAAAATAAAACATAGAAGGGGGTGAGCTCAGATGCTCAGTAAGGATAACAATATAGAGGAAACTTTTATAAATAAACATAATCATTTAAAGAAATGTATAACTAAAACAAAATCCTTTTGATCTTGAACTTTAGCATAATATGGCAAAAATAAAATGAAATAATTCCATTTACTTATTCACATGGATATTCTACTAGTATAATAATCACATGGAATATCAATAACCAATTTCATAATGATGGAATGTATAATGTCAGACTATCATAACCACGTAGCCAAGGTCTCGTGCCAAGACTAAAACTAAGATTTTATCAAGGCGTCGTGCCAAGACACTAGTTTGTCTCATGAGACCTACCGATGCATCAAAAATCTATAACGGGCTCCACCCATCACTTATTGTGTCCAATTCATTCCTCGTATGAACAGGTTTAAACATATCATAAACCATAACATAATCATATCACATAAAACACGCATAAAGGAAACATAACATTTCCACATTTCAATCAAAAGATATCAATACAACACATTTATATAATAAAAACATTATCAAAACCATTATCAATACCAAAATAAAATAAAAGTAAAACATGGTATTTATTTTTCATTTTTTAAAAAAATTTATGGCTTGTAGAGGAAGCTGAAACTCAAAAAATGGTCACGGCGGTGGAGAAGTCGTTGTCGCAGCATACATACAACAAAAATACATTCCCTTTTTTTGTTTAGTAAAATGCTTCGTATAAAAAGATTATTTTTGAATAAAAGTAAATTTCAAAGGGTTTTAGGAACCATATAAAGGAAATTTGTGTATAAAACAAAATATTCCTCATTGAAAGGAGATTGAGACGAAGTCCCTTACCTCGTGTCCGACTTGACTCGTTCGTTCTTTAATCTCCTGAATAATAAACTAGAGTTAATTTCTACTTGATTAAGAACCTTTTTTCAAGTTCATTATTCCTTTTATATCACTAATTAGCATGTTATTAACATTATGTAGTCATTTAAGTTAATGACTGTTGTTTTGTCGATCTTTGGTACTTGAGTCAACAATAAACATCTTATAATTAAAAGGTTTTAATGTGGTAAAACATCCATTATATCCATAATTATATTGATGATGTAGATATCATATATATCCTAAAATCTAGTATATAAATGAATTTATAATATTACATAACATTTATAGGTAAGAAATGAAATGCACTGTTCATGGAGACGGTAAGACGTACGTACGCATGAATGCTACTTTAATTTCTATTTCATATTTAATGGAATGAAATAATAATTATATAAAGGTTTATTATAATTCCAGTATAATATCATATATAATATCATTTACTCCATCCTTTACACGTCCCACATATGGCATTAACGGCTCAAATCACTTTGAGGGGGTGGTAGTCTGCACTTCCCAGAATAAAATTATCACGTTTACCCATAATGGAAATCATAAAGGCATTCCATAAATGAAAAATATATAAGGATAAGGAAAAAATAAACATAATATATATCATAAATAAATATAGTGACATCTTAATGTCCACCATGAAAGGTGTTAAAAGAATATTGAAAAATCATCGTTTCGTGAGGCAGTAATTCGCCACCCACAGAAATAGTATGTTCTTTAACCATTAGAAAAAGGTGTGTGTAAGTGTAAATCAAATACTTCTCATAAAAGCATTCTATTATATTGAAGATACTGGTGTTTTTACAAAATAAATGAATTAAAAGAGTTTAAGGGGTTGGAGAACAAAATAAAACAAAAGAACATAGGAGAAGACATTACCTTAAAATCGGGTAACTCTTTTTGATTTGAGCCAAAGGCTTCCTTGGGAAGACTTCTGCCCAAAGTGAGGCTTCTAGAAGTAAGAGAGAGAAGTTGAGGGAGTATTTGGGTAGAGTTAGGCTGAGAAAAATGGCTTTGATGGTGTAAATAAGGTGGTAGAGGTGGGGGCCTTTTATAAGAGAAGAGGAGGGGAACTATTGGAAAGTCATGAAATGTTACATTATTATATAATGTGTTTCGGATTTTAAAGGTCCCAAAATTAAATATTTCGAGGATAAGTTGATAAGGGTTCGAAATATACTCATAAAATAGGTTTTTTACAAGTTTAAGTATTAGAGTTTACATTATATTTTCATTTTATTTAAATCATTAATTAATGAGGTATTCGCCACATCATCATGGTGTCATAAAAATTTTAATTTATTTAATGTATAAAAATTAAAAAACAAAATATCATGATGTAGGAAAGCTTTTTTGATTTATAATGACTATTTATAGTCTAAGATATCATTTACACAGACAAAACTAAATTATTTTTACTTGGGTGATACATACTTTGGTTATACTTTCCCTTTAAAAAAATAATATAATAAAATGTCACTATCACCCAAATGTGATTACATGGGGTCCCAAAGTTTGGAACAAGGCATCCCATGGTCGTCCATGACACAACCAGTAGAATTAGGACACATTTTGGGGTGATTTTTTGTTATTATGATATTATTCTATTACCTTTAACTGCCCGATTACTAATTAATCACGATAATTGAAGATAATTACCGTCATTACTATTCATAATGTCAAAAAACAAAAGTTTATTAATTACATAATTTGTAACTTCTGATTCCAAATATGGAATCCATTTTACCAAATTCCAAACACATACATTGTAGTAATTAATTTAAAAATTATTCGTGCTATCAAAAAAAATAACGTGTTTTTAAGAAACAATATCTATCAAAAGATTGGCAATTGTTTATGTCCAATTTCAAAGTGAAATTAATTATAATGACCACCATGGGATAAAATGGTAAAATTATATTCTAATTATAAATTAAAACCACTCAATAGTATAATTTATCACTCTAAATTATTTTGATTAAAAATGTAGTTTTTAAGTATTTTTCACTACTCATCGAAAATTGGAAGTTCTCAGAAAAATACCAAAAATTCAACATAAGCTAATTTTGATATTCTGAATACACAAATGAATTCCATTATGAAATATAAAATTTATATAATTTCAAAAGGTGCATATTACTATTCATAATGGCTAATTTGATTGGTCGTGGTGTGATAGAACTCGAGGTTGCGTACAACACACACTGCTCTATTATTCAAAGAGAAGTGTACCATGGAAGCTTGGGCTGTTACAAAGGGTTTTTATAGACATTTAATTCACCATTAGTACACATTTTATACCCATTTGAGGTTGTTTGGAGTGATTCATTTCATCATTTTGGACAATTACTGATTGTGTGTGTTCCCTTGGTCCATCCCCTTGTTGGAAAATGTAGTATTGCATCAACAACAGTATATTATGATTCCTTATAAAGGAAGAGTAATA
This sequence comes from Viscum album, assembly GCA_963277665.1. Taxonomy (NCBI): domain Eukaryota; kingdom Viridiplantae; phylum Streptophyta; class Magnoliopsida; order Santalales; family Viscaceae; genus Viscum; species Viscum album. Next base: position 1,324,762,107 of record OY728137.1, on the reverse strand, counting down.
GATTTGAGTTTGGGGTGTACCCTTGTGAGATTGGAGTGTGATCCTCTATCATTATTTCTTATACACTAGTTGGGTTTTTTGGAATCGGTGTGCACTATAAAATATTTTACTTTTTCCAACAGGGGAATATCAGTGGGTAAAAGTACATTTTCTGTAGGTAAAACATTTTACCAAAATATATTTCCTTGTCACTAAATATTTTTGCAACATATAAAATCATTTTGTTACAATTATAATAATAAAAATAGATAATATTAATGTTGGTTAAAATTTTTAGCAACTGATTCTAATGAAAAAAATTTCTATTTGTAATAATATTACAAATATATAAAATCTGTTTGTAAATTACATTGGAATAAAAAATATAAATTGTTATTTTTAAAAAAAATTATTTTTATATTTATTAATTTATCATATATTTCACATGTTTTAATTATTAAAATGAGCGATTTTCCTACATGTTCAAAATTGGAAAAAAATTAATTATATTAATAATAAATTTTAATACAAAATGAATCAATACATAATTAAACCCCCAACAAAATCCATCACACACCCCACAAATCCACAATCCATAGAACCCCGCCCCCACCAGTAGTATCCCATCCTTGCCACACTAGAGACCAGCGAGCACCAACAACTCATCCATGCCTCAGAACAAGGGAGCCAACTCCACCTCAAATCAGTGAAAAATATCTGTGTTCACTATCTTGGAATCCTCATCATCTGAGCATGAACAAATTCATCATCTATTTAATTAATAATATTTGAATACCCTTCTATGTTTGATGTATCACTAGTCCCAGCACCCTCCACTTCATACATGCATGCACCCTCCACTTTAGACATGCACCATCATGAGCAACGTTACGATCTCACCTAACGCATGATATAAAAATAATAATGATTTATATAAGAATAATAGAATTATAAAACCGCTGGAAACAAGAATAAGATGATATAAATAAACACCAAAAAATAAGAAAATTAATCATTAGATGAAAAAAAGAATAAATATCAAGTTCATAAAAACAACACACAGTAAAAATCATTCATTTTTATCTCTTACACATCTTGATTCCATATCAATTGGTACATTCATAGAGATATTCTAAAGATAGAGAGAGATAATCTTCAAGGAGTTTCTTAATAGGGAGGTTATGGAAGAATAAACTTAACTTGATCCAACTGCTTTCCACCACACACGTAATTATGACTCACAAGTGACAAAAGTCATAGAATTTATGGTGGAGATGAAACAACTTATGGTAGTTCTAGGACAACTGAACCAAAGTTAGGTATAAAGTAATGCTCAAAATTCTAGTTAGGAAAATCCATCTTTTTAGGAGAAAAAAATACTACAGATCATCTGTCTAAGATTTGGGAGGAGTTTTACATATGGGATACTAACAAATGAAAATAAACCATTGATGAGGAAGGATAATGCAATCTGTAACTGGAAATTGATGGAAGGAATCAATGTTTTGAAGCTGTTAATAGGTCTAGAAAAGGAAATGTGGAATTTCGAACTAGAGAAGTTGAGATCTATATTCAAGCAAGTGAAGTTGATGACTTTTCCTGGAGGAGAACTTATGGCCTTGATTACCAAATATGAGGCTCATTTTTCAAGAAAATAGTCTCAGGAAGAGATAAAGGTTTCATTGTGCTGATAATTTAACGATATCGCTACAGACTTCAAATATACTCATTCACATAAGAAAAAAAACAATAGGAATGATTCTAGATATCTAGAATCATGTTCAATAAGAGCTAATAAGGTTAAAATTATGTAACCTCAGATGAAAGGTTACAACACATATACTTATCTATTCTATTGGGTTGAACTACCATGGTTGATTGTTATGAAATGGATTATTGAGAACTTGTATGCCTATAAACTGAAACCAAATATAAGAATATCAGGTTAGAGTTTTGTTGTTACTCTATGAGTTAAGAAAATTTCTCAGGAATAATCTTCTGTTACTACTTTGGGGATTAAATCAATGCACATATACTTTTAAGGTTTTATTGATAAGACTACAATATACAACTATAAACGGTAGCTAGAAAAGGATGCAGATGTCATGGTATGTAAAAGAGTTATGGGAGATCAAGGACTACATCACCAGAGAGAGCATCATCATATTCCTAATTATATTTCTAAGGAATAATTGAAGGTTGATGTTGATGATATGAGAATTCTGCTTAATATTAAAACTGATTATGATATTACTCTATTGTTTCCATATGTAGTAGCTTATACTTTGGAATGCTCAGAGTTACTGGTTCAAATTGGTGGTATAGTTAAGGTTATCATAGGTGGGGAAACTCTTTTTTAACATTGATACTGATTTTGGGATTAATAGGCTTCTATTTTCTGTATTAAATCTTGGAGTGGATCCCAATTTTCTTAATTAGGGTAGTTAGAATCCTATACAAGTTGGCATTGGAAGAGGTAATCACCATGCTTTTGAGATTTCTTTCATCTTGACATCACCTGCTTAAACTATAAAAAAATGAACTCTTGATGGAATATTAGAAGAAGAACCATCTAAAGGTGAAAAAAGGGGAGAAACAATATTAATAAAGGAATTTGTTATTAAAATTAACCTTTAGGACAAGATTAATTATAAGGAAGAAATTATGGAAACATGGGGGCACGGGCTCTCTGAGTGGGTTGTATTTACAACTATTTAGGGCAGTAATGTACTCTATAGTGGGAGGAAACTACTAAAAATTATCCTTTATGGGTAACAAAAGGGATATAGAGAGAACTTGAAAGTTAATATAAATACTAACTGAAAAAATAACAGCAGTTATCATTAATTATAAGATAAAGGGAGAGACAAACACTGTATTGGGTTTGAGTTTTACCTCAGTGATGCATCACAAGGGTAGGGAGGAAGTGGAGATGAGTTATAAGCTGTGTTGTAGGAGTTTTTGTAGATTACAATTTTTTAGAAGGTATTCATTAAATTTATCATATAAGGACATGACCTTAAAAATTTTATAATATTGAGTAAAATCAATAATTCACATTGAGGATCTTTTCAAGTGTACAGTTTTAGATAATTAGGCCATAACTATTTCATATAATCATAAATATTAAATATAGACACTATTACATCATATCCATTTTTTCATAAAATATAAAATCTTAAAAAGAAACATGTCCAGTTCAATGTTTTAGAGATCATGACTTTTCCTTGATCACATCTTTGTCCCTATTCCACTTCATGTCCTGGGAAAAACATTTCAAAAACATGGGATGATAAAAAATCTCAATAAGGGATACACAAAGAATGAAAACTATTAGTTTTTCAATACAACAAGTAAACCATTGATACTTTATCATAAGTAATAATTTTCACCATTATGAAGTAGTAAATACTCTTCTCTGAATAAAAGATCATTACTTACCCTTTTGTAACCAAAATATTACCATAAAATCCATAGAAATAACACATAACATATATAGATAACTTGGGACATAAACATACTTAAATGGAATAACCATATGGTCGAGTTCCACACATATCACTAAATGGAATAGCCATACAGCCAACTTCCATACCCAATACATTAGAGGTTATAACATAACCACCCATCCTGGTTTATCACAGCACCACCCGTCATTTGGTTTATCACGTAACCACCCGTCAAATATCCAAGTACCATTTTAAAATCATAACACATAAAATATTGAAAATATATGCATTTTAAAAATATTATTTACACATTTTTGAATCAAAGTTTCTCATACCAATTTGAAGCTTTTAAAAGAATTAAAATTTAAAAACATTAATGTCCATATAAATAAATACTAAAACCAATTTTGAAAACAATGATATTAATGAGAAAGATTTAGAAGAATAAATCATTAAAACAATGTTTTAGTTAAAAAGTCCTTAACCAAATGAGATATTCTTGAATAAAATTAATTGAGGAATAAAATGAAATCAAAAAATTTTAGTATCATGAGAATAAATGGATTCATGATATAATATTCCAAAGGATTGTACATACACCATATAAAGGTAAATTGTTTCATAACAACAATGAATTCTAAATGGAATGTAATTTGAGATGAAATCCCTTATAAAGATGGTATCCATGGATTAAAGATAAATCAATTACCTAATTATGTGTGAAAATTATAAATACACTAAATAAGATTGGATATTCCTTGTAAAAAAACCAGAGGTCATTAACAAATATTCATAGCATTACATAATCAACAAGTATATGTTTAACCCAAAGAATGGAAATTGGGTTAAGAAGTTCCCTTATAGAAATTCGACAGCCTAACGACATCACTTTAAAATGAAAAAAATGATTTTATGAGAGAAAAAAGTTATCTCATCACTTGGACATAAAATTTACAACAATAAGGATATTTAATAACATATCCAACAAAATAATATGTAAATTAAAAGACAAAACAAAAAAGAACTCTTTTAAAAAGAGGGGGGGTGAAAGGTTCCCTTTCCGATTTGGTAACTTATGAAACATACACCCAATGAAAGAAGGATCATAAAATGAAGATATAAATACCCAAAAAGTAAAGTATATTGCACAAATAATACAAACATGGGCTGTAAATACATCACACAAAAGGAAATAGTGGCAATTATAGCATGAATCTCTTGGGAATAAAAAGTTAGATGAAAACCTCTTACCACATTTTAATCAAAAGATTCATATGAAAAAAAGTTAATAACCCCAAAATAAATCACATAATTCCATGAATATGAATATAATCATGATAATTTATATCAAATGGTAGTAAAAAATACACCATATTTAATAAATAAGTGGCGAACAATGGAAATATCACGGAATTAAAAGTGAGATAAGAAACCCCTTACCACGTGTCTGACTTCCCTGTTCATTCTTTAATATCTTGAATAATAATCCAATGTTATTTTATACTTGAATAATAACATTTTTAAAGTTTATTATTTCTTTTATATCGCTTATTACCTTTCTAAAACAATTAGTTAATTATTTGTGTTCATATCGGACATTTTGTCGATGTTCGGAAGTTAAGTTAAAAATGAAATTGTTATAATTATAAAATGTCCATGTGGTCGAAATTCCATTATCTACAGAATTATATTCATGATTTAGATATCATAAACCTCCTTTATATCCAGTATATTTATGTATTTATAACATTATATGACATTTAGAGCTATGAAATGAAATGCACCATTCATGCAGATGGTAATCCGTACGTCTTCATGAACACTACTTTCATTTATATTTCATATTTTAATGGAACTAAAACATTATTATACATATGTATATTATAATTCCAGTATAATATCATATATAATTTCACTAACACCATCCTTTATCTGTACCACATAAGGCTTGAACGCTTCATATCACTTTGGGGGGGCGGTAGTCCGCACTTCCTCAAATGAAATTATCATGTTTACCCATTATGGAAACCATAAAGGTATGATATAATTGGAAAAAACTGAATAATAAAGAAAAAATAAACACAATATATATCATATATAAATAAATATACATCATAATGGCCACCATGAGAGGTGGTTGGAGATATTTGAACAATCATCATTTCATGAGGCAGTAGTTTGTCGTCCACAGAAACAGTATGTTTTTATCCATTAGATTGATGTGTGTGTAAGTGTAGTTAAAATACATCTCTTAAAAACAAACGAGTATATTGAGGATAATTTTTTTGGTATAAAATAAATGAATAAAAAGAGTAAAGCGGGTTGGAGAAGTAAAATAAAATAAAAGAACATAAAAGAAGACATTACCTTTAAATCGGGTATCTCCCATTGGTTTGAACCAAATGGTTTACTTGAAGTGCCTTCTACATAAGGTACATATTCTAGGAGGAGTATAGGGATGTGAGTAGATTATTTAGGAATATTTTGGATGTTCCAATGGTCTTGAGATGCGTGAGGAATGAGTTAGAAGCGGTGTACTTTTATAAGGGGGAGGAGGGGCTCTTTAAGAAAGATTGAAAATATTATTTTATTATAAACTTATCTTAGGTTTAAAAAGGTAAAAAACACATTAAAGTCAAATATAAGATGAATCATATTATAAATAAAATCATCTAATAATAATTGGATAGGTTTTGGATATTTTTTAAATATTTATAATCTTATTTATTTAAATCATTCATTAATGAGGTAAACAGTACATCATTATTGTGTCATAAATAATTTTATTTATTAGATGTATAAAAATTATAAAAAAAATTCATGATGTAGAAAATATTTTTATATTTTAAATGAATATTTATAGTGTAAGTGATAACTTATATAACACCCTTTAATAATTGATTTACTAAAACATATTTGTTGATGTCATTTTTGACTTTACATTAAGTTATTAAAATAAAGTGTCATTATCACTGCCAAGTGGCACCATGGGGTCCCAAAATCAACCCAAGGATTCCCATGGTCGGAAATGTATCAAAAAATAGGATTAGGACACATGTTAGGGTAATTTTATATTATTATATTTTTATTCTTTTACCCTTATTTTTCCATACTTACCCTTTAACCATGGTAAATAAAAGTTTTACTGAAATAAATATTCATAATGTCTAAAAATTAAAAGTTACCTATTTAAAAATTTTTTACCTCTTGATTCCAAATATGGAATCCATTTTTCCAAATTCAAATCATAGAAATGGCAGAAATTAAATTAAAATTAATTCCCGCTGTCAAAACAAAATGTGTGTTTTTTGGAAATAATAACTATCAAAAGGTTGATACTTATTTATGTACAATTTCAAAGTTAAATTACTTACAATGACCAACATTGGATTAAATTGTACAAAAAAAATATAATTAAACTTTAAAACCAATTAAAAAGATAATCTATCCTTATAAATAAATTTGATTAAAAGGCAGTTTTGAATTAAAATACAGTATTTTTCACTATTCATTAAAAATTAAATTTATCAGAAAAATACCCAAATTTTATCCAAAGTAAATTTTGATGTCCTGATTCTAAATAATGATTTAATTTTGTCAAATATAACATGTAAAAGTGAGAAAAACTTGATTTAAATAGGGTTCACCATCAAAAGGTGGTAAATCGACCATTTAATGAATATTATAGTATTTATGCTTAAAATCAGATTCTTTCTTATTTTAAGACTCTAAAATTTATTGGTTAAATTTTAAAACATTTAAAAAATATTTATATTCATGTTGTAGTTATTTATGTCCATTCCCGCCAATAAAATGACTAGGCATTAACTGCCATTTAAAATAATAATATATTATTATTTTTCAGTATGACTCATCATTGTGTGAAACATAGGACATCAGAGAAACCCATTGTTGCGTGTCAACTACAACCATGAATATAACATCCCCTTTAAAATAAAATTAATATTTCATTAAAAAATATTAATAAATATGAAAATGTCATATTCTTTATTTTCCTGGGATGTTACATCCTTCTCCCCTTTTGAAAAATTTGCCCTCGCAATTTTGAAATTTGTCTTGGAAACTTCATTGAAAGTCCCACATCATAAAAAGGGTAAATAAAACAATCACATTAAAAGAAAGAAAGATATGTAAAAGGTCACCTAAGATAACTCATACTAGGATAATATGAAAACATGGATATGGAAGGGAAACTAAGTGCCAAGTTCTGATGTAGAGTGATAGAAAAAATGACTAAGATAAAGTTAACAACAAGAAAACCACAAATTTGTGATGGGTTAAATGGTCATTGGTTTCCTAGTAGGAAAATTAAACAAAAAACGTTTTTGATTAATGTTCCTTTTCATAAAGTTAAGGAATCTATTTATGAGCCTGACTAAAAACATAAGGACACATACTTACTTGTCATGTAGACTTTCATCCATTAATAAATTTCTACCACAAACTCTTATATTCTCAAAACGATGAGTATTCATGTTTACTTGGACACATCAAAAGCGCTAAAATCAACTTATAGAGAATAATATGATCCAAGAAATATGAACCATATATTTCCCCTATCTTTATAATTTAACCCAAACCAAAATTGGTTAGTATGAGATCAGATAATCCCTAAAAGGATAATCCTTTATAAAAAGAAATACTACCCTTAATATCCAAAATCCATCAAAAAGTACACAAAGTTCAAGAAAGACAATTAAATATACAATTTTCCTTATTCAAAATAATAAAAACTAATATTGAAACCCAAAAATCAGAATGATTTAAATCACAATCTTCCATAATAAATCGTAATATTTATCTCCAAAAACACCGACTACTCTTATAGTCTCATACTGAAGTGTAATTAACCTAATCACATATTCTCTATGAAAGGTTTATCATTTCCATAAATAACCCAAACCACCTTATTTCCACAATAAAATCATAGATTCTTCGAAAATAATATTTTAACCATTACTCCACAAATTAAATCACATAGTATTCTATTTTCCTTAAGCATATAGGGTTCCCAAAAGAGAGAATGTCTTCCATAATAAATTTTATCACTTAATCACCAAATCATTTTCCTATTCAAAGGATGTCCATTTGATAAAACATATGATCCCAAATAAACTTATTCTTGATCCATAAAATCCTTCAACTAAAAATAATTGGTCATACTGACCAGGGACTTCAAGTAGTCTAGTGGTAGGTGATAAATCCCAATCGCACTTTGGTTATGGGTTCAATTCCTGCAGCTTTTTCTGACGCAATGGGTTGTCACACAATCTGCATGTTGTCCTTTTCAAAAACTATAAAATTTCCTAACATTCCAAAAAAAAATGAGACAAATTCCTAAAAAATAACCATAATAGAATTTATCCTCAAAGGTTATCTAATATATTTCGTTTTTCACCCCAAATTGTAATAACCATTTATCACGTCTAAAATAACTATTACTCCTTCTAATATACTAACCATTATTGTTATTCCACTTATTCTTAAATAACACCCTAACCTCTAAAGTTATCTAAAATGAAATTTGATACCAACTATAAGGACCCGACAGAACATTTAATAATCTTGAGTTAAATCAAGAATTCACATTGAGGATCTTTTCAGGTAAAGAGTTTTAGTGAATTAAGCCATAACTATTACATATAATCTTGAATATTATAAGTAGAAACTACTACACAGTATCCCTTTTTTTCATAAAATATAATCACTTAAGAAGAAACATGTCCAGTTCCGTGTTTTAGACATCCTGACTTTTCCTTGATCACATCTTTATCCCTATTCCACTTCATGTCCTGTGAAAAACATTTCAAAAACAAGGGATGAGAAAAAAATCTCAATAAAGGGTTACACAAAGAAGTAAAACTATTATTATTTCATAACAACAAGTAAACCATGAATACTTTGTCATAAGTAATACATTTTACCTTTATGAAGTAGTAAATATTTCTCTCTGAATAAAAGATCATTGCTTACCCTTTTGTAACCATAATATTACCATAAAACCCATAAAAACCACACATAACTTATATATATATATATACCATGGGACATAAAAATACTTAAATACAATAACCATACGGTCAACTAACACACATATCACTAAATAGAATAGTCATATGGGTGACTTCTATACCCAATGCATTGGATGTTATAACGTAACCACCTGTCCTGTTTTATCACGGCACCACCCGTCATTTGGTTTATCACGTAACCACCCGTCAAATTTCCAAATACATTATAAAATCATAACACATAAAATATTGAAAATATAAACATTTCACTAATAAAATTTCTACATTGCAATTACAATATATCATTTCACGAAATTGACATAATCAATTATTAATCAACCATTTAAAACATTTAATAAAGAGATTTTTGAATCAATGGGTCCCATAACACTTTGAAGCTTTTCAAGGAATTAAAAATTTAAAACATTAATGTTCATATAAATAAATACTAAAAACCATTTTGAAAACATGGACATTAATGAGAAAGATTTAGAAGAATAAATCTTTAAAACAATATATTAGTTAAAGAGTTCTTAACCAAATTAGATACACTTGAATACCAATAATTGAGGAATAAAATTCAATAAAAACATTATAATATCATGAGAATAAAGGGATTAATGATATAATATTCCAATGGATAGTGTATACACCATATAAAAGTGAATTGGTTTATAACAATAATGAAGTCTCAGTGGAATGTAATTTTAAACGAAATCCCTTATAAAGATGGTATCCTTAGATTAAGGATAAATCAATGACATAATTATGTGTGACAAATATAAATACACTCAATAGGATTAGAAATTTAGTGTAAAACAATCAGAGGTCATTCACACATATTCATAGCATGACATAATCAATATGTATATGTTTAACCTAAAGAATTGAAATTGGGTTTAGAAGTTCCCTTACCAAAATTTCATAGCCTAACAGCGTCACTTTATAATTAAGAAAATGAGTTGATGTGAGAAAAAGGGGTGTCTCACCACTTGGACATAAAATTTATAGCAATAAGGATATTGAATAACATATCTAACATAATTATTTGTAAATTAAAATACATAACAAAAAGAAGTCTTTTAAAAAAAGGAGGGTGAAAGGTTCCCTTACCGATTTGGTAACTTATAAAACATACACCCCATGAAAGAAGGTCATGCAATGAAGATGTAAATACCCATAAAATAAATTATATTACACAAATAATACAAAAATTGGTAGTACATACACCACACAAAAATAAATAGTCGAATATATAGCATGAATTTCACATGAATAAAAAGTGAGATGAAAACCTCTTACCACATTGTACTCAAACGAGTCATATGAAAAAAAGTTAAAAACTAAACAAAATAATAGAATATCGTGAATATAATGATAATAAGGATAATATATATCAAATTCCATTACACAATACACCACATTCAATAAATAAGTGTCGAATAATGGAAATATCAGGGAATTAAATGTGAGATAAGAAACCCCATACCACGTGTCCAACTTGACCCATTAGTTCTTTAATATCCTCAATAATAAGATAATGTTAATTTATACTTGATTAAGAACCTTTTTCAAGTTTATTATCCCATTATATCACTTATTACATTGCTATAGCAGTCTATTAAATATTTGAGTTCATATCGGACATTTTTTCGATGTTCAGAACTTGAGTAAAAATTGAACTTGTTATAATTATAAATTATCCATGTGGTCGAAATTCCATTATCTCCATAATGATATTAATGATTTATATATCATATATATATATTATATTTATGTATTTATAACATTATATAAAATTTGGAGATAAGAAATGAAATTCACCGTTCATTGAGACGTTAAGCCGTAAGTACGCAATAATGCTACTTTCATATCTATTTCATATTTTAATTGAATGAAAACATAATTCTACAAAGTAATTTTATAATTCCAGTATAATATCTTATATAAATTCATTAACTCCATCCTTTATATGTCCCACATAAGGCATGAATGAGTTATATCACTTTGAGGGGGTGGTAGTCTGCACTTCCTCGAATGAAATTACCACATTTACCCATTATAAAAACCTTAAAGGTATGAAATAAATGATAAATAATAAAGCATAAAAAAATATAATATATTTCATAAATAAATACAGTTCCATAATAATGTCGACCATTAGCGGAAGCTGGAGATATTTGAACAATCATTGTTTCGTGAGGCAGTAGTTTGCCGTCCACACAAACAGTATGTTCGTATCTATTAGATGGATGTATTTGTATGTTTAGTTTGAGTAATTATAATAAAAACAACCTAGAATATTTAGGATACATTTTTTTAATAAAATAAATGAATAAAAATAGTTTAGGTGGTTGGAGAAGTAAAATTAAAGAAAAAAACTTAAAAGAAGACATTATCTTCAAATCGAGTATCTCCCTTTTTTTTGAACCAAAATGTTTACATGATGTGACCAATGCCTATGTTAAGGATTATATGATGAGGAGAAGGATGTGGGGAGATTATTTAGGTTGATTTTTGACGATCCAATGGGTTTGAGAGGTGTGAAGAATGAGTTATAATTGTTTTCCTTTTATAAGGGAGAGGAGGGGCTCTTTAGGAAAGCTTAAAAATATTATTTTATTATAAACTTATCTTCAGTTTTAAAAGTTCCAAAAATAATAAAAGTCAAAGATAAGATAACTAATATTCTAAATAAAATCATTCAATAATAACTGGATAGGTTTTGGATATTTATTTAATATTTATAATATAATTTATTTAAATAATTCATTATTGTGGTAAACACTGCATCATTATTGTGTCATAAATAATTTTATTTATTTGATGTCTAAAAATTATAAAAAAATATAATGATGTATTAAATACTTTTATATTTAAATTTAATATTTATAGTGGAAGTGATACATTATATAACCCCATTTAAAAATTTATTTACTAAACGATATTTGTTTGTGTTATTTTTGTTTTTACTTTAAGTTAATTAAAATAATATGTCATTATCACACCCATGTGGCTCCAAAGGGGTCCCGAAATAGACCCAAGGATTACCATGGTCAATAATTTATCAAAAAATAGGATTAGGAAACATTTTAGGGTAATTTTATATTATTATTATAATATTTGTCTACACTTATTTACCAGATTTACGATTTAACCATGGTAAATAAAATTTTTACTGAAGTAAATATTCATAATGTCTAAAAAATAAAAGTTAACTATTTAAAAAATTTGGACCTCCTTATTCTAAATATGGAATAAATTTTTCCAAATTAAAAATAAAGAAGTGGCAGAAATTGATTTAAAAATAATTCCCGCTGTCAAAATGAAAGGCGTGTTTTTAAGAAATAATAACTATCAAAACAATGACACTTATTTGTGTCCAATTTCAAAGTGAAATTACTTCCAATGACCCATATTTGATTAAATATTAAAAACATAATACAATTACACATTAATAATAATTAAAAATATAATCTATTCTTATAAATAAATTAGATTAAAAGGGAGTTTTGAATTAAAATACAGTATTTTTCACTATTCATTAAAAATGAATTTTTTTTGAAAAATACAAAAATTTCATCCAAAGTAAATTTTGATATCACGATTCTAAAGAAGAATTTTATTTTTTCAAATAGAACATATAAAAGTGACCCCAACTATATTTAAAGAGGGTTCTCCATAAAAAGGCGGTAAATTGACCTTTTAATCAATATTAGAGTATTTTTGCTTAAAATCGGATTCTCTCTTATTTGAAGCCTCAAAATTTTATTGGGTAAATGTAAAACATTTAAAAAACATTTATATTCATATTTTAGTTAGTTCATTCCATTCCAGATAATAAAACGGCTCGGTGTTAGCTACCATTTAAAATAATAAAATATTATTATTTTTCTGTATGACTCAACATTGTGGGCAATATAAGCCTTCGGTGAAACTCAATGTTGTGTGTCAAGTTTTCCATTGAATATAATATCCCCTTTAAAATAAAATTAATATTTAATTCAAAAATATTAATAAATATGAAAATGTAATATTCTTTATTTTCCTGGGATTTTACATAGCATTAGTTTTAGATTTGTGGGTTTTTACATCAAAATCCTTATAGATAATATCTTGATGAGGGACAACATCATTCTAACAATTAAGAGAGTGGAACAACCATAGTTTGGGTGAATCCAACATTAATGAAAAAATGTACAACAATGAAATTTCTATAAATAAAATAGATGTAGAAAGGTTAATAGAAACCTAATAGGTAGAATAAAAAATGAACAGTAAGAGGGAAATATAACATGGATAAAGATACTTACTATCCATCGCTCCATTTGTTGGTAGTAGGGTGGAGAAGAGGTAGGCATAACCTTCAATTTCAATAAAAAATTGCTCCAAAAGGCATTCCTCAAATAAAATCATATGACTACAGATCAATTAATTGGGAAGAAAAAAGAATAAACATTTAGATCATACAAAAAATTGAAATCTCAAAAAGTAAACAGTGACAGATAAAAGAAACATTGTAGATTATGTACTTATAATCAGTATCTCCAATTAATTTTAAACAAATATGTGATCATTTTTCTATGTATAAAAAATCACTTACACTTAAATTATGAGAAAATATCATGAAAATAAGTAGACAAAAAATACTGTCAACAAGAAAACTAAAAACTCATATGCATATTCAGTTACCATAAGTGATACGAATTTCTAAAATAAATTTTCAAAATGCAGTTTAAATTTGGAAAAAATGTAGAATACCAAAGTGAAAAAAACAATAGATTTTATAGTTTTAATGGGCTAGGAAATAGATCAACATTTTTAATGAGATAGTAGTTATCAATGGTTATATTGTACCTTCGTCCAAAAGTAAGTATGAAACGTAATCCTTTTAATAAGTTGTTTTAAAACTACATATATAAAGTTTGAAAAATATTTAATGGCCATTTTGATTCTGAAATAACACATGAACTTACATTTTAAGAATAAAATAACTTGAAACTAGATAAATAATCCCTTTATGAAGAAAATGTTATGGTCACTGTTATTAATAAAAATCAATGTCATTAATACTGTACAAATGTTTTAATGAGCCATTTATTTGTCAATAAGGAAAATAAGTATCAAACTAGATGTAGATTCACAAGGAAATTTAAATTAAGATCATTTTTCTGGATAATTAAAATATATATCCTGCAATAGAGATTCACATGTTCAATACATGAAGAGGGTTTGAACAGAGAACCAGTGAGATGACGAGAGAAAACTCATATATAAACTAGAAAATCCCATCACACTCATCTTTTTCCACCTTCCATGTTTAATTATTAGCTTTATATAAATAACATTCCATTTTCTGGTGGGAGTTTCATTTCTAAAATATCATTTTTCAGAGATTGGGGTTTAGTAATTGGGACAAGATATGGACAATGGAATAACCATGAGTTCAAAAAGTAGCAATTAAACAGTGGAAAATTGAAAAACATTCGATGTTATTTTGGGGAAGAGATCAATGAAGGGCCTTGAAAGCATCTCAGAGAACAGGCTAAATATCATACAAATACCACTGTCACTGATAATAGACCAACTAAGATCATGAAATTCAAAAAATCTACATCTTGAAAAAATGGAAACAATTAATGCATCAGTGATTTCTGATCCAAGCATCAATATAAGAAAATGCATACTTCCGAAGTTAGAATCCACTAGATTAAGTATAAAACCATGAGAGATATAGACTAATGAAACATTTATGTTCATTGAAATTGGTAATGTCCTTTCCATAACATCAGTATTAGAAATTTCTAAAATACAAAAATATAAAGTGAGTTGCCTCAAAATAGAGAAGTTGACGGCTATCTTGGACGAGGAGTTAAGATTCAAAAGAAAAATCATAGAAAGGCTATAAGAGAACAAGCTGAAACCCATGATATCACCACACTCTTCCAACTTAATTCATGGAAAACAATGTTTATCAGTAACAAAGTCGCCCAATTCAACCCCAATTATTCAATTGAAATTGAATGGAATGGTTCCATTAAGGTTGTGTGTTTGAGTTTTTTGTTAAAGAAACTAAATATCACTCCTTATATTTTGGGAATAGAAATATCCAGGGGGAAATTTAATAACATGGATGAATTCATACCTAGTTTTATTGGATAAAAAAATGAACAGCCGAAACAGAACCACGCTGGGACACATGGATGACGATCAGTGAGCAGGGGCAGTAAAGGTGGATCTGGGAGAGGGAATGTCAGAGATACTAGAACGTGACGAGATAGAACATGGTGGGGATGATTGTGACCCGAGGTCGACAAAGTTGGTAATCAAGGAAGAGGGGGCTTCTGTGGAGGCAGGAATTCATATCAGGGATGTGGGAGATGTAGTGAAAATCTAGGCAGTAAAAGGAGATGCAAGGAAAACTTGGGCAAGCAGGAGGGGTAGACAGGAGCAGTGGTAGTCTATTGGGGAGGAACGATGGCTAATAGATGGCATAGGAGACGATTTGTGGTAGTCCAGCGGTGTCGAGGAGGTGTTATAGGGTTATAATAATATTGTTTTGTGGACCACATATCTAAATAATTATTATTATTTAAAAAAATTATATTTAATTTACATTATATATTTATCATTCTAAGAAACATTGTTAAATTATCAATTTTATAATTCAATATATAAGAATATATTTTTAATTGATAATTTATAGGTCTTTGTAAAATAATTTGTTAATATATAAGAAATTATTGGAAAATGATTAATTTATGTTGAATAATTTATTGTGATGTGAATTTTTAATTGTAAAATATATTTTTGGTAAAAATACACAATGAAAATAAATTCATTTATTGGTAAAATAATTTTTGGTATTTCTATGATAAAGTGACATATTTAATTATTAATAAAAATTCACTGGTATTAAACAATAAATATTGATAGATATATTGGTTGGTAAAATTATTTTTTGGTACCAATAAAATAATTCTTGTTATTTAGTGGGATGCAAAAAAAAATTATTGATGGAAATATATTTGTTGGTAATAGTTATTTTTAATAGTAGATTAATCTATTGGTAAAAAAATGGTATTAGTATGATAAATCAACAAATATAATTGTTGGAAAATGATTCATTGTAATTGAACCATCAAGATCAATAGATATATCTGTCGATAAAAACAAGTGTTAGTAGTCAAAATTAATATCAATAAAACTAAATATATATTGGAATTACTTGTTTTTGAGCAACAGATATCTTATCTGTCATTAAATTTTTGTTGAAAAAAGTCAAATATTTTGTATTTTTGGGACCTCATTGAGTAGGGAATTGATCCCCCATCTAGAAGGATGCTTTATTAGGGTTTGCTATATCATTGGAATATAATCCCTTATATAGAGGGTTGATCTATATTTGATTTTTGGTGTCCCCCACCATTCATATGTGTGATCCCCTATCTATGTATTATGATGTTTATAGACAAGTGACTTTTCTTGGGTTGGCCCCAATGATCATGACCTCTTGGTTGAGTGTCACCAGTGACAATATGGCTCATCGAGTGGGTTATCAAAGAACTAGAATTTTCTATAAGCTTCAAGTAGAATCCGATTGTTAGTAGTTTGGTTGAGATTTCCTAGAGACGACGTGTAATTCCTGGGTATATCTAGAATTTGTATCTACATTCATTATTTTATTTCTATTATGAGATGAAAAATCCTAATTATTTTTTTAGTGATTTTTGGGCGTCCTACTAGGTATTTTTATACACACCATGGCATGGGCTCTACCTACATGTGTCATTTCTTTTGCAGACAACTGAACTTCTAATGGAGTCAAAGAGGGACCAAGACTAATTTTATCCTAGAGATCTAGGTTGACTGAGGTGTGGACTTGTGGTTTCATCTTATAGTAGTAATATCCTACTTTATAGATTGGAATTGTTTTTAGTTTCTTTTGGTAGGATTGTATTTTGTCCTTTCTTTCCAATACCTTATTTTCATACTCTGATTGTGGGATTATAGATTTACACATGCATGATTATTACTTGTTTTACATTTCAGTATTGTATGGGTTTGGAAATGTGTGTGTGTGTGTGTGTGTGAAGGTATAGTATGATAATTCTTCCAATGTGTGTGATATGTCTACTCATCACTAATCTCTAGCCCCAGGCCCATTGGAGGTGGGATTGGGGTAGTTGTAGCATGGGCCCTGTTGGGATGGGTTGTGACAAGTAAGTTGAAGTGAATTGTTCTATGAACACCCCATCCCCTGATATAGAAATTTAGTGGGGAATCAATTATTATTTTTCAAAACATCCTTAATGCACCAATACATTCATATTTGAAACTCTTTTGATGTTTTCACAATTTTGGGTGTTATTCAGTTGGAAGGGAAGTTAATTTAATTTGATGAAAAAGTAATTCAATTACCTTAAAAATATTTTCATATCGATCATAAGGTAATAAAATATATTTCTTGTGATGAATATTTGTCTATAGGTTCAGTCAAATATCATGCATACACTCTTTTGACAATGGATCTCAAATGAAATATTGATGGGTGGATAATGACCAAAAAATGACTGGTACATTTTATTTATACAATTGTATACTTAAAATAATTTGATTCTCTTAATATTCTATAGAATATTCCTCCAATGGATCTAAACAAAGTTGAAATTTCCCATATTCCTTTTTTACTATTGATACTATGGGAAATACCTTTTTATATTTTAGAAGGAAAATGATCTAAGGGTGGTTCATAGAATGACCATTGACATCAACTATCTTTCGTTTGAGAAAGTATATCACCTATCAATGATAAGTTATCAAGCACGAGTGGCCTCATCTTCCTGATTACCTCACAATATATGGAATTTCTCACAATTGATTTGGTATGGGGAGGAACGTCTTGTCAAAACAAGATATCAGTGTAGGCATTACCTTCATAGAAAATTCATTAATGGGGAGGACTACCACTACGGCTTGATGTCCATGTACAAGGAGATATCATTCAACATATACCCTAGAGAGGATCTTCAAATAATATGATATCAAGGGGAGGAACTTCTTATATTTTTATATTCAAACCATGATGAGGGTTTTTGTGGTACTCATTAGGAGACAGGTTTTAATCATTGATTATTTCAAGACAACAATGGAGACCTTCAATATAAATATTATAGGGAGGACCTCTAATGTTGCTGCTAGGAATATTTTCCAAGAGGACCTTCTTTTCAACAAAAACTACTTATATAATTTGTTAATGATTTACTGTGACCTTGGGTCACCATTGATAGATGTTTTATGGCCTCAAGAATACCATCCTAAAGTAACTCATGATTGTGGGCCTTCTCTTGGATTTTTGATCCCGTTTTTTGGGACTTATTTTTTGATGTTCTCTATTGGGTTGACAGAGTCATATTCCATGGAAAATGAATTTAATGTAAAATTTATTTATTGAGGGACTCTAATACTCTTGTAAAAATATGTCGACGTGTTTATTGAGTTTTGGAAAGGACATGTGTATTCCCTTGAGTGGCTGTTGAAGTGGACCGATGATCTCAAATTGGGATGGGTGTGTGTGTCTGATATTGTTGTCCATTTATCACATGATTTTTCCGATGACTCTCCTTGATGGTAGTAAGAATATTCTTTTTCTCTTGAGTTACCATCACGTCACATTAATGGGACACTTAAAATGTGGATGTGGTGTAGTTTTTTGAGCACCTACTCATTGTTGAAGCAAACAATATATCCTAGAAGACCAATAGAATATGTGTAGAAAGATATGCAAGCCCTTTTATCATTTCTAGGAGTTAAGGGGTAACTTCTATTATTGGAACGAGAATATATACCAATTTTGTGGTTGGATAAGTGTTGTATCTATAATCTTATATTCTATTTCATTCTTGAATATACTAAAAATAATCATGTGTTGGTAATAGATATGGGTCTTCACTGTATTTGTTTTTGGGATGCTCCTGTAGGTTTCCTCGGTTTCAATCAAAATGTATTGGAAAACATGATTTTTACGATCAGGTATATAGGCCTTATTGTGGGTTTCCACCTTGTTTTGTTGGAAGGATTATATATCGGAAATGGGGATTTGATCTTGTTTCCAGTTGATTGATTTTCAAACTTGGAAGGATGCATGGGAACTCAAGTCTGATAGACCTCATTTGTAGCTCTTGAGGAAAAATCATCATCATGATGAGGATATGATGTTTTATGATGTTGTAGGGGTAGTTTTTGGTAGGTTTAATTTTTGGTTAATCTTATTATGTGTCCTTAGAATACCTCTTGATTTTCTTTCCTATGGTAGGGGAGGAATTTTTTGTTATGTTTTAGGAAAAGTATCTAGAAATGGTTTGTGAAGACGATGGGTGTCATCTTCTTCTTTGTCGTCAGTCATCACTGGGTGTATGGTTGGTGTGGATTCATTTCATGGAGTACTTTATATGTAGCATCCAAGTACGGGATGACACCATTGAGGGGTTTCTACCAACCTTGTCTGTTTTATACCTGGCGTTGATGATGCCAGGTTGGTGATGTGATCCTCTTGATAGATGAGGATCAAGCTTGAGTAGTGACCAAAGCATATTGTTTTTAGTATATGAGATTCCATTTGGATTGAAGAGTGTTTTCTTGAATGTGACTATATATGTGTATCAAAAATAAGAAAAACCTATCAATATACACAAATAATAAATTAGTTCGTGTGAAATTAATTTTCATAAAGGATACATATTTATCCACATTCATTTGGTGAGAGTAAAACTTGTCCTGACATGTAGGAGACATAATTATTTTGGCGGTTTCTAAAGGGTTTTATTCATGGTACTAAAACACCCAATATTTCATGTATCCATGATAATTTATGGAAATACATTCAAAAGGTAGGATAATATTGAATTATTTTTCCATATAACTCCTAAGAAATCACATTGGTTAAGAGGATGAGAGGTTGGGTTCATCGTTCCCTTTTGGGGGGAACTATTTCCTACTCCAAGATACTCATATAGATTTAATTCATATTCAGGAATCTATTATAAACATTAAAATAAAATTGGACTCCCTTCATATATTTAATCAATCACTTATACATTTATGTGTAACCATCTATATGTATCAATGTTTCTCTATCAGTGGAAAATTCTATGTGTATATGAGGTTCTCAAATAACAGATCTATCTATATACATCATAGGTTCTCCCTCCTATTTCATTTTTGTTTACTTGGAATCACTTTATTTAAATTATCATGGTTTAAAGCAACTTTATTGGGTGATTGGTATTTTATAGTTTTCAAGTGAAGAGGGTGGAGTTTTTAGGCCAATATCAAGCCTATGAGAAGGTCTTCCTACATATCCTTATAAAAGGTATCAAAACCCACAATGCTTGATCCCACTTAAAGGGAGATGACATACATTTTTGGCTCATGTAAAATATAAAAACCCATGAATTTTAGAATCATTTGGCATAGAAATCTAAGATAAAGGTGTCTTGTCAAAGATGGTGAGGGACTTATACTGAATTAGACATTTTTTAGTTGATCTAGAAGGGAATATAGTACTTTAATGATATGAAATTCACTAAATAATTTTGGCCAATGAGGATGATATAAAAAGGACCCGAAATGAATATAGTCTCATAGAAATGGGTGGAATGACATATTTGGGAATGTGGCCCAATATGCATGCATATGGTTTTATGTTTTTTATTTTTAATCTCAAGGATGATTCATATATATCCCCCATGTATAAGATACAAATCCAGCATAGTTCAGAAATGTTGGTTCTTAATCCTATGAGGAGGCCCAATATTAATTTTTTATTGTGTTGGTTACATTTTCATAACTAACCATTAATCTCACATGATTCATGATCTATCTGAGAAATAGTAGGATGTTTAATATTTGGCATTTTTTAAAATCTTCTTTATCCAATGGTGGATGAGGGAAAGGGTGTAGAAAGTGGTAGATGTACCGTAAGAAATAAAATGGTGTTTCTCTATGAGGCATTCCCATATGATTCCCCTTTATACATGTGGAAGAGGGGAAGGTTTAAGCAACAAATGATAAAAGGATCATTTTATCTGATTCACTTCACACTTCAAGCAATAGATGTATTTTCCCATCCTGAGAAATCATCAACCGTCATACCTAAAGTTGGGACTCTCATTACCATGAGAAATAATAAATGTTATCATTTTGAGTATCCCTCCCACTAAGAATGTTAAATGTGGGACTTCCTTTCAAACAAGAATGCAATAATGGATGGAGGACACTTTGTTGTGTCATGTCCCTAGGTCAAATGAATCTGGAATCTATGGGGGAGGACTCCAAAAAATCATTATTAGGTCTTGGTATGGGGGGATGAAGACATTTGGATAGTTAATGAATGGAACAATATGGGGATGAACACAATGTGGAAAGAGAGGGGTAAGGATGGAAATTAAAAATACCCCAAGGATACCACATTCCACATACTACTATATATTATACGGGGTGGGGGTCATGAAGGGTGTTCTTCAAAAAAGGGGAATCCTTCAGTGTGGGATTCTTTCATGATCACAAGGGGTTCACTTTATAGTTTTTCGAGTATTTCCTTTCATGTACGATCCCTTTGTAGGTATCCCTAATGGTATGGGTAGGTGTAATTCTTACATAATTCTTCTTTACTCTACCCCACTATCTTCATGTTAATCTTTTGTCTTACATATGTAGTGAGAAAACAATTTATTTATGCACATGGAAAATAACTATTCACCAAAATGGATAGTTGGTAATATATCATATCCATATCCATGTGGTTAATTATTAAATTCACCTATCACAATGGATTTTTATTTGTTTTGGGGAGGTAGGGCCACCACCTCATACTATAAAGGAGAAGTAATTTTTGAGGATTATTAAAAGGATGACAAATATTGAAAATGAAAAAATTGGGGGTGTGGATTCACTGCCTCACCCCAAATAATTAAAAAGCATTTATAGGGGGATTAATTTCACTACCATCCCGTAAATAACAAAACAAATCACTTTTGGGGATTTAAAATCATGCCTCGCCCCAAACACAAAAAAAAATGTTTGTGGGAGGTGTGTAATTACTACATCGACCAAAAAATTATTTTTTAATGGGAATACCAAGAGTATCGGTGGTCCCATATAGTGTGTACACTATGAGAAATGGATATAATACTGTATGGTTCTGGGTACATTTGAAATTTTAAACCAAAAAAATATTTTTCCATCTTGATTAGGGAGTTCATAAATTTAAAATAGCTTTCTCAGATTCCTTGTTGAATTTTTCTTGACAAAAAAATGTTTAAATGAAATGTGTAAAGGGGTTTTAGTTAATTTTCTAAGAGAATATAACGAAAATTCCTAGTTTTATGCTCCCTTATTCCTTTCCTTCTGTCTTTTAGATCTGTATCAAATATTTCAATATATTCATTTCATTAATTGGAGGGAGTAGTTGTGGGTAAGGATAGTTTCCCTACAATTTTTATTTATAGTTTCTTTCATCACTTCATATGTTTCTATTGGGTGTTCCTTAAATTATTTATTTTTCAAGATTATCATATTTCTTCTGATCGGAGCTGGATCAGACAAGGGTTAATAGAAAATATAATTTAGTCAACTTTGAATGAGGTAGGTTCCCTTTACATTACTGTGGCTCCTTTCCATTTGATGAATTTATATTCATTTATGATTAGTACACATATTTTCATCATTTTTCATTCCTTTTATCTTCTTTCCCTATCAATTAGGACAAGATTATGACTACCTTATAGTTAAAAAGGAAATCATAACAAGATAAATTGTTCGTTTTTGGATCCTTGGTTGAACATGTTTCAATAATCTTATAAATTTATCATTTGAGGATGTGAGTTGGATTCTCATGGTAAATGGTATTTCCTTTATAAATGGGAATTTAAAATTGTTGATTTGATAAAAAAAATGGATTCTTTATGGTCATGGTTTAAGATGGAATTTTTATATGAATGGGATGATTTAGGGTGATGGTTTGGAAATGGTATTTAAAAACCATTTTATGGTTTTATAAAGGTCGTTTTTATTAGGATATTATCCAAGGGCCTATAGTGGGTAAAGATGAAATAATTTGTTTTTACTAATAGTACATTAATGGAATTTGACTTGTTTTTTAAGAGAGAACTAGAGGGGCTTGCTTCATAATGATTTTGTCTATTTAACATTATGTGGATAATGCCCATATTTTTTATCATGGTTTCATTACTTATTATTATTGATTATTATTTTATAGTGTTTTTCTTATTCCATGATGAATCGTGATTTTTCAAGAAAAAATTGTATTTTTTGTTAAATGTGGTTATGTAGACCATCATGCATGTGGGCATGTGAGTTGCCCTAAAATGTTCTACTCTTGGGATCAAAGTGTCTTATTGAGGCCAAGATTGATGTTATCAATCCCTTAAGGGGTAGATATGGGTAAAATGTTTGGGGTTCAATGGAACCATACTTAATTCCATGAAGGGTGGTAGGGTTTTCATATTGGTTAAATTAGGACTAAGGTTAGTTATTCATGCACTCTTGAAGAATTTGTGGCTTGGTTGCCTATAATATAGATTTGGGAGATGAATCCATAAACTGTAAAGGTGTTGGGTGAATTAACATGGTTAATTTAAGTATCATTTAGTGGTTGGTAACGGAGAATCTAGGGTTTTTTCTTATAGTGATTTTATAATTGGGATGTGTTGTTGGGATAGTGTTTCCTTGTTTTCTCTTTATAATTATTTTTTATTTTTTATTTTTTATGTAATATTATTGAGAACTAACACTTGGTTATAAGGTGTGGTAAATTCCATGAATTTATTAGCCATGTGATCCACCTAGTGCTGGTATAGTTTTTATTATACCATGTTACCTACCCCAATGGTGACGGTTCAAGTTGTGTGAGAGGTTAGATGTGTTGATTCCATACATTGATGATTTTTTTCTGAATTATAGATGTATGTTTAGTTCAGGGACTAACCAATGGATGGTGTACTCTGAATTACACTATAGGACTTACCCTAAGGGTGATGGTTCAGTTTGTGAGAGAGTTTGTACATCAAGATTCCCTCTTATAATCAATTATTGTTTGTTATGGATATGTGATTGGCCAAGGGACCTACCTCATGTTAGTTTAGCTCAACACGTGTTATGTGAACTTACCCTAAGTTTGTGGTTTAGACTTTACAAGAGGTCAGATATTGAGATCTCATCCCCATATCATGGGTTGTATGTTATCCAGTAAAAATGAGATATAGCCAGGGGACCCACCTCACATTTGTGTGGTTTGTCTGTCGTGAGAGTTTGGTGATCAAGATTACCGCCCTAGATTACTTATACTACCTGATAGGATTTTTATATATTGGGATTGGATATTTTAATGACTTTCCATGATGTTATTCCTTTATGGCTAGGACTAGATATTGTGATTTCTTTCTCCGATGGGATTTATTATTATGTAAATCCATGTGACATATTTCTAGAATTGGTTAAAGAAATTGATGATAGGTGTCATGATGTCCAGGTTAGAACATGCAACCTGACATGTATGATTGGTTGTACATTTTTGTTATATTTCTAGGTGGGTGTGTTCTATGAGCATTACATTCACTTCTTTTATGTATTTCACGAACATCAATTTGATAACAAAAACTTTCAGTATGTTGATGAGATGGGGATTATTATTAGGTCTTTTGGGCTCACCCCATACTCAGGTACACAACATGATGTGCTTAGATATACCTTAATGTTTTGTCTATGGAATAGGTATCATTTTAATATGGACAAGTGGTTTAGGTTTAGAAGGTTGTGAAGGTTGTGGATTCCACAAGAAGATAATGTGATATGATCTAGAGGGAAATGTAGTTATTTTCCAATATTCTTCAGTATATTTATTATTCAGTGTTCCTCTATTGTACATATTTTATAATGATTTTCATCAATTTTTACTTTCTACAATTAATTTGTTTGAAATGTTTCATCATAAATATATTTTTTACTATTTTCTATTCTTGATAATGGATCTTGGGGTGTAAGTTGAGTGGTAACCATTTCTTACACCACATTCTCCCTATAGGACCTATACTAGACTTCAATCCCCCCATATTTAGTTAGTATTCAGATTATGAACATGGAATTTCTAAACTACTTACATGTTGGGGAATGTTTTGAAAACCATAGATCAAAATAAACCTATTATATATAGGTGTTAATGATTCACACATTTTTTAGTTCAGATTTGTCTTAGGGGAAACAACCCTATAAGCCTGCATGAAAGACTTAAGTTAAAATCCAGGTGAGAAAATATTTTTGTGTTATTGTGCTAGTTACTATAGCTGTAATGTTGTAGGTACTATAGGTGTACTGTAATAATAACACTATTCAACTGAATTAGGCCTTTAATCCAGAGAATTGGGCCTCTAGTCCATAAGGCCTATGTGCCATAAATATTTAAGGCATTTGGGAAAAAAGTACATCAGTCCATGTAGAAGAGAAGGATAGGCCTACTAGAGAAACCTTGGGCTGATGGATTAGAGTACAAGTAGAGAAGCTTCGTCCAACTTGAGTAACCTAGGGCAGATAGATCGCATCTAAAGTAGTCTCCAAGTGAATAAAATTTACACAAGATAGAAGGTGGGATATAGTGCCAGCCATCATCCCATGAAACTCTTCAGAAGGTCATTGCAAGATATTTGTAAAATTAGGTGGTGAGATGATAAAAAATTAAAGAGGTGTTGTGGAGGGATTATTATAGTGTAGTTGAGTCATAAATATGTAAACTCTTATTCCTATGTAATTTTAGACCATTTACATTGGGCCTGGTGGCTATGGGCCTCTAGGTTTTTTAAGGGTTCCCACAAATCCATGTTAAAAACGATAAATTATCATATAATAAAACAAATAATATGGAATAGTACTTATTATAGACTATAAGGGTCCTCTTATAAATATATTGATTATCTATTGGTTTTTGGGATGTCTGTTATAAAAATTCCTCATACTAAAATTTTGTTAGATTCGACCATGACCCTAGGGATTTATTTTTAAGGGAATATTCTCCCCACAATTTTTTTAGGTTGTTATTTATTCTTAAAAGCCTGTGAAATATTATGATTTTCACTTGAGGTCTTGTAGAATCCCCACTTGAGTGATTTTCATGTGATCTAGGTCAGGGCATTACAACACATTGATTTTGATGTTGAAACCACTTATAATGTAAATATTTCTTATTCTTTAGTATCGCAATAAAAGGTTTCAATCAGATATTCAATCCATTGGTCAAGGGGATTAGAGATTGTTTTCATCTATATCAAATCCAATGAGATATTTTTTTGTGGTATCCACCCATCTTTTTAGGTGAGGCTAGACCAATAGTTGTTTGATTCTGTAAAGAATAACTCTAGAGCATATTCAATTAGATTTAAATACCAAAAAAAATTATTGGTGAATTTTTATTTGTAAAATCTTATCGAACCAACCACATGTTTTTGGATGTGTATTCCTTGGTATGTTGGCATTTGGGTCTTCCCGAGATGTAATTTTTTCTTTTTTCTGGTTGTTCATTCTTAAGACCCTGAAGAGGGTATGGAATAATAATTGTGTATATATATACATATGGTGTATGGCTATATGTCTATAATGGAATTTTTTTTATCATTTATGGGGATTCTACATTTTACTCCTATGTTGTCAGGGGATGTGCATTATAGAGTTAGTAATTTGATGATGGGTTGAGGTACACTATATAGGATTGGGTGTACTTATTTTTTTGGTAATATATTTCCAATATTATACACATAGATAATAGGAAATTGGTTTAGAGTGGTTTTCTATTGTAGGATACCTTTTATTTTTGGAGAAATAATGTTTCATTGGCATGATATAAGTATATATTTGATGATTCTTACCAGAGTAGTGACAAAAGGGGTATAAGGGGATGATGTTCATATCTTCTTACATATGGGTGGAGCACCCTTATGTTATTCCAATGTGTTAACCTGTAATTATTCATCATGATAATGATTTAACACTGAATTAGATTCATTCATGTAGGAAGATTAGGTATGTGTAACAGTTATACATGAGTTCTATTTGGTCAAGTATTTTTCAATATGAGGGGTTGGTTCAAGGATCTGGATCAAGGGCATTCACATCACATTGTAATGGTAATTGGTGTTCTTATAGGAGTTATAGGTATAATTGAGGGTGTGTTTCTCAGGTTTATCCACGAATGTATGGTGTTAAAATAGAGGGGATCTAGATGTATGTAGATAGGGATAGGGTGCAGACATTGCTTTCTTTTTATTTTTGATCAAACTTTATTAAATCACAGAGAAGGATAATATAAAGACCTAGACTCATGTATCTCAAATCTAGTGCCTTGATTTATTACATTTTCATGAGGTACAATGAATTTCATCACAAATGAATAAATAGTTTAGTAGTATTGGTAAACAAAATACATAATTGAAATTTAAATTACATTTCAAACAATTAATACACCGTGAATTTTCTTTGAAAATTCCATTTTCCCCGTAGCATAACCCTATATTTCAATCATAAAAAACTTCTTGGTATCATGGGAAAAATAATACATAATAAAGGGGAGAGATAAAATGATCAATAAAGTCATACATATAGTTGATTCTATTATAAATAATCATATACAATTACATTAAGGTAAATAATTTAGACACATTCTATATTTAATCAATTACTTGATCATAATATGATAGGAATAAATGATGGTCAAATAATTCCATTTAAATAATCAATTGAGAAAAAAACTTAAACATGATTATTATATTAATTGAATAATCTCATAAAATATTAATATAGAATCTAAAAATTATGAAATTCATAATATTGAAAGTCTATAATATATTTTCAAGGTATCGGGAAAGAATTCTATATAAATGGGTAAGGCCTCCCCCAAAACCATGTCTAGTTTGTATCATGAGACATACTAATGCATCCATGGGCTATAGAGAGCCCCACCCATCACTTACTAAGTCCAATAAATTCATAAATTTAAATTTTTTAAAATGAATCAACATAAAAATTTATATTGAAAATATCATATGAAATGTAAACACTTTCCCCAGTCAGTAAACATAATCATAAACCATCAAGAGTAATATGGTGAATGGTATCAAAATTGTGCATCCCCAGTCTGACTGGTCATAAACCATCCATAGAAATAATAAAGGTGATATTAACACAACATATACCCAGTGGATCTTAATCACATTAAATGGTTTAATTTATAAAAATATATTTAAAAATATTCTTGGGGAAAATATTATTTTTCACCTTGAAATTCAATTTTTAAAAGTGCAGTTTTAGAAAACATATTTAATGTAATTTTCTATAGAAATTACAATTGAAATATATAAAATATGATTCAAAACATTTTATTAGTTATGATGTATTGAAATTCAATTAAATATTTACAGTTTAAAATAAATATTCCTTTCAATTTTCTATAAAATGCAATTGTGTACTGTTTTGAGAATGACATGATGAATTCATTCAATACATTTCATAAAAGGTAAAACATTAGTAAGAATGACTTTAAACAAATAAAGGGAATATTTAAATAAGTTTTAAAAAAATTAAACATAACCATGGAAGATAAATATTCCCCAATATAGACTTAAACATAAACAATCTTGTATTATGATGAGATTGCGCAATAAACTCTTACCTTAGGTCTGATTTCCTTCATATGTGTCCAAACATCCTGTATAATATATAAAGTGTTATTATACATATATTAAGAAACCATTTTCATATATATCATAAAATATATAATTTAACTATACCATTTTTATCACCCATTTTAAAAAAGGTATTTATTATATTACTATTTCAGGTGATAACTACTTTGTTTTCCATGGATGTTTTGATTTTGGAGTCTTAGTCCTTGTACTTTGGTCATTGTTCCATCATCTTCATAATTATAATAATGATATAAATATAATATATATTCAATATATATATATATTTATATATATTTAGAGTAATCCTTAAATGCTAGAGATAGAAAAATGAACAACACCATTCATGGAGACTGTAGGCCATACATATGCATGAACAATGTTTCCATATTTTGATGGATGGAATGAAATATAACAGAATAGTAATTAATAATTCTAGAATTATATTTTCTACGTCATCATTGTGTAACTATTTAAAGTAATTATTTATTAACTAAACATTAAAATTAAATTAATATTATGAATAAAATTTATTTAGACTTCAAAATACTATTTACAGTTTAAGATAAATTTTGGGTTATAAAGTAATAATAATGTTATAGTTATTAAAATCATTAATGTGACATCTTTGCCTTTATTTAATGAAAATATTATAAATATCATAAACTTGACCAAATGGACATAAATTTCCATTTAACTGAAAATTAATGGATTATGGGTGAAAATAACTCATAAAATAAAATTTTAAAAAGTTATAGGGTTACTTTATAGTTCTTGTCATTTTATTTTAAACCTAAATTATTCAATTTATCCATTATCGTGGTAACAAAAATTACCAAGGTTATTATTCATATTGTTTAAAAATAAAAGGGAACTATTTTCTCAATTTAGACCTTATGAATAAAAGTATTTCATACTTTTTTCAAAATTTATAACATAGTAGTTTTGGTATTTAATTCAAAATTAATCTTGATATATGAAAAGAAAAACAGTTTTCATTGAAATGAATTTTAAGCCCAAAATGTACATATAAAAAATTAGGTATAAGGATGATTAAAATGAAATTAATTTGATTAAAAATAAATAAATATTAATTATGTAAATTTAATATCAAATTAAAATAATTAACGGAATTTTAATATAATGAAATTGATATTTTAAAAAAATCAGTACTTTTCATTATTCACTAGAAAATCAATATTTTCTGAAAAATAACAAAAATTTAACCTATGATAATTATGAAATTATGAATTTAAAAATGAATTTTATTTTTTGAAAATATAATTTATAAAATTATCAAAATTTAGATTTAAAACAAGTATTATATTAAAATGAGAAAAAACTACCTTTCAGAAAACATCATTTTGTATATATAAAATTTGATTTATTATTATCTTATTTCTATCAAATATATTGTATGAATGTAAAAAAATTAATGAATATATAATGTATAAATTTTATAATTTAGTTAATATTATTCATTCTAACCAATTTATTGGCTAGGTTATAATGATCACATAATAATATTTCATTGTTCATTTAATCTGAGTGTTCTTTGTAAAGTAAGATATTTAAGGGATTATGTTTAAAAAAAATAAATACCATAAAATATTGGGGTGTTACATTCTCACCGCCATAATTAAATTATTTTCTAATAATTTTAAATTTCAATTCTGAAATCAAAGTTTGATACTTGAAAATTTTTTTGTGGGAAACCCACATCTAAAATAGGATTAATAAAACAGACTCTTAATAAGAGGGAAAGGGAAATCCAATGGATATCACAAAATTAAGACTTAGATTTGGAGAAAATTGGTAAAAATTCAAAATATGGACATTGAAGAAAAATATAACTATCAAGTTTTGATGAAGAGTTATAGATAACATGGTCATTATAAAGTTCACCATCATAGAACTGTAAATATGTGAATGGTTTAAAGACCCTTGATTTATCAGTAAGAAAAGTAAATCGATAACATTTTTACACCAAAATCCTTTTCCTATAGTTGAGATAATATTTTACTACCAAAATAATAACTTTAGAAAATATAAACATTATTTATCTCTATTTCATAAGCATAATAACATCCTTAGGTTGTGCTTTGATCAATTTTAACTTCATTTTTACACCAATAAATGGATGTTCACAATTCATGCCCAAAGAACATTAATGAATCATAACATCCACATGTAATTTTTTCATTCTCAAGCCAAAAATAGTTACAACAGTTTGTCCAATTAGATAAATCATACTTTAACCACAACTAATAATATCAAAATTTTAACTTAATCCATTACATAAGTTTTTTCCTTTAAACTCATTCAAAATACATCGTTCCAAATTCAAACTCTAAAAATTTATAAGGATAGTCACCAATTTTCAAAATCAAACTATCATTAGATTACCAAAAATAATATAAACTAAGTCATATTTTCACATACTAAATATATTAATACATTGATACATATAAATCATTAATGAAAATATGCAATGTTAAAAAAAATAAAATCTTGGGTTTTTGAATTTATTCCCTAAATGAAACCATATATAAAAACCAACAAAGATGACATAAACCATTAGATCACTAACCAATTTCATGGTCACCAACAATTTCCCATAAATATCCCTTTATGATTATCTCGACATTGGGAAAATATTTAGGTTTATCCTCCACAAATCATGTGTTTTTCAAAAGGCCAACTTACAATGGAATCACTTCTGTTATTTATTGGTAATATTCATCTCATGCTTCCAAACCCTTATAGAATAAGTATTATGTTACAATACTTATTTGTAACATAATTCTTATAATTGGTACATCGTACATAAAATATCCAAATACATAAAATATCCAAATGACATAATTATTTAATCCAATCATAATCACATTAATCATACCTCATCATCTATGGTAAGATCATAATCATGAACATGATCCATTAGCTTCTTTTGTGCCATCTTCTATTGACACCTGGGGAATTCTCTTGTGTAGTGTCCCATATCTTTACAGTTGAAACATTGAACATTATAATTTTTTTCATTTCCTTGAAATCAAGATAATGGTCACCTTTTTCTCCTCACTTGAAGAAAACTTGTTTTCCAATTAATCATATACCAAAGTGTTTCCTTCCACAATTATCACATGTGGGAAATATTTTCTTTCCCACATTACCTTTATCCATAATTTTCCTTCCATCCCCTTATTCTTATGCTTCCTTCCATCACCATAATACATAGATAATTTTTTTAGTATCTTATTAACCCGTGATATTATTTCCTCATATGATCAAAATGTTTGGGAGACTAGTTCATTTCGAAATATTTTATTAAACCCATAAAAGAAATGAATATTCTTACTCTTTGGATTGTATGCATTGATAATATTTCCATTACTTCTACTATGACATATTTCTAGAAAATGTCATACAATATATTAGATCATATCATTATGAAACAAATTGAATAATATCAATACTACTGATATACATAACATAGATTGTAAATTTATGTATAACAAATATCTAAATCATAATCTTAGTTTATTTGTATATATTTTCAAATTCTGTAATAGGATTTTATTCTCTAATCTATGTTTTCCTTAATCTATTTCCCAAGTTATCAACCAAACATTAAAATAATACCAACTGTAAAGACCCTAAATCTAGTATCCCGGACATGGTGCCTTTCTTTATTAAATTGGCATAAGATACAAGGAATCACATCCTACAAGATCAAATAGTTTAGTAATATTGGTAATCTAGATACAAAATTTGTATTCATATTACATTTCAAACTTAAAATACACAAATAATTTTCTTTGTGAACACCATTATTTACCTTATCATAACCCTTTATATCAATCATAAGAAACATCCTCATATCTTGGGGAAAAGTAAAACATAAGAAAAGGGTGAGCTTAGATACCGAATAAAGGTATACATAAAGGGAAATTTATCATAAATAAAAATAAAAAATTATATCAATGTAAATAAATGAAACACATGACATTTAATAAATAACTAGATGATGATATGTTAGTAATAATAGATGATAAATGGGTAAATCCTCAACTTAAACCACGTCTTATTTGTCTCATGAGACCTACCAATGAATCGAGGGGAAATAGAGGGACACGTCTATCACTTAATAAGTTTAATTCATTCCTCCTAGAAAATGTGTTTAACATAATCAACAAAAACATTCATATTGAAACTGGCATATTAAAATTCAACACATTCCCCAATTAATAAAGATAATCATAAACTATCCAGAGTAATATATTGAATGGTATTTAAATAGTATATCCCCAACCACACTAACAAAAAACCATCCATAAAATAATATGGATGACGTTAATAAAACATATCCCATTTGGAACATATTTAAATTTAATGTTTTCGGTCATAAAAAGGCATTTAAAAACATTCATAAGGAAAATATTCTTTTTCACTTTGAAATTAAATTTTTAAAACTAAAAGCTAATAATATTTTGGAAATAATTTTCTCTAAAAATAATCATTGAAACATATGAAATATGATTCAAAAGACTTGATTTTTTTTTGAATTCTGGAATTAATTTTCCATTTTTTTACATTAAACCAAAGTTTCCTTTCACTTTTCAATAAAAGACAATTTGGCCTTATTTTAAAAATGACATGATGATTTCACTCAAAAAAATTTAAAAAGGAGAAAATGGGTAAAAATGAATATAACCAATTTAGTGTAATATTAAAAACATTTTTTTAAAACATAAACAAGGTAGATAAATATTCCCTAGAATACACTTAAACATAAACAATCCTAAATAATTATGAGATTATGTAATAAACCCTTACCTTTGGTCTGATTTACATCATATGTGTCCAAACCTCATGTATTAAAAATATAGTGTGATTATAAATATATTTGATATCCATTATAATGTATATCATATAATATATAATTTACTTATACCCTTTTTATCCCCCATTTAAAAAAAATATTTATTAAATTAAAAGTTCATGTGTTTAGTGATTCATCTTCTATGTATGTTTTGATTCATGAGTCTCATTCCTTGTAAATTGGTCATTGTTACATCATCAATATAATTTTAATCATGATATTAATATCATATATATTCAATATATAAGTATTTATAGAAATAATTAAAAGGTGGAGATAGAAAAACGAATAATACCACTCTTAAAGATGGTAGGATGTACGTACACATGAGGTTTGTTTCCATCTTTTGACAAATGGAACGAGAGAAATGAGAATAGTAATAAAGCATTACAGAATCATATTTATTTATAAAATATCATATATACCAATTATTTCCATATTTATAACCATCCGAGTAAAGTGGTGATCAAAACAAAATTACACCGCTATGTGGAAATGGTAATCCATATGTATACATGAGTGAAATTTTTGAATTTACTATAATACAAAATATATAAAAAATGGTTGTATTGTAAATGTAATAAAATCTAATTATTTTTAATATACATTATTTTTTGTTTTCGGATGGTTACTATAACACCCTGAGATTTTATGAGAAATATTCTTTTTAATTTCATTGATATCTTCTATTGTACGCTACACCAAAATTAGCTTGTGCTATACGCAACACCAGATTAGCTTGTAATATATGCAAACATTATTCTTGGCTTGTGTTTCACGCAAAAGCGACCTTCCTCGGTAGCGTGTGTTGTACGCAATAACATGTTTCACAAAACAATGATATATTATTATGAACTAGCCTTTATGAATATTATTAACTATATTTTGAATTTTATTACATAATAAATCATCTTACACATACTCTAGAACATGGAATGTGGACCAAATAAACTTTGGGTAAAATAAGTATTTTTAAAAAAATGCATTTTTCCCGCCATTTGATGGTGCACCCACTTTAAATCTAGTTATTGACGTATTTATAAGTTCAATTTGACAAATTGAACATCCTCTTTGGAATCAAGATATAAAAATTTACCTTGGATAAAATTTTGATATTTTTCTGATAAGTTTCTTATTTTGATGAATAATAAAAATAAGCTAACTTTTAATTGAAAACAAATTTTTTCATAGACAAAATTTATAAGGTTAAAATATATTTTTGAATGGTTTTAAAGTATAAATATAAAATATTTTTACCATTTAATATAATTCAAGTCATTATCATTAATTTTACATTAAATTCATAGGTAAAAACATTTCAATCTTTTGCAAAGTTTTATCTTTTAAAACCCATTTTCTCAACAGCGGGATTAATTTTAAATTAAATACTGAAACTTCTGGGTTTTGAATTTGGAAAAATGGATTCCATATTTGGAATCAGTGGGTATAAATATGCTAATAGGCTACTTTTTATTTTTAGACATTAGGAATAGTAACTACAGTAAATTTTATTTACTATAGTTAAAGGTTAATCGGGTAATTAAGGGTAACAATTTGATTATAAAATTACCCTAACACCTGGCAAAATTCTATTGGATTAATAAAAGTCGACCCATATCATTTAAGGGTCGGAATATATTCATTTCGTGGACTTTTGACCATGAAAATTATATAATTATTATTAAAACCAAATAAAGTGACAACATGTCACTCTCTTATGTCTTATAAGTGTAATAATTTTAATTTAGTGATAAACCTCATAAAACTTCAAATATAAGTAGTCTTCAGAAATATAAAAAAAAATTCTATATCATGAGAATTTATTTTTAATTATTAGGGATTAAATAATTATCATTAATGATGACACAATAGTGATGTAGAAATTATTTTATTGATTGAAATATCAAATAAATGGTTTTCAAAATATTAAAATAAATATTATATGAACTAATTAATGTTCGACACAAATTTTATAGATGTATAAATCATGTTAGGAGTCTATTAAATTTTTTTTCTAATATATCCTCTGTGTGGATTTTATTTAAATTCAAATAAATGAATAGTGTCAAAATTGACACTATTGTAATTTTATAAAACTTACATATTATAAAATTTTTTAAAAATCACAAAAATATTTAAAAATTATATATTTAAATTAATATGGTCTAAAATTTCATAAAGTATCAAATTATAGATAATTCAAAACACATATTTAATTATGTATAACAATTTAAAATTTAGAATATTGTTACCACAAATAATATTAAATTGATTAAATAAGGATAAATCAAGTTGATAAGGTTTAAAATAAATTACCAACATGTCTAAATATAAGTTTTTGATGATATTACAACCATATCTCATCTAATATTTGGATTTGAGTAATTTTTGGAGGTTTTTAAGTGGGGATTGAGTTCATTATAAATTAATATTTCAGAGGTTTCAAAAAGTGCCACTCTCCTCTCTTATAAAAGGGAACCTCCTCCCTCTCCTCCTCACACAACTTTTAGCCTTCAATATATGATACAACCTTCCCATTTCTCTTATAAACTTTCCTAGGAACATACTAGAGGTCATGGTCTTCTTCAAAGACCAACTTTAGTGCCCTAATAGGAGGTATAGAAGAGGCGCGTCAAAGAAAAGGTTATATCCTTTACCGATTATTTCAAGTTTATTTCTTCTTATACATCCTCTTCTTTTTTTGTTTCATAATAAAGTAATAAAATAAGTATCACTCATATACTGATATGTTATAATAAATATAAACCAACCTTGTTTCATCTTCTATCCATCCTATGGAAAATGAAATCACCGCGTGTTTGTTCGTATGGAATACCATCTCCATGCCGTGGTGTAATATGTTTTTCCACCACCACCTTACATGGATTGGTAAGATGGTGTAAAGAATAACTATATATTGTTTTTATTACATGATACAAATTCTGAGATATTATATCATCCACTCTAATTCCATTCAATAATTATGGGAACAATATCATCGCTCGTGCATACGTACGGATTACCGTCTCCACGACGCGATGAGATTCATTCTCCAAGTTAACCATTGAAGAATGATTATAAAGTATATATAACAAATAATCATGAAATATATGAAATATTAATGCTACTGGATTTATGTATATATTATTTACTTACTTCTATTCAATTTAATAAGGAAATGAAAACAACGTTCATGCGTACGTACGACCTACCGTCTCTATGAACGGTGTATTTATTTCCATTAATCGATATTATATATATATATAGATGTATATTCTGAATATATATTATATATACATCATTTTTTACATTCTGGAAGTAATTAATAATTTTTTAAGTAATCATTTGAATAATTACAAGTCAAAACACAAATGATAAATGAAACGATTTTACCCAAAACGCCGCTTTAACATGGAATTGACAAATGAACGGGTAATATAAAGTCATAAGTGAATCATATGTGATATAATAAATATTATTATGGTTCTGTTACAAGTTAATAATATGTTTAAACCTACTATACAGGAGTCTCAGACACACATGGAAGAAATTAGACATAAGGTAAGGGATAATTTTGCAATCTCATTTTTATCTGAGATTGCTTATACGTAAGTATTTACTAGGGTTATATTTTTTCATCCATATCCATAAAAATGTTTTTAATAAAGTGTTTAATATTATACCATGTATTATTAAAGTAATTTTTATCTCTATTTGACTTTTACATTGTGTTATGGAAGGAATCTTTCTTTTGTTTACCATATGAGGAACTTTTTGACTTTTCCGGCAAAGGTACGAGGAGAATGTTTTTTAACTTATTCGACATGAATGGATTTTTATGGTTTCATAACGCCAAATTTTCATGAAGCTTAGTCTAAAAAATTTCATGATTATTTTCAACTAAATCTTTTTCTTTTAAAATTGCATGGCATTTTATGAAAAGAAAATGATTTTAAAGAAGAAAGGATATTTTCCTCAAGAATTCATATCAAGTGCTTTATCAAAACTTTTTTCCGTCTAAGATGACATTATTTAGTATGTTTATGTTTCAAGTATAATGTCTCTATTATTTACATGTATTGATTTTTCTTATGATTAAATGATATCAATTTGTTTTATATGGATTATATTATAATGGGATGATGTTTATGAAACCCATTTTATTCTTTGGGTTATGATGAATGATGAATGATTATTTTGTGGAACATGTAAGAATGATTTCATTATGAGATGGGTTTGACCTATATCTCCCTCAAATTAATTGGGTAATGATTTATATCTCATGAGATATACATGGATGGAACAACAAGTGAATCTGTTTCAGTAATACAGGGATGTAATGAAAAGTAAACCCGGTTCAGTAATGGACTTTGTCCACTATGATGGTATTGGAAACAATGCCTTGGATACTATGGAAATCATAATATGTGATTAATGGTTTTCCACAATTACATGTTTTATTCCCATACTATTTTATCATGATTTATCTTCCTTTATGATCTATGCCTTATGTACTGCCAAGATGTATGTCATTGCTCAAGATTTTGATGTTTTATGTTCATGTTTTTACGTTCAAATGTTAATGGATTGTTTTTATGTTCTCCATGTTTACCCTTAATTAGAATTTGAGATCACCCTTTTTATCTTTTATTTTCCCCAATATATAAATAAAGGTTTTAGGTAAGAAAACAAAAGGCGAATATATTTATGGGAGATTTTGAAGATCTTTCACCATGATTAGAAGATTATGTTTCGAGTTTCCAAAGACACTAAACTAATACGGTATTTGGGCATATTTTTTTGTTATGTATTAAGTATTCCGCAAAATTAATGTAAAGTTTATGTATATAAATTTTGGGTATCTACAATTACAACACATGAAGAGGATGTGTAAGAAGAAATAAACATTAAAGAGTTGGTAAAGATTACTACCTCTTCTTAAAGATTCCTCCTATGAATATCCTATTAAGGGATGAAAGGTTGGTCTTTTTGGAAAACCAAGACCTCCATAATTTGTATAATCACATTTTGAAGAGAAATGGGATGTTTTTGGTCGAGATAGAAGGCTCAAGTGGTGTTAATAAGTGATACAAAAGGTTCCCTTTTATAATTTACGTACGGGACACTTTAAAAATTTTCATAAAGATGATATTATTATAAATTAATTTAGAATTATGAATTACTAAAAATGGAAATTTATTCGAATATACTATAGTATAATGTTGTAGTCTCATCAAGTAATATAATATAGGTATTTATATCATT
The DNA here is from genome assembly GCA_963277665.1 of Viscum album. Lineage (NCBI taxonomy): Eukaryota > Viridiplantae > Streptophyta > Magnoliopsida > Santalales > Viscaceae > Viscum > Viscum album. The sequence continues at coordinate 1,324,722,755 of OY728137.1, read as the reverse complement.
ATAAACCATATCCTTTTTTCTTACCCATGGGTTATTTATTTTTGCCTTAATTGTGGTAACCACTATTTTAATCATAAAGTGTTAATAATGTTATCATAAATTGAAAAATGAATTATAAATAGAATATTTATGTTTTATTTAAACTATATTAAAATCAAATGTATGAAGGTGATATTTTATATGAATTTTAAATTATTTAGAAAAATATTATTTTGATAAATTATTATTAATGTCTATTTTGACACTATTCAAATACATTGACATCAAATAAATTAGGACAAATGTAAACTATAATAAAATTATTATAAACCACTATAATATTTAATACAGATATAGACAATTAATTTCATGCATTAATTCATTAAAATAATATCACCATTAATATTTTTAATATTTTTGTTTTATTTTTCTATTAATGAAATAAATATCATATTATCATTTCACAAGAATTTGAGGTAATTATATAATTTAAAATTTTAAAATAAATTTCTATAAATAATATATTTTAATTAATATCAAAATATTCTTTTATTTTTTTTATATATTGATTTTTCCCCTATTTGGAAACATAAAATATATTAAACAGAAACAGAGTGACATTTTGTAACTATCTTTGTTTTAAATAATATATAGGTTATACTCATAGAAAAATGTCTATTAAATAACCCAAATTGGATCCTTAGGTTATTAGCTTAGATTTCTATTCTTAAAATAAAAGATAAATAAGTTTTTACTAATTTTATACCCTTATCTTTTTGTTTCAACTCTTGTTTAACTTTGTAAACTCTTATCATGACAACATGGACTTTTACTATTCTAGGGTTAATAATATTACTATAAAATGAAAAATGACCCATGAATGGATCATTTATGAAATTTTCAACCTTATCTCAATAAATTGGATGAATTTAATATTTTTATTTATTTTATGTCATTTAATAAAATATCATATATACTATAAAATATTCATAATGTAAATTATAAGGACAATTAATTAAATTGAAATTAATAATATAAGGATAAAAAGATAAATTCATGGAGCACCTTAATTAATTCCAATTATATTTATTTTAATATTTTTACTATCATTTATTTGATATTTTCATTAATTCAAAAATTACTACATCATCTTTGTGTAACTATTTAGCGTACATTTTTAGTAAATAAAAATTAAAAATAAATTAAAATGGTGAATAAATATTAATTATATTTTAAAAAAATATTTATAGTTCAACATACCTTCTAGAAAACACCATATTAAAAATGTTATAGTTATTAAAATCACGAATGTGACAACTTTGAATGTTCTTTAAATAAAATATTACAAATATCATAACCTCATCTAAATGGCCATAAATGGATAGATAACTAAAATCCAATTGCTTATGGACTAACACTACTCATATAATAATATTTGGGAATGTTTTAGGGTTATTTTATAGTCCTTGTCATTTTATTAATAACATAAATTACACAATTTACACTTTAGCATGGTAACAAAAATAACCAATCATACTATTTATATTAGCCCAAAAGAAAAGGGACCTTTTTAATAAATTTTCACCTTATGAATCAAAATATTTCATACATTTTTTAAAATTTAAAGCAAAGAATTTTTAGAATTTATTTTAAAATTTACCCCTCAAAACACAACGAAAAAACAGTTTTATTGAAAATTCATTTTTCAAGCCCATAATTAACTTATTCCAAAACAAGGTATAAGGATGATTAAAATGTAATTAATTATATTATAACAAAATAAATATTATATAGTTAAATTTTAGGCCAATTCAAATCATAAATGTCCTTTAAATATAAATAAATTAACAGTTTTATAAAAATATGTGTTTCTAAGCATTCACTAAAAAATAATCTTTTTAGAAAAATACCACAAATTAATTATATAATTTTTTTGAAATTATTCTTTCAAAAATGATGTTTATTTTGACTAATAAAATTTATATAATTTTTTAATTTTAGTTTCAAAATAAGTGTTCCATTAAAAGGAGAAAAAACTACCTTTATGAAAATGTAGTTTTTATGAGTAAAATTGGATTTATTATTATCTTATGACTATCAAATCTATTATATGAATGTGATCAAATTGATTGAATATATAATATATAAATTTCATAATTTGGTTAATGCTATTCATTCCCACTAATTTAACGGCCATGTTATAATGATGAGATAATAATGTTTAATTTATCATTTAAAATGGGTGTTAAATGCACTAGAATATATCAAAGAGATTAAATTTTTAAAAATAATACATAAATAAAATCACATTGTGTTACAAAAAATAGATATTTAGTGGTATGATTATTATAGTATCTATCTTTATTTTCATATTATTTATTTCATTTTTGATGCACTTTTTCCATTCTATGTATTTAGTTTGAGAACTAAGGTTGAATTTTGAGTGACCTATAGGGATGTTGATCTAAGAAATGCCATATAGAAAGAGATATGAGGGTAATTTAATTTTTCTAGGATGTTTCATATTTTTTAGTAGGTACAAGAATCCATGTGATTTTTCTAGTAATTAACATGAACAACTCTGATATGATCCTTAGTATGGATTGGATGACTAGTTATATAGAACATGTAAACTTTTACCATCAATGAGTATCTATCATATATTCTAAGTGTGATTTTTATAAAATTTTCAAGGAGTAGGATAAATAAATTCATAATTAAGGACCTTGATATTGGAATTTAGGGAGGATTAAATCCCATTTTTAAGAATTATTCATAAGGATCAGGAAGAGGAGATATAACTAGTATTTCCTCTTATTGTGTATCATTATTAGGATGTATTTCCTAAGGATTTATCATGTTTTTTTTTCTATAGATGGGTTTTGAGTTTATTATTGATCTGATAATGGGTACAAAATCCATATCTATTTATCCAAAAATGATTTTTTGCTTAGAGGATAAATTTAAAGGTTTAGGGGTAGAACCTAGATCTGAAGGTATTTATTCACCAAATAACGTTACCTTTAGTTTCTTATATATCATCTACCAAGAATTGTGATTGTAGTTTACACTTGTGAATATATTTCTAAAGGAGGAATCAAGATATGTTAAATAATTGATATATTTTTTTCTAAATTTATGACTATTTCAATTATCTGAGAATAGAAAGGTGGTTCTCTAATATTTATTTAAGTAGATATATCATTATTTATGGGTGATTCTAAAAAAATTCCATATAATTATTTTAAAAGAAAATAAAGTATATATGAGTTTCTTATTATGTTTTTGGGTACAAATAACACTATAAAAGTGTTTATGGACCAAACAAATGGGGTTTTACATCTAAATTCATACTCATTTATAGTCATGGTAATTAATGATATTTTTTATACTCCTAGACATAGGAGGTTATATTATGATCTTATAGAATGTTTTGATCACTTTGAGGGCATATTGTATCTGTACAAAACACTTAAAGATTATTTTCTAGGTCAAGGAGGTGCATTTCTTATGTCATGGGATATCAAGGTCTAATGTATTAGTAGAATATGGGATGTTTGGGGTCATTGTTTCTTCGGGGAGGTCCAAGAATATATTTAAGATCCAAATATTCTTGTAACATGTGGGATGTTATAAGTGGTTCCTTCATGACTTATCCAAATTTTCAGCACAAATAATAGATTTGACAAAGGGGGTGCAATTCAAGTGGTTTGTTCCTTATGGTAATGCCTTCAAGAAGTCAGATGGGTCATTGATGACTGGTCCAATACTAACCTTTTCTAAGGAAATCAAGGATTATAAATCAAACTGTGATTTATAAGGAGTTGTGTTGGGTGTGTTTTGACACAATATGGATATGTTCTCACATATTCTACCAAGTAGCTGAGGATACATATGTAAAACTACTCAATAGTGGATTTATAGTCGTTATTTTTTCCTGAGATAATGATTTGGTTCCACTATTATTTGGGTGAGAGGTTTGTGGTATACACAGACCATAAGATCTTTAAGTACATATTTTCATAGAGTAACCTAAACCTTCAATTGATAAGGCAGTTCAAGTACATACAATCATTATAATTTTACAATAAGCATACCCCTAGGAAGGGGAACACTATGGATAATGAACTATGTAGGAAAACATGGGTTTACGTGGTATGATAGGATAATAGTGAGTGGAAATTGATGATCCTCTTGGATAAGTTACATATTGATTCCAAGGAGTATAGGGTAGGTTTATAATCACAAATAAGATAATTACCTTTTAACTTATTGATATAGTGAAATAGATTCGTGTACTAAACTCACATTTCTCGGTGATGAGTGGTAACATATATGGTGTGAAACCATGACTAGACTAAACATATAATAAGGGTTAGATCCAATATTATTAAGGTATATTTTTGGTATAAATGAGTATATGCGAGGTGACGATGTGTGTTTCATATACCTTAGGATAGATAGTTCACCTAATTTTGATCAAGATATATCATGTCATTCTTATGAAGTATTGTTGACATAGTATAGAAAATGACATAGTGATTTTTATATCATGACAGATTTTTTACCAGGTGAAATCCATGAACTAGAGACCCATTAAAAGTATTCAACCACTACCCCTTACAATATAGAAATAGGGAAAGGTTACTATGGAATTTATGATGGGTTTTTTGAGGTCACCTTAAGTCAGCAATGTCATATAGGTTATCATTGATCAATTGACTAATGTGTCTCTTTTATTATTGATGAGGGAGGATTCTTCTGTTAATGTGTTGGTCATGGTAAAGGTGTGGGAGATTGCATGACTACATGGAGTGATGATAAGTATCATGTGGGTCCATGATTATTGATTCAAATCATATTTTAATAAGGTGTTCCTGTAGTATATAGGTACTCATATGAAGAATAAAATTATGTGGTAACCTTAGACTAATTGGTAGTTCAATTGAACGACCTGTCTGTTTGAGAACATGATTCAATCATTAATCCTATATTTTTGTGGATTATGGGATATTCATTTATCATTGTAAGAACCCGGTTCTTGTTTATGAGGTACGGGATTCTTCTCTTCTCTTTTCCTTAAGTGTTTTTGAGAAAATATGGAAAATGGGAAAAATTCTAAATTTTGGAAGTACACGCCGTGTACTTTTGGTCATGTAGGGATGAGTACACGGGGCATGTAGCCATGTCGGTGAAAAAGGGTGTAGGAACCGACTACACACAGTGTAGTGGTACTTTACATGCCGTGTAGTCAGTCGGAAGGCCAAAACAGTAAGGCGGTGGAGCAAACACCAGCTAGGCGACAGTTCACGTCGTGTACTCAAGAGTACATGCAGTGTACTCATGTCGATGGATGAACAGTGTGGTAGTGTCTCTAGGGGAATAGTTAAATGAAGGGTGTACATGTTGTGTAATTAGAATTACATGCTGTGTACTTTGTATTTTTCGCTTAAAATGGGCAGTAGCCTCCCCTGTTCACAAAGAAGGCTTAGAACCGAAGGAAGGAGCGGGAGGGGATGGCCGAACCTTTGAAGATCTGCCGAGTGTTCATCTGGAATCCAATTCTGCTTCTAATGATCTCGTTGGAACCGCACGGGTAAGCCCTCTATTCTCCTGGAGTGTTTCTTACATATTCTTTCCCTAGAGAAAGTTATTTGAAGCTGAATGAAAGTTTTCATACCTCATATCTGCATCGTACTTGGACGTTTCTAGAACCGATGTTCGCGTATATCATTCGTTGGCTTATAAGGTAGGTGGCTTGGTGTTAATTTTTCCAACTGTTGTGCATTTTTTTCATTTTTGTTCCACGATCCCATGTTAGGGTGTCATGTAGCTGAGGCCGTGGTTATTTTTAATACCTAGAATTGAATAGGTGATTAATTGTGATATTAGAATGCTCGTTGGGATCATTGCATGGATCCGGAACCACCCCAGGGGTGGGTTCCACTGTTTATCTGTTTGGCCAGGATACTCGAGGGTATTCCTTTAAAGTAGTAATTGTAGAATTTCCTCGATGGGAATTGCTTTTTTACTGCTTTTTTACATGTTGGGCATGGCCCGGTTACCTGTTTGGCCTGAGGGTGTTGTTGTGATTAGCGTGTTGGCACTACACTGTTTAGCCTGCGGGCTGTTGTTATTTCGCCTGAGGGAAACCTTTTGTGCCTGAGGGCTTGACTTCTATGCATAAGGGTGACACTTCATATGCCTAAGGGAAAATTCTATTACTCCTGAGGGTTATACCTACGGGTTGGATTCTACTTACTTGAGGGTAAGGTTTTGCTTGTCTGAGGACGTGGACTATTTACTTAGAAATGCACTGTGGTGATTTCTAATATTTAATGGATTAAATAAATAATAAAATGGAAATTTAATTTTTAAGTTAGTTACTTTTCAGTACTGCTTACTTTATTGCATTTTCCTATTGCACACTGTTGTTTCATGCTTACACATAGTTGGGCATGGGCCTTTGGTGGGTGCCTACTGAGATATATTTCTGACACCCTGTTTGGGTCATCCTTTTCGGCCCAAATAGATTATGTTGTTCCAGGTGTAGATAGGGGCAAGAGTCCCTATATTGGTACATGATTGTTGCTGAGGAGTAGGAGGGCATGGGACCGAGCCTAGGCTCATGATGCTGCTGCCAGCTATTTTGATTTGTATTATTGTACTCTACTTTTGCTGTATTGTATTGATGTATAACATGTTCTGGATGTTTTCTTAGAACTTGAGACATGTAGCATCATTATTTAAATATTGTTGGTTGTATCCAATGTGGTTGTTTATTTCAGTTGTGTATGTTTTAATGCTTCCGTTGTTTGATGTATGTTTTATTTCGTATTCCGCTTTGCTACACTTTGAAAAATGGGGGAATAGTTTCCCCACTATCAGACCTGGGCCCTCGCTGCTAGTCGGCAGCCTCTGACATTTGGGGAAATGTGCTTGAGGTCATGTGGCGAACCGGTTTTAGGACACCCGTTGCATGGCACCCAGAACTAGGACGTTACAAAGTGGTATCAGAGGGGTTTCTTTTCTTTGACTTACTATTTGGAGCCTTAGTCAGGGATAGGACAGAATGATAGTTGGTAATAAGTTGTGCTCAGACGTAGCTAACCCGCATACAGTGAAAAGCCAGTCTACCTCATATTTTTCAATTTTCTAATTTTTCAAATTTTACAGTTGATATGTTTTCACCCTTGGGTGAAACCCTTGTGATTGTGTTGTTTATATTTTATTAATGGGTTCTATATAGTTGCAACCTGATGAGATGAGGATATGCCATCTCATGCATCATTTAGGCACATGCTAGAAATCACATGCCATGCATAGTTCCATGCCATGTAGGTGCATTAGAAATTGTATGTTTTTGTGACAGTTGATGTATTAAACAAAAAAAACATGTTGTTATGATAGCTGCTTGATAATTTCCTACTATGTGATAGGGTAGTTTTGTATGATCCGGTTTATTGAATGAACGCCACACTTTGGTTTTTGGGGAGTATGGGCCCCCATTTACCGGAATTTGGCAGACCATTGACTGTTTATTTTGTTATAAGACAGATAAGATGTAAAACTTTGATTTGTGGGCAGCATGGGCCCTCATGGGTCAGAATTTGACACTTAGGTGTTGTTTTTTTGGTATTTTCTGGGTTCTAGGGAAGTTTTGAGGGATACTGTCTGGAATCCCAGTATACACGCCGTGTAGTATTTCTACACACGTCGTGTATTAACTTCTGTTCGGGAAGGAAAATAAACTTTTTGAGTACACACCGTGTACCCCGAGTACACGCCGTGTACTCTCTTCCCGTGTCACAAACCATGTGGGCGGTGACACTGGGTAGGGAAGACTTGGGTAAAAACATGTCGTGCACCAAATGTACATTCCATGTAGTTGTGACCTAGATTCCAGCCGTGTAACTAACAACACGGGTCGGTGAACTCCTTCACAGAACACACCGTGTCAATAATGTACATGTCCTGTAGTGTGACCTAGGGACTCGGCCATGTAACTAATAACATGAGTCGATGTCACCTCTCCTTGAACATGTCGTGTACCTGTGGGACACGCCGGGTAGTCTTGTCCAAGGACAGACCGTGTGGAGTAAGCCATGTGGCTGGGAAACGGGGTGGTGTACACGCCGTGTGTGGGTGTAACATGTCGTGTAGTGTCAAGCCGAGTAGTCGTCCGTGTCACAAACGACACGGGCAGTTGGAAATAACACCATACACGCCGTGTAGATATTATACACGTAGTGTAGTTTTGTTGAAATAGGAGTCGTGTGGCTTAGCCATGCAGAAGGACCCGAGCAGGGGAGGGGAAGTGAAGTACACACCGTGTTGTCAATATACACACCATGTAGTCTTGTTTTGAAAATCTTAAAATTCCATATTCCTCTTGTTCCCTTGTGGTTCCTTCATTTTTGGTCTTGATAATCATGAATCTAAGGCGTGTTTTTGACCATGTAGTGTCATGCCACCTTGACAACCTCGCGTTGTTCGCCAGGAGAGCAGCAACAAGAATACTCCAGAGATGGTGGGCCGTGGGCTAGCAGTTGATCCTCCAGCAGAGCCAGGTGCGGCACCAGCTGATATACAAGACATAGGCACAGAGGTGTAGTTCCGTGAAGGCTTATTGCAGTTTATGCAGACCTTTCAGAGAGCACCGCCGGTTTCCACATATATGGCTGAGCTGATGTACATATTCCAGCAGCAGCATCTGCCGACGTTTTCAGGGGATGGAAGACCACAGGCTGTAGAGTTTTCGTTGGGGTCGATGTAGATTATTTCCGAGAATCTTGAGATGCCTCTAGGGTGGAGGGTCAAGCTTGTGACATACATGCTGTGTGATTCTGCCAAGAGGTGGTGGGATGTTACCACCCAGTCAGAGCATCACATAGACATGGTGTGGGGGGATTTTCAGGCAGTCTTCTATGACTTCTTCTTTCCCGAGACGCTACGGGTAGACATAGCTTGAGATTTCATGAACCTGTAGCAGGGTTCCATGTCGGTGATGGACTATTCTGCTCGTTTTACTGAGCTTTAGCACTTTGTTCCCGTGCTGGTTGGTGATGAGACGTTTAGGGCCAGAAGTTTTGAGGATGGTCTTCGGTATGACATCCGGGTGCTAGTGAATGTTTTCAGGTTGCCTACTGTACACGCTACTGTGAACCAGGCGCTGATTACTGAGAGGAACCTACGAGAATCTAGTATTGTGGGCCAGGGCGGTTCATCACCAGTTACTGGTACTATTTCTGCTGGCAAGAGGAAGAGATAGATGGAATTCTCTCAGGGCGGCAGTACCAGCCAGGCAGCTTTATCAGGTGGCCCGGTCAGGTGATACCATTGTGGTAGAGAGGGGCATAAGAGACAGTAGTGTCCATGAGACCCAGTGGAGTGCCGAGCTTGTGGAATGATGGGTCATTTGCAATGCTTTTGCAGGGTGTTTCCACCAGTGGCCAGTGAGAGGGGTTCTATACAAACTCTGCGTGCGGGAGAAGGACCAGTGGCTTCTTACCAGTCCAGAAACTGTAATACATCATGGTGTGCAGGTAGAGATGGTGGTCATGGCCATGGTAGCCAGACACTAGGATCTCAGAGGCAGCAGGGCGGGACAACTCATGGTATCTAGGCTATGTCTCAGGGTCGCGGCAGTAGGCAGGCATATGCAGTGCAACATACCCAGTAGGAGCAGGATCCCAGACATTCTACAGTCAGAGGTACTATTCTAGTAGCTTCTGTTTGATCTTCAGTACTTTTTGATACGGGTGCTACAAATAGTTTTATATCTGTACCCGTTTTGGAGAGCATTGGGCTCTGTGTTTCTACTTCTTCTGATATTATGACGCTAGACACTCCGTTGGGGACTAGAATGGCTGGTGTCCGTCAGTGCAAGGAGTGCCCCCTTGAGGTTGGTGGGTGTCACTTTCTTTGGGATCTCTTTGTCTTAGAGATGACGATCTATGACGTCATTCTCGTAATGGACTGGTTGGTTCCCTTTCGATCATTTGTAGACTGCTATCATCGCAGGGTGTGTTTCACATCACCAGAGGGCGGAGAGTATCTATACAAGCATGAGTGGGATGTTCCGGCAAGTTGAGCTGGACCAGAGCATCATGGCTGAGGTGGAGTCATAGCCCAGATTGCGAGCTTATATCTGGATGATCAGGGGACTTGTCAGACGGATTTCCCTCCAGTGGTTGATTGTTTCAGGGATGTCTTCCCGGATGACTTTTTAGGTCTACCTCCAGAGAGTGAGGTGGATTTATCTATTGATCTAGTGCCAGAGGCAGCACCGGTGTCCATTCCTCCTTATAGGATGGCTACACCTGAGCTGCAAGAGCTCAAGAGGTAGTTATAGGAGTTACAAGAAAAGGGGTTTATCTGACCCAGTACTTCTCCATGGGGATCACCAGTCCTTTTTTTGAAAAAGGCGTACGGTACCCTCAAACTCTGTGTGGATTATCGGAAGCTGAACCAGTTGACGATTAAGAACTGATATCCCTTGCCAAGGATTGATGATCTTTTTTATCAACTTTTTGGAGCACGATTGTTCTCGAAGATTTATTTGAGATCAGGATATAATCAGCTGCGCATTAGACAATCTGATATACCTCTCACAGATTTCAGGAGCAGGTATGGTCTATACGAGTATACAGTTATGTTGTTCGGACTCACGAACACGCCAATGGTTTTCATGGCTCTGATGAATCGAGTGTTCTATCCTTATCTGGACTATTTTGTGGTAGTATTCATGGACGACATCTTGGTTTACTCTCACACTCGACACGACCATGCCACCCATCTTGATATCGTATTGAGTACACTGAGAGAGCATCAACTATATGCTAAGCTCTCAAAGTGCCACTTTTGGATGGACCCGATTCACTTCCTGGGTCATGTCATCTCAGAGGCAGGAGTTTCAGTGGACCCAGAGAAGGTGAGAGCATTAGTTTCTTGGGAGCAGCAGAAGAAAGTGTTTGAGATACGGAGTTTCTTAGGGTTGGTTGGGTACTACAGATGCTTCATACAGGACTTCTCCCGCTTAGCAGCACCGTTGATGGGCTTGACTAATAAGGGTGTGAAGTTCTATTGGTCAGAATATTGCGAGACAGCCTTTCAGGACCTGAAGGGAAGGTTTACATTAGCACTGATCCTGATAATCCTAGAGCAGGGGAAGAGCTATACAGTTTAGTGTGATGCATCAGGTATTGGGCTGGGAGCTGTGTTGATGCAGGGTGATTGAGTTGTTGCGTACGGGTCTCGGCAGTTGAGGACACATGAGAGGAATTACCCGACGCATGATCTCGAGTTGGCCGCATTTGTTCATGTGTTTCACTGTTGGATACATTATCTATTAGGAGAACATTTTGTGTTGTTCACGGAACAAAAAAGTCTCGAGTACATCTTTACTCAGCGTGACTTGAATCTGAGGCAGTGAAGGTGGGTTGAATACCTTCAGTCCTTCAATTTTGAGCTTGCTTATACACCTGGTAAAGGTAACGTAGTAGCTAATGCGTTGAGTAGGAAGACTCAGATACAGGCAGTGCAGGAGGCCAGTGGTGAGCAGAAGCTCATGGATTTTTTCTCTGAGATGCATCTAGAGGTGCACTACAGTCAGGGGCAGACTTTTCTTTCCGATTTAGCTGTGACTTCTACCCTCATGGATAGAGTGAGGATGAGGCAACTATCTTATTCAAAAGGCATAGTTCTATGGGAATCAGTGGCAAGTGAGGACCCTCCTCCTGGTTGAACGATAGGCGATGATGAAGTTTTTTGTTTCCACGGAAGAGTGTGGGTTGTAGGGGATATACGCGAGGATCTGATGTGAGAGTTTCATGCTTCACCTTGGGCAGTTCATCCCGGGTTTACCAAGATGTACCATGACCAGAGACATCAGTACCGGTGGTCGTTTATGAAGAGAGATGTATCTGGTTTTATTACGAGGTGTTCCACCTGTCAACAGGTGAAGGAAGAGCATCACAGACCAGCTGGACTGTTACAACAGTTAACCATTCCGGAGTGGAAATGGGATGATGTCGCGATTGATTTTGTGACAAGATTACCAAGGTCACTTAGGGGCAATGATGTCGTGTGGGTTGTTGTGTACAGACTCACTAAGGTAGCTCACTTTTTGCCAATCAAGGAGACCTTCGGGGTTGACGAGCTCGAAAGGTTGTATATCCAAGAGATCATGCATCTTCATGGGGTACCACGTTATATTGTTTTAGATAGGGACACCCACTTTACATCTTGTTTTTGGAAGAGTTTTCAGAGGGCACTGGGTACACAAGTGCTTCTGAGCACAACTTACAACCCTCAGACAGATGGCCAGTCAGAGTGTACTATACAGGTGCTCGAGGACATGTTGCGATCATGCGCCCTAGACTTTGGGGGATCATGGGAGAAGCATATACCCTTAGTCGAGTTTGCCTATAACAATAGCTTCCAGGAAACGATTGATATGGCACCATATGAGGCATTATATGGTAGGCCATACTGATCACCATTGTGCTGGTTAGAGGTAGGTGAGGCAACTTTACTGGGACCACGTCTCCTGCAGGAGACTTCTGAGAAGGTCCAATTAATTTAGAAGCAGATGGCTACCGCACAGTCTCGTCAGAAGTCATATGTCGATTGCCCCAGATGACCCTTTCAGTTCATTGTTGGGGATCAGGTTTTCTTGTGTGTTTCGCCGAGGCTGGGACACAAGCAGATCAGGAGATAGTGTAAACTCTCACCATGTTTTGTGGGGCCATTCGAGATTCTAGAGAGGGTCGGGCTGGTTTCCTATCGGTTGCGGTTACCACAGCGGTACCGAGCCATGCACGACATCTTCCATGTATCTCAGTTGTGCCGCTATCATTCATACCCATCTCACACCTTTCATCCAGAGGAGGTTTAACTTCATATGGATGTGTCCTTTGAGGAGCATCTGATTCGTATCGTTGACAGGAGCACGAAAGTTCTCCGAGGACGGTCAGTTCCTCTCGTACGGTTGCTATGGAAGCATGGCCGAGTGCAAGACGAAACCTAGGAGCAGGATACCGACGTACGTGCTCAGTGGCCGGAGTTGTTCATGGCTATATCTTCACCACCCATGGAGGGGCAATTCGGGTACAAATTGCTATTAGAGGGGAAGTTTGTAAGAACCCGGTTCTTGTTTCTGAGGTACGAGCTTCTTCTTTTCTCTTTTCCTTAAGTGTTTTTGAGAAAATATGGAAAATGGTAAAAATCATATATTTTGGAAGTACACACTGTGTAATTTTGGCCGTGTAGGGATGAGTACATGGGGCATGTAGCCATGTCGGCGACAAAGGGTGTAGTAACTGACTACATGTCGTGTAGTGGTACTTTACACGCCATGTAGTCAGTCGGCAGGCCAAAACAGTAAGGTGGTGGAGCAAATTCCAGCACGGCGACAGTACACACCGTGTACTCAGGAGTACATGTTGTGTACTCATGTCGACGGATGAATAGTGTGGAGGTGCTGCCAGGGGAACAGTTAAATGAAAGTATTACACGTCGTGTACATGGAAGTACACACCGTGTACTTTGTTTTTTTTCTCTTCAAATGGGAAGTAGCCTCCCCTGTTCATAGGGAAGGCTTAGAACCGAAGGAAGGAGCGAGAGGGGATGACTGAACCTTTGAAGATCCGTCGGGTGTTCATCTGGAATTCGATTCTGCTTCAGACGATCTCATTGGAACCGCACGGGTAAGACCTCTCTTCTCCTGGAGTGTTTCTTACAAATTTTTTCACTAGAGGGAGTTATTTGAGGTTGAATGAAAGTTTTCTTACCTCAGATCTGCATCGTTCTTGGACGTTTCTAGAATCGACGTTCGCGTATATCGTTTGTTGGCTTATAAGGTAGGTGGCTTGGTGTTAATTTTTCAAACTGATATGCATTTTGTAAATTTTTCTACCATGAACCCAATTGGGGTGTCGTGTGACTAAGGCCGTGGTTATTTTGAATACCTAGAATTGAGTAGGTGATTAATTTTGATATTAAAATTCTAGTTGAGATCGTTGCTTGGATCCGGAACCACCCCAGGGGTGGGTTCCACTATTGAGCCATTTGGCTAGGATACCTGAGGGTATGCCATTAAAGTAGTAATTGAAGAATTTCCTCGAGAGGGATTGCTTATTTACTTCTTTTTTACTTGTTGGGCATGTCTCGATTACCTGTTTAACCTGAGGGCGTTGTTGTGATTAGCCTATGGGCACTGCACTGTTTAGCCTGAGGGCAGTAGTTATTTTTCCTGAGGGAAACCTTTCGTGCCTTAGGACTTGACTTTTATGTATGAGGCGACACTTCCTACGCCTAAGGGAAAATTATGTTACGCCTGAGGGTTATACATGCGGGTTGGATTCTACTTACCTGAGGGTAAGGTTTTTTTTGTCTGGGGACTTGGACTGTTTACTTAGAAATGGACTGTGGTGATTTCTAACATTTAATGGATTAAGTGAATAATAAAATGGCAATTTAATTGTTAAGTTAGTTACTTTTCAGTAATACTTACTTTATTGCATTTTACTATTGCACACTGTTGTTGCATACTTACACGCAGTTGGGCATGAGCCTTTGGTGGGTGCCTACTGAGATATATTTCTCACACCCTGTTTGGGTCATGCTTTTTGGCCTAAAAAGATTACGTTGCTGCACGTGTAGATAGGGGCAAGTGTCCCTATACAGGTACATGATTGCTGCTGAGGAGTAGGAGGGCATGGGACCAAGTCTAGTCTCACGATGCCACTGCCAGCTGTTTTTCTTTGTATTTCTGTAGTCGGATTTTGTTGTACTGTATTGATGTATAACATGTTCTAGATGTTTTCTTAGAACTTGAGACATGTAGCATAATTATTTATATACTGTTGGTTGTATCCACTATAGTTGTTTATTTCAGTTTGGTATGTTTTACTGCTTCCGTTGTTTGATGTATGTTTTATTTCGCATTCTGCTGCGCTACAATTTGACAATGAGGGCATGGTTTCCCCACTATCAGACCTGGGCCCTCATTGCTAGTCGGCAGCCTGTGGCATTTGGGGAAATGTGCTTGAGGTCACATGGCGAACCGGGTTCGGGGCACCCGTTGCGTGGCACCCGGAACCGGGACGTTACAATCATTAGGGTTGTTCTCCATTAATAATATTTATCAAGGATCTATTTTTATATAATCCTTCAAGACATTTTATAATGGTACATGCCTATGTCATTTGTGTTTTCTAGAGGAAGGGGAGCCTTCTATGATTAGGTTGAGTCTTGTGTAGGAGACATTGAAGTATATTTAACTAATTTGGATGTATTTGTTGACTTCCTATCATAGAATACCATCATATTCCAATCATTGATGATGAAATATAGTGTTAAAGGTTGGATATAAGGTATTATTGGGGATTTTTGTTTATTAGAGACATTATAGTTATCGAGGCAAGGGAAGGTTTCACTAAGGATTTTTTTTAAATTTTTCAAGGTTATAGAGAGGGTCCTTATAGTGGAATAGTTTTTAGAACTTTCTTAAAGATACAACGTGACACATGAGGTATTACATATATCTCATCTTCATATATATTTTCCAAACCCCTCGTATAATATCAATTTCAATGATGTTAGTATAGAATTAGATGCATCATTTGAGGAAAGAAAAATATGTATAATGGACCACATTAAGAAAATAATAAAAGAGAATATGGTACCCTTGGTATGTGAATGATTTCATCCTGGACATATCTTGTATGAGAATTAGGGAAGAGATGTTGATATATGAGTACAATTGTAGGATCCTTTCACCAGTGAAGCCTCATGAAACATATTGAGAATGAGAAGCCATATGGTGGAAAGTTGTCAAAACCTCTATATACTCATGTATTAATTTGTTCAAAAAATTTATTTTTATATGTATTTTATTTATTAAAAATGGTTGGAGTAGTTGGTAGATATGGAGGGTCAAAATTAGAAGAAAATAACAAGCATGGTAGATTTTTTTTCAAAAAGTGGCAAAAATAGAAATGGGTACTAGATGGTTGGGTATCGAGTATCTGATGGTTAACGAAGATAGGGGAGTAGAATAGGTGAGTCACTGGCCCCTAGTGGTGTGAGAGAAAATATAATTCATACTCGATGTGGGTGTAATGGGTACGAAGTGGTCACATGATTTTAAAAAAAAAATTAAATTAATTAAATTTGTTAAATTAGTTTAAAATGTTATGAAATATCATATCCCTTATTTCTCTAGAATTAACATGATTGAACCCCAATATCCATTATCTTCTACTCCTGTAACGTTTATTTTTTTCAACATCTAAGCTTAAATTTTATCATAATTTTTCTCGTTTGGTCTCTAGTGGGATCTATAAGACTTCTATTTCCTCTATTACGAGTTTCTATAATTTTTTAGATATATCAATGTGTTAGACCTAAATTGGTTTTCTTCATTTAAATTAAGGACTTATTCAAATTTAGGTCAATTCATCCATCAATATTCAACTAATGGATGACTAGTGCTACAAATTATAGGTTTTATAACTATATTCCTTTGTTTTATGTGAGTTTCGTGTGCTATGTGAAATATAGTTGTAGGTGAGCATGAGAAACCAGGAATAGAATTGAATGTAGTTTCATTATAGTTAAAATGATTTTTATGTGCTATATAGATCATGATTTTTACTCTAAACTTTATTATTTTATCACATAGTCATTTATGGATATGTCCCCTAGAGAAAGATGTGATATAATTAAATAATAAAACCTATGAGAGGTGTTATTCTGTATGATTTACTTTAGTGAATCCTTAATGTAATCCTTAATAATTTCTTGTTTATAGAAAAATTACGTATGGAATAAGATTTTGGGGTGTTATCCTAATAATGTAACATTAGGATGGTTAGTGGAAAATATGGTATCACCTTTATGAGATGGGAGGTTTTAAAAAAACATGTTAATGTGGTGATAGATCATTTACTTATATTTTTAATATAGTGGTGATGAATCATCAAAAATTTATATTATTTGGGGATATATCATTAATCTTTCCTTGGTAATGTATCTATGATATATCTTTCACCTTCTTTATTGGGGGTAAAACATCCACCCTTATTACATAGTTGATGATGTTTCACTAACAAAGAAATTATATATCGTAGTGATATATCATTCACCTTATAAATTATAATGGTGTTGTATTATTAACAATGAGTATTATATTGGTGATATATTAATCACTTTTTATATTGTATTAGTGATATATAATCCACCTTGTTAAATTTATTAATGATTTGTTATTAACCATGTGTATTGAATTACAAATATATCATTCAACAATGTTATTTTATCTAAGATTTATCATTCATCTTGATTATTGCATTGGTGAAATTACATTTACATTTTCTATTGTACCAATGATATATTGATCGCCTTAGTTAGTTTATCATTTATTTATCATTCCATTTGTATATTTCATTATCGATATATCATTAAACTCGATCAGTTTATTGATGATGTATCATTCCCCTTTAGTATCACAATGGTAATAAATCATTCACCTTATTTAGTGTACCAATGATAAATTATTCACCATGGTTAGTAATATTAGTGATGTATCATTAACCTTGTGCATTGAATCACTTTTTTTATATTCCACATTGGTTAATTTATTGATGATGCATTGTTTACTAAAGGGAGTTTTGTTGGTAATGTATCATTCAAACTTGATTATTATATCAGTAATTCATGACTATTATATGAGTGATTAATTTTTTCCCTTTGATATGGTTTTGTGTTACATCATTTTACATTTTAGTAGTGATATAGTAATATATAATCAATTCGGGTCAAGTGATGTGGGGATGTATCATTCACCCTGGTAGTATTATGGTAATGCCTCATTCATCATGGATTATTCTTTAGTGGCCACTCATTCACCTTGGTCAATAATATGACTGTTAAAATATTTTCCATCCTTTATTGTGATCATGTCATGGGATCATCATCCCATTATAACACAAATAGAAGTATGTATGGTAATTATTTGGGGAAAATTCTTAGAACATTGTGATGTGACATGTGTTATTTATATGTATTTTTGTCATATCATATGGTTCATGAACCCATATATTGATAGATTTATTTAGTGACACCCTTGGTGGTGGCCCAATGAGTATATTTCTCACACCTTGCATGTTCATCTTTGGGGTATGTTGACTTGGTGGTCTGGGATGTAGGTAAGGGAAAGATCCCTAAAATTGATATTTTAGTAGAATGGATGGATAAATTGGGATAAAATAACTATAATATCCTCAAATTCAGTTTCAACTAATGTCATTGTTTTATATATTTTGGAAGTTTTTTTGTATAAAATCAACCCATTATTCAGTATTAGTTATAATTTATGACTTCTATGACATTAAAATGTGTTCAAATTTTTTAATCATGTGATGCTCTAATATGTATCAAACATTTTTGTAATTTATTTCTTCTACCATTAAATTTGGATGATGGATTATCTATATTTATGTTTTTATTTACAGTTAACTGATAGATGGTATAGTCTCCATGTGATATCAATACACCCTCACAGATAATCAGAATCCTTTATTATATGGGGAGGGATTCCTGAGGTGTTATGGGCATCTATCTTGGATTTGATCAGGTTATTAATTATATAGATTATATGCATTATGTTTTATGAAATTGTTACATAATTCACAAAAACATACCTATATTTCTATACAATGTCATCCTTATACATTATTGACATGATATGTCACTATTTAAGACATCCATCTATCACTATAGATGATATGTCACAACTCTCCTTTACGATTTTCAATATCAAATAATAACTCTTAACATCAAATAGTTTAAAAAATAAACAATTTAAATTCCAATAATGATTGTTTATTTATGAAATAATTATAAGTTAATAAAATCCAATAATTAGTTAAATATTATATTTAAGCTTAAAATTAATCAAAATGCATAAAATAAAGTAAATTCCCTTATTCTATTATATTGGTGTGGATATAATCAATAAATTAAAAAATAATCAAATTTTAATATTTGTGTTTTAGTAGTCCCAAACACATAAAAATTAAACTCCTTGGAAATTACTCTATGAATTCAAGTGAAAATGATATACTCAGTAAAGTTCATTTTATCAGGTCATGTGCAATGCCTTTTCAATTATAATAATTTCTATACTTATCATTATTCCTTTAATCACTCATTTATCACATTTCATTTCAATTCATATAAGTTTATTTCTACAATTATACTTTAAAACATGCACATATTTACCATCTTTCATGGATACATTTCCTTCATATCTCATAATAGAAATTTAAAACGTCTTTATATATTATAATCCAGTGTATGTTTCACCATAGTCTTATTGTATCCTATATATAGAAAATTTTAGTATGAAGGTATGTGTCAATATTAATTGATTCTCTATGTTAGATCTATGGATTTAAGCTTTTGGGTATCAATGATAAGCAATGTCTTGAATGAAAAAGATTTAGCTATTTAAGAATAATTTTTATTAGTAATTAAAAAATCATTAATAGTTCCTTCTCTTTCCTATTATAAATTAATTCCCAATTTCAACATTCCTACTTTTCTTAGAGATTCACACATAATGAAAATAGTGAGTGATTTCCATCATTTATTCATAAACATTATCATTTTTAAACTTTTTTATGGAAAAAATTCATAATTATTTTTTCCCCTTCTGATTAATAAAGGAACCATTTTATTATAATGAATTATAATGTAACCACTCCAACTCTAATGAATATATAGACCCAAAATGAATGTTTTTCCTTCAAAACCAATGAAATAAACCTCCCCTTTTCTTCTTTCAATTATAGGCATGAAAAATACTCAAGAGTAGGGTATGTGAATGAATTAGTCTTGTAACACCCCGAGATTTTATGAAAAATATTCTTTTTAATTTTATTGATGTCTTGTGTTGTACACTACACCAAAAGGAGCTTTCACTACATACATCCCTAACTTGTCTTTCATTACATGTAATTGTGACCTTTTACAATAGCGTGTGTTGTACGCAATACCGAGTTTCACTAAACAACGATATGTTATATAAACTAGCTGTTATGAATAGCAGTAACCACTTTTTAAAATTTTATGAATTTTATCTTTTGAAATGGACTTCATTTTTGGATTCGGAATATCGAAATTAACCTAGGGTGAATTTTTGGTATTTTTCTGAAAACTTTCAATTTTTGATGAATAGTGAAAACAATGGGTTACTATTTAAAAACCGACTTTTTATTTAAATAATTATTTATTTTATTTAAATTTATGTTAGGTAAAAATTGATACATAATACCTATATAAGTTCAATTTAATTCATTGGATTCATTTTATAATAATTTTAGATATATAAAAATTTTATTGAACTTTTCACCGTCTTTTACCTACCTCCTAGGAGAATTTGGAAATTCACATAAAACATAATTTTACCGCTTCTGTGAGTGGAATTTAGAAAATAAAAGAGACATGGTTAATATAAAGGACTAAAATGTGGTTAAATGAGATGAAAATAATTTTTGGTGAAGAGTACCTTTTTTCTTTTATTTACCACGGTTAAAAGTAAATAGGGAAATTAAGGGTAAAAATGATATTATTATTACCCTAAAACATGTCCTAATTCTATTGGATAAGTTTAATTCGACCAAAAACAACCTTAGGAATAAAATATGACCATTTAGGTCCACTTGGATTAGATTAGGACATTTATTATTAATTTATTTAAAGAAGGGTTGAAATAGTTAAAATCAAATTTTAATAACTAAATAATTTTTAATATCAGGATATACATAAGATAAATTAGACTATAAATATTCATTAGAAATCTAAGAATATTTCCTACATAATGGTATTTTATTTATAATTTTTAGACATTAAATATTTTAATTTATTTATGACACAATGATGATCCAGTAATTATCTTATTAATGAAATATTAACATAATTGATGTTATAAATAACCAAATAAATGTAATTTGAGACTTTTTATGAATTCCAATAATTTTATATGTTACTAAGACATGTTAGTATTTATTTAATTAAATTTTTTCTAACTAATCATTCTGTTATGATTTTCACAAAAATCATGTACCAAATAGTGTCAAAATTGACATAAAATAGTTTTTAAAACAAATATTATATTATTAATTGTTATTTTATTCCTAAAAATATAAGGTTCAGAAAAATGACTTAGATAAAGTTATATATATTAATAATAAACAACTTGGTCTTATTTTGGCTTATTATAGTATCTTTATTAACCTTATAGTGTAAGAAAACAAGAAGTCACGGTAAAAGTAAAATTTTTTAACTTAAAGTTAAATCTAAATGATAAGGTTAAAATAGAAACATAAACTTTTATAAATTATATTTTATGAGAGTATTTCACCCATACCCACCTTATCTTTGAAATAAATCAATTTTGAGCTATTAAAAACCGAAAATGACTTTATTATAAAATAATATTTTAAGTTTTTCCAAAGGTTCCCCTCTCCTCCCTTATAAAAAGGGAACCCCTTCCCTCTTCTCTTCACACCCTTTTGTGCCTTGAAGCTCAGACAAACCCTTCCCATTTCTCTTCTAAACTTCCGTAGAAACATTTTTTAGGTTCTGGTATTCTCAAAAGACAAACTCTACTTCCATAAGAGGAAGCTTAAAGGAGGTGCGTCGAAGAAGAGGTAATCTCTTCTTCTGATTCTCTCAAGTTTCTTTCTTCTTCTACTTCTTCTTATTTAGTTATCTCATTATAAAGTAATAACATCAGTATTACTTATATACTGATATGTTATTATAAATATGAAAAAACCCTCTTTCACCTTCTATTCATCCTACGGAAAACGAAATCACCGTGCGTGCGTACGTACGGAATACCGTCTCCACGCCGTGGTGTAATCTATTTTCGACCCCCACCATACTTGGATGGGTATAATGGTGTAAATAAATAACTATATATGATTATTGTAAATTTATATTGATTCTGAAATATTATACATATGCTTCAATACAATTCCACGATCATGGGAATGATATCATCGCTCGTGCGTACGTACGGACTACCATCTCCACGACGCGATGAGATT